>JAUMTR010000025.1:10768896-10926866 GCA_032270685.1 Microctenopoma stevenorrisi | reverse complement strand
GTTAAGCGTCAGACTGGGATGCAGAAGGTTGTGGGTTCGAACCCCGTCTGACTCCTAATCCATCCCCTACCCGGTGTGTCCCTGAGCCAGACACCCAGCACTAGCTCCTTGTAAGTCGCTTTGGAGAAAAGCCTCTGCCAAGTAAAGTAAAGTAAAGCATTATTATAGTTTAGGATAGCTTTAGGTCTTTAACAATGATGATTTCACCTGAGCTTTGATGTTAAGTTTTGTATTGCCAAAGAATACCTCGTCATAGCACAGTTTCATTATTCTCCTGCCAGCTCGCACGTGCCCACCAAACCAGTTCCCCTGTCTCAGTGGGCGTTGTATTCCTTTCTCCTGGACATGTGACCTGGACGATGACTGTGGAGATCGTTCTGATGAACCAGCCTCTTGTGGTAAGTCTCTGCTGTGTCATATTGTTGTTGTGGCCTTGAATAGCATGTTTTAGTTTGAGATGCTTTTGATCTTTACGTCTCCTCCGTTTTCTTCCAGCATACCCCACCTGCTTCCCACTGACTCAGTTCACCTGTGCCAACGGGCGCTGCATCAACATCAACTGGCGTTGTGACAATGGTGAGCATAATCTCCTGAGACTTCCCTCACTACTCACGATGCTGTATTTCAAAATAATCTTGAATCAGACATTCAATTCACTGTGTGCGTGTGCGTGTGCTTTCATGCAGACAATGACTGCGGGGATAACAGTGATGAAGCAGGCTGCAGCCATTCCTGTTCCAGTGTCCAGTTTAAATGTAACAGTGGCCGGTGCATCCCAGAATACTGGACTTGTGATGGCGACAATGACTGCGGAGACTACAGTGACGAGACTCACGCCAACTGTACCAACCAGGGTAGGGAGAAACTGTTCTGAACTGTTCTGTTACGAATCCGACACCACACCCGCTCTGCCCCAGTCCTTGTAGATAAAGATTTTATTTACATATGTACCTAGGTTGCATCACATTTAGTTTTTTCTGTCTTTACATGTTGCTGTTTTTGTAATTTTGTAGAGGTTGTTACAAAGTCGTCTGGCTCTTCCTCCTCCCTATCCTGTTTCTTGTCCTCTACAAGTCTCTGCCTGCCCTAGACTTCAACTTATCATTTACAGTAAATCCTCTCAGGATGTGATTATGTTTTGAGGTTAGATAAGAATTAAACTCTTTCACCATCTTATGCAAGTGGCATAGATGTTTTGACTGTGCTGCAATGACGTTATTACACACTGAGAGCAGAAAATTACAATTGAATTGTACCTGTTTAACTACTCTTTGTTACAATGACTAAGACTGCATGATAGCATGGTGTAGACACACTCAGTCCCGAACACTGTGTGTGTTCTGATGGTTTCTGCGCCGTTTGATCCATGCAGAAATACAGCCAACTGCTGTCAAGTCTCAGCATGCAAAAACGGGACCAGCATGACCTGTTGGTCTAATGAGCAATCTGTGCTCTCGGTGTGTGTGACTGAGTGTGTGTTTGTGGGTTCTCGTGTCCTGCTGTCTGGAAGTCATTAACTGGAAAAAAGGATTATTGCTTTATATTTCTATATGTTAGTTTTCTATGCTGAAAGGTCCCAGGACCATTTCCTTTTTCCTGTTTTATCTGTGCCAAGTGGCGACCTTTGCCATCGATGCTTCCCCTAATCTGTCAGTGACAGTCAGTGAGCTGTGTGTGTCGTTGTTTGGCGTGGCTCAGTGTTAGCTTGTTAACACAGCAGCCCACCCTACCTGCATGTTGATTAATATCTAGAGTGGCCTCTTCTTCCTATTCACAGGTTTAGGCCAACTGTGTGTTCTGGGTTAGTGTTGTGTTCTAATTGTTTTTGTGCTGTGGGGATTTTATTGTCTCTTTCACATTTAGATAACTTTGTCAACACATTTTCCTGCCGTTTTCTTTGCAGCTACTCGTCCTCCAGGCGGCTGCCACAAAGATGAGTTTCAGTGTCGCATGGATGGCCTGTGCATTCCTAACCGCTGGCGCTGTGATGGGGACACAGACTGTATGGACCTGAGCGATGAGAGCAACTGTGAGGGTGTCACCCACATGTGTGACCCTGCAGTCAAATTCAGCTGCAGAGATTCTGGTGAGGATCGGGGTTAGAGGAGAGTTGAACATGTCTGTTAAATATAATTGTGGTGGTTAGGAAACTACATGTAGACTTTTGACATTGCTTTCATGGACAAGACTTTGATCGCTATGAATATGTTCTGATAAACATCTTAAAACAACAAAAGCAAAGTTAATATTATGCTTTCGTGTCAGCTCGCTGCATCAGCAAGGCCTGGGTGTGTGATGGAGACAGCGATTGTGAGGACAACTCTGATGAAGACAACTGCGAGGCGTGCAAGTTGTCTCACCACATGTGTGCCACCAACGACTCCATCTGTCTGCCTGCAGAAAAGCTGTGTGACGGCACTGACGACTGTCCAGATGGCTCTGATGAGAAACTATGTGGTAAAATATTTGTAATATTAAAACAGCGTTTGGAAAAGTAAGCTGTTCAGTAGGTCCTTTTCATTCTGTAGCTTTTATATCGATATTCAAGACAGTAGACAGTCGATATAGCCCAAATCTTTCATCTCGGTTTCTCACACCCAGACTTGTGTTCACTGGACAACGGCGGCTGCAGTCACAACTGCAGCATCATTCCTGGAGAGGGCTTCATGTGCTCTTGTCCTTTGGGCATGGAGCTGGGAGCCGACAACAAGACCTGCCAAATCCAGAGCTTCTGTGCCAAACACCTAAAGTGTAGCCAGAAGTGCGAGCAGGAGAAATCCAGCGTTAAGTGTTCATGTTACAAGGGCTGGGAGCTTGAGGCTGACATGGAGAGCTGCAAAAGTACCGGTGGGTATAAACATTTATATTAATCCTAATAATTGATACTTCAATGATCCCACTGGGAGAGATGTAGTTAGGACAGCTGCTAGACCTATGTCAGCGCTACACAAGGAATGAGGGAGAGGTACACATATTTAGAGTGATTTAATCAAAGCACAACAAGCGGTTTTGTGAATCTAGACTTTGAGATGACTTTTCTGGGTTATGATTTATTTTCCTTCAGATCCATTCAAACCTTTCATCATCTTCTCCAACCGTAATGAGATCAGAAGGATTGAGCTCCACAAGGGGGAGTTCAGTGTGCTGGTACCAGGACTGAGGAACACCATTGCCTTGGACTTTCACCTCAACCAGAGCACCCTGTACTGGACTGATGTTGTGGAAGACAAGATCTACCGTGGGAAACTGTCTGAAAATGGAGGTGAGACATCCTGTCAGTTTTCTGTTTACAGTAAAATATGTATGTGATGGTGAAATGACTGTAACTTTTTCACAAGCAGATGTCTTTAAAAAGAGACCGTGGTAGTTGGTAAATCTCCCAGGTTATTGTCCTCCAAAACGCTGGGCCTCCTTGCCATTCATGATTGAGTTCCCAGCACAACACCTGGGGGAGGGGGGCACAGAAGGCTTTGTCTCTTCACATTTGTCTCAGTATTTGCTGTGCCTGACTGCAGCCAGAACACTGGTGTAGCTTGGGAGGCACGGCACGCTGTGGTTCCAGTTCCCAGCCCCCAAACTTCTTCATTAAAACAGGCCATTGTGACCAACTCATAAATCAGATCCTGCTGCTTGTTCATCCCCAAAGTTGTTGGCATACACTGGCTGGTGCCTGCAATTTAATAAAGGCACCCGTAACAACACATGCACACAGAAAGGCAACTCTAACTCCAACAACAACCGTTGTTGATGCTTTGAAGGCGGCCATTCCCCCTCCCCACTAATTCCTGCTGGAAGGACTTGTGAAGATTCAGTCTAATCGTCCTCAGCCAGAAATGATCGCATATTTTGCTTTTGCCCTTAGTTTGCATGAGAGGGAGTTTCTGGGAAATTAAAAGATCTGGTTTTGAATTCTTGTTTTCTTAGAAGCGGAGCAGCAGAGGTCTGCACTAGTCAAAGTCATGCTGACACAGCAGCAATACGTGCCATTTACTGAGAGTTTAAAAAGAGTAGAAAACAAGTTATTCAAATGAAGTGGCCAAGATACAGCACTGCTAAAACAACACAAACTCGATCAATATTGTGCCTTTTCCTCATTTTATTCAGTTGTAAAATGCAAGATAAATAACCAATACTAATTGAAATTCTGTTTCTTTTCCAAAGCTCTAACCAGTTTTGAAGTGGTCATACAGTATGGACTGGCTACCCCAGAGGGCCTGGCTGTGGACTGGATAGCAGGAAACATCTACTGGGTGGAAAGCAATCTTGATCAGATCGAAGTGGCCAAATTAGATGGCACAATGAGAACCACCCTGCTGGCTGGGGAGGTGGAACATCCCCGGGCCATAGCCCTCGACCCTCGTGATGGGTAAGAGGCATACTGATACCGACAGCATTTCAGTGGCTGCAGGATTATTTCCTTAGAGATTGACATACTTGCTGATAATCTCTCCACTCGGACTTGTTCTCTGTGGGCAGTATCCTGTTTTGGACAGACTGGGATGCCAGTTTGCCCAGAATTGAAGCAGCATCTATGAGTGGTGAAGGCAGACACACCATCCATAAGGAGATAGGCAGTGGTGGCTGGCCCAATGGACTCACCGTGGACTACATGGAAAGACGCATTGTCTGGATTGATGCCAGGTAGCATTCACCACTAGCCTCCTATTATGCAGAGCGCACTTACTGCACTCCATCCACCCACTCACTCATTACATGACCCACTTTCACAGCCTCTTTAGCTTTTTCTTGCCATTATATCATTATTATTAAACATGCTAGATATGTTTAGATCATCTAAAACTAAAGTACGGTCTCATCCCGTACGATAAGCAGTGAGCATATTCATAAGCTGATACACACGTTACTCCTGTTATGTAAAGGATACATCTCTGCCTTAATGCTTCTTCAGGTCCGATGCCATCTACTCCGCTTTGTACGACGGCTCTGGGCTGATTGAAGTGCTGCGGGGTCATGAGTATCTGTCCCACCCCTTTGCTGTCACCATGTATGGAGGCGAGGTCTACTGGACTGACTGGAGGACTAACACTTTGGCCAAAGCCAACAAATGGACAGGACACAATGTCACCGTAGTACAGCGCACCAACACACAGCCCTTTGACTTACAGGTGTATCACCCGTCCAGACAACCTGAGGGTAGGTAGAGCACCAAGACCAGGTTTATTACTGTGAAGACGCAAATATTCATGGAGGTAGATCTCAGATTTACCCTTAACTCATCCCCCTCGGTATGAATGTTTTGCGGTTCAACTCGCAGGAGAAATGGTGACAAGTTCACACTTGCTGACTGAGTTGATTCACGACTCCTATTCCCAGAAGACAGCTGACCTTTTATTGCTGTTAGACAAGTTGTCTCCTCACAACTGCAGCGCTTTGGAAAACTGCTGCTGCCTCCTTGATAAAAAAAAGTAACCTCATTGTTTGGCATTTCCCAGTGGCTTGGTAGGAAACAAAACTCTCCTCCTGAGACATAAGTGTTATATGCGGATCTCAGAGACACACGTGATTGACAACGGGACATTGTTAAAACTTGCTGTTTACTAGCCAGTGGCTATGGGAGCCGAAGGTTTTGTGAACAGCAGAGAGGCACTGGGGCCAGTGAATTGGAGGCAAGGAAAGAGGGATCTTACAGATTTGTTGATTGACAGCTTCACCAAATGCTCATGACAGTGTAGAGACAACAAGCTGCCTCGACAGGTCTGGTTAACAGTCTTTTCATGTGTGCTCACTCTCCTTGAGGGTCCACTGATGAACAGGCCCATTACACACAGCAGAATGAGAAAATAACTCTGGATCTCTCATTAAAGCTATTGACTTAGTCTAGAGCGTATAAGCTACTTTCATACTTATATGAAGATATCATAATTATGAACACCTAATGAAAGATTACTTATTACTGTGTGTATCCTTCTCTCTTTCACTGAATTACTACATGACTTTTTGTGTCGTTCAGCTCCTAACCCGTGTGCCACCAAGGAGGGCAAAGGCCCTTGCACCCACCTCTGTCTCATCAACTATAACCAGACCTTCTCCTGTGCCTGCCCTCACCTAATGAAACTGCAGCCGGACAAACGCACCTGCACAGGTAGGGGCAGAGGCTGCTGCACGAGAACACACATCTACAGGGTTTGCTTTTATTTTGTACCTTAAAAGTCACTCCAAACTCGTTTTCTCTTCCAGAGTCCCGCAAGTTCCTCCTTTATGCTCGTCAGATCGAGATCCGAGGCGTAGACATTGACAACCCTTACTATAACTACATCATCTCCTTCACTGTGCCGGACATAGACAACGTGACTGTGGTGGACTATGATGCTGTGGAGCATCGCATCTACTGGTCAGACGTCCGAACACAAACAATCAAAAGAGCTTTCATCAACGGCACGGGGGTGGAGACTGTTGTGTCTGCTGGTTAGTTGATATAAATGTTATTTCAGTAAGATGTTGGACTGTGATCCAGGAAACTAACTCTCTCCTTCCCACCCAAAGACCTTCCTAATGCCCACGGGCTGGCAGTAGACTGGGTGTCCAGGAACCTCTTCTGGACCAGCTATGATGCCAATAAGAGGCAAATCAACGTGGCACGACTAGACGGATCTTTTAAGAATGCTGTTGTTCAGGGTTTAGACAAGCCCCACTGCCTGGTGGTACATCCTCTTCTCGGGTGAGCAGTTCCACGCTTTTCTTCTGTTTCCTTGTCAACGCTCTCTATAAAACCACAGATTGTGCAGTTTTTTTTGTTTGTCATGCAGTTTTCTTTTTTATTTAGACATATTTTAGAAGAATTACTCTTCATTAATTGTGTCATGTAAGACAGAGCATGTTCTTGTCCAGATATTAGATTTCAGCCTCTCCACATCTAATATTATTTGTGTCTCTCCTCAGGAAGCTGTACTGGACTGACGGTGACAACATAAGCATGGCCAACATGGATGGTACCAACCACACCACACTTTTCATCAATCAAAAAGGACCAGTAGGTGAGCAGATGTGGGACTTACATCCAGAACCTAAAGAATAGTATAAAATATCAAGCTTTATCTATCTTACATTTAAACTTTGTCACATTAAGCGTGTTAGTATAAGACGTGTACAAACACAATAACATTATTACTTTTCCATTCAGGCCTCTCTATTGACTATGAGAACGAGCAGCTTTATTGGATCAGTTCAGGAAATGGCACCATTTACCGGTGTCAGCTGGATGGATCTAAACTGGAGACCCTGGAAGGTGTTAGGGGCAAACTCACCAAGGCTACTGCCCTGGCTATTATGGGTAAGATAAAGAACACAGTTTTGTCAGTAATTTGTGATGCTTCCACACATATCACTGCTTAATACATTCTTAGCAGATCAGTATCTCGTTGTATTAAAGACGTACAAAGACATGCGTCAAATGTCCTCATTGTAGGAGAAAAGCTGTGGTGGGCAGACCACGGAAGTGACCGGATAGGAACATGTGACAAGAAGGACGGAGGAAACTGGAAGGTTTTGCGTAACAACACCTCGCCTGTGATGCACATGAGGATCTATGATGAGGATGTGCAGAAAGGTAGGAATGAAGAGATGTTTTAAGCTAATGTAAAATGTGCTTCATTCAGGGTGAGCTTTATCAGCTTCACTGATTTTCTTCTTCTCTTGTAGCTGGTATCAACCTGTGCAGTAACAACAATGGCGACTGCTCTCAGCTCTGTCTGCCCACCTCACCAACAACCAGGGCCTGCATGTGCACAGCTGGGTACAGCCTCAAGAGAGGACAGCAGTCTTGTGAGGGTAAGACGCTGCTTCATAGCTGCAGTCACACAAACTGCATAGTGGAAATGGTAAAAACAAAAACCTCACATACTGTCTCTGCACAGGAATGGGCTCGTTCCTGCTTTACTCTGTTCACGAGGGAATCCGAGGAATTCCACTCGACCCAGCAGATAAATCTGACGCCTTGGTTCCAGTGTCTGGCACCTCTCTGGCCGTCGGTATCGACTTCCATGCTGGTCAGTGGCACTGAGGGACACAAGTATTAGATGGTGACATAAGTATTCGTGTGACACAAAGTGCCTCTTTTGTTTGTTTTTTTTTAGAAAATGACACAATCTACTGGGTGGACATGGGCCTTAGCACCATCAGCAGGGCTAAGCGAGATCAGACATGGAGAGAAGACGTGGTCACAAACGGCATTGGCAGGGTGGAGGGCATTACTGTTGACTGGATAGCAGGTCTGGTTAAAACATTTATGTCATTATGAGTTAAGCAAAGGTAAAGGACAACATAGCTGATCCCTCTACTTTTATAGGAAATATTTACTGGACTGACCAGGGGTTTGACGTCATTGAGGTGGCCAGGCTGAATGGCTCTTTCCGCTATGTTGTCATTTCCCAGGGTCTGGATAAACCCAGAGCCATAACTGTCCACCCAGTGAAAGGGTAAGACTTCCTGCCAACAGCTTGATTATATAATAGGGTTTAATGCACTCTGGGTGGAGTTCTTTTTTCTTTCCACAGAAACGCATGTTTAAATAATCTCCTGTGTGTTTTCGCGCAGCTATCTGTTCTGGACTGAGTGGGGTCAGTACCCTCGTATTGAACGTTCCCGGTTGGATGGCTCCCAGAGGCTGGTCATGGTCAACGTGAGCATCAGCTGGCCAAATGGAATCTCCATCGACTATGAGGTGCGGATCGCAACGGACATCAACGAGAACACTTGAGATCAACGTGAAACACATTTGTAGTTATTGATACAGGATTTTTGTGTTCAGTTGAAAAAGCAAATGAACTCATGGTTCATTTACCTTTTCCACTGTGTACATGCACTTAGCAGCAGTTACCACCAACAAGCTCTTTAACAAAGGATTACACTTTCAGGAAGAATTTGGGATTAGCAATATTCTGGGATGTTAAGATTTAATATTAAGGATTATTGTTCAGACATCACCAAACTTCTCCTGAGCTTCGGGTGGTGGACAACCACCCTGACCTTATCCTGTAACTTGTGAGGAAGTGACAATAGCCTCAACTCATGATTTCTCATGATTTAAAATAGTTTTTTTTAAAGAAGTGGTTTTGTTGTAGCCACAATGGCGGTTTCAAATAGTTGTGGTTGTGTCACATCTACCAATCTCTCATTGTACTGTCTATCAGATCTTTACAATCAATCAATTACACATTCTTGCTTCTACTTTGATGGTCACAGTATAATATAAAATCCCACCCATTTTATATGTTAATTTGTTTTTCAGTAAGTGCTGTAACAAACATTCAGGTGATTTTTTTTTACATCTTTATATCTCTATCTGCTCTCTGATGATGTCCTTACTACTTACCTTTGTCTTTGAAGGAGGGTCTGCTGTATTGGTGTGATGCCAGAACAGACAAGATTGAGCGCATCAACCTGGAGACTGGGGAGAACAGAGAGCTGGTGCTGGCCAACAATAACATGGACATGTTTGCTGTGTCTGTTTTTGAGGAATACATTTACTGGAGTGACAGGTCAGTGAAGTAGACACGTGTCTTTGTTAACTGAACCATAGTTAGTCCATTGTTCTAAACAGAAATCCTGTAATGTAAAAAAGAGTTTTAAATCATATGAACAATTTTACTGGAATGTAGTGTTAATTGACTCACAGCGTTGTTGTCCTTTGTTTAGGACTCATGCCAACGGCTCCATCAAGAGAGGCAGCAAAGACAACGCTACAGATGCTGTGCAGCTCAGGACGGGCATTGGCGTACAGCTGAAGGACATTAAAGTGTTCAACAGGGCCAGGCAAGAAGGTTGGACAAGACAAAATACACGTACACCTAAATATAAAACCTAGAGGGAAAATACATGTTCACATGTGTACATATGAACACAAAGTCAGCTGCACTGTTTAACTGATGCAGTGCTGTGTTTAACCACACCAATTACATCTCACGAATTTATCACACTCCTCAGGCACCAACGTCTGCAAAGACAACAATGGGGGATGTGAACAGCTGTGTCTTTACCGTGGCAACAGCCAGCGCACCTGTGCCTGCGCACACGGCATGCTGGCAGAGGACAACCGCAGCTGCCGCGACTACGATGGATACTTGCTCTACTCAGAGCGCACCATCTTGAAAAGCATCCACCTGTCGGACGAGACGAACTTAAATGCGCCGATAAAGCCATTTGAGGACCCCGACCACATGAAAAATGTCATTGCTCTCAGCTTTGACTACCATGGTGGTGGAGGAAAGGGAGCCAACCGCATCTTCTTCAGCGACATTCACTTCGGCAACATCCAGCAGATCAATGATGACGGCACAGACCGCAAGATAGTAGTGGACAGTAAGTATGGAGCCGTCGATCACATTAATTATGTTTACCCAAAATCCCCCAGCTCTAATAACTGCCACTCATCGAGGCAGCCACGGCGTTCCCCTCACGCCGCCTGTGTACATTTGTTTCAGCTGTGTTGCCTAGCGGGTACCCTGTCTTTTAACATCTCCATTAATAATTGAATGTTGTCCCTCGTTCCCCACCGCTGAAAACAGCCATCATCACGCATTTTGACAGCACGAGCACCCAGGAGGATCCACTGGGATGTACACACAGCTGCAGCTCCTTAACTACAGGAGATTGACACCGCTTAGCACTGCACACACATTGTGCGTTTAGCTTTGTCTCACGGCGGAAATCTTTTTTTTATATCCGGTTCTTTTTAAATGATTCAACATTTGGTTGTTGAAGACTGCATTTCAGATCCATGGACCAAAACTGTCCTTAGCAAGCTGTGTTTAATCAAAACATAAATGTTCTGGTACAAAAGACAGGAAAGCCAGTAAAGTGCATGGTGTTAGTATGTTTATTGATTCTGCATTCAGATCAGGGTTTTGAACAGTTTGGATGGATACTTTCTTCTAGTGATTATTAAATGATAGGGCTTCAGATTAAAGTGTCATTTACCTTTATGATCATCATTATTAAAATATATACTTGACTAACCGTGATTCCAGGAATCCAGTGTTTTCCTCTGATTAAACACTCAGCTTTGGCCTCTCTCTGAGGTTGTGTCCAGCTCAAAGGGCTGGACCATGTCCCTGCTCACCACATGAAGACAACCAGTCCCACAGCTTTTGCACCATGCCCAGCGATCTCTTCCAAGCCTTAATAAGTCTCGCCTAAACTTCTGAGACACGAGACCATACAGTAAAGGGTTTACCACTGCTACTGAGGACGTCAGCAATCTGGCCAGAATAGCAATGGCATTGTAGCCAGGTGAGCTTCTTATGGTTCTCCCAATGAAGGAAAACATGAGGGCATAGGAGGGCAGCCAGAGGAGAGTGAAAACCACAACCAGGAGAGCTGAGGTGTGAGTGACTTGGCTCTGGTAACGCTCCAGTTGGGAACCGTTACCCAGCAACCGGGCATGTCGAAGAAAACAGTAGATCTTTGTGTACATTATTACAATGATGCCCAGTGGTAAAGCGAAGCCAAATGAGAAGAGAGCAATACTGTAGACCAGCTGGCTTAAATCAGACAGGAAGGCAAAGCAGTATACGGCGCTGGGCGCTGTAAGTGTTCGGAAGGCAAACTGTGGTGCTGCCAAGGCCAAGGCAGGGATCCAGAGCAAAACCACCGTCAGCTGCGTGTGTCTGTGCATTCTTGTACGGTATGCCCAAGCGGGGTGGACCACTGTAAGGTAGCGTGTCACAGCCAAAGCTGCTAGGGTGAACACGGAGGCAGCGGAGCATGCGACACCCAGGAAGCTGACGGCTTTGCACAGGAAGTCGCCAAAAGGCCAAAGTCCAAGGGTGATGGCAGACGTGTGGAAAGGCAGGCAGAGCAGCAGGAGCAGGTCAGCAGCACTGAGAGCAAGCAGCAGAGTGTCTGTGCTGTGTGGGGGCTGACTTTTTTTCCTCCTCCTACCAGTAAGGATGGTGATGACAAGGGTTTGGCCCACCAGACCACTCACTAGAATTAGCCCATCCAAAATGGGCACCATGGTTTTAAAGAAAGCCTCTTGTGGCCAGTTCATTTTGCTGAGATTGGAGCCGTTTACTTGCTGCGCCAGTGTCTCCATGCATTGACAATAAAAGCCCGTTAAGTAATTAATTTGTGGCCTATTAATGTAAACCATCAGAGCCGCATGCTCACAAAGTGTCGGGGTAATGCATCCATTGGCTTCTCTTCATGTTTTAAATGGTATTAGTCACAGGCATGACCACGCTGCAGAAAGACCACCAGTGCTCTCACAATGATAGCCATTAACACCATGCTGGTCGTCCGCTGACTCTTCAGTCAGATGTGTTCCTGTTGTGTCTGGCTGAATCCCCTCTGCTGCTTTTATTGTTGCAGTCTTCACTTAATGCCACGTGGTTATAGAAATGATGAAAACATGAATGTGAACTTAAAGAGCAGTCCTGGATCCCCGGTTTTTCCTTGGCTGCGTCTCCACCTCCTTTATAATCCAAGGACAAGCAGTTTGGGTCAAAACCAGAGACATGTCATTGCAGCCGTTCCTCTATTGCCGTATTGATTTCTTGAAACCGGGCAACAGTGGACAAATTCATCCCAGTAGTTGCAGACAGATATTCCACTTAAAAACCGTCAATGCTACTTGATGTTAAGTGGTAGTCACAGCAGGAGACGTGTTGTCCATTTAGATGCCCTTCACAGACTTCCAGAACTGTACTGTGCATTCAGGGAAAATAAATAGTGAGTAAAAGAAACAGAAACACAATCTTAGTCGTTCTAATATGTCACTTGAACTACAGCTCTGCTCCCGTGCATGTGAGAAAGGCTCTCCTCTGAGTGGTAATGTTCCTCCCAGCAGGTTCTCCCCATTGTTTGCACAGTAGTTATGGGCTGAGCTGAATTAGGCTAGGGGAGGGGAGGCTGATATATTTCATTATGTATCACTGGCTTGAATTAACTTTATTCATCCCTGTCCCATTTGTGATCACCATTAGATCTAAGCAATTAGCTGCTTGTGCACATAATGGATTTGTTTCTATTTTCTACAGCCTGATTATTAAAGATAAGGAACATAGGTGTGACCTTTGTATTTTAGTGGGATTTTGGTTGATTAACAGTGTATTTAGCCTTATTATTATTCTGCATTAAGGTTGATTGTGGCTCTTTGTCATTATTGTGAAACATCTTTTTAAGAGCAATTATTGACTTGAAGAGCAAACTGCTGCGTGTTGTGTTGAGGGTTTTATTGTTGGGTGTCATAAATGTGGTTGCTAGTCTGACTGGAAACAGATGGATGTACACCTTGGAGCCCATAAGGCTGCTGTACTCTTTCTCTTTCCGCGATGCTGCGTGTTCACGGTTGATCTCCTCAAGCTGTTCCAGTGGCAGTTTTCCTCCCAGAACAAGTGGTCACCACGTATGAGGGTTTTGAAGGGAGGTGTATTTGTATGCACACGCTGCCAGCCATAAAATGATAGGACGACACAACCTCTTTAAATTCTCCAGGAACAGCAGGACTGGTAAACACTCGGGTCTGTGTGGTACCTCTTCTGTTTTACTCTCCGTCTCTCTCTCTCTCTCTACCGCAGCGGTATCTGTGTTCTTTACAGTAGAAGATGGGGAAAATCTCCTTAAAACAATTTACCACTGCATCTGTCTCAAAGACTTAACTGTGGGGACAACTTGTAACCAGTTATTAACGATTTGTTCAGTTCTCTCTGAAGGCGGTCTTTAAATCGTGTACTAATACCCGTGAGTGACGACTTGCTGTAGTAATTTAAACAAGAATTTGATCTTGCTGTGTCCAAAATATTTATCTGGGGCACACTTTCTCTGTTCTGCAGATGTTGGGTCAGTGGAGGGTTTGGCGTACCACCGAGGTTGGGATACACTCTACTGGACCAGTTATACAACCTCCACCATCACTCGCCACACTGTGGACCAGAGCCGCTCTGTGGCCTATAACCGCAACACAGTGGTCTCTATGTCTACAGAGGACCACCCCAGAGCCTTTGTGCTGGACGAGTGTCAGGAGTGAGTCATTATTGTTGAATCTTGTTCTGCACTGTCCCAGATATTATTTCTTTAAGTTAGAACAGCAGATTTATTTCAGTTCTGTCAATTTTACCTTTTTTATTGAGACTTTTCGCGAGCTCCCGCTAGACCTCATTATGCTCATGCTGTGTTCGTTCCCACTATAGTCTCCTGTTCTGGACCAACTGGAACGAGCAGGCTCCCAGCATCATGAGGGCCTCTCTGAGTGGAGCCAATGTGCTCGTGATCATCGGCAGCGACATCAAAACTCCCAATGGCCTAGCAATAGATCACCGTGCTGAGAAACTCTACTTCTCTGACGCCACCTTGGACAAGATCGAGCGCTGCGAATATGACGGAAGCAACCGTTATGTAAAAACATCCCCGTTTGATAATTTTTAAAATTTCAGCTATAGAAAGTGTCCATACATTTACATGACATTTCAGTGTTGTGTGAAGTTATGTCTATAATTTTCCGCTCCAGGTCTTGCTGAAGAACGAGCCTGTCCATCCGTTTGGCCTGGCGGTCTATGGAGATTACATCTTTTGGACGGACTGGGTGAGGAGGGCTGTCCTCAGAGCCGACAAATACACAGGAGGAGACATGAAAGTGCTGCGCGCTGACATCCCTCAGCAGCCAATGGGCATCATTGCTGTGGCCAATGACACCAACAGTTGTGAGTAGTTTACACTGGTATTGTGACTTTTCTTTTTACAAATATCAGTAAAATAAATGACTATTCATTTCCATAAACCTCGGCTCTACAGTATGTATGGCTGCTTAATGATTCTAAGCCATGCAATTCACTAAGGTTTTTTTTTCATTGTCACGTCATTTTTAGTGTCACCAAATCACATCAATAAAAAACACAATCCATCCCCCCATGGCTCTGTGTCGGTGTGCATTTGCTAAATGCATCTGTCACAGATGTGAACCTTGGACTGTGGTTTCAAAGTGTCGTGGGCTGGTCGGGGCCAAAATGTCTGGGATGTTTTCTTTTTTTTTGTCCCAGGCCATAAATAATACACAATTAAACCGTACCTGCAGGCTGCATAAAGTCTGTAGAGTCTTAGTGTTCTAGTTTCTGTTTTATTGACACTTTATTGATGCCAGAGTAAAGTGATTTCATATTATTAGATAAATGACCTGGTGCTGTGCTTACCGTCAGTCATACAGTATCTCGTGCAGAGTAATGGGTCGCTTCAGAACCATGTAACATTAGTACCCTAACCTGGGTTATTCATTCCTCAGGTGAGTTTTCTCCTTGCCGATCAAATAACGGTGGTTGCCAGGACCTGTGTCTGCCCACGTCTGATGGACGGGTCAACTGCAGTTGCCGAGGGGACAGAAAACTTCTGGAAGACAACACCTGCTCCTGTAAGAGAGAGAGTGTGTAAAAAAAAACGTTGCCTTGAATGTGATTGAATAAAGTGTAATTCAGCTGTTTTACCTCACCAGCACTGAATGTGTCATGTGGAAGCGTGGATGACTTTGAGTGTGGAAACGGTGACTGTATCAACTACAGCCTGACCTGTGATGGCATGGCACACTGCAAGGACAAGTCGGATGAGAAGCAGTCCTACTGTGGTGAGTGTTTCTTTTTTAATTATGAACAAACAGCTGTCCCAAGTCATAATTTATATTTTCATTAATTAGGTGATGGTTATAATGAGTGGTAAATAACAACTCTAACTCGAGTCTCTTCCTCCAAAGCTAATCGCATTTGCAAGAAAGGCTATAGGCGCTGCATTAACGGACGCTGTATTGGCCACCAGTTCTGGTGTGATGGCACAGATGACTGCGGTGACCATTCAGATGAACTGCCCTGTAACAGTAAGTAATTAGTCCATTTTAGAGGTGCAATATACCAAACGATAATTATTTGCGCTTTGGGTGGATGCATAAAAAGGAGCGATTAACCATGTCTACATGGTGTCAGGTTTATCCCTATTTTTAACTGATCTGCCTACACAGCACTGCAACACTACCTATACATCTTAATGACTGGATTAGCTGTGCCAGAAAAGAAAGGAAGAAGGATTTACTTTGTGTTTACTGAGTAGGATTACTAGGTCCAACTCATCTGAAAATCTTGTTCTACATTTTTTTAAATTAAAATAATCAATTATATAAACGAAAGCGAGTTAGCAAGGAGTTTTTGTCAACTCAAGAACACTCGTGCCTTCCTGCAGTGACCCTGTGCAAAGCAGCAGAGTTCCAGTGCAAAGATGGAAGCTGCATCTCCAACTTCAGCCGCTGTGACCAAGTGGTGAACTGCGAGGATGCCAGTGATGAAATGAACTGTCGTAAGTAATCTACTGCGTAGTAATTCTGTTTTTATGTGTTTGATTATTTCAGGATTACTTATGAATGGAAAAGAAAGGTAGCTTTTAACTTGAATTTTTCCATTACTCTCAGAACCCACGGATTGCTCCCGTTTCTTCCGCCTGGGAGTGAAAGGAGCGTCGTTTCACAGCTGTGAGAAAACCACACTTTGTTATCTGTCCTCGTGGGTGTGTGACGGCAACAATGACTGTGGAGACTTTTCTGATGAGAGAAACTGCCCAGGTTGGCTGCTGCCTTTTACTTGTAACACATTTTCAGCATATCCTGTTTTTTTTTTTTGATTAATTCCATGTTTTTTTCTGTGGTCTTGCAGATAGGAGTAAACTTAAATGCCCAGTCAACTTCTTTGCTTGTCCGAGTGGTCGCTGCATACCTATGAGCTGGACCTGTGATAAGGAGAATGACTGTGAGAATGGAGCTGATGAGACACACTGTGGTCAGTCTTCTAGTTTTGAGCACACTAGAAACAAAATACCTTTTTTTTTTTTAACTTCACGTGAAAAAGCATGACTTATGGTTTGGGTAAATTCTCCTTCTGGCTTCGTTTGCAGATAAATTTTGTACACCCACCCAGTTTGAATGTGGAAACCACCGCTGCATTTCCAGCCACTGGGTGTGTGATGGCTCTGATGACTGTGGAGATGGTTCTGATGAAGACCAGAAATGCAGTAAGTAACATATTACTTACAATCACATCATTAAAGTACTTAGTCCCTCACCCAGTGGCCTAATTTCCGATGTTCAACCTTCTTATAATGCTGTCACAGAATCCAAGACCTGCAGTCCGGAGGCTTTCCAGTGTCCTGGCTCCCACATGTGTGTGCCGCAGCGCTGGAAGTGTGATGGAGATAAGGACTGCCCTGATGGGGCTGATGAGAGCATCAAAGCTGGCTGCAGTAAGTTGGATTTTATAATTTAAGAAGAATGTTAGAAAAAAACCCAACTTGTCCTATGTCCATCAACTGAAGTGGATTTGTTCTGCTTCAAGTGTACACCAACAACACGTGTGATGCCAAGAATGAGTTCATGTGCCAGAACAGACAGTGCATCCCAAAGCACTTTGTATGTGACCATGACACTGACTGCTCCGATGGCTCTGATGAATCCCCAGAATGTGGTGAGTGTGGGTTTTTGTTTCTTGGAAGAGACATTTGGGACGTTTAAAAGAAATGTGACCGCATAATTGTAAGAGAATGTGATTAATGGTTTTCTTTATATAAAACTCTTCATAACCTTGTTCTGCTGCAGAATACCCAACATGTGCTCCAGATGAGTTCCGCTGTGCCAACGGTCGCTGCCTCAACCAGAAGAAATGGGAGTGTGACGGAGAGTTTGACTGTCACGATCGCTCTGACGAAGCTCCCAAGAACCCTCGCTGCACAGACTCGGGTAAAATTCACCTCTTTAAAATCTCCCAAATTGTCCCAGCATAATGAAATATGAATCCCCAGAAAGGCATTAATGTAAAATGCTCTTCGTCTATGATTTTAGAGAGGACATGTAACGAGTCCGCCTTCATGTGTCGTAACGGGAAGTGTTTGAATGAAACTTTGCTGTGTGATCGCAATGATGACTGCGGTGATGGCTCTGATGAACTCAACTGCTTCATCAACGAGTGTCTCAACAGTAAGCTGAGCGGCTGCTCGCAGCTGTGCGACGACCTCAAGATTGGCTTCAAGGTAAGTCGTTTCCCACAGTTACTTATAATAAACTCTCTGTTTACCTGAAAAACAAATGATATCTTGTATGCAGGCAGTGGTTTGTCTGCTATTGCTTTTGAGTTTGTGAGATGCTACAGAACAGGAGTTGTGAACCACTCACTTCAGTTACGTAAGACATGTTCCTTATTAAAAGTAGGAGGCCACAACTTAAACTCAGTGTGACCTCTCGTGTCTGTGGTGTTCAGGCTGTGGTTGAAGCTTATTATAAGTAACAATTTGGACACTGGTATTTGGGTTCGTACACATAATTGTAAACTTCACCGTCACAGATTTTAACTGATGTGTGACTTGGGTGTGTTGGAGTTCTTTTAAAACACAGAGTGTGAGATATGACCGTGAAGATGGCTTATGACAAGCAATGTAGCGCTTTTGCCACGCTTTTGTGTTACGATGATGTCCATGCCTCTTCATTTACAAACATATCAGATGTCAGCTTATCTGTACTCTCAGCTGTAAACCAACTTTTTTTACAAATTAAATTTGTAGTGACTGGGTTACATGTTAGTGTTAAAATATTGGGATGAATCTAGGTTTGGGGCAAAAGCAATCTATCAGACTCACAGATGTTCTGTGGCAGGCAATGGCAGGTCTTTGTAAGTGAAAACCTATGTGTTGTGAGATTTTGACGCGTCTCCTGTGCTCCTGGAACCAGTGCCGGTGTCACCCAGGTTTCCAGCTTAAGCGGGATGGGAAGACGTGTGTGGACATCGACGAGTGCACAACCACCTATCCCTGTTCTCAGCGCTGCATCAACACACACGGCAGCTTCCACTGTCTCTGTGTAGACGGCTTTGAACTCAGCCCCAATGACCCCACCATCTGCAAGTCTACATCCGGTAAGGCACGCATGTGCACGTTTTGAATGTCACTGATGGCTCGTAGCTTTTCAGTTCTAAGCATATGTTTTCTATCTGGTACTTCGATACAGAAGAGGAGCCCTACTTGATCTTTGCCAACCGGTACTACCTGAGAAAACTCAATTTGGATGGTTCTAACTACACGCTCATAAAACAGGTGAGAAACAGGGGTTCTCAGTTTGGGAAGTTCTCCCCGTCAGCCCTCCGTACGCCTGTTAACACTGCACCTACCTGTGATTTAGGGTCTGAATAATGCAGTGGCACTAGACTTCCACTATGCAGAGCAGATGATTTACTGGACAGATGTGACTACTCAGGGCAGCATGATTCGACGCATGCATATGAACGGCAGCAACATGGAGGTCAGTGGAAAAAGTCAAGCGCCCTTTAATCTAATTAGAACTTTTAGCCATTCTCATCCCTAAAATCTCTATTAAAAGCAGAACGATTTGCTGAACAGAAAGCTTATTGTTTAACCCTGTGATTCACTAATGTGGCAGGTATTACACAGGACCTCCTTGAGTAACCCAGATGGCTTGGCGGTGGACTGGGTTGGAGGGAACTTGTACTGGTGTGACAAAGGCAGGGACACAATTGAGGTGTCAAAGTTAAATGGAGCCTACCGGACGGTGCTCGTCAACAGTGGCTTACGGGAACCCCGTGCTGTAGCTGTGGACGTACGCTATGGGTGAGAAAAAGATTTTCTTTAACTGTTTCTTTATCTGGAATTTAAGCATAATCTATACTCAGTTATTGATTTGGCATTTATATAAATATATATATATATACTATAGCACTATCCCCTGTTTGTTAGGTACCTGTACTGGTCAGACTGGGGTGACAGTCCACACATTGGGAGGATTGGGATGGATGGCACAAACAGAAGTGTCATCGTGGAAGATAAGATCACTTGGCCCAATGGACTCACCCTGGACTTCATTAATGACCGCATCTACTGGGCTGATGCCAGGGAAGACTACATAGAGTTTGCCAGCCTGGATGGCACCAGCAGACATATGGGTACAGCACACATTCAAACAGAACTACATTTCTCTTACTGCTTTGAGAAACATGTCTAGCAACTAACACCTTTCTGCCTGCCTTTCACAATGTGGACATATTAGATATGTTTGGACGTTTCAGGATATTTTGGGGTTTTGTCTTTTAGAGTGGATCAAACATAGCAGATTATGTAAAGTCCCAATGAGATGCGTGATCGTGGAGGCAGGATGCTGTAGAAATGCAAATGCAAATTCAACATGACAGAGAGAAATCTTTTTTTTGCAAGCCACCAAGCATATGCACGCAGTTCAGATGATTGTTTTCTAGGTTGGGCTCCTGCGGCACAGGCCTAGGGGAGAGGAATCTTGAATGGAGAGCTTGTTCTCTCGCATGTATGCTGTCTGCATGGTGCTCAGTTGTTGAGCACATTAACTACAATAGTGCATATTGTCAACCCACCGAGCTACAGAGGAATTCTGGAGCACAGCAGGCATCTGTAAAGACATTTCTCACTCATTTGTTAAGCTCGGTTCAACACGTAGACACAGCTATGACTTGGATGATGATGATGATAATGTTGTGGGTGTATGGGATTGCTTGCAGCCTACAAAGTTCTCTCTTAGAGAGCATTGTACTAGGAGTGGCCTATGAGTTCCCTCATGTTGAAAGGAGTAGTACTATCTACAACAGCTATAAAAAAATCAAGAATAAAATGCTGCAGTGTCTCACAGTTACAAATAAATCTTGGTTTTGCTGCTCAAGGAGTTGACATATTTTTTAAACAGTTGTCAGTCTTGCATTAGCTTATTAGTCTGCCATTAGTGTGCCCAGTGACTTTCAGCTCTCCTTTGATAAGCACACCGTACAAACATTAGCATGGCCATGTGAGTTAGGCTAGAGCGAGCCTCTGCCTGTTTGACCGCAGATAAGGATGCCCAAAAGGCTCTTCATGCTAATCTGACTAATGTTTTCTAATGTAAGTTCACCCTCGTGTTATAAAATTACTGCAAGTCCTAATTGTTTAAAGCAAATCTTCACACCAACCTTCAACCTCCACACAGTTAAAACACTGTCACCCAGTGTCCTCGAATGTGTTTTACAACAGAAAATAGCTGGATGTTGATTGTGGAGTGTGTTTTCACAAAGCACCAGCATCAAACACTGGGAGCAAGCACACAAAACAGGAAGTGCATGAAACCAGACAAAGTGCAATTGGTGCAAAGCCTAATGAGCCAAGGAGCCCATTACATCACACAGAGATAGTGGAGCCAGTTTCTTTTTGGGATATAACAGAAACATCACATTAGCAAGAATAAGAAATGACTGATGGACAATAGAAACCTTATATTATATGTAGCCTTAATTAACACATAGCTAATGGGAACATAACCTTTATAAATGACCTGTTTTTGATACTTGGACTCAGCGTGTGTATGTTGTACAGACAAACCTTTATGCTTCTCGTGAATTCCCGCTGGTTTTGAATGAAGCTAAAAATATTGCAAGAATGAGAAAGGGGTCACCTATTTGTCACAGAGGTGCATTGATTAGTTATGCACTGCAGAAAGTTGGGGGGGGGGTGATGGAGGGCAGCCTTCAGTATGACCTGTTCAGTTATTTTTCTCATGACTGTCAGGAATTGATTTATTGTTTGTGGTTGACCTGACAGTTCTCAGCAACGACATCC
Source organism: Microctenopoma stevenorrisi (assembly GCA_032270685.1). Classification (NCBI taxonomy): domain Eukaryota; kingdom Metazoa; phylum Chordata; class Actinopteri; order Anabantiformes; family Anabantidae; genus Microctenopoma; species Microctenopoma stevenorrisi. The sequence goes on along the minus strand of JAUMTR010000025.1, from coordinate 10,905,272 downwards.
CCCACATCTTCGCCATGACCCTGTTTGAGGAGTACATCTATTGGACTGACTGGGAGACAAAATCCATTAACAGAGCTCACAAGACTTTGGGTACCAACAAGTCTACCCTGATCAGCACTCTGCACCGCCCAATGGACATCCATATTTACCATCCCTATCGCCAGCCTGATGGTAAGACACACACAAGTAGTCGCTGCATGATAAAAGGAATGTGGTCATTTTATCCACATTTGGTACTTTCTCAAAAAAGTGCATGTGTCATTTTATCAGATTTCACATAATTGTTGAAATTCTTCCTCTAATTTAAAGTCTTTCCATCTCTTTCTCAGTGCCCAACCACCCGTGTCAGACGAACAATGGTGGTTGCAGCAACCTCTGCCTCCTGTCTCCTGGCGGAGGCTACAAGTGTGCCTGTCCCACCAACTTCTACCTTGCCAATGACCAGCGTACCTGCATGTCCAACTGCACAGCCAGCCAGGTAGGTCACCTCATCAATTTGAACATGAATGGTTACAGTTTATAAGTGGCTTCTCATCCTGACGTGGCTTGTTTGATAAACACCTGTCGATTGTCTGTTGACAGCTGGCTGTACAGTAGCTAGGCAGTGGAGTTCTGATGTTGCCCGCGGATTAATCCTGTTTCTTTCTGCTGTAGTTTGTGTGCAAAAACGATAAGTGCATTCCGTTCTGGTGGAAATGTGACACAGAGGACGATTGCGGGGACAGGTCAGACGAGCCCGCAGACTGCCGTAAGTATTTGAGGAAAGTAATTAGAAATACTGCAACATAGAATGTGCATGTGGTATCAGGAAACATTACCGGAGAGGTTCAGCATTGACAGTTTAAACTCACACATGCACACATTCTGTTGTTGACAGCTGAATTCAAATGCCGACCGGGGCAGTTCCAGTGTGGCACAGGCATCTGCACCAACCCTGCCTACATCTGTGATGGAGACAATGACTGCCAGGACAACTCGGATGAGGCCAACTGCGGTGTGTCTGTCTGTTTATATGCAATTATTACCACACATTTGGTCCATTTGTTACTTCCTCTGTAGGGGACACCCCTTTTTTTTAATTGTTGATCAGCAGAGCATCATATGTTGTTTTTTTGCTTCTCTGCAGATATTCATGTTTGCCTGCCCAGCCAATTTAAATGCTCCCACCCAAGCCGCTGCATCCCTGGTATCTTTCGCTGCAACGGCCAAGACAACTGTGGGGAAGGAGAGGACGAGAAGGACTGCCGTGAGTAGAAGCTTTCTTTATTATATGTAATGCAGTGCCTTAAAAATCCTGCTTGTATTCTTATCTTTGACAGAGTAACTACATGTTTGTCCTTTTGTCCCATAGCTGAGGTCACATGTGCATCCACTCAGTTCCAGTGTGCTATCACCAAACGCTGCATACCTCGAGTGTGGGTGTGTGACCGTGACAACGACTGTGTGGATGGATCTGATGAGCCTGCCAACTGCAGTAGGACTTCCGTCTTATTCTGCTGCTGTTTACTATGTGTGGTCATGGGAAGCACGCCATGTAACCACCGGCGAAATGTTTTCCTCTCCAGCCCAGATGACGTGTGGCGTCGACGAGTTCCGGTGTAAAGACTCTGGACGCTGCATTCCTGCTCGCTGGAAGTGTGACGGTGAGGATGACTGTGGCGATGCGTCAGATGAACCAAAGGAGGAGTGTGGTAAGAATGGAATTTCTTTGGAACATTAGGCAGAAGCACTGACGAACAAATGATAATGTTTTTTTTTCTTTTCCTTTCTGTTTTTATTAACGTATTCTGTACATTTATGCAGCCGAGAGGACATGTGAGCCGTACCAGTTTAGATGTAAGAACAACCGCTGTGTGCCGGGCCGCTGGCAGTGCGACTACGACAACGACTGTGGGGATAACTCAGATGAAGACAAGTGTAGTATGTGTCCCAGTCAGCTAAGAAACCGTCTTTATACCATATATTGTCATCATCTGTAATCTCACCTTGTCACTTACACTCAAACCTGTGCCTCGCCAACTTGAAACATATTCACGTTGCACCTTTAGCTGATTAATTGTATATAGCAAGTCGCTTGTTCAGCGTTGACATCCTTTCACTGTCATTTCTAATGCATCTCACCTCATCTGTTCAATTTCATACTGTCCTAATGGCATGAGCCAGAGGTAAGTTACACCACCTTCATATTCCGTTTCAACTCTGCACACCGTCTTCATTTTCATGCTCCAGTCCAACCGTGATCCCCACCCATAGCTTACGACCTGTGAGAGTCTGGAAGCCGAGATTATATAACATATATAATCTTTGAGACTAACTTCCAGTCTCTCACATTGTCTCCTGCAGTCTGTGTGTTTATTACACTTGTTTGTGCAGTTTTGTTTTGTTTCTCCTTTGCAACTTCCTGAGGACTTGTCAGTCTGGGTATGGCAGGAATGTATAATTTACCAGTATATGTGTAGAATGGTCCCTCTATCTTCCCAAAACTGGACATGGATCTCTTTACTGTACGCATCATTTTTTCCAGCTGAACAAAACGGTAGGTGGCCGCGCAGATTAATTGTGACATTGAAGACACGGCCAAACCTTATGAATATCCATAGCAGCAGATTGACAACATCTGTCAAAAAAACATCCACATCCACATCCACTTAAATATATTTCTCAGTGTGACTTTATGTTTTTGCTGTGGAATGCAAGCTGCCATTGTCGCCACCAACGTGAACCATTTTCTTCTCTAGTGCCTCGGCAGTGTTCAGAAAGTGAGTTCGCCTGCACAAATGGTCGCTGTATTGCTGGGAGGTGGAAATGTGACGGAGACCACGACTGTGCTGATGGATCTGATGAGGTGCAGAAACTTTGTGTTGGGTGTTAAATAAATAATGTTTAACATGATTTGGTAATAATTGTATAAAAACAAAGGCTGATCCTCAGTTGTGGGCTGTGATGTTTCATTAGCACGGCTGTGAGCTGAAATGTGACAACGACCAGTACCAGTGTAAGAACGGACACTGCATACCCATCCGCTGGCGATGTGATGCTGATCCTGACTGCATGGATGGCAGCGATGAGGAGAAATGTGGCACTACAGGTATGTTTGTTTATGTCTTTATATGAGGAACTTTGAAAACATGTTTACAAAAGGTAATTTATGGTAAAAGATGAGACAAAACAATGTGATTTGATTGCTCACACATTTAAACTCAGTTACTGCCTCTTACTATGTTTCTCAGCGGAACGTCATTGCCCAATGGATGAGCTGCAGTGCAACAACACCTTATGTAAACCCCTTGCCTGGAAGTGTGATGGCGAGGATGATTGCGGGGATAACTCTGATGAAAATCCTGAAGAATGCAGTACGTACAGCTTTCCAATCAAAAACTGTACATGTTGAAATGTTCTCTGTGTTTTTGTTTGCTGACACCTTTTCTTTCCTCCGTGCCCTTTGTTCAATGTGTTCCGCTCATAGGAAAGTTGCAGTGTCCTCCCACCAGAGCTTTCCGCTGCCAGAATGACCGCGTATGTTTAAAGTTGTCGAAGAGGTGCGATGGTGTCGACAACTGTGGCGACCGGTCAGATGAAATGGACTGCTGTAAGTCAAGGAGTCTTTCAAGCTGCTGTGAAAACGCTCTCCTACTTCCACTTTGCCTAAGTGTGCTGTTATATGTTTACAGTGGTGCCTCCGACTGTGCCCACGTGTGAGAAGGATGAGTTTCTGTGCGCCAACGGCAGATGCATCAGCTCCACGTTGCGCTGTAACTTCTTTAATGACTGTGAAGACTACGGCTCTGATGAGATCAACTGCAAGACAGGTTCCCTCTGTCAAATACGATATCCTCATACCTGACCACAGATTAGACATTTCCACTGGATAAACCTGAACTCTACTGACTCATCTTTCACTTGTTTTGATGCGTGTTTTTTCAGATATAAAACTAAAGGACTGTAGGAGTAACGGGACACAGTGTGGGGATGGGGATGAAGCCCACTGTGTAACAAACGGCACAGACTCCTTCTGCTCCTGCAAACCAGGCTTCCAGAAGACAGGATACCACACGTGTGGAGGTAAACACAGCAAACACTCTTTGGAAATGTTTGATGTGATGTAGTATTTTGAATTCATAATTCTGACTATGGCTTTGCATTGTAGATAAAAATGAGTGCATGCAGTTTGGAATGTGTTCCCACATTTGCAACAACACCAAAGGCTCCTACAAATGCAGCTGCCACAAGTACTTCACCAGGATCAATGGCACCTGCAAGGCTGATAGTGAGAACTTTTTTATTAAGCTTTTCAATTCCGGGTTATTTTAAACCCGTAGTTTGTTTAAAATAATGTTTTTCTTTCAGGCATTAATAGCAGCCGACAGATTCTCTACATAGCTGATGACAATGAAATCCGCAGCCTGGATCCTGGTATGCCCAACTGGCGCTATGAGCAGGTCTTCCAGGGTGATGCCAGTGTGCGCATCGATGCAATGGATCTGCACGTCAAAACCAACCGCATCTTCTGGACCAACTGGCACACGGGCCGAATCTCCTCCTATGAGCTTCCGGGACTGTCCACATCCTCGCCGTCCTCCTCAAACTCCAACTCTGACCGTAACCAGCGGCAGAGTGAGGGCAGGATCACCAACCTGCAGGTAATACTGCTCAAATGTTTGCACTGTGCAGAGCACAGCACACACCCAAACATCCAGTACTGTAAAGGCTTTCTGCTTGTTTCCAGATCAAAGAGCTGAAGATGCCTCGAGGTATAGCGGTGGACTGGGTGGCTGGTAACCTGTACTGGACGGACTCGGGTCGAGATGTAATAGAAGTGGCTCAGATGTCAGGCCAACATTGCAAAACCCTGATTTCTGGAATGATTGATGAGCCTTACGCAATCGTAGTGGATCCACAGAGAGGGTATGTGGTTTTAGTGGAACAGTCACGTAAAATATGTCGATGACTCGCACAGCTTTTTCAGTCGCCAGATGTTTTGTAATTGTACGTTTTTCCTCAGTACCATGTACTGGGCGGACTGGGGTAACCACCCAAAAATTGAGACAGCTGCCATGGATGGTACTCTGAGACAAACTCTCATCCACGAGAACATCCAGTGGCCCACAGGTCGGTGTTTCATCTATTTGAACCCTGAAGGAGCCTTTTCGTCTCTATAGGTTATCATGTTTGGATCTGTGAGCTCCCTCCATTTTCACTGTACAGGTTTGGCCGTCGACTACTTCAACGAGCGCCTTTACTGGGCAGATGCTAAACTCTCTGTGATCGGCAGTGTGCGTCTGGATGGCTCTGACCCTGTCGTCGCAGCCTCTGGCATCAAAAACAGTTGAGTGAAAACAAAACTCTCTGCAGCCTCAGAGGTTAAAATTCAGCATGTTCTTTTCGCTCATTTGCCTTTTCTCTTATCTCCAGACTTGCTTCATCCGTTCAGCATAGATATCTTTGAGGATTACATTTATGGGGTCACGTATGTCAACAACTTTGTCTTCCGCATTAACAAGTTTGGCAAAGGCTCCATGGAGAATCTCACCACAGGCATCAACCATGCTACTGACATAGTCCTGTACCACCGTTACAAGCAGCCAGAGAGTGAGCATCAAACATACTATTTTAGTTTTTTTCAAGCATGTATTGTTCACATGCTTGAGAGAAACCATTGTATCTTACGATTTGTCCATGCCGTCTTCTTACTGGATATCTTGTCTCATTGTGGAGCAGTGACTAACCCCTGTGACAGGAAGAAGTGCGAGTGGCTGTGTCTGCTAAGCCCCAGTGGACCAGTGTGTACTTGTCCTAATAACTATGTGGCTGACAACGGCACATGTACGGAGAGGCCGAGCCCCACCCAGTCACCGTTCTGTAAGTCTGTACATGTAGCACACTTGAAGCGCAGGCGTAGAACTGTTTTGTACATACAAACAGAAACAGTCTCCATCATTGTAATTCTTCCTTCACAGCTCCCCCCTCAGGACCGTGTGAAATTCAGTGTCAGAATGGTGGGAGCTGCTTCCTTAATGCCCATCAGGTGGCCAAGTGTCGCTGTCAGCCCAGCTACACTGGAGAGAGATGTGAGATCAACCAGTGCAGGGACTACTGTAAGAATGGAGGCACCTGCGCTGCCTCTCATACAGGTAAAGGTAGAACACGCTTGGTCTGTCGGTCCATGAGATGAGGCACTCGCAGTGCCCTCTGAGATGAATCTTACTTTCGTGAATTGGCACTTGACTTTTCCTCAAGCGTCAAAATGAATTTTTTGTTTCTGTGTAAACAGCCTTTGGCTTGGTTGATTGCTTGATTTTTGGTAATTGCTGGTGTCTTCTCCTTGTAAGTCGCTTTGGATAAAAGTGTCTGCCAAGTGAAGTAAAGTAAAGATTTCATATTCTACCTATGTTGTAGGTGCTCCGACCTGCAGATGCCCCAAAGGCTTCACAGGACCCACTTGCAATCGCCACACGTGTCAGGACTACTGCCTGAATGGTGGCAAGTGTTCGGTCAGCATGGGAAACCAGCCAACCTGCACCTGTCCATCAGAGTACCAAGGAGATCAATGCCAGTACAGTAAGTGGCAGCACTCTGAGATGTTGCTACGCTGTTTTTACATGGTGACATGTGTATAACACACCAAACAATGACAATTAACTCCTCCCCTCCTACCTTTGGAGGAGAACACGACAGTCACCGGCATATCTCATTCCTCTCTCTTCGTATCCTCAGGTAAATGTGAGGGTTTCTGTCAGAATGGTGGAACCTGCTTAGAAACCTCCAACAACACTAAACTGTGTCTGTGTCCCAGTCAATTCATCGGATACCAGTGCGAACTGGACAAATGTCAATTTTGCGGAACGGGCAAGTGTTTGCCATCTTCAGGGGAGGTTTCCTGCAGGTGGGTACACTGTACAAACATGGAAGAAATTAGACTTCGACTTGGAAATACTTGTACATTTCCTATTTATTTTGGGCTACTTTTATATTAATCTACGCGACATACTGATCGGAACGTATCCCATGATGAAAATATAAACCAGGGACATCATTCCACAACCAAGTGTTAATGTTGCCATATCAGAACTCTGAGGCGATTCATTTAATAAAATGTTTGTTTGTTTGTGTGTGTGTGTGTGTGTGTGTGTGTAGTTGTCCTAACGGTCAGACCCAACCCAGCTGTTACTCCTGTTTGGACTACTGCACAAATGGACAATGTTCAGTTGATTCTCGCACACTGCTTCCTCAGTGCAAGTAAGACCCCCCCCCCACCCCGTCCCTTTGCACTTTCTGCCTTTGTTTATCCTTCAACCTTGCATGTAAAAACACACTATGTAATGCATTGTGTGTACAGGTGCCCTGTTGGATGGACAGGATACAGATGTGAAGTTGCAGCTGCTACTGTGGATTCTTCTACTTCCAGTGGAAGTAAGTCGCAGAGTAGATTCTGGTTAGGAAAACGCATACTTTGGTTCTGCTGGCTCATATCATTTGCTCTCTCACAGGTACTGCCTCCATCGTCGTCCCAGTGCTTCTGCTGCTGTTACTGGCACTGCTGGTGGTTGGTGCCATCTTGTGGTACAAGAAGAGAATGCGTGGGTAGGTCGTTGAGAGACTTTTAATTCAGGCTCCAGCCTCACCTGCTCCTCACACCTATGCTCTCAAGCTCTCTCTTACCTTTTGATAACCACCTATTTCCTGTCTCCCAGGGCTCTATGGCTGGGCAAATCTCGCTCTCAGTCCTCGCGGTAACTTTATAGGGTTACGTAATTCACCTGTCCCTTCCCTTCCCTAATATCCAGTCAGATTGACCATGCTTTTTTTGTCAGTCCATTTGTCCATTCTGTTGGTCAATGGGGAAATCTGTCTGTTTTGTCCTTGCCTGCCGTCTCCCGTTTGCCTCCTTGGGGTTTCCTGCTCAGCAACTCAGGGACCTAATCTTATCTGAAGCAACAAAGTGATGCACAAACAACCAGACCGTTTCGTCCTCCTTGCACCTTCCATACATTCCCTTGTTTATGTGTGTAAATGTCAGGCTTAGGCTGTGTGCTTGCATAGTAAAATATACAATTGTGCATCAATAAGGAAATGTTGAAATGCTTGCAAGGAAATGAATATTAGCAATGTGAAAATCCAACAGATATGCTTCAGTATATTCTCTGGGTTTGATCAAATAGCTTTTAAACAAAAAGCTCATTTGACAACCTTTAAATGTGTGTTGTCTTGATTGTGTGTAGCTGGTGCTGAGTCAGGACCTGGTGTTTGCAGAGTTCTGGTACTTTTCTCGCCACTGTTTATGGTTTCTCCCAAAAGTATATCTAAATCCATAGCTTACAGGGCTGTTTGTCTTTGTCTGTTTGCAGTGCCAAGGGCTTCCAGCACCACAGAATGAGAAATGGAGCCATGAATGTGGAGATAGGGAACCCTGCCTATAAGATCTATGAAGGAGACCCTGACGATGATGCCGGGGAGCTCCTGGATCCAGACTTTGCTTTGGACCCAGACAAGGTAACGCGGTGAAAAGCACACTTGTTTAAAGGGACAGTTCATCCAAATCACAAGAACAGTATCATGTGCCCAGGTTAAGTAATATGAGGTTATAATAGAACTGAACAATTCTCAAAAATCCAAATCTAGGCTTATATTTGTGTCACTATTTTTAAATACTACTGAGCCCCTAAAACCAGAGGTTAATTCTAATTTCAAATTCATTGTGGTGTTGTATAAAGCCATAATCCTATTGGGGGGGGGGGGGGATTATTATTAACTGAATTAAATAAAAGAAGAGCATTTTTGCATGTGGAGGTTCTGTTCTTTCACCCTGTTCACTGGAATAAAGGTGGAGAAGAAAAGAAGAAGGGGTCATGTGCACCAGAGAAGCTATTCTTCCTGTTAACACAGGCTTTAGAGATTCCCTAAAAATCCACAGAGCAGGAATAAAACCCACAGCCCTCCACTAAATTAAAAGTTAATCTGTCGATAATATAAGGCTTCACCCTTCCTGATGATGAGGATGATGAGTGATGGATATCTTCCTACATTTCAGCCTTTTTTAGAAGAAAAGTGCCTTTTTGTTATTTAACAGCATAAAGCAAGTGGAGAATTTCACACTAAAAGATTTTTAGAAGATATCTACTTAATTACACCATGTAAGGCTGCCTTCAGTGTTCATATGTGTACCTGACTTACGACTTTACGACTGTGAACCTATACTTAGTGTTAATTCAAAGTAACATAATTAAATAGCCAGGGCAGGCAGGCCCAGTGTAGGATATGACAAAAGCACAGGACACAACTAACCAGAGGTTTCTGCGAGGCTTCTAGTGGTAAGAAGGAGACTCTTTTGTTGTTGTTATATGGGCCAATTCACCCTTTTTTATTGTACTCAATTCAATAAATCCTTCTTTTATGTGATGGTTTCTTTGCCTTTCACATGCCGATTGAGTCACCATGTCATCTTCTTTGCCTCACAGCCCACCAACTTTACCAACCCAGTGTATGCCACCCTGTACATGGGCGCCCACAACAGCCGCAACTCTCTGGCCAGCACAGATGAAAAGAAGGAGCTTCTCTCCCAGGGTGATGAGGACATGAGTGACCCACTGGCGTAGAGCTAGGCATGGATTGAACTCTGCCGATACTGCCCTGCCCAACCCAGTGCTGAGACAACAAGCTCCATTATCCTATGCCTTTACCAACTACAAAAAAAGAGCAACAACAACAACAAAAAAGCGAGAACACTGTATAAAATGTATAAATTGAAGGACTACTTTTTTAAGTGATTGCAGTATTATATTTTGTTCTTTGACAAAAAAAGCCTCTGTTGATGAAAATGAACCATTTTATAGACATTTATTCAGTTCTTCTTTTTAATTTTGCTCACTTCCTCCTTACGACTCTCCCTCCCTTCTCACGCATATAGCCACCTACCTCTGTGCAAATGTAAAAGATAGAGAGATACAACTGGCAGTGGAACAATTAAATTTTTTATTTTTGTATGAATTGTATAGGGAAAAAAAAAATATTGTTCCATCCCCTAAAACGTTGCCAAGTCTCTGTTTTTAATGAGAGAAGTGTCAGTGCTCACCATGAATACTTCCTGGATGCTGGCTCAGCTTAGTCTTTCACATTATGTGTATTTGTACGTTTGCTGCTGGAGGTCTAAAGGGAAAAACGAGAAATTGTTTAACGGCACATGTACACACGGAGGACTCGGCATCACAGACGGTGTCTGTACTGTTGTCTCAAAGAACTACATTCAAGTGATTGTCTTTTATCTCCTTGCACAGACTAAAGTTATATATATTTGCATATATATATAAACCTATTAACAAAGTGTCTTGAAAATATACCCAGGAATACAAACATCAGTAACAAATAGCAGTCTGTACTTTTAACGTTTTTTTTTTAAATTCATTGTATAATTGACATACCTTTTGTGAATGAGTTGGTGTGTGAGTGCGCTAAAAGAAGATGATTGTAATAAAATCCACATTCCAGGATAAAACGTCTGGGATGGATATTCGTGGCCTTGGTTTAGCCTACCGCAGGTTACTTTGGGCAGGAGCTGGATTCTGCTCGGAAACTTCTAGAAAGTCATTTTTGGGAGTGACGGCAAACTTTTGTGAATTTCCAGTCATCACTGAAAAACTATTTACAACAAATAATTAGCTGAGAATGGTTACATGTAGCTTTCGTTCTATGTCTTTTGATTGTAAATGTACTTTCAGGAAAGGCCATGGAGACAATTTGATGATGTGTACTTCTGTGGGAGATTTTCTTTTATTGTATGTTATCACATGAACATGTAATTTAGGTTAATGTTAATTGTTAAGCGCTTGCTCAGGAAAGAGAAGAGTCTGGATCAGCTTCCTGATGAGCATTCCTTTGTTAATTGCTTTGCTGCTAACGCTAAAGTCTGTCCGTCAACCTAGTTTCTAGTCTCTAAGGTGTTGCTCTCTCTGTGTCACTGCTCACCACGCTGCTTTTAACTGAGTTCATCAGACAGAAACGATATATCATTCTGCTTCCTTGCTTTGCCCTTCACTTGTTAACTGTATTTACTTTTTTTTTTACATCCTGCTCTGGTAGATTTTATACATGACCATGTAAATTAGAGCAATCATTTTTCATTTAGAGAAACTCTTTTGGTGGCAAAAACCCTGCATGGATATTTGTGGTTCTGATTGTTTTATGATTCTATTTCTTTTTGATATAAGAAATTAAATGGATTTTTATAGTAGAAATGTACAATGGCTCCGTTGGTCATTTTGGAAAGATGAACAGGAAATCAAGTCTCTTATTTCTTTCTGAAATTAACCTAAAAATAAAAGAAAAAATAAAACATGACCATGTAGAAATTTCTTGTTTTGAATGTTGCTTCATCAAAATAGTCCCACCAGACTTAACTGACATACTGGCAGTGTAATTATAGTCTGGTCTTGTAGTTTCATTTTTCATCTAATTTATTATTCAGAAGTGTCATCTTTCAGTCAATAAACAATACCATAGATCATTGATTCAGAAAAGTAAATGTCATGATTTCAGTGTACATTAATATAAATGTCCACTCAATGAATAGTGTCTCAATGTACAATGTTGCGCCAAATTAAGTAGTGTAAAGATGTATGCTCCCTTTGTGCCAATGTCATATTAGAACACAGTCCCAACCATTCGGGATGAAACCATGAAATCATGGTTCAGCGGGTTAAAATAAAAACATAAGAACGTCCTTCATCCACCACAAATCTATAGCATGTTAACATCATCCACATTTAACATTCTCCACTTCCCAAACGTCGTGTGAAATGTCAGAAAGTGTTGTCAAGGCTTTGTCAAGACATTCAGCTTTAAAGAGTACTTGGACGAAGCACAAATACACAATGACTCCCATATCAATAATTATGATGTGCTAAAGATATAAAAAGATATCCTCTAAATCATTCCCCTTACCTTCTAGTTGTTTATGTTGGAAATATCAACTTCTAGTACAAGGCAGTAAAAATACAATCTTCAACAAAGATGTAAAAAAAGAATAAACAATTATGGCGGACTCATGAAAAATAACACTGTTTACACAAAAAGGCACTTCTTAAGCAAAACACAAGACAGAGAGAAATTTGGTTTGGCTAGCTTGTCAAAAAGATTATCACTGCAGAAAGGATGAGCTTTCCATTTGATTGAAAGAGTTGGCTTCATGTCAAACAGTCCCCAAATATCTCCATATGATAGTGAAGCTTTTCTTTTACTTGGAGTAAAATGTGTCTTAACGCAAACATTCCAGCAGAGGTGGCGTCCCCCAGTTTTCCTAATCCAAGTCCTGCTATGACGATTACGACTCGCCCAACGCGAGGACATTAGTAGGTTTGGGAATAAGGTTCATGTTAGCAGAGTTAGTGAGATACCGTCGTTCCTGCTCTGAGGTTCGGCCAGTCCTCAACTCACCTCACCTGTGTGTACGTAGTCGTCCTCCGGTCTGGCTCTCAGCGCCAACACAGCAGGGAAAGTCATATGCTTGTAGTGAGAAGAGGAGAAACCCACTGTGCTTCTGTTATGATGCCTGCTCACTTTAAGTGGCTGTAAAGGGCCTCCATAAATAAATAAATTACCCAGCTAAAACAAGGGCTCTGTCCTGTCCTCCCTTTTCATCAGTCTTTGTGATCTGCAGCCTCAGGGTTGAGTTGAACCATCGGGACACAGGGAGGAAGGTTATAATGGGGAGGGGGGTATAAGTGACGAATAAGTGGTTTAGGGTCTCTTCCACCCGCTCCGCATCAACGCGTCAGCTCGCAGGAAAGGCTGGTTTCGGAGATCTGTGAGTAGGCATGGAGAGAGGGGTGAGAGACGGGGACACACATGTTAGAGGACCGAAAGGTCACACTGCAAACTTGTTTCTACTTTTTTGTTTGTTTGTTTTACGTCATAAATATAGCAGACATGCACTCAGTTGACACTTTATTAGATACACCTACTAAACGAAGGTGTTTTAATTATTTCGACCGCCCCCTTTTTATAAATGAGGGTAAGCCTAATAACAAAAACACTCCTCTGTGTCATCCAACACAGTTTAGCAGCAGCACAAACAATATTCTCAAACAGTGGTCACACAATGAAATAAACACCTTTAAACTGAGATTTATTGTTGGACTGTTGTTTTAGACTGCATTAGTTTCAGCTAATAAACTGCCAACTGAATGTATCTTGTAGCATATATCAGTACAACCATTACAGAAATCTGAAATAATTCCTTGTGTTAGAAATATAAAATTTGCAAATACAGAGCGGATTAAACACTGAATGACAACATTCCCATAGCCTTGCTTTTCAGCAGCCATCTCAGCACAAAACAGTAAAATTCAAGGCTTTGGGAAAGTTATCGTGGCAAATTTGTATCGCTAATATGGCAGCAGTACAAAACACAAAGCCATTGTTTCTACAGTTACAGTACCATGGTCAACAAGCTCTTCAGTTTGTGGAGAAACAGCCAAGATGCATGTGCTTGTGCGAGTGGAAGAAAACCTTTGTAACAAATGTACACACACCGTGACTGTGTTCATATCTATATCTGACTACACGACTTATTTGGAGAGCCTGTTGACCAATTAGGTGTTCAGCACACCGCAGACAACAGTTAGCAGAGACAAAACGTGGCGGACGTTGTTGACAGGTGAGAGGTAAATGAACACTGGACAACATGCAACACATAATAGGAGGGTGAGGATAATGATGATGATGATGATGATATTTAATTGTACTATAAACTGAAAAATAATATAATATTTAACAGCTATGTGATCTTAAATTTCTCTAAAACCATACTTTAACACCCTTTGGAGTTCATCTAAATAATCGTATTATTGTGTTGTAAAGCAAATCTCAGTGCTGTAAAGCATCTTTTTTTTTGTTTGCATCCAAAGCACTAGCTGAAGCAGCTGACATCACTGTAGCAGCACACAAGGGCTGGAGGGCCAAGCGGGCCAGGTTTCAGCCAGGCTACCTTCCTTACCCTCTCTTAGGAGTGGGAAATACTGTCATTAATCTTCTTTTCAGCTGGAGGGGGTAGAATAAACAGTGGTGGTAGGAAAGAAGAGTGACATGTTAGCCAGAAAACCAACACCAAACAAGTTAGTCTCATGGAACAAGGCATTGTTTATAAAACCAGTAAATGGGCCAAACCTCTTTAGGTTAAGAGTCTTTTCATATGCCATAATAATGCACAGCCTTTTACAAGAGTCATGCATGATTCTGACTTGATAATCGAATCCCAGTCATGTCTGAATGGACTGTGTGTATCAACACATTTTTCCCACATACAAAATATGTTGCCATGCTGTACAACTTCATGTTTTTCACCGTGTAGCTCTGTGTCAAGCAAAGAGGTTTGGCTGACTCCTATCACCAAGCGCCTGATAGGAGTCTTCTCATGTAGAACACAAACAACCAATGATGGCCCGAGTTAGTTCACAGTCGTTGTAGTGATAGGGGTGGGGGTGGGTGACAGGCATCATGCTGCATGCACAGTGGTCAGGAGGCGTACAAGAGACACCTGGACAACCTTGGCATTAGGGGGGAGGGGCTAGCAGTTGGCGTCATCACAGAGGTTGGCTTCACAGAAGAACCGTGAGCCGCGTTTAGCAGTGCGGGCTGTGAAGGGCACGCTCTTCAGTACTGGGGGAGGAGGGGGAAGGAGAGAAAACACGTCACACCTGAGACACTGCATTTCTGGCGCTGAGGGACAGTGAGCCACCTTCATATTTCATTCCTCAGAATGTGATGAACCTGAGAAAACTGGAGCTGTGCTGTAGGTGGCATGGCTCTACAGAAGTACATCTTACAAAACCCTCGAGAGGTTTTTAATACGATTAGGACAAAGGAGGAGGGTGGAATCAGCTGCATAATAAGCTGTTACACCTGTAATGGTTGCAGCACATAAGCATTATTAATATAATAACACTAATGCCACAAAAATATTATTTTTAATTAATTATTTATCTAGCTCTGATTAATATTAGTGACAAAAACATTAGTTCATTTATATGATATTCTGTTTCTGTTTTTTCTTCTGAATATATTAGATTTTAAACTGTCTGTCTTCAATAAATACATAAAGAAAACACCAGATTTCCTAAATGTTTTCTACAAAGACACCATCAGCATAATTTGATATATATATAACATCTACATACTGGCTCTAAATAAGGAGCCTGTAAGTAAAGATCCTAAAAAGTGAATTGTATTCATATTAAGAAAAACACTTCCCATTTTACTATCTATATACTGAGGTTCACAGCTCTGCCACAGCACGTCATAGCATAACTAGCAAGTGTTGTGCTGTTTTGTGCTGTGCTCCATTTGTGCTGGTGTCTGGACCACGTAGCACAGGGTGCACCTCAGAGGAGCTGAGCAGTGAATGACCACAGTCATCCTTGACTTGGGACGACCAGAGCTGCTGGCACCCATGTGGGGTGCTTTTGGGGTGCTGGCTGGCCCACCTGTGATGATGTCCTCAATAGTGCCGTCCTTGCCCTCGTACACAGGCCTGTGGTCTTTGGCCTGCCTCCTCCGCAGCTCAGCAATGAGCTCATGCTGCTGCTGCCTCTTCTTCTGGGCCTGGACCTGAACCAGCAGAGAGGATATTCACTGTGTTTTTTGGCACACCTTAAAGCTTTATTTAGCACTGAGTCAATATCTGATGAAGATAGTCACGTGCACTTGAACTGCACCTTGGGGTCATGCTGTTTAGCCTCCTGAGCCAGTAACTTCTCTCTCATTGCTTCCTCCTGCTTTTTCCTCTGTTCATTTTCGTCCACAGCATCCTGTTGAGAAGACAAAAAGGTGACAAGTCAGTGACAAGAAACTGTAGCTCAAATGAATCAACACTGGGACACTTGAAAACAGGTCATGAGTTGAATGTAAACAGGATACACACTCGTCGTGTAAATAAATGAGTTTATACTACAACTACTGCTTTATACACACACGGAAGGTTAGTGCTTACATTTTGGGAAATCAACATCCTTTAATTTTTTGATTGATACTGCTTCCATGTTTGTCTTACGAAGCTACAGCCTAGAAGCTCTGTTGATGTTTCCAAACAGCATCTTTCTGTTACCTCTGAAGAGAACCAGGGATACAGAGGTACTGATCTTCTCATCTAACTTCCAGTCAGAAAGAGAATCTCCTAAACGTGTAACTATTTCTCTCAGTCACACATAGACAGACACAGATACAGAAATCATCGTGCTGAACATTTCCTTGAGCAGATCCCATAAATCCAGACTGAGAACAATCCCAGGAAATGTGCTGTGTGTTGGGGCTGGGCGAGGCCGTCCTGGGGCAAAAGAGGAGGGAGGGTGTGTGAAGAGTAGGGAACCGTCTAAACACCACAGCTGCAGCTCTAGACTCAGACGCAGCTGGCCTTTCCTGTTTTTATTTGGCCTCGGACTACACGCCACGTCCTGTGGCAGAGAGGCAGCCAAAACTCTGCCCTTCTCTGCTCTAAGTGAGACAAACCAGGGAACTTCCCAGTTAACCGCTACAGAAAACTGCATCCCTGTCTAGAGAGAAGTGGGGAGAGATACAGAGATGCTGCTTTGCTTGGCATCCTTACCTTGTAGGCTTTGATAAAGCGCACAAATACTGGGAAGAACACTGAGGGTGGAGTCGTCTTGGGACTCTCTCCGAAGTAGTTGACCACATTGCTGAAGGCTTCCTAGAAATAGGGAGGACAGAGGCCAAAGAGGAAGCAGCATTTGTAAACATTGTCAAGTCATTTTGGGTTCTTTGTTGCAGGTGAGTGAACTGCATGTAGGTAAGAAATGATGCTTCGTGTCTATTTTCATATTTTTCAAGGGATGCTTAAGAAGTGAGGGAAAAACTGGATACCTCTGCTGCCTTGGCGTCCTTCTGCAGTT
Organism: Microctenopoma stevenorrisi; assembly: GCA_032270685.1. Taxonomy (NCBI): domain Eukaryota; kingdom Metazoa; phylum Chordata; class Actinopteri; order Anabantiformes; family Anabantidae; genus Microctenopoma; species Microctenopoma stevenorrisi. The sequence goes on along the minus strand of JAUMTR010000025.1, from coordinate 10,888,377 downwards.
TGTCCAGCTGCGTGTCACTGGCCTGGACAAAGTCCTTTAGCACAGAATGGTCGTGAAGACTACACTCTCTCCGGATCAGGTCCATGCCTTTCCCCAGCTCTCGGACGTCCAGCAGCACATTCTCCAGAGAAACTTCACAAATAGTCAACAGGGAATACGTCTTATACAAAGATTTTCTTACACAGAAAGAAGTAAAAATAACTGACTTTCAGCAACATGGTTTATCTTCACGTGCATCCAACAGTTTCTCTCACCTGCGGCAGCTTTATCCACAAAGTGCAATTCATTGTAGAAGTTGGCCAGTTCATGGTACTTCTCTTTCACAATGAGAGCTATGTAGTGGAGCAACGTCATTTTTCTGTCTGTAGACTTGGTGTCCAGCAGCTGTGAAACAAAAAACGTCGTTAGAGAACACACGTTTGAATCGAGTGATTATAGCAAATAAACTGAGATCCCTTTTCTGCCACTTATCACTCACCAGATCAAGACTTTGCAATTTGAATCCGTAAACACAGCCTCGCTTGCTGCTATTCATGTAGTTTCCCAGGGCTAAGATGATCTGTTGCAAACCAGAAGAATGAATACAAATGCAGGAACAATAAAAATGCTGCCAATATAAAAACTAAAGACAAAATGAACTCCAGTTACTTCAAGCATTCTCTTCATCTTTGGCGAGGATTTGACTGAGCCAGAAGCAGCGATGACTGCGTTAAGCTGCGGTGTGAGCATGTTGACGTTGTCTGCAAAGTTCCCGACAAAGGTGATGATGTTCATCCTCTGTGTGAGTCTCTCAATCTTGCTGAACAATAACATGAAGCGATCTTCCTCTGCCAGCTGGTCGAGTGGACGACGTTCACGCTCATACTGACGCAACACCTTGACCTCCGCCTCCGTGGGCAGAAAGCGCATTAGACACTCCACAAAGTCGACAGGTAAGGCCTTGAGGTCAAACCTGAGGGAACAACACATATGTCAGTCACTTGTTCTCTTTTGTTTTATTAGAAAAGTGTTTTAGTGACGAACGCATACTTTTCTATTGCTTTGCAGATCTCTTCTGTGGTCTTGTTAGCCTTTCTCAGTGTGATGGCTAAGTTCTTAGAGCGATTGGCATCCAGGAGAGTGACTTTGTTTGCTGCCTTCTGGGAAACTTTGCTCTTTGTGCAGGAGAGATCCACGACTGGACCCTGGGCTCTTGTCTTAAAAAGTTCCTCAAACCGCTCGAGATCAAGCTCCTGCAGATAAGAGATAGTTTGCCTACTTGTTCTCAACTATATTAAAAACATGAAAAACCAAACATTAAGTATGAAAATAAAAAGAAAGTTGATTTAACTATTTAATGCTATAGACATTTAGAACCAGTTTACCTCTAGCACACGTTCATCATCAATCTCATTGAAGACTGTGCCATTGATCTGGTTGGGCTTCAGGGCCGTCCAGTTAAACACAGGCAAGCGGAACTTTGTCTTGATGGGCTTCTTTATTCTGATAGCTGTAAAAAAAATTACATCTATTAAATTCCTTCTACCATCTGCAATAGATGAGAAAGCAAAAAAAATGCACAACATAAATATACAATTTTGTTTCAGCTCTTACCTGAGAGACCTAAACTCAGGATAACTGATGGAGAAGCTTCTGGCAAAGGTGGAGCTAGAGGGGGAGGAGGTGGTGGTGGGACCGGCACACTTGACCCTATAATTAATGTTGAAGAATGAAAGAAGAATGAAATAGGTTTTATTTTTTGTAATGTTTCACTATCCATCCTTCAGTATCTTTAAATCTAAAGTGTTAAGAGGTTTTATTACATGATTTTAAACCTCTATGTTTTATTTTTACAGGTTAAATAAAGTTACTACAAAGAGATTCAAACTGCTGTGAGAGACAGGGACAGGATCTGCCTACACACACACGCACACAAAGGAAACAAATGTTGTGTTTCCCTTTCCTGTCTGGGGTAGGAGAAAACTGCTGTGACCCGTCACCTGGCTCGGCACGAATGCAAAAAGAAAGGGAACTGAAAATAACTGTGTTCTGAGAATCTGTAGTCAAATTGAGTTCACTTTTACATGTGTGACCAGACGTAGTCGCTATGCGTCATGCTCTGTCACCTGAGGCAGATGGCAGGGGCGGCGGAGGTGGCGGTGGAGGAGGAGGCGGTGGAGGAGCTTCACTGACTGGTGGTAAGCTACAGTGTGCTGCTCCTGGTTCTGTCAACCCCGCTGTTGAACCTAAAGACAGCTGGCCGATGTCCCCCAGAGGGATATCAAGGCCAATACTCCCACCGGTGCCCACACCAAGTGCTTCAATTGCAATGTCTCCATCAGCTCGCTTGTGCAGACGGATGGTGCCTTGTTGTTCGAGTTCCAGCAGCCTTTTCTCAATGTTGAAGTGTCTCTGGAAGGCAGCATCCTTCTCCTTGATCACCCTCCTCAGGGTGTTGACCTGGGTGTTGGTTGACTCGAACGTCTCCTGAGCAGTCACCAGGGGGCAATAAAGAGCACAACACAATGAGTCGACAAGCCAAATAGACATCCTGTTTCCCACTGACCCGATTTGCTATCGCAGCAATTTAGCTACGTGCATCTGAATCTGATCTTTGCTAACATACACAGAGCAAGTGAAGCCTTTCTGATGCAAGACAGGCAAGCAATATTACGTCATGACGACCGCCGGCTTACCCGTATTATTTGCAGGTCTTTATCTTTCTGAAGCAGCACCTTCTCCAGATCAGCAACTTTCATCATTGTTTCATTCTCCACCTCTAGCAGCTTCTCTGTCACCTGGGCATTAAAAGAGCAATGGAGAGAAGAGAGGAGGCGAACTCAGCAATTGATCTACAGCACAGGCATCTCTCCTTGTTGTTCTCCCTCCCTGCTGTATATACACCATGCATGATCAATAAGAAATAGGATATACCCAGCAGCATGACGCGGCAAGGGGATGACACAGCTTTAAGTTTGGATTTTAAATAGATTACACATGTTGCACAGGAATTCACAGGGAATCTTCACCCTTTTCCACCCCCATCATTCCTGACCCCTGAGATCAGAGTTTGTTATGAAATTCCTAGAGTGATGTCTGGGCTGCCTACGACCTCTTCATGTGAAGAAGGTCTTTGCAGAGCAGCGTGGGATACGGAGGCAATTGCCCAGAAGGAATGAGCCAACACAAGAACAATATTAAGATTGTTTTACGCACAGTATTTTCCAGTGTACTCCACCCCATTATTATCTCGCACCACTTGTGAAATGCAAACACGGAGTAGATTTCTAATTACCACGTAGAAACAGCCGAGTTAAGTACATAGCTGGTGAACCACAACAATCTCATAAATGGTCCCAGCGAGCAGCATTGGTGGTCCGGACAGGGTGGTGCACTTACATGGGACAGGTGCTCCTCCAGTTCCTCCACCTTCTCCAACGCGGCATTCTTAGTTTCCGCGTCTTCCAGGAGACCACCTACATCAAACACGTTATCCAGGTAGGCTTGGATCTGCACTGACAGCTTGTCACTCTCCGTATGTTTACATTTCTGACATGAGAAAAAATTGAATGATTGGAGACACACTGTACTGCAAACACAAATAGCTCCTGCGTGAGGCTACTTTGCCCATTCTGACATTTCCTCCTTACCTCCAGGTACTCGTCCAGTCCCAGTTTGGTGAATTCATACTGGAGATGGACTCTGAAGTTCATGTCCTCAACTGAGTGGACCACAATGTTGATGAACTGCATGCAGGCAACCTGTACCACAGACACTAACAAGTTCATATCTGGATATACAGAACTTAACTCAGAGGGCGTATGGATAAATAACACAAACTGGACTGACCATGAAGTCGATATTTCCCTCCTCACTGCGGAAGTAGTCCATCAGTCTCTCAAAGCGATGCTTCTCCTTACATACCTACAATGAAACAGAATGTCTTCTGCTCATGATTTAGTGGTTGAAAAATATACGATGCTGTGATGTTAGATTAAAAACAAAAGTCAAGATGAGTAAAAATGACGTCTCTGCCAACTAATTAACGAGTAATCTGGTTTATTTTAAAGGGGTTGTGGTGTGTAAGTGTGAAACTAATCCCTAATCTAAATCAACTCTATTGAAAAAAAATATTTTTTTTAAAAGAGGCTAATCAACTTCAATCTTTCGACTCTCCACAAGAAATGGGGGAATATGTACTGTACTACCTCATACAGACTTTTAATAAGATAATATAGAAAGTTGTTATTCTAATATCTAAAGTCTAATATTATATTATTATTAAAAACATTCCAGAATCAAACATAATAAATCTCTTTTGAGCAGTTTATACTTTCTGTACCAATATGTGCTTCCTAGTAATATAATTCATAATAAGAGAAGCCTGCAAAAAATATTTGTTCTATGACGTATGGAACTGAATTTTTTAGATACAAAAAACACAAATAGATGAAAAGAAAATACTGTAAAAATATTGTAAAATAGAACATTAATACATTAATACAATTAGACATAGTTATAGTAGTGGACCTAATCCTTGTTTTCTGGTACAGCTGTGGGTGAATACCAAAGGTGGCTTTCAAAGACCTGTCACCTTGTATTAATGTATGATCTTAGAAAATACCTCCAAAAGACCTTGTTTTGACTGGTGGGTTAATTAGATCTTGCGTCTCTGGGGCTTTAGACTGTGAGGTAATTGTGTCTTGTTCCGGCGTTTAGAGGACTTTGCAGGCAGAAATTGAGAGGCTAAGCAAACCCTTGTGGTTCACTGGCTCCCATTAGGGAGCTGATCTTTATCATTGTTCAAGATTGACTCAGATCTTGTGTCTTAATGAGACTAATAACATCAATAGGCCTCTATAGCACTTCACTTACACTCTCAATAAACATCTGAACATTCATCCATCTACACTGAACTTCCTTTATGCACACAGTGATGTGAGAAATCCTTGTTTCAGTAAGTATAAATAATTAATGCTAAAGATTTTTGGCACATTTAATTGGTGTTTTAGCTATTTATTTGCACTTTCATTAAAAAAATTTAAACGCTTTTGGCACCTCTTTGAAGTTGTCAAATGCTGAAAGGATTATCTCATGTCCTCCTCGGACTAGACACACAGCGGCCAGCAGCTCAAGGACCAAAGCTTTTGTCCTGAAAGTACAGGAGACAACCATCAGGGTAACATAACTGGAATGTTCTGCTGTTTATGCTGAATGTATGTATCGCTACGTGCAAAGTATTAAAGCAGAGCAAATAAATATATGGGTGCAAATATAAAATCCATCCTCAAGTCTGAAGCGAGGCCAGGACTTTATAGCTTTTTAAGTGTTAACCCTCCTAATCCTCCTTATAGAGTGATCAACTCCAGCGGTCGTCCACTAATCTCTCTTTAGTAAACGTTCCTTTATAGCCTGTATATTCGCCTCTGATCCTCGACTTCAGAGAGATGTTGAGCTCCGTGGAGAATGGGGAGCATATCGTATGAACTGGCTGCAGGGTTTCCCCTATTGTTTGACCCATCCCTGCGCCTATGGAGATGGGGCCTCAGTTCTTACCGTGAATTCTTATTGTTCAAGCTGAGAGCAATTTCATTGACTGCATGTGCGTGAGACATGACCATATTGAAGCCATACTGTAGAAAGAAGACAGAGAGTGAGACAGAGAACAGGATGTGGTCAGAAAAACCTGGTTATATATATACTGCACAGGAAACATATAATCCTCACGCTTATTACAGACTATGTGTGAACCTCTACATGTTGTGTTGATGTTTGATACCTGGTAGTTCATAATTGCTCTCAAACACATGATGCACACATGAACATCATCTTTTTGGCTCACGAGGCGGGAGTTCTTGATGGTTTTGTTGTTTGAGACTGAGCCATAACTGTAACAAATGCCAAAGTTAATATCTGGTAAAGATTTAGTAATCACACTCAGTTACTTTGAGCTTCTTTCATTTATTTCTGAGGTTTTTCTGCTATTCATAAGACTCTTGTTTTCACTGTGTCACACGGAGAGAAACAGGAGAGAAAATTACAGAGAATAAAGTCTGACAGAAAAAACTTAGATGGCTTTTGAGGTTACAGATGCATTATGGGAGTTTGGTTTCCCTGCTGCTGTGAAGAGAGATCTATGTACCGAGACTTCTATTATGTAACTGTAATGCAGAGCCGTCATGCGTGTGTATTATTACTATTCTTGTGCAGTACACAGAAACTTATACAGCATTTTCTAAGGTAATACAACATGATACATATATTTACTTTACTTTGCTTGGTGTGACTTACAAGGAGCTAGCGGGGTGTCTGGCTCAGGGACACACCTGGTAGGGGATGGATTAGGAGTCAGACGGGATACGAACCTGCGACCTCCTACATCCCAGTCTGACACTTAACCCATTGAGCTACCAGGCCGCTGGTCTCAATGATTTTAAGTAAGTGTTCAAAAGTGTTATTCTTGTGAACTATTTTCTAATTAATAATTTGAAGTCCTCCCTGTCAGACTTTACGTCTAATGTCTCTTCAGCTCCTGTCTGTGTGTGGCTTAGTCCAACATATGCTGCTGCTCACAGCTGGCTGACATTGCAGATGCACATCTGGACAGATGAGGGAGGACCATTAACAAGACACATAGGGCAAAAGGTCAAAGACTTCCAGTTTTATTGTCTAATGCAGCTCGTCGTGTGATTGGGTTTGAGGTCAAGCAAGAGGTCAGCAGACTCCTAGCTTATCAACCATTCAAGCATTTTTTCTGAAACAAAACAGCACCGGAACAACTGGCTTGCATGCTAATACATTTTTATAGCATTCAAGGTTAGCAAAGCGAGGCAAAAACAAGGATCCGTAATAGCGGGGAAGTTAGCTCAGCTATACATACCGGAGGACAGACTGACGGGCAGAGCGCACCAGTGTGTTGCAGAAAGGTTGGGTACTCGAATGGTGCAGATCCTCAATGGACCTGCTCCAAGATTTAGCCTTGTCCAAGAAGCCGTCCTCCCCATTCTCCAGCCCCTCAAAATCCAACCTGGGCCACATACAGATACACAGACAAGCCAACACAAAGGCACAGGGGTGTAGATGAGAGGCACGGGGGAGGTTAGGTTAGCGATGCAGCTTGGTAGAGAGCCAGGGGTTATCACAAGGACTGTCAACAAGCTGCACGATAAAGCTCAGCACTAGGTTTAAACCATTCAGGCAAGGTGTAGTTCAAGATTACACCACATAACATCTGTCCACAAACACACATTCAGTTTGCTGAGTATGCAACGAGGCATACAAACAAAGCATGTCAAAAGTACACTTGAGATGCACAAGCAGTATTCTACAGGATGCAGCGTGTTAACTAAACAGTTGGATTCACGGCCCAACCCAGTTCCTTAGGAAAGGCGTGTGTAGTTGGGCAAAAGTACTCACATGACTGCACACTGGGCAAAGGAGAGGTACTCCACCAGGACATCGAGACCTCTGTTCTCATCATTGAGGAACTCCCTGACCCACCTGTGATGCATAGGAAGAGAGCGGAGTTAACAGGACACCACATCAAGAACACACCCTTATCCTTAAGCACGGACAAAGAGAGCGATAAATAGAGAAGGAAAATGGAGATTCCTAAACTCCACAGAAGCCGAATTGCTAGGCTTCGCTGTAGAACTGTAATGTGATGTAGTCAAAGAAGTAATTCAAGTATAGTTGACCTGAATTTACCATACAATGCCACGTATGCCCACCTTTTCCCTGTGAAAGTACTTTCAACAATCTGTCTGAAACTCTTAGTTTGGTGGCAACCTGTGTTTCTTCCTACTCATTCCAGCTATGTCCCTGTGTTGTTTGTTTAGCTGTGGTGAGTGTGTCAAATCTGTCAGAAAACTGTCCAAAACTAAAAATATAACACCAGATGTAAAGGCACTTCTGAAGGGGGTCTCCCCTCCCCTGACTTAAAAATCTTGGCAAGAATGCCATGGAAAGAAAATTAGTGCAAGGTCTTAGATTTCCTCCCCATTTGCCTCTTAACTCATTTTGTGGAGAAAGAAACAATTCCAAACAAAGGAATTCCCATTGCGATGAGAGAAAGAATGTGGAGGCCATATGGCTGAAGGAGCTGGGCTCAGGTCAAATCTCTGACAGTCAATGGTATTTAGTGGGCCTCCCCCACAGACCCCTTCACCTTCTCCCCACTTCTTCAGAGAACTCCAGGAGGGGACAGGATTGGGGTAAAAGGTTCTTAAAATAGTCCTAAAGTGCTGGTTACGATGACGGACTGTTAGTCAGTCAATGGCAGGAAAACAATCAAGAGCCTCATGTAGCAAAGGGAAGGAGGGAGGGCAAAAGGAATAGAGGTGAGCAGAGGAACAGTGAACAAAGCAGTAAGACTAGGTGCAGGAGGGAAGGGGAGGAGGGAGGTGGGCTTGATCGGTTTCCTGTCTGTAGCCCCCCACCCCCATCCTCCACTCTAACCCCTCACTCCTTCTCTCTTGGTCCTTCTCCCTTCCTTTACTTTTCTCCAACCAGTTGCTATTTCAGATTCTTGGCAATCTCAGGGATAACACATTAGAAAAGTCCCAGGATTCAGACACACACAATAAACCAGAATCTGTTATAGTTAATCCCACCCACAAAAGTCTGAAAATAGCTCCCCTTTTTTCTGAGCCTGTGAGGTTTTTCTGGGAAACGCACTGAAACAAACCTTTATTGATGAAGCCTAATATGAGTTATTCTTGGAGCTCAATAAATGCTATGGAAAGTCAAAGTCTTTAATAGACTCTTTTTTTGGTTTAAGAATTCAGTGAGAAGTCATTCCAGCACATTTTTGTGGAGTTATCAGTGTGGCATCAGATTATAAAGTCAAGGATCATTTCTGCAGACCTGAAGATAAAGTCTATAAAGGCACAACATACAACGGTGCACAGCGGACTGTACAGTTTCAAATACTGTGACAAACTCTGAAGATGAATTACAGAAAGTCTGTTTGTTTTGGTTTGTGAGAAATGTGTAAACATAAATGTAACCTTGTGTGTTTTTGTGCTTTTCACTGGGTCAGCCAGTCTTCCTGTCCCTCTGGCACACAAAACAAAGCTTCCTGCTCAACACTATGGGGGAGTTGACGAGGCAGCACAATGGCTACCATCTGGGCATTATGTGGACAGGCTGTATGCAGTGGAGCTGCAGAGCTTGGCAAGTTAGAACAATGAGGGAGAGCTGGGCACCAGAAAAGCAGCAAGAGCACATAAGGAGAAACAACAATGTGGTTTCCTTGAGCATTATACCACCAATAAATACATTTTAGTTTTGAAAGAATTGATTACCCAATGTGGTTTGTCCTCAGTGAAATCTCCAACTCCCTTAAGACTTTTGTCGATTCCTGCACACGCCTGCGAAACTTCTAGAAGACAATGACAGCAGGATGGAGATTTGTTATGTGTTACTTGATAAGCGATGACTGCAGTCATGCAAAATATCAGTGCAGCAGAACAAGATGGTTTTTGTAACCCACACTTTCTTCCTACAGACCTACATTACCCAGAGTGCAACTCAACCTCTTATATGTTATGCACGTGGCAGGTAATTTTTGTAAATTTGAAGCGTGTGGTTTTCAGACCTCACACAGCTCCGTCTGCAGCCACAGAAGCTTTTTACATGTGCAGAAGGATGCAGACTTTCTTACCTTTCGTGTGACTCCAGGGTCTAAGTATCCTCGTAGCTTCTGAATGTAGGTATGAGGTGGATTCTTCACCTGAAACCTCTCCTGAAGATGCACAACAAAATATAAATTGACACATGTGGTTTCAGAAGTCATTGTGTTACGACATGTGGTCTATATCTCAGTGCAGGTTTTAGTAATTCAGGGTTAATAAATGCACCTGGTCGCAGATCAGGTCCCACTTCTTCTCATTGTCATACTGTCTGAGGAGCCGGGCTTTGTCTGGTGGCAGGTTCATAGAATTCTGAAAATATAAAAGATTTAATTTATTACCACAGTTTTCTTTTTTCTTTTTATTTAACTACTAGAGTAGCTGTGAGCTTTAGCTTTGACTTCACAGGAGCTTCATAGGCCTCTGGCGCCAATGGCCAAGCACAGGATGAAGTTCTGGGGACATACACCATGACCTCACTTCCTGTGTTGACTTTCAGCATCCTGTCACAGGAGATGATCCGAATCTCCTTTGTGCTCTCATGTCATTAAGGCAACACTTTTAACCACAAGCCGCTATCAGTGTTCTGGCCTATTATTACACGTCGTCGCATTCAGTCATAAAACACTTGAACACTGCACAAGATGTCCTGAGGCAGCCAGTTTACTGTGGTTCAAATAAAACTTTAAATTCTCTAATTTATGTTTGGGGACCAATCTTTTTAAGCATTTTATGTCCATGTTTTAGCTCAATAAAATAAAACAAACTATACAAAATCTATTGACTAATTACTTCCTTGACAAGGCCAAGAGCTTGTACAGTGGCTGGCGTGAAAATCTTAAAAATTTTAAATGAGGAAGCCCAACAATATGAGGGAGCTAGCCAGCCCGTGAAATTGATCGCCTCAGCGTTTCTCTTTGCACAGACATGAGGGATTGTTTGCACTGGAAGCCCTCGTTTACACCCGTATCAACAGTACCCCATAAGCCAGTCACAAACGGCCTGGGAGCTTGACTTTTAACCTGTAGCTATAACTCTACGCTGCCCCGTTAACCCATCCCAAAGCAGAAATTATGTTCACACACTGGCGGAGTGTTTGACAGATGGAAAATGTCATTTACTTGTTCCTATGACAACCACTCAGTAACTGGTGTCAGTGCAAGACCACATGTGAGTTTTTAAAACTAGTTTTCCACATCAGGAAAACATTGCTCACGCAATCAGTTATAAATGAATTTGTCTAAAGAGGGAGGGGGGAAAAAAGACTGAACTGTGCTGCTTCTGTGTTTTCCACACATATATTTCATGGAGCAGACAAAACATTTCACCTTAAAGTGTGCATTTCTGAAATCACAAATAACAAGAAACACTAATGCAACCGCCTTACACAGCACCTGGATGGGACAAAAAGCCCCTAAAATGCACACTGACAAAGCTTTATTGCCTGTAACTTTAGTGGAAAACTGTGCCAAGATGTTACATATGATGCCTTTGACTGCTTCATACAATCTACACAGGAGAGAAGAGAGAAGTAACACAGGTCCCAGATGTCCAGAATTACAGAAGGAATGTGTTCAGTTTGTAGTAGTAGTAGTAGTTTATCTGTAGTAGTTGTCTGACCCCACAAGCTGCTCTCTCCTTTCTCTCTCAGGAGACATTTTACCTACAATAATGGACACATGTATTACATAAAACATTTTTTAAGTGTTGAATAGAGTTTGATCCACATTAATTATTATTCACTGATTAAAAATTTAACTCACAGTAGGTGAACATAATTTCTGTGTACATAAGTTTAAGTAAATTGATGCTTGGTTATATTGTTGAAGTACAGAATTTATCAGTGACCCATGAATTCGTGGATATCTAAGCTCAGATATCTGCTAAAAATCTATCCAGACCCAAAGTCTGGTTCTTGTTTTTTCTGCATCAGTCGTACACGAACGCTGGGCGAACAAGCGCAGTAATTTAATTTTGAATTACTGGAAAACAAATAAACCAGACACACAGATGTATATCTATTAAGACAAAAGGATCAAATGAAAGTCAAAACATGGACACTATTATTGGGTTTGAAAATGATTTCATTTGAAAAATATTAATTGGAAGTTAAAAACTACAAAGTTTCAATAAGGATCTGTAAAGAAATGAGAGTAAAGGAAAAACATATGCAAAGGCCTGTTTAATCTGTTTAATAATGTTCTGCTCTATCAGTTAGAGCCTGCGGTACTGTGAATTCAAATTCAAATTTTATTTGTCACATACATAGGTACACAGTGTACAACACGCAGTAAAACGTGTCCTTCTGCATTTAACCTATCACTTCTGGGGGGAGCATTGGGCAGCTACAGACCACGCCCGGGGAGCTAACGCTGGGTGTCTCACTCAAGGACACACCTGGTGTGGTAGATGAGCTAGGTGCCACGGCTGGGAACCGAAGCTGCGACCTTCTGTATCCCAGCCTCATGCCTTAACCCACTGAGCTACCAGGCGGCCTTGAACACATACAGATGAGGCTGTGTGCACATGTTCATGGCAGCACCAATGTGCAAAAACATTTCTTTAAGGTCTTGCTCACATGGACACATTTAGTGTAGAGAAGTTCTCCTGCGACAAAGAGTGGATGTTTCCTCTCACTAGATTTGGGTAATTTGAGCCAAACAACCCAGTTTAACTAATTTCATTTCACTTTCTCCCACAGAGATACAATCTCTCACTTCCTGTGTTTGTAAGAAGCTACAAGAACAAGTAATGTGGGGGCGACGGAGCTGTGGCACTTTAGGGATAAAATACTACATAAATGCCAGAAATGTTCGGTTCTTGTGTTGCCCACAAACCTTGTTCTCCACCAAGGCCCTTCTTGTTTGACCTGAAACTGGCTTGACAAAGGACTCAATGTGGAGCTTTGTTTTGATTTGGTGCTATGCCATTCCCATCCTTTGACATTTAATCTGTTTCTTTTCCTCATAGAAAATGACCAACAATAGCTGGTGGGCTGGGTCTGCGTATGCACTCTGGGACTGTGTACAGTAAAACCCATCTGAAAACACAACACCAGCTCATTGTGCAACCTGGTGAACTGCTCCCACGATCACCATGGTCGTTCTGATCATCAGTGGGCCAGGACAACAGAGTGAAGCTATACCAAAGGAAATACTGACAGAAAATAAATCAACAGAAATGTTTAATACTGGTTTTCCTGTGTGGTGTGTCTTAGCAACAAAAATTAAAAGGGTAACTTTACTCATTACTCATTACTTCCTGATTTAGAATATAGGATTAAAACATTACACTAAAATTATGATAATTGAAACTAAAACCTTGGTGGCAGTAGTAGATTTAATAAAAAACTCAGTTTTTCCGACCATTAATGTATTATGCACAAACACAGACTAAAAACACACACATTAGGATAGGTAAAAGGGGTATTTGAACAAAGCACAGGTCAAACTGTAAAAACAGAGGGACATCTGAGCCACTGACAAAGGAAGAGGGAGGTTTTAAAGACTCAATAGGTAAAGTTGACAGGGTCAGGTTGCTGGTTAAGGAGGCATAAAAGTCATCAGGGACTCAGCAGAGTGCTGAAGTCATGCAGAGACCCCCACCGTTGCTCAGAAACCATGGTCACTTTGAAAAGTCAACAGGGCAACTCCATCTGCCCTCCGCTGGACGGCTTCCTAATCTGATCTGATTTACAATTAGCTTTTAGTTGGGTTTATGACCTGCAACTCCAGCCACAGGCTCCCAGAGAGACCATTGGAAAACAGTGACAGAATGTTTCCTCCCAGATCTTCCTCCCAGCTTCACACTTTCAGCCATGATAAGATATAACACCATATATTCCCACAACATATTGTTATTCTTACACACTGGTTACTCTTTATGATGCTGCCTGACTTGCAACAAATGATCTACAAGATCTTTGTAATAGACTAGATGTAAATGTTGTCTTTTGTACTGTGCGTACTGTAATTATTTATGTCACTTTTTGTAGAGATGGCATTTATCAAGCGTTATCAAACTCTGTTAAATAGATCTAAAAGCCTGGAAATGAAGAAAAGTGGAAATATGCTTTGTTTTTTCTAATGTAGCTTTAATTTTCAGACTGAAACACGACAGAAGTGTCCAACTAAGTACATGCATTAAGTGTGATTCAGTGCTTTATCAGTGGGTTGGAAACAGGACACTTAGATAGGTGTACACAGACCAGACTTAGAGGGAAAGGAGTGGGTGGCCAAAAAGCTCCGTGTGCTGAACAGAGCCTGTGGCAGTTTAGACACGGATGCGCAGACTTCTCTCTGTACCCCCCTTTAGCCCTCATCCGTGTGGGGTCCACGACCTCACACAACAGTGCACGGAGCTTAAAACACACAGATTCATAACACAGGCAGTGTAATGAATCTGTTTGTGTACAGAACATTTCTCATTTCTCTCAGCAAGCTGCTTCAGAGCAAATATAAGATTACAGACAATAATAGAAAACTTCAAAACAAAGTAAAAGGTGAAAATAAATAGGTTGAGGTTTGGGAAACATTCTTAGGTGAATAGACATCCCAGCTCTGTCTGAACCACAAGTATCATCTCCTCAAAAGCTCTATATATGCACACACACACATATACATATATATTTATTTATGTAGTTGCTAACCTAGTGTAAATAAAATAATGGATCAGCTGTTTCAGAGCCTGTTTGGCTACTGATCCCACATTCTGATGCTAAAAAGGTTGAAGCTGCAACTTAGTTAGTTGGTACAGCTGTTACTAACTAGATCTATTGTTTTTCCTTCATATGTCATGTTACACAGCATATATGAAAAACCAACACGTTTCAGAAATAAACATCTGGTAACAAAGCTAAATACTGAATCAGCCGATGAAGGAGAAGATAAGACCTTTAGCCATTTAATGAAGGGTGCTGTCTGAAGAGGACAGAAAACGCCAGACCACTGATCTCTGTCAAGTAGTGGAGGCAACAATAAGGCAAAGAAAACCCAATAAATATGGGCCCTGGCATGACTGTTTTCTTTTAGCATATTAACTGAGAATAATTAAAAGGGAAAGCGGTGCCTACTATTCCAGAGCCTGGATATACATCAACATAACACAAAGAGAAATAAATCACTGCCTTCACCTTCACAAACACAGGATGGGAAAGTTAAATACCAAAGCAACTTATGACCTCTGCCTGGCATACTGTACATCATGTACATTAGATTATGCGTACATTAGGTGGAGCTCATCTGGCCAGACGTCCTGATACAATGACATCAGTTGTAGTAAACGTAAGCATGTCTATGACTGCATCCAAACACATCACTAGCTTTTTTTGGATTCCTCCTTTTCCTTGAAAATTAAAGACAATGAGTGGAGACAGGATGAGAGGCTCAGCTGTTGTCATCACGGGGCTGCAGGGACTTCCTCAACTCCTCAGGAAATCAAAAGCTGCTCTGAGTAATGTTAGGTTTGTTGCTAAGCTGCTCTGTCTAATGCAAGCGTGTGTGTTTTTGCACATCTGCATCCGCATAAACATTGTGTTTATGTATGTATGGGTGAATTATAGTATTTTTCCAGCTTACGCACACACACACACACACACACACACACACTGTCCAGAAAGTGAGCAGAGTGTGAGAAAACAGTCCCCCTTTCCCTGAGCTGACATTCGATCCCCATATCACTCTTTTGTTAAGTAACCCAAACCAGGCAATCACAACAAAGCATGAGTCCTGCACAAAGATGCTAGAAGAACAAGAGGCCAACAGAGCTACGCTAACAGGCCTCCAAAAGAGAGGAGCTGGGAGCAACAGAGAGTGGAGGAGAAAGGTTTTTTTTCATTCATGGTAAATACGTCAATAACTATTTCCAGCTAAATACTGGTACATGGTCTGCACCTATGTAACACTTTTCTACCTATACTGGTACTAGCACACAAGGACACTTCTAAATATGACAGGAGGAGCCGGGGTCCAAACCCCTGATCTGAATAGCACAGCTGCCCCACATATGTATGTTATGTTATGACAAATACAAACATTTATTTGAAAATAATTTAATTTATTTAAAATAGCTAATTTACTCAGTTCAGCAGCCAGAAAAACATAGATGTTATATATACAGGGACAGAAAAAGGAGCTAATTCTGACATGACCAGCAGCGGTTGGGTATTTTTGCTTGAAAAAAATAATGATGGATTACACGAGTCAAATTAGTGGGGCTACAGCTTAAATCATGTGCTAAATGCCCATTAAATTAGGGGTTAAAGAAAACACTGTTTACAACAGGGCCTCCTGCCCTCATACACTCTACAGCCTTCTTCCTACTCCCATGAACTCATGTCCTCTAGTCTGTGACCTCTGAGTTACTCTGGTCGGAGAAATAACTTCACCTCTTTACCAAACACAACTATGTGCACAATCCACAGACAGTTGAGGCCACAGGAAGTTGGCTATATGCCATTTTCAGTTGTCAAATAAAGAACCATGTCCCAGAGCAAAGATAACGATGAAAAAGTCCTATGCTCAAACTTTGAGCTTAAAAAGTCACCACAATGTAAAAAAAGCTAAGTTGACATGAGATGTTTCAAACAACAATGCAGAAGCCCTTCAGCAATCTCCCCTGACAACAATACTATCTCATCTATGTTTTTAACACTGAATGGAGGTGTAGTAGTGAAAGGCAAGGTGCCTTTTTGGGTGGAGTTTGCATGCTCACCACATGTCATTGTAGGTTCTTTCCAAGTACTCTGGTTTCCTCCTACCATACAAAGACTGCTTGAAGAATGCTTGGTTAGGTGTGAATGGTTGTCTGTGTCTATATGTCAGACCTGTGATAGACTGGTAACCTGTCCACGGTGTACACCACCTCTCACTCAATGACAGCTGAGAGAGTCTCCAGCACTTCCACAATGCTTAAGAGGATGAGCAGTTGGGATAATGGATGGACGGGCTATAAACAAATACTACAATACAATTCATTCATTCCTGCCGAACATCCTGTTTTGTTCTCCTCGTACGACCTACGAAGGCACCAGAAAAAATATGATACACAGAAAGAATGTGAGCAATGCAGATACACTATCATGTCTTTTGTCAAAAGGCACATCAGACTCTTATTTAAAGTAAAGATTCTCAATCAAACTGACTTTCTAAGAAATCCAGTGATTTGTCAGAGAGGGAGAAAATAAAATAAAGAAGAACAAAAACCAAAAGAAAGCACATCACCAGTCATTCACATTCAAAAGTTCCCCTTTGTTTCTCAATATGACGTCGCTGTAAGAAGTACGAGTCTTGAGAAACGAGTAACTAATGGATAGCTCAAGAAAGACCTCTGTGCCATTTTAGCGAGTGATGGGGAAAAAAAGTTGAACTCTTTAAATAAGATTATAGAAGTTCCTCTGAGTGTCAATGTAAAAAAGGGGGATGAAGCCCCCTTTCTAAAACAACACAGACTCTAAAGAGTCTAAATTGCATTCAGGAGGAAACTACTTCTCTAGCAAAAAAGAAAACGTATAAAGACCAAACATCAAATGCACCCACATACACACACCAACAAAACAACAGATATGCACATAAATGAAAAAACACAAGCTGTTTTGTTGCAAAAATGAATAACTTCCTCCCCATGTTCCTATTACTAATCTTTGCTAAACTAACCTAAACTACTGCTAACTGTACTTTAATGTCATTTCATTTCTATTACAGATCACCAGTATTCCTGTCACCAGTAAAAAAGCAACTGAGCATATTTACTTTAATATTTATTAATGAATTATACCTTTAATAACAGCTGATTGATAGCATGAGGAAATCCCTCAGATGGTCAGTCATAGTCTTTAAGTTGAACTTCGCTTTTCAAAATAACTATAAGGAGAGAAATGGAGAAACACTAAAACACCCCATAAAGCCCAGTCCAGACGGGGGAA
The DNA here is from genome assembly GCA_032270685.1 of Microctenopoma stevenorrisi. NCBI lineage: Eukaryota > Metazoa > Chordata > Actinopteri > Anabantiformes > Anabantidae > Microctenopoma > Microctenopoma stevenorrisi. The sequence goes on along the minus strand of JAUMTR010000025.1, from coordinate 10,870,845 downwards.
TTATAGCCTGAGGGTGCAGAGAGCCAGGTGGGCAGCCTTTGTGCTGCCTGCCGTCCTGATCTAAACCAAGTTAACCAAGTTCAATTCCCATAATTTCCCTCTTCCTGGTACGTGGTGGTGAGTGGCTTTGCCAGATATACACACTCGTCCAACTCCAGTGACGTAGCAAACACATTCTGTCTTTTTAGAGAAGACAAATGGCGACGATTATGTGCGTGTGAGAAAGGGAGTGGTAGATCAGCTCCATAAACAAAGTAAAGCCGTCATTAAATAAATAAAAATGATTCAGGCTTTATGTGCACATTGCACAGCTTGACTCCATTAGTTCCACTTGAGTGGCATCTATCACTGCAGTTTTCTTTAGATCTCAGCCATCAGAAGTGAAGTGACTTCAGACAGGATGCTGGAGATACATTGTCAGCATGTCTGACTTTACTACTATTGGCTCAACATATACATCTGTGCTTTTCCGAACATTTGCACAACTTAATTGTGAGATTTCCCTCTGAAAGATCAAACATCAAAAGAATAGCTGTGATGGCACCATCTAAGCATGATGCAATCTGATGTCAGGGAATAAAAGATGTAAGGAGTTGAGCAGACAGGATTGTTTCCAGTGCAATTAAGTGGTGTAAATAATCCCATGCTGCTCCCATAACAGCTCTTATTAAATATGTGTGCACCGTTTAAAAATGTTGGTAAGATCATTATGACCAAGAACAGTGGCAGACCGCCAGTTCAAAGGGAATTTTCTCTCCGAGTTCTCCTGTGGCCTCAGCCTAGGCTTCGCCGCAGGAATCCAGCGGTGGATTGGTGCTCGGGCACTTTGAAAGAGGATCCCAGGCCAGATATGCACCTTTGAAAATGCCACTCACTCATCTCACATCATTTTCCTGAGGACGGAGCCATATGAAGAAAGTTATTTTATAGCCCAGACCCACAGTGCGAATGAATGTGGGGAATGGAAACGCAGGAAACACTGACTGAGTGGGTGAATGAGAGGTTCCACTTCCATTTCAGACTCACACAAAGCCAAGAATAAGTAAAAATCATCGAGGACAAAGACAAGAAATAAATAATCGACATATACTGTGGATGTTGTTCAGCTACCTTTGTCTAACTTAGAGGACTAGGTACATCATCTGCATGTCTTTCTGAACTAATCACATGTTAGGCATCAGTGGCAACCTGCAGGAACACAGCTCTTATTGTAAAGGGAATCAACCACACAGCCACTGGCTACAATGCAATTTCCCCTGTAAAATGAAGAAAGGAAAATGCCAGGCAGCTGTTTCCAGCCACAAAAGACAGAGCTGAGACTGTTTCTGAGGATGCTGGACAAAAGACACAAGAAGAAGTAAGATGATGCTTTTAGCACATGCTGCTGGTTAGCTCTGTTCCAGACATTATATTTGCAGAATGCATGAAGCAGTCGAATCTCGCCCCTCCTCCCCTGCCTTCTACAGTAAAGCGGCCCTGTTAAAGTCATTAGTTCAGGGATATTACTACACATGGCGAAGGCTTCTGTACCCATGACATCATAATGGGCTGCTGTCAGTCTGTTGGGACGTCTGTGGGCTGTGTCTGAGAGATGGAGGGCAGGTCCCACCGGGCAGATGCAGACACATCCATTTATACCAGTATGCCATCAGAAAACAGGAAGCATAGTGGTCATAAGGAGGGAAATCACCCGTTTGAAAAATACCCATTTATAGAGCCTGTTTTAAGTTTTGGACACCGAGTTTTAATTTTTGAGGCTATGACAAAACCACCCAAGTCTCTGATAGCAAACACTGAAGAAAGAAATCTGCTAAATTTACAGAAAAGGCGACGTGAACTCTTGCAGACTATTTTTGTCATGCATGAGAGTTTGGAAAGCGCCTCCAGAGCTGCAGCCAGTGCCATATGCCAAAGGCACGGCCTTGATTTTCTGAAATGCTCTAAACACAAAGACAGAAGCTTTTGATGAACCTTTATCTTGTAGCAGGACAAAGAGAAGACTATTGTCTGATTAGAGGACTAAAATATACCAGCAGAGGAAATTTGGGGAAGGGTGGGGTGGGGTTAGAGATCTTGAAAACTTTTCCCAGTCAAACACACAACTGAAATGTTGAGTCTACTGCCGCTTGCATAGAAATCATCTGCTCTGCATGGCTTAACATAATAACAGGGATTGACTTTGTGTTGCAGGGAAGTCAAACAACTGCACACTGCTCCAGACAGGCTGTATGCTGGTAAAAAAAAAAATTCCTGCCTTTCTTTACGGGAAAATGCGAGGGTTAAGAATCTTTTTAGAATGGTAAATCCATCAGTCACTTGGAAAGAAAACTTACATTCATCAAAACTATATTTTTATAACTACCCACTTACTGAGGCAGTGAGTCATCTGCATGAAAGAGACACAACTCGTCGTTCCAGAGCTTACTGTACAGTGCACTACAGTGTATAATCGGCATAGTAGCTGAGACTTAACACAGCAGTCAACAAGCAGGCTTGAAAGGCCTCTTGCTGTGCAAGTCTCTTCCTATGAGGATTTCACTCTGTAGCTGCTGATCTGACTCTGGCAGAGCAAATAATGGCCTTATTCCAAAAAACATGGAGGCCTCACAAAGACTTGAAGAATGGCACAATGCGAGTGATGCTGTGAGGCTCTCATTTCTTGAATGCTGTAATTAAGACAAGCATAGGGATCTAGATTTAGGTCTGTTGCAGAAAAAAAATAAACAGACAGGTAGATCTATGTCAGATATCCTTTTTGGTGCTGGTGTGACGTCATGAGATATACAGTATGTCTTCTGTTTGCGTGTGAGTGAAGCATAGCAACATAGCAGACAGAAAGTGTGACTATGGCATGAATGAAGTATTCCTCAGGAAGTGTAAAGGGTGTGAGGAGGCGCGTGAAGCATCTCTGTAAAAATACAAAAAAACACACCCTGTTGATATAGAAGAAGCTCATCACCTCGACTGAACCCAGTGAAGCACTGACTTCGGTTCATCACAGGTTGCAGGAGTTTGACCTAAAGATGATTTTCCCTCATGCAATTTCATTTAAAGGAGTAGTTTCACTATTATGTAACCTGGGAACTACCCTATTAGCCTTATTGTGCACTTTTAGATGAGAGGATTAGTATCACTCTCACTTCTGTTACAAAAGTGCAAACGTATCAGGTGGTTCTTTTGTTCAGATCAAACAAACTATTAAGAATTTTGTTACTTCTAAACCTTTTCCAGTCTTTATGCTGAGCTATGCTGGTCAGCTATTTGATGGTGCTGTTGTTTACCACACAGCCATGAGAGTGGAATCAATTTTCTACTGATCAAAATGTCAGGCAGGTACTTTAAAGGATTACAAAGACCTAATAGAGGTAAAAATATGGTTACAAACAATCAATTAATGATTATTATGATCATAGAGAACAAAACCAACAGCTATAACTGGTTCTACTTACATGTGACAAACATGTGATAAATAGTTCATTGATATGATGTCACTTCACTTTACACCACCTTGGAAAGCAATGACTGCAGCACCAGCACTTAGTCACGTGATAAACGCGATGAGTCCCCAAAAAAAGACATTCTGTGAAATCCCCTCTTGTCATGCACCAGAACCACAACCTGAAGTAGAACTGTCATCCTACGTCAGGTGGGATGACAGTTCACTTGACCGTGTTGAGAGTCGGGAAAAGTGGGTGTCGACTGTGTGCTCATTATTACAAAGCGCGCAGACAGCTCAACTCCAGCCTGGTATGGTGTGTGTGTGGTGGAAGGGGAGGGGAGGGGAGAGACTCTTCGGGAGTGGGAGTTTTGGGGGAATTCAGAAAATGCTGTTTTCAGATGCTCAGCCCGCAGCGAGAAGACCTTAAACAAACCTGAAGGGAAAAGCTGCGGCGCGCTCCGTGAAGGGTCCGCAGCGCAGCGTCCTTCCTCTCTTTGTAGAGGAGAAACTTTTACCCCCCACCCCGCCCCTCGCTCACGCTCACGCTCACCACGCTGTGCTCAGCGTTTGCCACTTCAGCCAAACGCTGAGTTGTCTGACTTTAGAGGAGACAAAAGAACCGCAGGAGGAAGGGGGACAGCGGGCGGAGAAGGAGAAGGAGAAGGAGGGGTCGATTCATTTAAAACGATGAGGAGGGAGAAGTGGAAATACACTTTTATCCAAAACACAAAGCGCAACTTCTTTCCCCCGCCATCACAGGAACAACAGCAGTGGTTTCTGTGAGCTGGTGTTTGAATGGAGTGAATGACTGTATGAGGCAGTTTAGCAGAGGGAGTCAACTGTGGTGACACAAATAAACAAACGAACCCAAAACCAGGCGAATGTGACAAATGAACTGCGCCATGACAAGCTGAGGAGAACTGCAACTCACCAAAACAATGGCAAACTTCTCCTCCAGCTCAGTGGGGTCAGGCATGGGCACCTTCAGAGGCATGATGTGATGCTTCATCTCCGACTGGCCGTCCACACTCTCTATGTTGCCCATGTTTGCTGTCCTCGGCTCCAAACCCTGTAATCCTTAGGTTGCTCTCAGTGATGATAATAATAATCCGAATGAAAATTAAACAAAAAAACAACAAAAACCTCCCAGGTATTCCAACAGTCTCATTAACGGATTAATAATCCAAATAATCCACTTCTCCGCGTCGAGACAGAGAGTTGACAGTGCGGCTGGCTCGTGTGTATGTTCCAAAAGGCCATTTACACTTTACAGTGAACTCCACTGTAGTTTCCCCTCAAAACGTACTTTCAAAAGTAACAATAAAAGTGCAGCTGCTTTCTCTTCCAGAAAGTAGTTTCTACTTATCTGCCAATCCATTACTTACAGAAGACTTTCCCCCCCGACCAACTATTTCTTCTAGTTGCTGCTCCACTTTCTTGGCCCCGACGTGTTTCCATTCATTATTGTTGTGTGATCCTGATTAAACGCTTTGCTGCTGCCTCCGCTCAGAGGGCAGGTTTTCTTCTCTGGTTTCGCCCCTGGCTGCGGGCTGTTGGCTCAAACATCTGTCAATCACTCGCTGTGTTGCCCCGCCCCCCACATCTGTGTGCGCTGAGGCTCCCTGCAGCTGGACGGAGAAGTGGGGCTCGTCAGCACTTTATCGCGACCTGGCGGCAACATCTTACACTTACATTTTTTTCAAAAGAGTAACACGTGTCCAACAGTTAATTTTAAACACACACACACAGAAATCAGCTCACACAACTGTTCTGGTTCATGAGTGAAAACTTTAATTAGTATTTTTTCAGCAACCTCAGCAGCTACATGACGATATGTTCAAATTATGTCAAAGCACAGCAGTTTTTCTTTTCCTTCCATCGCCACAGATCAGTCGGTGTCCAAGCCTTTCCCACCGCGTCTCCACAATGTTTGCTCATTTCTCAGAACAGTTTTACCTGAAAAGTAGAAATGTTGCTGACAGCATCAGCCTGTTGCATGTAGCGTAGATGCAAACACAAAGAAGCACTGAGTGTTAACACAGCAGTTTCCAGTATGTACAAAGTCTCTTCATAAAAGCACAGTGATTCAGACTCTGCTTACAGTATCATTACCTCTGTTGTCAGGGGTAATCTGAGGGTCTAGGTTTGTTATAGGCTATGTTATATACTTGATTTATAAAAGTAACTTCGTTTGGAACGTAATTCATAAACACTGACAGATTGTGCACAGTTTTGTAATAATTAAGGCAATAATATGAATGTATATAAACAAAGAAATGTCTGGAAAAAAGGAATCCACATGCTGTAAATCCATAAAACATGATCACACCCTAATATATTAAACACAGAATAAGCCCTTTTTAAAATCAAACAGGACTCGTACATGGTTTAACTGTATATAAACTATGTAGGCTGTGCAACGTAGTTGCATTTTTATCAAATATCTATTCAGCTAAAATATTTTACTGAAGAATCAGTCTGACCACGTGGAGTCAGAACAGCTAACACTATATGGATGATAAGCTACATCTAACGTGTCTCCTCATAAATACTGATGAGCTGTGTTTTTGTAGCATGGATGCATCATCATTTTTCTCTTCAGTGATGGTGTAAATTTATATTTAAGCTGAACACACAAACACACAAATCACAGATCACAAAAGCAACATTTATCCGTATATGATTCTGTGGGCAAAGCGTAGATTCTTCTAGTTGGCCTCCGCAACCAAATCGTACCTAGAAAAACAGAAATGATCAAAGTTGTTGTTTACATGTTGAATTTAACATTAACTTCACACATTACATTAACACGGTTCAGAAGCTGGTTCGATTATTACCACTGTGTGACACCAGTCTTGATGTCAATTTGCTCCAGGTCCAGCTGCAACTGAGATTTAAAAAATATATATATATGTCTCACATTTCTGTATCTCTGCATGTTGTGATAATTAAATGTCAAGAGCGAGACATTTATGTCAGCTTGGGAAATAGCAAACTGAGGATATACACCTTGCCAATAAGCTCCCTCTCTCTGCTCATGAAGGACACACTGTTCTTCACAGACAGGTCCAGTCTTCTCTGAGTGGACTCCTCAAGAGAGAGATCAAAGTCGAACCTATAGCAAAAGAGAAGGGTCAACTACTGCAATAGCCACAAGTCTCTTTCACCTCAATGGGCATTTCAGTCATTGTCTCAACCTCTCATTAAATTCTGGGTTGAGGTCTCGCTTCTTGGTGGAAGTTCTTCTCTTGCTGGTAGCCTTCTTGTCAGGCAGCAAGAGGAAGGACACGTAAGGGTCTGCGCCATCTTTGGAGCAGGCCGCCAGGGCTCTGTATGTGCATTCACATCATAATTAGAACATGACAGTACTGGCCACGACATGTAAAAAATATATTTATGATAAAGGGCAGCTTGTGTCATATAGAGACCTGCAGGAGTGAACTGTGATGAAAAGTCTGCTTTCCTCTACAGAGAGCCCGATGGTAAGCTTCACCTGGCCTGCTGTGTTTTTATTATCACTGGATCTAAGGTGGAGACGATGTGATGGTCAATATTATTATTGTGTCTATTTATCTATAAGGAAAAAACAACACAAACCTAGAAACTGCTGTTTCTCCAACAACAACTGAAATTGTTGTTGTTGCAGAAGAAAATATGCTCAAAACAGCCAGTAGCAGAAACTTTGATGAACCACTTCCTTTACACTAGAGACACCAACAACATAAAGCAGCAATGACACTGGTGTGTGTGACTCACGAGGAGAATCTATGTCTGAGGTCTAGATGGGAAGGGTCCCATCTGGGGATGACTTCCTCTTCAGCGGCATCATTGCCTGCGTCCGCTGCAGCCTTGCGGCACGTGGCCAATTGAGTGTCCAAGATCTGCAAAATATTTAAATCATTTCACTTCATATATTTTCCATTAATATAATAAGTTAAGCCTACAACTTTTGTGTGGAACAAGAATAAACTGCTGATGCTTATGTGAGCTCTTTATTGATATTGTGACAGGTTTTGGTGACAGGTGTGGTGACAGGTGACAGGTGACAGGTGTACCTGTCACCTGGTGACAGGTACCACAATACCTGGTGACAGGTCACCACAATACCTGGTGACAGGTATTGTGACAGGTTTTGGTACATAGTTGGATGATTTTACTGGTAAACAAATAGTTTGACATTTTGGGAAAAACATTTGCTTTTCAACAAATCAGTTCAGATACCAGTGTACAGTAAATAGGAAGCTACTGTCACAGGACAGTTAGCTCATATTAGCAGAAATACTGGAAACAGTATTAGCCCATCAGTCTGTCTAAAATTCCTTTATTATTATTATTACTTATTCATTATATTGAATCTATTTACAAAAGAGAAGTACAAGGCAAAATTAATCAGCTGCGGATGCTTCATTATTACTGCGCAGATATGAGATTTGATCTCTTTTTAATTGTATCTCCCAAAATATTCAAGTATTCCTTTGAGCTTACTTATCCACCAAACCACAGTGAGCATAGTGACACTGAGCGAGATACGTGTTGTCTTCCAGTCTTCTGTTAGAGTAGGATTACTTTAAAGTACAATATTCAGTGCATTTGAATTTCATACAGCAACATTTGAGCAACAAAACCATGAGTGATTCAGTGGAGGAAACAATCACATGCACACACAGCATGTGACCAGCATAGACAGGATTAGCAACATGTTGTCAGTACCTTGAGTGTGGCCCTCAGTAGGATCTGGCTCTCTGGCAGAGCTCCATCCAGATTTAACCAGCGGTCCAGCACCAAGCCCGGCTCAGTCAGGACTTCCTGGAGAGGAAGTGTCAAGGACCCAAGGGCCTGGCCCCAGCTGTGGGAGAGCTGGACAAAAACACACACTTACACACAAATAAGTATCATAACTCTATAAAAAGATGACCTAACAAGTAGGAATGTGTTTTTATCTGCCTTGATTGCACATAGTTAGATAGACAAACATATTGTTAATGATTTTCACCTTGATTGTAAGCACTTCTTCTGGAGGGACGCGAACCAAAAAATGAAAGGCTTCGTCCCATCGAGGGGATGTGGAGCGTTCACAGACCTTTTTTTAAAAAACAACAGACATATTCAGGACTGTTGTTGTTGCATACGCACAACTTCAGTGTGGAAGTCTCATGGTCTTACCTTGGTTTTGTTTGAGATGCCTTTGAGGATAATCTCTGCCCCGACTTTTGGTTCCTTCCCATTCTTCTTCAACTGAAATGACACAGAAAATAATGTAATACCAAATTGACAGCAACAGCTAGGTAAGAAACACAAAGTGTATGATCTCACCGGCAGGCCATGCGCACGCTCCACATACACAAACAGCACACCCGCTGATGGCACAACCTTGTTCTGGTACGACTGCTGGGACTGGTACTGTAGGATCTGTAGGAGGCAGGTAAATTTACTGTTGCTAAAGGACTGATTTTGTCATAGCTACCAAACATCAGTCAACAAACGTGTGTGCCAGACCCTAACGAGGTGTCATTTAAGAATCGGTTTATGATATTTTGGTTGCTGTGGTCATTCTTCATTTTGAGCACAGAATATTACGGAACTCAGAACAAAACACACAGTTCTTAGTATTCTGTGCAAAAATGCAAGTCCAGCAGACAATAATATGAGGTTTCAACAAATTGACTGATATCAGTTGGACGGCTTACTGTTGTTGTGTTCCAGACACAAATAATCCCACATAGCCCTAAAATGTCCCTCTGCTGTGGCTCAGCAAGAAAATACAGCCCATGGAACCAAAAAGGGAAAATTTCTTACTAAGAAGATTATAATTTTGGAAGATGTGTGTTTGATTTAGGTGACTCATATGGCTGAAGCCTCATATTAACTATGGCTGAACCTAGAATTTTAGACTTCAGCCCCTATTTTTTAAACTGTTAGAAAACTGTTGTAAGAAGGGATCATTTTTCACCATAATGAACAGGAGGAACAATTACAGCAGCCAATATTTCATGTACATAATATTGGATTGCAAACCACTATGACTACACTTAAGAGTGTATAAAAACTGTAAATATCTCACCGACTCCAGTCTTGATACGTCTGAGACTCTGGGCAGCCACTCCAGCACCAGGTGAACTCTGCCTGACTTCACATCATTTAGAGTGTACCACTGTATCAAGAGTGGCACAGAAATGTTCAGGTTATAATACAAATGTAAATACACTTACACTTATATATAAAATCCACCATTCAATGACGCGTCACGCACCGTATCGATGAATTGTCCGCTGATGATGTCTCGTAGGTTAAGCTTGAACCTGCAAAGAACGGACTCAGTCAATATGATGAATTTCTTTTTTACTGACATATTTTTTCCCCATCAACTGGTCGCACCTTCCTAGGAAGTCATCCTGATCAATGTCCTTGTCAAACAACTCAAACTGGATCTCCTGACCCGGGAGTCGTGTTAAAATCACCTGTATTGTAGAAACAAAAGATTACATTTAATCATCTTTCACTTAATAATTCAGATGAGTAAAAACAGAAACTAGTGGAGCTTTCAACAAAATAATACCTCATAGAGCTCATTCCAGATGGGATTTAGGTTTTCTTTGATGGTGTGACTGCGGAAGGTGATACCTGCCGCACGGATCTTGACGTAGGGGTCACTTTTACCCTTCACCATACCCCCCATGAAGTTGTCTTTGGCTATAAGGTTCTGGGCCTCCACCAGATGAATCCGCAGGACTCCCTGAGAGCAGAACAACAGTACAGCGTGTTTGAGTATATGAGTGGTGGCTGCTGCTGTTTGAGTTTAAAATTTGTTTTTTTTACCTCTGTTGCGTACTCTGAGTCAGGTGTGGTGTGCTGTGGTCGTCCTGGAGCAGGTTTCACCAACCCACCGGGTCCCATAGGGTTAACTTCTGATGTGATTCCCCCTTGGTCCATACCAGACCCCAAGGATGAAGGGCGAGAAGATGTAGTAGTAGTAGTTGCATCATCATCTAGCCACAAAACCTAGTAGAAGATGAAAAAGAGGTTATGATGAGCAGATAAAATAATGAACAACACACATACTCTTCTTCAATTCAGAATAAACAGAGAGAGACGTTTCGATTTCTGTCTAGGTTTTCTGTATTAATGAGGATCATGACAGTGTAATACCAACCCTAAGCACAATTTTCATGTAGATGCGGCTGGCTAAACCAGAATTCTCCAGCTGAAACCACTGATCCAAGGTGAGTTCAGGGGTTGATAGAATACGGCCGAGTGGGATGGCCAGACTGCCCAGAGACAGAGCACGGTCGTCGTCTTTAACCTGAATAAAACAGAAGATATAAGTTCAGAATTAAAAAACATGAATGAAGCAATATAAACATGGTAAGCACAGGAGTAGTTTACAAAGACGTTACAGAGAAGAAGAAGAAGATTTATTGCAACCAGAAGAAAATCTATGAGGCATTTAAGGTGTCCTAATGATCTCAAGATTTACTTGAATGTCGATGTCTTGTTTGTGAGGATCCTGAATGAAGAAAGTAAACGCGTCTTCCCACACAGGGCTGTTGGTCCCATAACAAGTCTACAGAAGAAAGGGGAGAGTGTTCAGTTGTGTTTAAGCTCGGATTAGAAAATAAGGTTTCATTCCTACCTTGCTCTCTTTGGTTGTATCCTGAACAGAAATCAGCACAGTTGGAGATGGGTCCTTGTTGCCTTTTCTCATCTACAACATACAGATAGACATGATAGAGTGTGGTTATCAGATTGCACTTCAATACCTAACACGCGACGGCGTCTCAAAAGTGATACACTTACAGGCAGTTCATACGCTTGGTCAAGATAGATGGCTAAAATGGCAGCAGAGGGGGGATCCCCGGTTTTACTGGACAGGTTCTGGTTTTTATGAATCACCTGGGAAACGTAAAAATATTAAATAATAGATGACAACTGTGTTCTCCTGAGCCCAGCCATGCCTCTCGACAGACCTGTATACAAATACATACAGCGCAGTCAATTTTGTCCAAACCACAACTCAAAAAAGGTCCGCTGGGCACCACAAGGCTGTGCTGCAGACTCACCTCACTCAGTTTGTCAGCAGAGGAGAGCAGAGAGAGCCACTCCAGCCGGAGGTGAACACTGCCAGATGGGACGTCCTTCAGATTGTACCACTGTTTACAAAAACAGAGGGCTTGTTAAACACACTTTTTTCTCATCTGGCTGATTCCCTTGAGCTCGAACAGGATTAAAGATGGTGAGATCATGAGGAGGCGCGTGTTGTCTGCGGTGTCACATGCCTCCAGGATTCCATCAGCTCTAATGTTCATTATTTAATCTGAGATTTAATATAGTAAAATATAAAAAATATTACAACTTACATCATCCACAATTTTTGCCTTCTTAACAATATCCAAATCCACTTTGACCCTAAAAGAGAGGGGCACAGCGAGAGACAGAGATGCAACCGTCATAAATTAAAGGGTTCAAGACAATCTAATTTCAACAAAATGATGATTCGACGTAACAAAAACTGCCATGTTAATGATATGAAAGGCACATAAGGACAGATTAAATGAATGAGAATGAATAAACTACCTCCCCAGGAAGTCATCCTGGTCTGGGTCTTTGTCAAACACTTCCACTTCCAACTCCTGACCAGGTACTTCATGGACAATTACCTGACACACACACACACACACACACACATAAATGCAACAAATATAGATACGAACACACATGACACAATAACACACCAGCATGCAAACAGAATCACAATGGTTTTATTTATGTATTTTGTAGATGTTAATAATTCAGTGTTATTCTGTATTTGGCATAAATTTCATAACAAGAAAAGATGTGTCCCAGGGCAACAGGTTTTGCAAGAGCTCCTTATCTCTGCAACTGCAGCTTCCTCTTACTAAACAAGTGGATAAAATCTTTACAAAAACTGCTTATCTGTGATGTGACAGCAGCAAAGTCACAGTACAACCACAGACCAAGATCTTTGAAGCAAGGACATAAACATCAAGCTACAACTTTTAGCATACAAACTACAGCGAAGTGCAGCACTTGAATATCAAGAGAACGCCCCTCACCTCATACATCTCCCGCCACTGCGGGTTTAGATTGCTGTCTACGTGATGAGAGGTGAAGATCTGGGTTCCTACACGCAGAACGGCGTAAGGGTCTGACTTCCCATCAATTAATCCTTTGATGACGGTGTCCTTGGCAGTCAGGTCCTCAGCCTCAAGCAGGTGGATACGCACAACTCCCTAACATGTGCATAGACATGCAAGAAAAAACACGCAAACACAGAAAATAAATCACAATGTTAGTCCATGAGCATCGTCACAAAACACTGGTCCATGTGTTTCACTCACATTTGTGAATCTGTTGTGTGAGTATAAGACTAGGTGTGTGCTTGTAGCTAATATGCTGAGACAAATCTTCAGTGTGCGTCCGTGTTTTGTCCAGGCCATTCATTATTGAGACAGTTACCCTTGGGAGAGGGGAGCGGAGCTGCGCAACGTGCAGGTCGGCCACCAGGGGAACAGTGAGACGGTTGGGGAGCACCAGGTGGGAGGCTATTGCATCCATTATCATAGTGTCCGACATGGCACTGCAAATGAATGCAAGGACGATGTTGGGGGTGCACAGGGGATGGACACAAAGACAAACAAACAAAGGCTACATACTACTGTTGATCATGTGAACATGCATAAATAACATGATATCCAGGTTCTCAGCAACAGAACCAACAGGAAGCTGCAGCTACAGGTGTTGGAAAATGTCATCTAAATGATGAAGACAGTTCGAAATAATGACAACCTGTCAATGAAAGTATTGTCAGAAGGAATTGACCTGTTCACCCTTCTGGCAATGCTTTAGGTACTTTATATAATGTCTGTCAGACACACGTAGTGCAGCGCCTGCAATACAACATGATTAATATGAATGTTAACTAGAGCTGCGTTGTTCCCACTGGTCAGACCGTCAGTGTATCTTCATATTCTATGCAACTGTACTATAGTTGGTTCATTCTGACCTACAAGGTAACAGAATAGAAATGTATGAAGTCATAATGTTGCATGTTGAATATAAGACCAGAAAGTTCTCCTAAAATGATGGTCTGGTAAACAAATGTGAGTCAGTAAATCCTAGGAAAAGTACAAAACCAACAATGTGTTAGTCACATGACAATTCCTGACTTCTTTAGGCCCAGGTTCTTCGTAAAATCAAATCTTGGTCGATACGACATTAAGTACATCAAATGCTACACAAATAGTGCATTTGTTAAATACCTATCACACCACATTAGTGTGTGTGGGATTTACAAAGGAAAACAAAGAACCTGCAAACATCACGTTGTTATCCACACGAGTCTCTCTGAACAGATATTTAAGCAGTCTAAAAACGTTCCAGCTGGATAAAACAGCCCTGATTGTCAAACCGGCACTTCTCATTTAAAACACAACAGATCGATGTGGGTGGAGACCCTGCAAGAGATCTACACCTTATAGCGTATGTCATCTGTATACTCACTTCAGTCCTGGGATATCCAGCAGGTTCGTAAGTCCAGTCCAGTTGATGTCCAGTTTCTACAAACATGAAATGTAATGACATTTTTTACATACATATAGTACAATATGAAAACCTGTGGGCCTCTTGATAACAAATCAGTACTAAGGTGAAAACACTCACAGGCCTGCGAATAAAGAACAGAGTGATGGCTCCAACCAGTGGCACATCTCCAATCAGAGGCTCCAGTATCACACGCAGCTTCCCATGAAGCTACAAGAAGAAAATATATTGAAAATGTGTTTTCCAGCCCCTTAACTACAACTATATTTTAAGAGAATTCTTATACCTGAATTCCTTTTACTCCAGCTTTACAGAAGTACTTTTTGATTTCGACATTGACTTCCACATCACCAGCATAGCTGCAACAGAAGTGTGGTGACGAGTCTAATGTAATGTTTAATCGCTTGAAACATCTTATTTGTGTGATGATAAAGCAGTTTTTATTTTGTTGTGTTTTCTGATAAGGACAAACAATAGTGCAGGAATATTCAATGACTCATTAGCACCTATACACAATGATAAAATAATAAATGTGATGCATCACCTTAAATACAAGTCCAATATAACTTGTCTTTTATCATTTTCTGTGTGAGCCTTAACACCAACAATCTTCAAAGCCTGTGCACAAAAAAATTCATATTAAACAAAGCAAAGTGGATGAATAGAGACATTAACACGGAAATGATCAATGGTTGTAATGAAATTAAAGCTCTTGTATGTAGCAAACGCTGAAGTAAGACCAGACTTGCATAATTACACTTTTATTACCCACATATTCTGTATTTACTTGGTGACGAGGTTAAATTACTGAGGTACCTTGTCTCCTATGTTGACCTTGGTGAAGCTAAGGGTCTGCAGATGAACACTGGAAGCACGGATGGCAGGAGCAATAATTTCCACCAGCAATTTCTCCAGATACTGGCCTATGAAGGGCCACGCCTGCTGTAAGATCTACACAAAAGAACATTTAGTATTATTCTCTAAAGATTTTAGAAACAACAAAGCCTATAATAGCCATTAAACAGTGTAACAAAAGGTCTTCACCAGGTTGTGACAGTAACTAACAAAGAGCCATAAACACACGTAGAAAAACACCCTTTTCACACAGAGCTTATGCAAAAACCCATTTGACAGAGGATGACGTCTAAATTTTGAGCAATAGCTGGGCCATTAATATCTCAACAAGGATGGCTATTAAGTAAATGAATCCAGTGCCTTCCAGTTTTAATAAGGTTTTAATCATAATTTCTAGAGAACATCAATATACAGTACAGTTAAAAAGAAATTTCATGGCTCCATAGTTTCTTATCATTTCCCAGAAAGAACAGTATAGTATACATTTATAACTCTTTATTTAATAACATGAAAATAAAGAGTGTGATTTATTAGTATAATACATAACTCCAGTTTATTGCTAGTGTAGCTGGAAATGTCAGAGTCATGTCAGCTACTGTTGACTTTTTATCACAGTTTAGGACTTGCATTCAAGAACAACACATTCTCCTCTTTTCTATTTTTGGCTCGTTTTCTTTGCATGCATTATTCTACATTCTGACTGCACGTTGTCAAATATGATACGAGGTGAGGATATGCTGAGGAGGAGAAGTATTAGCAGCCATGTCTCACATCATAAAGCCTGGAGGAGAGATGGGAGCTGGCGAAAGATGCGCTCAGCTAATTGCCACCCACAACCTGGGCTTCTGTCAGTGAGTTCGTTACAATTGGCTCTGAGTTATTAGTATTCACAGCCACACTTGCCCTGTTCTGATGCAAAGTTACTGCGCTGACAGAGACTAAGAGGCTGTGATATGATCTGAGCCGCTCTCTCTTTCTGTCTCTTAATTACACCGGTTTATTAACTGCTCCGATGGACAGGCTGCTCCGATGGACAGGCTGCAATGGAAGCAGGGTCACTAGAGTTTGCAGTGTTCTACATTTAATAATAAATGTGATGCACTAAAACTACTCTTGAGGTTGCTCCAGTGAGTTGTAAACACCTTACTGTGATCTGTTGCTTTGCTTTGCTTAGAGGAAAGTGGTATTATACAAGGTAGTGGTTGTTGAAAGAGAATATGTTTTTAAAAAGTATAAATGCACATATGCAATATAATATAAAATAGATACCTTATTCAGCCACTCCACTTTTTCTACATCTGGAAAGCTGACCTGTGGATGAGTAATGAGGGTCAGGCATGAATTCAGTCGTATATGCATCTTACTTTTCAACTTTTGATTTTGCAAATCTATAGCTATAAAACATTTTATGTATGAGTTTGCATACTTGAACAAAACATACTGAGTGTTTAAAGACTTTTTTGATCACAGCAAATACCAGGAAGCCATCAACCACATGCAGCAAATCAGCCTCTCCTCCAAACCACAGTCATGAGATCAAAAGACGAGACCTATGTCACATTGAACAAACACACACTGTCCACTCTCACTGCCACACACCGACCTTATCCTCCCTCTCTCTCTCTATCCAGATATGGTGGTACTGCTCCTACTTTTATGAGTCATCACGTTTTTGGGGAGGGAGAAAATAATAAAGGTCAAACAGCGGAGGAAGAACCACACACAGAATATCTCTCTTACTGCTAAATAAGCTCATTTTTCATACTAGAGACGTACTTCCTGAGTCATCTTCTTCATTCACCTTTCCACTAATTGACATGCTTTAACTTCAGATTCCTCAGTGTGTACGAACAGACTAATGCCTCAAGCACTGCACATTGGGAATGTCTAAATATGGGACAGGAGGGAGATACAGGAACAGCAATGCGCATGTTAATCCGGGGGTTGTCGTGAGACACTTGAGAGACATGAGACATCGACCCTGTTCATGCATCTCTGGTTCTGTGTACGTGCTCGTTTTTGAGCTTGTGAACAAATCCTGCACGAATGAGTATACATGGGAAAGTTTCTCACTCTGATGCAAAGTAGCTCAGAAGCACTCCACTCCACTCGCCTTAGACCTGCCAGATGTGGCAGATGTGACAGGCAGAGAACTGCAGAGAAAGAGCGTGGCAGGCGATGAGCCAGCCGAGGCTGAGGGTACAGTTACTTACCCACGGAGGTAATTCCCTTTTGGTTCGGAAAACCTTCTCAGTGGTGAATTCCCTCTCGTTCTCCAGGAGATACATGGCAGACTTGAGCCTCGTCACCTTCTCCAGGCGACTGTGTTTCCATCCCATGTAGATCATCAGACCCAACAGGACAACACTGATGCTGAAGCCATAGTATCCGGCCAGGTACACCGGTAGAATCGCACACAGGCATTTCCCAAAAGACCACAGTACACCCACTGCGCGTTCACCGGGGGCCTGGCTCGGTAAGGCCGGAGCTCCAGCCGCCGTGTCTGCGCTCATGCCCGGCTCTGCGTCCGCGGTAGGCATCGCACGACCCGCTCGACTTCACTGCTTCAGCCTAGCCTTCAGATTCTCTGCTTCTGCGACTGAGCGGCCAGTGACGACTTATCGCCGACGTGTTACAGAAAGCATCGATATAACACCATCAGACTGCGGGCTTCGGTCTGTTATATCATGATCACTGCTTTTCTGTGCGGACCTTCCGCCGTGTTCCGCAGGGCATTGGGGAAAAAAGGCTATTCCGTGTTTCATTTACGCGTAGAGCTTCTCTCACAGATCAGAGAGCAAACAGAGACCAGATCAGCGAGGGCGGGCTTTGCTTCAAGCCCTCCTTCGCGCAAAACCAGTGGAAGTCCTAGAATTAACTTGTAGCGTCATGCAGTGTAGCTGCCTCTGTGCAGCCACTGTACCTGATGGCACCAGCGTAAAACCATCATCCCTGTAAATGTAAGTTCGTGTGAACTGTAATGGACAGGCAGCTCACCCCGCTATCTGTTTTTACATAATCCAGTAAATCCTCCTGCATGCGCAAGCGCGCATCTCCACTGCAGCAGCTCCTGCAGCCAAGCACGACATGAACCAAAGGTTACACTGACAGACAGGTGTTGCTACCTTTTCGTTTCCACATAGGTAAGTCACCTTGCGCGATGTTGACTCTGCAAGAGAATATCCAGGCAGCAGAGGCGCATGCAGGATGTGCGCTGAGATGCAGATAAACATCGTACACAAACCTCAGTGCTGTGTAGAATAACAGTTTTTGACTCGTGTTACCCTCAACAGCGTAATTTCGGCTCAGCAGCAACAACAAACCAGGATTCAACTGTTCCACGGGGACGCAGGGTTGGTGCCAATGAGCTGTTTGCTCAGAGGGAGACGCGCTTTCTCATGTCGTAGCCTCTGTAAACACAAGCAGACTCACGAGGAGGAACACGCAGGCTAGATTTGGTTTTCTGTACATTTTTTATTCAGCAGTAAAGCGTCAGCTCAGTAGCCACGTCAAGCAGGTCTGTCACATGTCGTTTGTTGATGACAACCCGTATATCTTGTGAGAAAGAGAAAAGCTCACATTTTACAAACCACAGCGGCTTGTCTCAGCAAGTAAATAATCTCGTGTTTTTCCCCATGTACAACAATCGAGAAGCAAACAACCCGCAGATATGGACCAAACCAGTCGTCTATTTTTTTACCAGATCATAATAAATAATTTACTGATGTGGATATTATAGAAATCTGTACCCGTGAACAAAATGGCTCCAACACAGCACTGGTTAGTACGATACGTTTCACAATTACATTTTGGTTAATAACCACAACCTCAGCATCCCAAAATAAAACATTTCCAATGAAAACGCCTGTGCTCATCTTACGCAGTGAGAAGCAGAAGTGATGATGTGAGTGAACATGTCAGTCACAAGATGTGACTGATCTAATGTGATGTGGAAATAATACAGGCCCTGCCAAGTAAATTAGTAAAACAGTCAAAGTTCAAATTGGATCTCATGTTAGTCCAATGTCCCTTTGGCTTCAGTACTTATTACCATGGCTTTAGATACACAATAACAGCACTCGCTGTTTTAACACATTCAGAAACATAAAACTACTCTCCGCTTTCACTTATAGAGTCAGCAGTGTATTGTTCTAAATGAATATTTATTTTAACATTTATTTGACCTGGACTACATCCTTCTGTTAGTTCACTCAAGTCAACACCAGTGCACTTAAATAAACAAAAGACTCAGAATTCAAGTTATACATACAGATGTTGTTATAGACACGTCAGTCATTTGGGCTGGTGCAGAACTGACAAGATCCAGCTGGATTATGTCTTAAATAGGAGAACCATATCCTAACATTACATTACAAATGTGTCTGCAAAAGTGTTAACCTGGGATTCCATTTGTGGAGGGAGCTGAAAGTCTGCTGAGCTTCTTTTAAACTGACAAAAATAATGCTCTAACTTGAGCAATATCCTATGTTCATATTTCAAATAAAACCAAATACAGTGCATGCCAGGTTGTGTCAGAAGGCAGCTGCATTAATAAACAGCACTTCTATTTTCATACTGCAGTTATGTTCGTCTTTCCTCCCCTTATTAAACTACGCACTCCTTTTGGAATGAGTTGATGTAAATGTCAAGCATTGTACATTTCTATGCCTCAGCAACATTTAGTGGTTCAAACCAACTCAGCTTTGATCACCCACACCTTAAGGTTCAAGTTCAGGAGATTAGCATTCATCAAAAACTGCTACTCTGCATAACTGAATTTCACATTTTTATAATACAGGATCAGAGTACATGTCCCACTACTTAGTTGCTCTCTGAAGCTGGATCAGCAGTTTTCTATGGTGAAAGGATTACTCTAGCAGAACAGGTAACATATCACTAACAAGGACAACTCAAGGACACCTTTAACAGATTGTCCTTGGATTGTGTTTTTAATTACTAGACTCACCACCACAAAAGCAAATGAAAAAAATCATTAAGATCTGGTGTTGTATTTTTTAAACCAAAACCTTTAATCACAGTATAAACAATAAATGACAAAAGTTGAGGAATTAAGAGTGTCCAGAAAGTCCCGAAGAAAAGCCCGACATCCAGGAGGTCTTTTTATCAGCATCAATCAGCTGCTGCATCAGGTTGATATGTACACCACTGGCCTCAGACTTCACATTGGGAGGGTCCTGGTCTGCAGCTGTGCGCACCGGCCTGATTTTTGACAATACGATGAGATGCCACAGCCATTGCAGAGAGAACCGTTTACTTTGACCTCTGCCTCATCTTTCTCCTTTTGCGCTTTAACCTACAAAGTAACCAGCACAGTCAACCAAAATTAAAAGGCTTTGCAATGCAGTATAGGAAAAATTGACATTGATGCATGACTGGAGATTTCTAAAGAATTCACAATAGTAAAAGTAATTAACACCACACAAAATGACCCCTAATTCTTAACAATGCTGGCTAAAGCATTCAAAAGTTGGAACAAAAGCTCCTAATGCATTCATGACTTGTAACATTGACACGACATGGAATTCAGTGTTATACCAGATAGTGCTGACTTGTATGTTATTCATTGATGCCTTAAATAATTTTTTTAAATTTATGTAAATTCTGCTCACCGACTTATCCAACAACCACAGAGAATACGCAAGTATTATGCATTTATTTTTACCTTAAAATGGCTCTCAAATCAAAAGCATTTAAAAAAAATAGCACTGCAAGTGCTCTGCTACTAAACATGCGTTGTATACGGTCTTACCTGCGCATGCGCTTCTTTCTCCACTGCGGAAAACAAAAGAAATCACTTTATTCTTTAATATATGCCATTATGGAAACATACTCGAGTATATAAGACTTAAATAAACTATACAACACTTGCAAAAGTGAAGTATTTACAGCATAATACTTAAAGACGTGCTACACCAAACCGGTTGCTCAATCATGCTAATTTGCGAATGTTAGCGCC
Source organism: Microctenopoma stevenorrisi (assembly GCA_032270685.1). Taxonomy (NCBI): domain Eukaryota; kingdom Metazoa; phylum Chordata; class Actinopteri; order Anabantiformes; family Anabantidae; genus Microctenopoma; species Microctenopoma stevenorrisi. Next base: position 10,850,017 of record JAUMTR010000025.1, on the reverse strand, counting down.
ACAGAAAACAGTGGTTATTGGATCATATACGAATAAAACACAAACCTTAGCCCTCATGTCGAAACGGGACGGCTGAAAACAGAAAAGAAAAGACCAATGATTGATTCGATTAGTTTTAAACGAACATGATTGATTTGGATTGTGATAGCAAACGCTAACTCACGTACCGATCGCTAAGGAATCGTCTCCACGAAGGACGTAATCACTCAGCGACGACAAATATATAAGAGTTTGGGACGCAGTGGATCATGGGAAACGGAGTTTTGTGGTAGCTAAAACACGTACAGATGGTGTAGAATATAAAACCACTGCTACGACCTAGGGATAAAGTTAGTTATTTATGAATAACACACAGTGGATCTCGTTTGTTGGTTTTCCGTGTGTTGTATGATTTCTTTAGCATTGTCCCGTTCTCGACCGACGACTCCTTTGGAGAAACAGTCTCTGTGCACCCTCCCCCGCCCCCCTGCATGCTCCGCACCCCCAGCCTCTCAGCACCTGATGGATTTCAGTTTTTCTGGATGATTACTGGTAGATTTAAGGTATCTTTTCTCTTGGAGAAGGCTTATGTTTTACAGGCTAATAGCTAGTAGCTAAGGTGTTTAGCCATGTATCTGTGAAGGTTCTCAGTCATCCAGGTCATGGTTATCTCAAAACGGTTTTTTATCCAAAGCAACTGGACTTGTTTGGTTTCCTGACGACGTTTCACCCTTCCATCCCAGAGGTGTGTTCATGGTTGTGTGGCCCCCAATAAAGTCACCAAAGATGCCAATAAAGGAAGTGCTACCCTGAGCCAACAGACGTTTCCTGTTTATGCACGACTGAGGTACTGTCTTCAGTGTCTTATATTAAAACACTGAAGTAATGTACTCAGTATTTCTGTGAGAAACAGATGATTCACATAGTAGTAGGTGCACATTTAGGATTTCAAGTCAAGTCAAGTAGGCTACAACTGGAAATATATTTGAATAAAATATTCTCAAAAACAAAGTATCTGTTTTTTCAAGCACTGGTTTAGTGTTTCGTCTCCATCCTACTTTGCCTTTTTATAAATGAGATGTAATGGGAAGTAAAGAAAATAACAACACCACAAATGATGTCAGGTGGTTTTTTAATGTTCCCAAAAATAGTCTCTGAAGGTGGGATTTGTTTTACAAAAGCATCCATATATTTAACAGGTATGGACTTCTTATGTAAACACAGACTGTCAGACTCAGTGGTGGTACCAGAAAACCAAAATCTAAACCTTTTTGCAGGAATTGAACCATCTCCAGTTGAAAAAAGCAAATTTATATTTTACTTGTTAAATTACTCAACTGGTAGATCTTAAAATGTCAGTATCAGAAACGGTTAGCCGAGTATCTAGAAGTATACACAATGTACTAGTAGACAGACCTAAGCAAGTGTAGTATAAATGTAGTAAATATTGAATTCATCAGTAATTTAACTAATGTGTTTAGAAATTGTGGGAATTTCATTTGAAATCAAGATTCAATAAAGGTGGTACATTTCTTCCCTCCAAAAGTGAACACTCATTTTAGAGGCATGGCTTCAGCTTTATGCCCTCGAGTAAATTATGTAAATGCCACACAGGTAAACTGACACAATGTTGTGCATTCATCATCCTTTGCCGCTCTGTCAAGCAAGTTTTATTTTCCATATCTTTCACTACAATTATTGTGGAGAAAGGGACAAAGGCTCATGGTCAGTCGAACTGCTCAATGCTCCAGTGAGAAGATGCTCTTGCACAAAATATTATCTAGCGCAGCAGAATAATATCCCATGTTAAGAGAATACGTCTGCCTCAAGGACAGTGAGATTTACTGGGGATGTGTGTGTGTGTGTGTGTGTGGGCTGTGAGTGGAGTGACAGAATTTAGGAGCAGCATCATCCCAGACTGACATCAGATTTAGAGGTATTCACAGCAGCTATGCCTGCAAGTGCCTCAGACAGCTGGGACAGAAGGATTAGTGACATCTGGTCTTTGGGTCATCAGAATTTCTTGAAGAGTGATTTTATTCTGCAGCTTCTGTTTCCATTGCTTGTCCTGTTGCGTTCTCAACAGTTTTTGAAGCCTTTAGAAAAAAAAGTAAAGATTTAAGCTGCAAGAAACATCTGGAGACTTTTTCTTGTTTGTTTCATAAAATGTACTGTTCTGTAACTCACCTTCTTCTTCTTCTTCTTCTGAGTCTTACGGCTGGCTGAGCTTTGAAGCAAAGCCTTTATTTTGGAGAGGGAAAAAAAAAACAAGAAACAATGACTTTTAGAAGTTGGGCACAAAAAACCAGCCCAACATCCCATTCATTAAACACGTTACCTTCAGCTCGGCGTCCTCCACCTCATGCTCAGATTTGTACAGCTCTGGCTCAAAGAGGCTGTTAGTGATTCGCAGGGGTCCATTGGCCATGAGAAGCACGGTGAACTTGAACTGGGCTACAAATTCACCTGAACACAGAAAGGGCAGTTGCATTACAACCAACTACAAATGGACTTTGCAGAACTTTTAAGTGATTCTCATGCACGCTGTGTTCTTCTTGCAGACTTTGTACTGTCGCTACAAAGAGATTTAAAATGTTTGTAGTAGAAAATCTTTCAATTTATTAAGTATTTGAAACGAAAATTATTTTAAAAAATTCTTTAAAGTTAAACAAATTAAAACCAACTTAGTACAGTTGTTGACATGAGAAGAGGACCGAGGAACTAGAAAAACAAAGTTAATAGAGTTAGTCAGAATTACAGAGACCTGCATCCTGAGAACAAATTATTTTACTAGTACTTCCGGTAACATTTTTATACAGACTCAAGTGCATGTGAAGTTTTCCAACAACCTTTGTGATTTTTCATTTTGTCCATGTATTATGCTTTTAACTACGTTCCTCATTGTCGCACACACACCTTCTTTCTCATGCAGCACACTGAACGGCTGCAGCAGCTCATGCTTAGCACATTCCACCACGCCCAACCTCGCCTTTCCTTCATCCTCAAACGCTCTGAGAAGATAAAAGAGAGTGCAAAAGTGAAGCTTGAGATTTCAAAGTGAAACATTTTTGATTTAAAGAAAGAAAAAAAAAAAAGAAAAGCAAACATACCTTAGAGTGAAAGGCATTGTATCGAAGCGCCTCTCCATCTCACTGAAGAACGTCCGGGATGTCTTCATCTTCAAGCCGTACACCTTGTTGGGGTCTCGTTTGTAAACAGTGGTTCTCTGACCTCCGTCCTTTGCCTGAATTGCAAAAAAGGACATTAAATCTTTGCCTTCATGAATTGTTCAAAATACAGCTGAAACAACAAATCTATGCCAAAACTTCTCTTACCTTCCCCTCTCCACTGCTGACAAGCACATCCACTGCGTATACTTCATGTACCTCAAACTCAGCTTTCTCATGGTCCTTTCTGCAAAAGAGAACATCATTACCTACCGGTGAAAACCAACACTCTTCAGGTCACCGATTTCTGAGTGAACTCACTTTTGCTGGTCCGTTGGGTTTTGGATGATGGTTTTCTCCCCATCAATCACATGTTGTTTGAGCTGATGGGACAGCATGCCTGTTAACATGAACAACAAAGCAAGTGAGACTGTGTAAAACTGGGATCACTGGGTTTGAAGGAACCAAATATATCAAACACCCACCCTCAATAGGGGAGCACTTGAATGACTTTGCGATCTTGTTCCAGGCTTCTGTAACCTGTGTGTTCTGATAGAAGAGACGTGGTGACCATTATTGTTCAAGGCAATATGTAATAGTGACTGTAGGTCAAATCTGCAGTGAAGGTGGGAGAGTTACCTGGTTTCCTGGTTTGACAAGACGCAGAGCAGCCTCAGCACAGAGGTGAGCAGCTTTGATAACATCAGCCTTCCTCCCCGTCACTGGATTGTCCTGCAGTAACAGTATCACAAGCTTTAAACTCTGAAAAGTAAATTAATATTGACTACTGTGAATAAATCCCAGTAATCGTGTGAAACAATTACAACATACCTTAGTCACCCCAACAATGAAGCTGTGCGCCACATTTGAGATGAAGCCATCAACATGAACACCTAGGTCACTGCACACAAACAGCAGGATACATGACATCAAGAAAGAATGCATGACAAGTGCAATGTACACTCTAATGCCTCTAGCACACAGGATGAACAGGCGTAAATTCAGCATCTTACATCTTGACGAGGTCCCCATCCTTCAGTATGACATCAGGGTCACTTTTCAGAGGAGAGTAATGGCATACGCAGTTGTTAACCGACACACAAGTAGGAAAAGCGATACCTGGGAAGAGAAGACAGTGAATGAGGGAGTGCTCAAACATACACTCCGATGGCGACAAATGAAACATTCTTTTTACCTTTCTTCATATCTTTTTCCTTCTTGAAGATTTTTCCAGTCTCTGCCATGATGAAGGCATCTCCCTTTTCACACAGGCTGAGGACGGAGGTTCCAGTTGCAGCTGCAGCAACAACTGTCTTCAGAGCCTCTGCAGGTCAAGGTAAAAAGGAGCCATTGCAAAATTAAACTATGAAAAATGAACCCAGATGTGTGGCCAGATAACACCGATATGCAAAACGCAGTTGCTGTTTCGCATTTCACATTATCTAACAAACATTTATTTTTTATATCTGGGTCCAGTCCTATTCACCAAAGATCAAGATAACTGTAAATCTAGATGTTGTGTGTTCAGTGTATACGCGACAAACATGTCTATTATGGCCATGCATAAACATTGTGGTTGTATTGAGTAACCAACAGGTGTGTGTCATGTACATGTGAAAGTAGCCACACGGGACAAAAGATATATCTGTATTTAGAAAGTAAAAGGTGGTATATGTGCACTATTAAATCTGATATTACAAAATATAAATGAATAGGTACAAACATAACTTTGCTTCTTTAGATGACTTTGCAAAATATATATTCCATTATATGTGTTTCAACTCTAAACTGGAATTTTGGTGACTTTGCGCAGGGTGGCTTATTGTATTGTGATAGCAATTGTATTTGATTTTACAGACAATAGACAGTTTTTTTAACCAAATTTAGCAGGTGCCAGTGTTCAATGGTTTCCGTTAACTCCTAATTGTGACCTCAAATTACACCATCCATAATCCATCCAAGTCTCTCATTGTTGCTTTGTTTGATTGTATTTGAATTAGCTGCGATATATATTTAATGTCAAATGTCGGAAACGCTGTTCGTAACAACCCCGTTTTGTGATTCAGTTTTGTACTTGTCATTGTTATCTGTTAGCAGTTACAGCTAGCTAACGCTAAGGGACGTTAGCTAAGCCACATAACAGCCTAGCTCACCTGGCTAATGTGGCAGCTACCTGCCGCGGTAGCTGTACGGGCTACAATTAGGAAAGGCTCCGTCTAATTATTTACACGATACATGTGTTGTTACATTGAAGAAAAGCCCCGCTTTCTGGCGTGATCTGTCGCTGACAGTGCTGCGGCACATGGCACAGCTGCAGCCAGGATAGCTGACACTGCTAGCTAACATCAGACGGACCCTAATACTGAGGAAGCGTTGAAGCAAAACGCTGCTTTTCACTTACGATTCGCTATCTCGGCTCCCATTTTGTACTTGGTAACCACCAAGTCATCGGCGATGGTTTGCTCCTGTGTCTCGTCGTCTCCAGACATGTTGGCAATTTGTCCGCGAACTCAGAGTAACTTTTCTCCCTGGCGGGTGTCAGTGAGTTACGGGACGGACCACGCTGCTCTCCGCTCCGACTTCGCCCGGCAGCCTCCGAGCACTAGATCCCGCCTGCTGCCAAAGACACGCTCCGCAGTCAAGACAGTTCCCGACCCACGCTGCTGCGCTCACTGTACGGCTGCAACTGTCCTAATCATCGATTAATCTACGGATTAATTTCTCTAACATGTTACGAAATAGTAGAAATGCCTTTTTAAGTAATGACTACTTGATTATTGACTATGATGATAAATGGCGTAGCACCCCCACAAACCCGACCTTAACGTAGCCGGAAGCGCGCACAGGTTGACCTCTTGTTTTGCTCATCATCTCTGATTTGCCTCTGACCAAACCGCGCGCAAGTGCGCCATCGATGCGTTCACATGCCTCCATCTCATTTCTTTCCTAGTGCCAATGTTTCTGATTCACAAAATAATAAACAAGGTAAACCTATTACTATTTTAAGACAATACTAAGTTCAGATATATTTTAATTCAAAACCACTTTACACAAATAAGAGACACACACCATTGAACAGTTAGAAAATGTATTTATTTCATGTTATATAAGTAGTACAAAAGACTGCTCTACAACAATGGGAATGTAACTGCTTCTCACATATATTACACAATCAGAGTATTTGAACAGTGACACATTCACATGTATCTTTTATGTTCCTATTGTTGCTTATGAGCAAACACACCATTAAGCCAGCTACAACCTTTATCTGTATCAAATTATGGTTCATATGCTTACAGCACCATGACATTCAAATGTGTAGTTTTTTTGTTGTTGGAACTAGAAAAAAGAAGTTACAAAAGTGAATGTATTACAGAAACTAAAGTAACTGTGTCTGTGTCCCAGTCCACATTATTAGGTACGAACAGCATCTGGTTTGAGGAACAGTCTGCTGTGCCAGTAGTCTGGGTTATCAAATGATGTGTTGCTGCCAGGCTCCCCCATGCCAGCGCAAACCTTGATGTATCCCCTAATCCCCACACACCTGCCACTGCCCATTTCCTCACAAACAGCCCTCCCCATCACTGGGAGGTTCTGGTAGTCTGCTTGCTCCCACCCATTGCTCACCACCCCAAATCTGGTCATCTCTTCATACTCTTCCAACTTTTCTACCCCAGCTGTGAGCACATCTGGTTTGGGCATAACCATGCTTCCCAAATTACCCTCAAGTGTGGGTTGTTTACTTGTGTTGTGGCAATTTATGTCTTCCTCTTCAGCCTTGTGCCCTTTTTTCAACACCTCCACTATTTGGTCCATTTCTCCTGTTTCTGCTCCAGATGTTTGACTCCCACATCCTTCCCATGCTTGTTCCTCTCCGTCTGTAGCCTCAGATTGCCTGATATCCATGTATTCATACCTTCCTGCCCCTTGGACTTCCACAGAGGTGATCCCTCTCTCTGAACCCCCTGTCAGCTTCTCTGTGGAGTCACTCTGTGGACTCTGATCTGCCACAGTGCCGTCACAGTCCTCGAGTACTTGCTTAAACGTAACAGTTGAGATTGTTGTCAGAGTTTCCACACCTGCTCTGTTGTCTACAGGTGATGAAGACATGAATGTTGGAGAAGGTAAAGGTGATGTTTTATTTAGTGCCACTGAAAGGGCAGCTGCCTGTGTTGAAACATTTCTGACTGAGCAAGTAGATGACTCTTTGCTCATGATCTCATACTCCTGGGAGAGATTTATTACCACATGGGGCAAATTGTTCTTCAGTCTTGAGTTTCTTCGTCCAGAATGGGAGGGTCTAGAGACTATCAGTCATGACAGATGAAAGAAAGAAGATTAGGAGAGTCTTAGTTATTTGTGCTCTGATTATATGCTACAAAGTCAACAAAACAAACAAATCACATGCCAAGTTGCTGATTAGTTACCTCTCTCTGGACTGACAGGTGACCCTGGCAGGACATAGCCATAGTGGTCCACCTCCTCCTCCTCTTCATCTGCTGCCCATGCCTTATATGAGGATGGACTTGATGCTGTTGACAGCTTCCTGTGTCGGCTGATGGCTATACAAGGATGACCCCTTTCAGACCCAAATCTGGCCCTGTGAAGACTCCCAGCCCAACCTTCCTCACTCAATTCTGCCTCTCTGCCACTCCCCCTGACCTCCAACCTTTCTGGCAGTGTCCGCACTGAGCTCAGACGAGACCTCTGAAACCACATCTGAGGGAGAAGAGCAAAGACTTGACCTGATGGAGTAGCTCAGTGTATTTTATCCTACTGCTTCTAACATAAAAGATGCACTGGATTTCATTCAATCTGTTTGCATGAATTATGGATTATTATTATTATATATTATTGCACTACATATTTCAATAGTGCTATCTGTAAAACAGAGTGCTAATGTAGTTTAAAGTAAACATTTTTGTGTTGTATGAATGTCTGTCTCACGTGACGGATGCTTGCAACAGGGCTTGAGGTCATTGGCAGGTATCCTATGGGTCCAATCTGAGAGATACCACTCTAGACATCAGGGAAGATAGTGCGTTATGTGTTGGTTTATCTTTCTGATTGACACAGCAAACAAACAGAAAGTGTCATTACCCTGTAAGGATTATTCTGTGAATGAGAAAAACTCCAAGAGGGAGAGTGCTGGAGAGGAGGAGTAGCCAAAGCGTCCTCAAATTCCTCCTCATCTTGGTCTAAATCTACATCCAGAAGTCCTCGTTCTGATTCTCTTCGATGGATTTCTACAGAGGCTGCTTCTCTTCCTTCCAGCTACAGAACAACGAAGAAGAACAGCGGTTAGCCAGTCCATCAATTAAATTATTACAACATGACGATAAATTTATGGTTTCATGGTTCCAGCATATTAAATGTGGGAAAACCTCCAGGTGCCACTTTGGCTCCTGTCATTTGTGATGTGCATTAGTATACATTTCACAATTTAAGCAATCAATTATGAATTAAGAATATAGTTTACAATTTACATCTCAAATACCCCAAACAGCAATAGTAAAATGCTGTTTTTATATTAATGCATTAGTAATAAACGATTACTGGTATATTACAGGGGTGCTATTATAACATTTACTTAAGTAAAGGATCTGGATACATCATCAAGCACTGACTGACCTTAATGACAAGATATCTGGGTGGGTCTCTCGCCATACGGGTAAAGTCACTGGCCAGCTCTTTGAAGGTTGGCCTAATGTTTTCATCGATCATCCAGCCTGAGGAGAAGAAGGAACCGTTTTCAGGTTGACTATGCATGTCTTTGTGTGTTTGTGCATACTAATGCAATTTTTTACCACACTTACATTTAACCATGACCATATAGACATCTATCGTACAGATGTGGGGCTGTGACAGACGTTCTCCCTTCTCCAGCAGACTTGGCACCTCCTGAGGCTGCACAGAGGCATAGGGCTCTGCCCCAAATGACATCATCTCCCACACAGTCACTCCTGTGCCAGAGTAGTTATTTATTTTTAAGCTATTTTAAGCTCTGTCTGCCAGAATTTACATTATTTATAGGGACGCACTGTCTAACCACGAAGTAGCCTCTTACCATAACTCCAAACATCACTTTGATGAGTGTACCTTCGGAACAAGATGCTTTCAAGTGCCATCCATTTTATGGGCGTCTGGATAAGAAGACAGATTTCAGACAGACAGTTTCGGGAAGTGATACTGACAACCTCTCTTAACAAGTGAAGTTGCTAAATGAGTCGTAGCAACCTTGGTGTCAGTGAAGACATATTTCTTGTCATCAGGATAAAGGAGGTCTGCAACACCATAGTCTGAGATCTGGACCTGATAGTCATTCTTCAGCAGGATGTTGCGGGCAGCCAGGTTCCTGTGGACCATGCAGTGCTCCTCCAGGTAGTACATACCCTGAGACATAAATACTCTATGAATTCTGACAGCATATTCATAACAGTTGATTGCCCAAATTGCCAGTAACACCAACTGCACTCACTTTGGCAATCTGCACACACCAGTTGAGCAGACGCTGGGGGTCCAGACTGTTCCTGTGCTGCTTGATGTGCTCCCGCAATGAGCCCTGGGAACTGAGCTGGGTCACCAGCTGCAGACTGGTGCCCGGACAGATTCCCAGCAGCCTTACGATGTAGGGGTGGTCCAGGCTGCCCATGGACAGCATATGCTACACAGAGACGTGGTTAAGTTGATTTTGTGGTGTTTGCATTTAACTTGTCTACCTCAACATATTCGATATTATATGTTACACCAGCTAATAATTCTCAGATGGTTGTTTTTGTATTGGAGGGTGTCATCCTCACATCAGTGATCTCAGTGAAGGTTTGGCGGCCGGAGGTATCCTGGATGGTCTTAATGGCCACAGGGATCTTCACAGTCTCTCCCTCTGGAGTCCAGAATCCCTTAAAGACCCATTAAACACTATGAGTGTACTATGAGTCTTTGTACGGACTCAAAAATGTTAAAAACACAAACATCAATCACTAGATAGAAATCAATAATTGAGGTGAATTCCTACCTTGTGCACTGTGCCAAACACTCCTGAGCCAAGGGCTTTTATCTTTTTCAGTTCTGAGGGCTTCAGGATGCGAGCATGGACCTTGGTACCTTTCTCTCCAGGACCCAGGGGTTCAAAACTCTGCCCAAAAGTAACAGTTATTTCTTGTTTTCTTTCAGACAGCACTATGCATGCAGCAGCCAAATCAAATGAGGCTTATGGCCACTCATGGGGTTGGAAGGCCTCTAAAGTCTCACCTCTCCGCTCTCAAGGTACCTCCTCATTGCTCTTTTGTGACGGATTGCCAGGCCTCGGTGGTACAGCATGCCCAGGAAAAACAACACCAGGCAGAAAATCAAACCAGCAGGGACACCTAAAGCTATTCCTGTGATTTGACCACTGTAGAGTGAGGGAGAGCGACGGTAGCGTGAGGACACAGGGTGTAGTGCTTTTGCATTAGCAATGGCTGGTGATGTTTAAAAAAGTTTAGCACTATAAAGAAAACAACCTGCACTGGTGGGGAGAGATGAACAGAAGTAAAATTTTTCATCCAATTTATCACAGCATGTTTACGATCAAACAAGTTGTAGTGTTTTACATTCACCAGAAGGAGGCAACACTTACCTACTCACTGCCAGTCTCTCTGTGTCTACACAGTCACTCAATCCTGGGCCTGAGCATCTGAATTGCATAAACACATCATTATCTTTATGAATTAACAGATTCATAAACATGGAAACATATTTACTTTACTTTAAGTAAAGTTTACTTCATACTGACCCCTGTGTGCAGTTAGGATGACAGGGCTCACAGTGGCCCTCTCTGTTGGGGTATTTGAAGATCAGCCCCTTCTGTCCATCATTTACTCCCATAGGACAAGAAGACATGCAGTAAGGGCCGTCTCGAAGGTTCACGCAGGCCACACACTCATCTGCTCCCTACCAGAGTAAGAGCGGATAATAAACAGAAGGATGAGAAAGTGTGATTTAAATTTTGTTTGAAGAGAAGACAGGATCAATCTCAAACACTGAGACAGACAGTAAGACAATCCAACTGATGGGAGATATTTTCTTGTTTAATGTGTGTATACGTATGCATGGGAATATATTGTGGGTGGGTAAAAAGTCAAATACTAGCAGGAGTTCAAATGGTCTAAAATGTCCTTGTACTGTGTAATCGAAGGAAATGATTACCGGTCCAGTACAGCTTGCTTTTCCATGTTGAGGCTTACACTCTGGATGACATGGAACACACTCGCCATCAGGCCTCGCAAATTCTCTTGGTGCTCTGGGGGCACGACATTTTAAATATATACAGTTATATAGTTCAGGCAGAAGGAATAAATTGAAGACATACACTGTCAAGAATTTACTTGTACATACTGACCCGGTGTAGAAGTTACAGCTGCTCACACATGTGCCACCTCTGCTGTAGTTTCTGCAGGAGACACACTGGTCAGGCCCCGGGCCCCAGCAACCTGAGTCTGAGCACAGCAGGTCACACACATGGCCTTCTGCAACTGCACACACAACAACATAAGATCAGCTTTATATATAGTTTATCTGCTGCAGAGACTTTATTTGCCAGTGAGGAATTCATTTATTCAACTATAATAAAAATCCACAATATAGATAATACCAACGTTACCACATTATTTTAGACTAATAAATAAAAAATTAACTTTTCATTTACAACGTAGATGTTTTTTTTCTGCCAGACCATGAGCTCGCCTCACCACATTCTGCCAGTGGCTTGTTGTTGCTGAGGTTGTTGACTCGAACACTGCGTCCCCTGAACAGCTGTGTCCAGTTTACAGTGTGGTGGTAACAGAGGTTGACATTCTGACTAATGTACACACTGCCATCATTGATCTCCTGGAGAGAGCGCAGACCCATTGAGGTAAGAGAAGGGATGTGCATCACCATCAGAGAAAAACGCCTTTGGTTAGACAGTTGGGGGATACGGACAAAAGGAAAACAACAAAGAGAGAAATATTCGAATGTCAAAATATGTAAAACCTGTGTTAACATGAAGAACAGCTCAGAAATCCAAGATAGGAGGGTGAAGAGTATGGTGTGGACACGTTACGTGATACACTCAACATGTTATACAGATCAGCATTAGTTTATTAGACAAGAACACAAACATCACAACCAGCATAAGGAATAATTTAGAAGTGTCTAAAAATCAGTTTGAATCTGTTTTTGTCAAAAACCCGTTGACAATCAATTCAAAAACAACAACAGCAACAAGAGGTATAAATACTCTTTAAGGGCAATGTTTTATCTTCGCCTCCTATTTATTTTCCTATCTAATCCAAAACATGCATGTTATTTGCATTTTCACATGGCATGTGAACAAGTCTTACTTGTACAGTGATCTCCCTTGAATTGTAGCGAGACTTGAAAAAACAGAAAGATCATTTAGCTCCTTGGGCCACGACTGGATGTTTAGAATATCTGCCAAAAAAAACAGTGATAATAATAAAGCAGCATTGTAATAATGTGCCTACTATTTGTTTTGCTTTAAAAAATGAAGCAAAAAATATTTCAATATAGATAAATACTGTTAGTTGCAATAATCCCAGACTCATATATTTAACCTGTTCATTTATGAAAACCTGTTTAACAATGCCACCATACCAATCAAATGTTAATTTTATAAGATCATTAAAGATCATCAAAGTGCTCACTAAATAATTTAGTCACATTACAATAATGTAATTTCTGGAATTATGGTAAAATAAACAGAAAAGTTATTAATTTACTTTACAAATATTACTATTAATGACAAACCTGTTATTTCTCTGACTGTGTGGAACACTTCCAACTTGTTGGCATCCAGGGGTGGAATGTTTTTGAATTCATCGCTGTGAGGAATAACAGCATTAAATGAACCGCTGTACACTACAACACTGGGCTCTGAGATGGTTCAGATAAGCCAGACAATTACCCGAGAATCCCTGTGACCAGAAAGTGAAGGCTGCCCTGGATCTTTGTGCAGTTGATGAAGCTGTCGATGTTGCTGGAGTCCACAGTCTGTCTGTGTTCAGCGCCTGTTCCTTCACACACTGCAGGAACAACCCAAGAACATCATTTAGCTTTAATGACAAATTGACATAGTGTTGGACTGAAAGAGCATTTGTCAGTGTCCACCTTTTGGGCAGAGTCCACTGCACAGCTCACACTGCCTGTGGCCTTGTCGTTCCACCTCCATCTTTTCTGGAGGACAAACACTCACACAGGAGCTACCGTCCACCACAAAATGTGCTTAAAGGGAGAAAGAAAAGAACAACACAAAAGACGATTTTAAAGGGACAGCGCCACTTGCAACAAATTGCATTGAATTGAAATTGCAGTGAAATTGTGTTAGGCGTACCTAACGGGCAAACACATACTCAATAGTGTTTAGTATAGTAAGATGCTCAGGCAGTTCCTCACTGTTGAAACCTCACTAATGAAAACCCAGTAAGAACTGGACTGTTTTTTCGTCTCTCACACCTTCATCATTCACATACAATGATCAATTTCCCAACATGGCAAGACACAAGGTACACACACCAACATACAGGGGTTACTCACTGGGGCACTGTGAGACACAGATAGATCCATACTGATATTTCGCATTGGGGTTGGTCTCCATTTGAAATGTCTGCTTGTTATAGATAAGATTCTGGGGACAATTAGGCACACAAGCTCCCGAGTCATTGAAAAGACGACATGCCTGTATAGAAACACACACAAAATCACAATAAAGCAGTAAAATAATTTTCCAAAAAGGATTTTTCCAAAGTAGCTTGTAATGAAACCCTTGATAAATCAATAATATCTTATGATAAATTACTGTGTGGATTACTGCATCGAGGCAAAGACAGAGAAAGACTTACAAAGCAATCCACATCCAGAGGGCCTTTACATCCTGCTGCACACTCCGTGTGACAGCAGTCCCTGGGGCTTGTCCCAAAACAGCGGCCACTACATTGTGGTGCGCACACCATCTTCGTCACTAAAAACACACAGGAGAAATGATATGCATGAGCGCGTTTTACCTCTGCGTGTGCCTTTCTCTCAGTCTGTGATTTTTTTTTGACTATATAGAAAGACATTCAGTAAAGAGACAGGAGCAGAAAGTCAGAAGAAGATGGAGAGAAAATGACTGGAAGAATTGGGCACTCACAGATCTGACACTGGTCCAGATTTGCCCCCCAGCAATAATTTCCACATGATTTGTGGCAGGATCCTAAAAGAGAAAAAGAGAGGAAAACACAGAGAAAACAAAAGTTAAAAAAAGAAGGCAATCCAGAAATAGTTTAGGAATTTCTGTAACAGGACACTGACCTCTGTCTCCGTTGAACTGGATGTCAATAGGAGCGCTGCTGTCCCTCATTATATCTTGCCAGAAGATCCAGGGGCCATAATTCAGGTATTTGTTGTTGATAATCTGTACTCCTCCCTCAAGAATCTCTGTGAATAAATGAGCAACATGTGATACAAGCTGAAAATACATTTACTTTAAAGTAAAACATCTTTTCTTTACTTTGTTATAACAATAATATTGTCCATTGCAATTCCTGAATAAGTTCTCTGCGATTTCGCAGAACATTCAGTGACATCAAGTTGTTTACCCGTAACCACTCAATTTCGTGTGTAAAAGAGTTACTAGATATTTTATATATCTGTGAGATATAGATGTCTGCATAGACAGTGATGGTCAGAGATTTCAGGACTGAAGGTGAGAATACTAAAACTAAGTGCATGCACTCCTTGCAAAAAGTCACCAGATTTAGTTGTAATGGTGCCTAAAGAAAGAAGGTTTCCTTCATACTCCACCTTACCCGTCAGATTGGAAAGGCCCAGCTGCCGCAGGCCACTGGAGCCGTCCTTAGGGTAGTTAAAAAACACAGACAAAGCAAAGCGTCGTTCATACAGGCTGTTTCCTCTGATGACTCGTAGTCGCCCTAAAGGAATCTCCTCAAAGTGGTTCATAGCAATGAGGACGTAGCCAGTCACTTCACGGATAGTCTGGAAAGAAAACAATTATATTACATGAACCAACAGGGTTCTACTTCTGTGGTATGGTTTGAATCAGCAAGAATAGAGGTCAAATTTCAAACAAAGTCCAAACAGCAGTGCAGTATTGTGAGTGAGTACAGTCACAGTCACACTTTCTGGTCACAGTACAATCAAAAGGAGAAAGGAATGAAGAAGCACAACTCTACCTGGAGAAAGGAGAAGTCCCAGTTACTCTCAATTTGGGTGATCTCCAGATTTCCCATGATGATCTGACACCCGTCATACCGGTCCTTAATCAGGTTGTACTGATTCTCCTGAGAGCCTGTGGAGCTCAGTCCATTCTGTGTACCAGGACACACCACTGACACATGCAGGCAAGAATGACACGTTACCCTCAGTTTGTCAGAAAGCCCACGCTGAATAAGTTAGTGGAAGCAGTAATAGTTCTTCCTTTCCATTTTGACTGCAAAAATCATATTTAAAAGCAATTTAAATGGAGGACATTGGGCACAAAATGCTGTATCTCTGCTCTAAAATTGCGTTGAAGCTAATATGAGTTTACTTTAATTTAATAAAGTGAGTGGGGCTGATACACTTTATTTTATATGGTGAGTTTGCCTTTACACACACACAACGACTGTAATGGCTTCAACACCTCCTCCTGCATTGTGTTTCCTCTTTTCACGCAGCCACTGGTTTCCATTCCTGTTCTGATCATTTAGCAGTTTCTTGAAATGTGTTCGTGTGATGTATCAAAGTAAACTGACTACATCAGCATCATGTTTTGTCAGTGTTGCTAGGGTAATGTAATGCAGTACAGACTTTTTAAATCAATCGGCATTTGCTGTCCTGTGATTCTTTACCCAAGAGTATTTGAAACAGTACAAGCCCATTCGCCGTTTGTATAGGTTTAAAGGACCATTTTATGTTATGTATTACACACATTATGTAATATTGATAGTCCTTTAAACCTGAACAAATGCTGAACGGCCTTTACTGTTTCAGCAGAATTGATGAGGTTGATGATTCTTCCTGATGCTGTGTGTTCTGCTTTGTGTTGGATGTAGAGGTTGATGTGAAGCAGCGTAAAACATGAAGGCTGTAAAGCAGTTACATGCAGCAGTCCAGGCCTGGGGCTGATGGAGTGATGGCCAAGGGTAGAGGGAGCAGGGCTTTTCTCACACAAAGTGTCTCATTGTAATAAAGCTATAAATGTGGACAGTGTGTCCCAGTGACTGAAGAGTGATGCACTGACAGAGTGCTTTTGTCTGTATGTGTGTGTCTGAGGGGTCTGTATTGCTGAGATCATACAAAAAGACAATGGGCCATGTGTGAGCTGGACATTCTGGCAGAGGGAAAGGAATTATTGTGAAAAAGACATACACACCATCTCACACTCACCAACAAAAACGGCGATGCTGGTTATTTATGTGCAAAGATCAGACACCTGCAGTTGTAAACAAATTTCTGGAAGCGCTGAGGACATGCAAAGGTAAAACCCAGATCCTTCCATCTACACTGAAATGAACTGAAGCATCTACACAGATAACTCCTGAGGCTTGTTAAGAATATTTTAATGGACACTATAAAGGCATGTTGACAAACCTGTATCTTTATGAGCTTGTGCTCATCAACAGGTAAAACATCAACAACAACATCAAACACTGAATGGAACTGGAACTCGTAGTTAATTTGGAAGAGCTTCATAGAATTTACATAAAGTGTGCAGACTTTTATAGGAGGATTTATAATACCTATAATAACCTGGTGGGACTGGGAATCAACTCGCTCACCCTTGGGTTTGAAGATAACTGCTCTACCTACTGAGCTATCATGCCGCCCCAAAAACTAGAAACTAGTTTAAAACAATAGATGTTTATGATCAAATTATAATACAGTAAAACAACACAAATTACAAGCAACACGACATAGAAAATCACTAACTAGGATAAGGTTATCAGCTGCAGAGAAAACAGGCTAAACTAAGAGATATGAATCATCTCACCTTCATGTGTTTGGGAAGATGCTGTTTGTTGGCTCCACGATAACGTCACACACAGCAAAAAGACTCGCCACCGCCGCATGCTGATGTCGGATTTATTTTATGACACCGAATATCATATCACACGCGTCTGGTTTGTCCTCACAGTGGGTGGTAAAGTAAGAAAAAATCTATTCAAAACCAAAACATTACCCAGTCTCCAAATGCTGTCTTTGTAAGAGGAAAGAAGAAAAATAAATCCCGTATCACGAAGTCAAAGATATGAGAAGAGAAGCGCAACGTATTTAAATCTTCACACAACACGTTGGCAATAGAAGCGGATAAACTGCGCCAGTTTGTCTGTTTGTGCTTCAATCAAACCTGAAAACGGCGTAAAACCAGTGGCAGATTATTCTGACGCTGGGATTTCCCTCCTAGAGCAGGACGTGTGTTTGGACAGGAGCCAAAGTTGCTGACCAATCAGCGCTCGGTCCGTCATTTATTACGCGCTGCAGCCTGTTGCACTAAACACGCGAGCGGACAAAAAATCAGTAAAGTGAAGTAAAAAAGGCAACTACGAGGAAAATACACTGCTCAGCATGATTAGTTAAGGGTTCGTGTGCAAACAAGGACACTGAACAAAACCAGTGATTAGAATAGAAAGCGGTTGCGATCTAAACATTTTTCACGTGCACTGCAGTGTACATGCACCCTCTACATTTCTTTATGTGCGATTATTTTGGTTTCATGCTGTCAGCTGCTGCATATAGAAGCAGTGCTGTGGTGTCTTACTGGTCATCACCCAGTAATGTGAGTGGCTGCACTGTTTTCCCCGTGAAGAGCACTATTGTGCCCCTAGCCCTGTCAACTGGTTAATCACTTCTTTGATGCGTATGAAGCAGCATGTCACAGTGGGCACATTGTCAGATAGTCTATGACTTCTGAACCCAAAACAAGAACATGCTCAATTTGGGAAAATGGCCTTAGAGCAATGAAGATTCCTGAACACGGAGCTTTGAGTGAACGGGGGGGACGACCAATGAATGGATATCAGCAACTGCTTCTGACAGATGTACCGTTAATCTTATTTGTTGATAGAGGCAGCACATTGCTGCTGCTTGTGTGGATCATTTACACTTATTGAATGACAATAGACGTTTGATTCCAGTGTTGATCGCCTTATCTATCTGTGGTTTAATGTAACAAAGTGTAAAGAAATTAATTGTCTTATAAGTACACCAACTTCTGCTATTAGATGGTAAATACTGTGAGTGATTCACTCTGTCTCACACACACACACACACACACACACACACACACCAATGCCAGAACTGCCATGCAGCAGATGTGACCCAGCAGGGTTCTGTATTTTTGGTGGAGTTGGTAGAGGATTGGTCTACAGTGGTGGTTCTCCTTCCAGCAGGAGGAGACAGAGTCTGAGTATTGGTGCTCTGACAACAGAGCTGCTGCAAAGCTTGTGGGAGGTGGATTCAGTCAGAGTTTGCACATCCATGTCTGTTTTTACATTTTTATTCCCTGTTACTTACTATTCATGTTTAACTACAATTATAATCCATTCCAATGCTCGATCAGCTGCCATTTATCCAATCACCAGCTAAATGGAAGAAAACGTGGACTCGTGGAGAACTGGATTACTCAGGGAGCTGGAAGATCTTTTTAACAACTTGACTCTTCTGTAGTTACATAAACAGCAGTTGGTGTGAAATATTTTTCTTTCTCATTAAAACAGTGAAAAATACTTTATCACAGTTGAAATGAAACTACATTGAGGCCAAACAAATTGATTTTTGTGATGGTGTTTTTACTTTCTCTGGAAGGTTTTACTATTTTCAGGTCAAGAATGGCTCAACGTAAAACCTGATGGTTGCATGGTTTCTGCAGAGTATTGCACTTTCACAAGGCCACCATAGTGTGTGCCTCAGTGTCAGCCCTGGTGGCCCTGTCCTTTCCAAGGCAAGCTGTGGGGGTGACTACTGTGGCCTTTTGCAGTTGCCACTCCCTTCAGAGATTGATGAATTGATTGTGGGGCTGCTGCCAGTTTGTCTGTACCCTGGGCGAAGGTGTCCCGGTTACGGGTGGGAATCCCAGCTATGGCATCTGCCCTGGGGCTACTATTGTAGCTGTCCTGCAGGGGGCCCTGGGGGCTGGTGGCCCTGGGAGAAGCTCTGACCCACATACTGCTGTCACACCCCTGGAGACACAGCAGTAATCTCCCTGGCTGTGATAAAATGACTCTGTGAAGTGCAGCAGTTCCACAGGGAAACTCTTAGATTGTGCCAAACTTCTCTTGATGACAGCAGTTAGGAAAGGCCAGAGGAGAAAGACTCGACCATCTCTAGAGTTCCCACTTACTTGAGCTGCTCTTTCACTGTCCACTTCCACCACTTGATTAAAAATTGATTAACTGGAACAGTTAGAAAAAGCAAAAATATAAATGTTTTTCTAGTAAGTCTCAATCAAAAAATGTATCTTGTTACTTGCTACGGTATTTTAATGTTCAACCATCACTGTATAGAAAAATGCATGTGCAGAATCTTACATTAGGGTTTGATTTATTAACTATAATACATTATATGTATATTTTATGTATATATTAAGACACGTCTCAGTTTTGTCTCTTGAGTTTGAGTGGAAGGCTGTGAAAAAGGCTCATATCTAAACAAAACAAACAGATTAATTTTTATCTGTAGGGTCTCCACTGGTGATCAAACAGTATATAATAAGAATAAAATGAGTGAGGCCGAGCACATTTGTGGTTTGATTATTTTTATTGATTGTATTGATATAGTGCCTAGAGTCATGACCTTCAACACGTTTGCACCAGTTTGTGTTGTTTATATGTCCTCTTCTTTCATAATATTCCACTAAGGTAAATACATTTGGTGTTTTGAAAATACATTATCAGCTGGAATGTTGAGCAGTCTTGCTTCCCAAGTTTCCCAAAGTACTACAACTGCATCAGTGTCACGGGTCATGGGTGAGATATTCCTACATATCAAAGAGAAATTAATTACTGGCAAAATATAAGGCCACAGAAACAATTTTCACACCAAACGGAACATAATCGAGGGCACGTCGCACACACACACACAAGCTGCTGTCCATAATACATATCTGGCAACACACTGAGCCCTGTATCTACAGGTGTTACACTTCCAAGTTAAATGCAAATACCATGATATACTTTTCTTGATATATAAACATATATACAGTTGCGCTGACATAGAAAAGCATTCTTTTGCATAATAGGTTGTTTCGTAAACTTTACACTAACTCCATAACCTGTGTCAGTACAGCAGCAGTAATTTCGACTAACAAATATCGTCTGAGGAAACAGGCTATTATGATTCATTTTTATTACAGGTCTTGTACAGTATTAACATGCCTTATGATGCAGTGTTATTATCATCCTCTCTCCTATTAGATTAAAATCATGTGATTTGTGAAGACTCAAAAAGACTGACCTGGTTAGCAAATAAAAAACGACACTAAAAACACTTAACTCTGAATACAAAATAAACGAATACTCCATCCAAAAAAATCAAGAAAACAAACAGACAGTATGTTTTGTACAACAATGATGCATCTAGAGTTATTTTTTGCAACGTGGTACACAGAGATACAGTTAACACAAGAAACACACACTGTATAATTTCACAGCAATTAGGGATGACTAAATCAGGATGACAAGCAATGTGAGTTCCTTTAACAGATATTATGCAGCTGCTTGAACAAACTGACTTACAAAACGTTCGAAACCAATTTACCTCTCTAATATTGCCAATCACATGCACTGTGGCACCACTCTCCTCTGTTTAGGCCAATAATAGCAGCATTTTTCACTAAGTCACAGAGCTGGTACAGTGTGCCTGTTCTGTCCTCTGCATCAGCTCAGCTATCACACCTCGCTGATGCCTGACAAACTGTTTTAACGTCGCTGAGAACAAATCTTTATTTACAGCAGCGGCCTGCAATATTTCACAGCTCTCACAAGCCGACGAGTCAGTACTGTGATTTCTCCATGCAGATTAGGAAGCGGTAATATACAGTGACACTGGGATTTCTCTTTCAACCAGCTGCCTTAGCCCATTGCAAATAACTGTTTGTATAAATAAATAAATACGTGTGGACAAAACTATAAATGATCTTGTATGTCAGCAGGTTTTGTATTGAATAAAATAAAACATTTAAATAAAAAATAAATATATTTCAATTAAACGGATGTGCGTGTTGTAAAATTTAACTCTGTGCAGGTAAAACAACTGTACGTACGAAAAAATTACAATGTTATATTTATCTGAGCCTGTATATTGATTTTATGCGACAGCAATCTAAGTATGGCAATAGTACCTCAACTATACTATTATGACATTCTTTATAATTTATATCATACTTATATATATATGTATCTGAGGAAAGGGTTGCTCTGCCATCACATGTCTAAATTCATCACCTTTTCTGAACAAATCAAACGTTGACAGGGATCAAAGGTCATAGACTGCAGAGAAGGGGAATACATATGTCTTTACAGTAACATTATACTATACTTGCATCTTGATATTTATGTATTAAGCTTATAGAATGTAAGTCTTTTAGGTCAACTTCAACACCATTGGTTTGTAAATAAATGAAAATGCTCACTACAAATCCAAAGAAAATCAACCAATCAAAGTAAAACAAGAACATAGAAGTATTTGGGGGGAAAAGGCCATTGAGAGTCACCCACTGGGAGCTTTTCAGCACTGCCTCTCCATGTAAACACAATGGATACACTCTAACCACTACCTGGAGCTGGCACCCAGGCTCTTCCCCACACTACTGACCACACCTTTCACTTTTTGTTCTTCAGCTGATTGGCCAGCCAGTCCAAGCCCTCGTAGAGCCCGTCTCCACTGGTGGCGCAGGTGGCCTGGATGTACCAGTTGCGGTGGCGTAGCGAGTGCAGGCCCAATTTGTCTGTGATCTCTGCAGCGTTCATAGCGTTAGGCAGGTCCTGAGGAAAATCACGTGGCACTAAATATCAGTCAAGAGGCTTCAGCTCAGTGACAGAAATTAGAGAATACACAACAGACCATGCAAAGAGGCCTGTACCTGTTTGTTGGCAAAGACGAGAAGAACAGCATCCCGCAGCTCGTCCTCAGCCAGCATCCTCATCAGCTCCTCCCGAGCTTCGTTCACCCGCTCACGGTCGTTGCTGTCCACCACAAAGATCAGACCTGTGGGGAGACATGAGAGCTTGTGGCTCTTTCTAACAATAACAAACTAAAGCCACCAATTCTACTAGGCTATAATCAACGTTATTCCACAATATGTTGATATGTTAAAAAACATGATCCTACCCCAGGTTTATTCACGTTTTACACGTGACTAAATCATTTGAAACATTTGGAGGCTGTATGCAAATTATTGTCATTAAATACATTTCTGCATGTTACAACTAAATTTCTTCTCTGCATGTGACCCATCCCCCCTTGGGGGGAGCAGTGAGCAGCCACAGGCGGCGCTCGGGGAGCTAGCGCTGGGTGTCTCGCTCAGGGACACACCTGGTCTGGGGGATGGGCTGGGTGACTCAGCTGGGAATTGATCCTGCTATCTCTGCATCCCAGCCCTCTGCCTTAACCACTGAGCTACCAGGCCGAGCAAATGATGTCATCTAAAGGATGAGTCAGACAGGTGCTGGAGGTGAACATGTGCTGCAGGAGCAGCCACAGGACTGCAGGAGCCCTGTTAACTCCAACATGGCCAATTAGTGCACCACTTAAGAAGCTGCTGTTCTGGCTCACCCTGTGTGTTCTGGAAGTAGTGCCTCCACAGGGGACGGATCTTGTCCTGGCCACCCACATCCCACACTGTGAAGCTGATGTTCTTGTACTCCACTGTCTCTACGTTGAAACCTGAATAAAGAGCAAATTAAAATGAGCTACATAAGCGGGACAGTCTCAGAGACAGATGTGTCTAATGCAACCATTTCTTTCCTCACATACCAATCGTGGGAATGGTGGTGACGATCTCCCCCAGCTTCAGCTTGTAGAGGATGGTTGTTTTCCCGGCAGCATCCAGCCCCACCATGAGAATCCTCATCTCCTTCTTGCCTATCAGGCTCTTCAACAGGTTGCCGAAGATGTTTCCCATGATGACTAGCAGCTGTCAGCTCAGCTGCGGCAGAAATGTCACATGGAGGAACTGAAAACACCACTTTCCATATATAGCAACAAAGCAGCCAAAACAAAGTGAGAACCACATTCAGAAACCACACAAACAAAACATGTGGTGAGACGCAGAAGCTCTTCAAAAGCAACTCGCAACATTATCACCTCATTACAGCCTAGAGGCAACTCACAGGCAACTCAGAGGAAAGTCCGTAAAGGCTTACTTCACACCTCTGCAGGCAGCTGACCTGAAAGGCTGTGGCTGTACACTTCGACAGCTCACAGGGGAAACCGGCCGCCTTTCCTGGACCTCTGTTATATGGATCAGCTTTCGTGTGGTGCACAGTGACCACCTTCTATGCTGTTTGCTGGCAATTAAATAAATCCCAGTGTAACGTGTAATGACACATAATGGAAGTGTGTGAAAAGTTTTGATTTTACTTGTCAATAGTACTTCATGGTTGGGGCTCAAACAGGCCAATTCTACTGCCAACTTAGGAAACTACACTAGCACTATTCCATTAGGTAAAAAAAAGCATCCACGGCCTATTGTTTTGTGTTGATTCGTGATTATAGCTACGTGCCCTTCGTTTGTAGCAGGTTCCACCTGCCAGGACAGCCTGGTACAGCTGCAGTGGCCGCACATCCATGTAGTGTTACATCGGCTGCTGCTGCAGTCCATGTGAATGCGACCATGTAGATGTCTAATTGCATGGTGTAGTTAACTAGCAACCGTATGAGCTGGCGTTAATGTGTTCAGTGCTGAAAAATTATCCGGGTCAATTTGTGTGCTGTAATCCCGTCGCACAGTCACGACAAGCGCACCAGTCGGCCTGGTGTCGTCGATTAACGGTGCTTTATTTACCGGGAAACTTCAAAAGGCGTAAAAACCAGACAGCGACCACTGTGCTGCGGTCACACGTAATATTTGTATGCACCTTATATGCACCGTTTAAATCCCATTCACACTTACCCGTCAAAAGGAAGGCAGGCTATCAGCTGAATTCAGGCGAAGGACTGGATGATAGTCTCGCGATGACTTACGCATGTTATAGGGTGTGTTCTCGCGGTGGTTCAGTTCTCAGGAACACCTCTCGCGTTTATTATCCGGGATGACTTGTTGGAAGCTACCGGAGTGTAACTGCGATTTTAATTATGAAAAGCAATTGTCATCAGTCTGCTGTGAGAAGTAACCGGACATGTGTGAGGTGCATTACAATGAGCAGCCTTTAGACGCGCTTTTAGTATATTTCGGGCCGCTACAGGTGCACCGCACAATAATCTAAAACGAAACGTAACGGAGAAGCTGTAGGCAAAAAATGTTTGAATAATTAAAAGAGGAATGGTCTTGATGAATAAATAAGTGGCTGCCTGTAACAGTTTGCCAAGTGATACTTCCTGGCAGCAGTGTGTCACAGATAATGAGGTGACAGAAGCCAAAAAAAAAGACTAAATCAATATTCTAGCAGGTTTCTTTCTGTGATAACCGTTCCATTAAGCATGTATTTCTACCCATAAACCATTAAAGAAAAAAAAAGCTCAATATGATTAAATAACACATCACCCGAGACCAGCCCTGCACAGACATAGGTCAATCCAACATTTGTCTTACTCTTCCTGTCTGTTGCATGTCAGTCAGTGGTCCGGTAATAGATGTGTTTATCAATTCAGTGGTGAAGGCAGAGGAATAAAGAGGGGAGCAGATGTTTGCAGCTGCAGACCAGATTACGGGGTGGAGTGGATGGTGGGGAAGCTTGCCGAGTTTCTGTGCATGGGGAGTAGAGGGAGCGAGGGTTACAGGGGGGTTGGAGCAGGCCCGGGTGGTGGCAGGCGAGGTGGGGTGTGGAGTTATGACTTAAAGGAGCCTTTCCTCTGAAGTTTCTGCCAGCATGCACCCCAGCAAATACAATCACAAGTCTCGTTGGTTCTGCTAGCTGAACTAATGAGGGCCTGTGCGTTAAGGGCAGGGGCTTTGATGTTCTGGGCTCCTTGTGTTTTCTCTCCCGCTCTCCTTCCCTGCCTGTCCCACATCAAAAATGAATGGGGAGTTGAGAAGCAGATGTTTTGAGGCATGTATTTATACAGAGTACACTTTATTCACCCCCTTCTTCATACCCCATTTGTCCTTTGCTTCAGCATCTCTGCTGTAGTGCAGCTAGAGTCTTTCTCTCTATCTTTATATCCAACTAAACACACTAAATCGCCTTACTTTATACATATAATCATCCTGTCAATCAAAGTGGGTAACTTTTATCTCTCTTAACTTCCTCTCTCTGCCTCCCTCTCTTTAATTTCAGCCCAGTCTGGTTGTCATTACTCGGGGGGGCAGTCAGTGTGTTGCTACGCATGTGTCTATGTCTTAAACGATGAGGGGGAGAATGAGAAAGAAAGGAACAGAAAGCAGTCCCAGACTGTCCACCAACCTCTGTCTCACACATGGGAGAAACAGTGACAGGAAATTCCCGTTTGTGCAGCTTCAGGGTGAAATGATAAAACGAACAGGGAAATGCAAACCAGAAATCCAGTCCTTTATCATTCCATACAGGTTGGTGTCTCCATTTTATTCCCTCGCTAAATACCAAACAGACAGAGCAGCAGATTCAGCCACTGGCACTGCCATTCCTCAGGAGACAAGAGAAATGTACCTAAACCCATACAAATAAGTCGTAATTGGTATTAAATCCTTTATGACAGAACAGGTTTTTCCAGTAGACTGCACATGTAGACAGATTGGATCATCCAAGATATGTGGAAATGCTGCTATCATAAATCCAGACAGGTGCTGACATTAGCTTTTCACTACATCTGCAGTGTAACTAGAATGAGCATGCAAATCACTTGCATCACTGGGAGTTCTGACAACTTACGAGTATGCACCAGAATTTATGTTTTTGATTGTGCATCAGTGTCAGTATTTGAACATGTAAGTAAATTTGTACATAAATGCATGCATGTGTTTGTGTTTGTGTAGTCTGTCTCCCAGGTAACATGGACACAGTGTCCAAGTCGCCTAAGTCCCTTCCTTGGCTATGAACTCTGGACAGATGATCCCCTCAGATGCTCACACAGCAAAGACTGGTATAATCACCCCCACTCTATGCTCTCTTGATGCTTCTCTCCAGTAATAAAAGTCATACTTTAAGGAAACAATATCCTGCAGCCATAAAAAGTCCTTCTCTCAGCATGAAGCGGCCATAAAAAAGGCTCTCACCTCCCAAATCTGTAGTGCGCAGAGCTTACCCTCCATTTACACAGCAACCGACACACACACACACTCTCAAACATACACACACCCCTCAGTTCAGGACTAAAGCAGGTCCATCTCTCACTTTGACATGTACTACATGTGGGAAGAATCTAAGCAGTGCTCAGACCGATGAAAAAAGCAAGCACAGAAAAAAAAACAAGATCTCAGTCATGATTTCATAGCAAAATGACACATTACACCAGTTACATCACAAGTGAGCATATTTCTGTCATAAAATTGATATATGATTAAAGAAATATCACCACTAAGGACCACTCTGAAGTAATTAGTATTGTTACAGTTGCATGATGATGAAAAGTGACTGAAGGACTGAATTGGTTTCCTAGAGTGGTCTATCACCTTTCACACCTGGAGTTCTACAAGTAAACACGCTTTGGTTGGTTGATTAAAGACCCACATGTGCTGTGTGTATCAGTCCTTAAAACCCACGAAAAACACATTTCTCTATTGTGTCTTCTTCTAGTAGTAAAACCCACGAGTTATTTTATTACTGGCTCCCAAACAAGTATCACTGATCCGTCTTAGTTACAGGTGCAAAATATACAAATGGTGTAAATATCTTTAGAAGATCTCAGCACAATGTAGGATCAACTGCAATGAGACAGTCCAACAGCACTGGTTCACCAACCTGAGCCACGCAACCACCATCAGTCTGTCATTACCTATAACCAAATAGACCGACACCATAATAATATTAATATTAATACATTTACAAATATACACGTACACATTAAAATGCACAGGTGCTGTGCAGTGACACGAGTCAGCACGTAGACACGGATCACAAATGCTTTTGTTGCTCATCTTTGTTTTGTGGGATAGGAAACACAGAGTACAGGCTATTTTCATGGCTGACATGGTAGCGTCTAAACAGACCGTGGCAAGACAAATGACATGAGTCACCTCCTCAATCTCTGACTTGGCATTTTGAGAATAACAGCGGCTACAAAGAGAAAATAGATCCCAGATGATGGCCCAAGAAGAAGAAACGGGGACAAACAAGCTCTCGAGGAGAGTTATATAAGGGGAGGTTTGCCATCTTGAGTCTTGGATGGGTAAAAGCAGCAGGTACAGGGAGAGCTGGGATCTACTTGCAAACATTGACCCACTCTGTAAGGCGACACTCCTCGCACAGCACATAGCAACACCAGTGAAATCGACAATTACATCGCTCACTGCGAGTCTGTCTCAGGATGTTGTGTCCACGGCCACAGCATAGTGAACTGCAGCTGTCTGTGCTGTGGCTGGTTTTGTTGCAGATACGTCCCTGTGTACCTGGAGAGTCTATAGAGGCATCACGCTCACAGAAGTCAGGAGACTTCTCAAAGTACACCAGCTCTCGGGACATGCTTCGACGACGGCCTCCGCTGAATCCCCTCGTGCCCACGCTGGCACCATTTCCTGTTCGAGAGTTAAAAACTCCATTGTTCTTGTTCTGTGAGTTGACAAAGACGGCTGACAGGAACCTTTCTTTGAGCAGGGAACCCACAAGCCGGAACTCTGGAGACACATGCCAGCAGGTCTTAAACTGACAGCTCCCTGATGTACCGTGACACTTGCACTTCCTCTTCATGTTGTCTGTCACTATCTGCGTAGAGAAAGGCAAATAATTCAGTGATGATGGTATCTACCAACAAACTGCTCTCTGAACACTGTGGGTAGGCATATTATTCACCTGTCGTCCCACCCGGTTGTTATGCATCCTCATTCGTGCATGAATGTCTCTTGGAGATCCACGGGAGTCAAGCCAGTCCCTGGAGAAACGGTCCCCAAAACGGACATCATGACTGCAGCCTCCCCACTCCCAGGTCTCCTGCATGGAACTCAGCTCATCTGGTAAAGGCTTGAGCAGGGCGGAGGGGTGGCTGGAGTGCAGGTTAGCAGGCAGGTCGCCATGGTGACCGTTTAACTCTGAGGCTAATGACCGTGTCATGCCAATGCCTACCCCACCCTTCTGCAGGGTCTGCAGCTGCAGCTGTGTGAGTTTCAGCCTGATCTTGTCATCGTCCTGGCGTCGTTTGGCCTCGCAGCCGCACCCCTGCAGCTTGCCCATGCTGCAGGCTGATGCCACAGAGTGAGCCACACCCGCTGCCAACAAAGCCAGGGAGAATGCACTCTCACGAAAACCTGGGAGCAGGAGATACACAATCAAATAGTTGAAAATATTAAATTGCATAGCTCTAAAATCCTCCTGCATCTGTGTGCAGAAGACTCTCTACTCGTATACCTATATCCTTCCCCAATAAACCTGGGGTTTAAACTTGGGGTTTATGGAAGAAAGATTTATTTTGACCATCATTGGCTTGCCTCAGACTCTCACCCCTGTTGAGGATGGTGTTATGGTGGGGCTGCCTGCCAAGGCCCTCCAATGAGGAGCAGTTCCATCGCTGGTCTCTGAACTGATACTGACACTCATGGATGGCCACCTGGATGCCCTGCAGAGCGGACGCTGTCACGTCAGGGCTCCGCACACACATCCGCATCTGACGCTTACTAAGGCCTGCCAGCCTTAGGCACACCGAGTTAGGGGTTAGCACTGGATCTCCTGCCACCTTCAGGCTGAGAATATCATTGCACAGCACCCTGGAGAGAGGAGAGGGAAAGAGAGAGAGAGGCTGGAGGGTCATCAGAGCTGGTAAGGAGTTGATGAGTTAGTTCCACAGCCGTATGTGGATATAGGGAACACAAAAGCAGTTAAGATTTAAAAAGGCACTAAAACAGACTGTGTCTCATTCATAGGGATTTGCTGAATACACATTAAAATGTGTTAATCAACTACACAAGTATTCACTACTGATGTTAGTTAAAGGAAAAGGGAAAATATAATTCTAAACAGATCATCCAGCTGTGCAGTCTTAAGTAAACTGCCAAATACACGTTAAGGACAAATAACAACAGTTAGACTTACACTGAATTCTGGATAAATAAATCAGAGGCTAGGAAATTAGTTAGAAAGACATATTCTAATGTTTCAGTATTTTTTACATGCCAGGCAAATCAGATCATGTAATCAAACCCAGATGTTTCACCTTTTAACTCAAAATATGAAAAATGCCTTAAAATCAAACATGAGGAAATTAGGAAATAACTTCCCGAACTCCTCCGAATCCCATGCAGAAGTAACATCAACTCTCCTGGCGCTCACAAGCCCACTTACGTTAATGCAGGTGACATAAGTGCTGCTGCCAAAATCAGGAATTGGTCCCAACGGAGTTTGTTTGATAGCTCCATTTCGTTAAGCGTCTTTCGCGACGTGACATTAAAACACTCGTAAAAAGTCTGGGTTTGAATAAGAATAACAAAAAGAAGAAGAGTTGGAGTATGATCGATGCACCGCCAAACGACCGAGGAGTGAAGACGGAGAACAGAGGAGTTCGGGGGTGAGAGTAAACGGGAGGGGGGGAGAAGGAGGGGATGGGAGGAGATGCCTCTACAGGCGGCTGTTTGCAAAAATATTGGCCAATATGAAAGTTGAATCACCAGTTGATCAATTTGTTATTGGAGAATGTGACCATTTGTCCAAGCGTAAAATGAAGTCTCCAAACTTTTACGCACAGGCTCCACTTATCAAGCAACGGTTCAGAAAAGGTAATGAATACTAGAAACATATTTAATAGGGAATCGTACATATAAATAATTTAATTACATCTGTTTTTTGGCGGATTGGTAAAACCACGCAGAACACACCGCCACTTTGGGAGAGGAGCAACAAAGGAAAGCTCAGTAGAATGAAATATGTTAAGTCAAAGAAGATTTTGTTCATGAAGGGGTGAGTAAAATGATGAATGGGGGGGAGGGGAGTGCTGTCGGTTCCACTGTACGACAGGGAGGCAGCAGCAGGCAGGCGGCTCCGTTAACAGACTCTCCAACAATACTGTTTTTAGTGATGTGCCCCCCCCTCCTCCTCCTCACTCCTCCACCACAGCGGCTGTTCTTCATTGTTGTGTTTGAAACAACTTCACTTTGTCAATTCAAAGTCTTTATTTCAGAGCATAAAATGATATGCATAAAGTGGGGGGAGTGATTCTGATTAGTTATAACTTCATGGCATCGCGTTCCCAGACAAAAAATGGAATTGCAAACAACTGTAGGGTCATTACAGTTGGTATGTGACGCATAGGGACGCTCAGGTTTACTCTCTTCAAAAAACATTTTATACAAACTACTAGCATCTCAATTACTGTCTATTCAAATTGTTTTTTCCAGTTATCACCATGCCTGTGAGCCTCGACGCCCACGCTCTCTGCGCGGAGATAAGCAACTCAGCATCTTGTCAAACATCATACTGACTTTGATTATTAAATGCAGGCATAACTAAACACTGCTATCCAATCAACTAAACACTTTACACAACCTAACTAAGTAGCAAACATACTAACTGTTTTCTTGACCATACTTTAAACGGACTAAAACAAAATAGTGCTACAGACACCGCATGTGGGCTACTTTCATTAAATTAAGTTAAAACCCCCCTCAAACACGGTTCGCCTAGTGACACCAATTCATCTGATCTCTTTCCATGCCATAAGCTGCAGCAATGAAAAGTGCATTAGCATTCTGCCTTGGCGTGTATATCTAAGTGGCTTAAAAGTGATTTGAAGTTGATTTGTATATAAAAGGCCCCCTTTATCCGGATTGAAGCCCTAATCTGCTCGGTGTCGCATGACTGCTCCAGGAAACCCGTTTGAGCACCTTCATATAAAGCTGGAGCATTCGTAGGATGGCTGTCATTAAGCCTTTTTTACAAAGGCCCACTTCCTTTTACTGTCATCTGGGGGAAAGAGATAGAAATTATTCAACCTACAACCGCTGCAGTGAGTAACGTGGAGCATGCAAATGAGCAGATAAATGTCACATAATGAAACATTCAACCATGAACCAACAAGGATAACTTTGGGGACACTAAAGTTTGCTCATAGTCTGGGTTTAGATGGAGATGCCACAAAGTGGCACAAGCTGTGATTACACTGGGTTACATGTGCGTCGAGGGAGGTCTGCAGGCCAGATGTTTGGAATGGTTTTTATTCTTACTCGTCCCCCTCTTTCCTGGTTCATCACGCATCAAACTTCTGGATGGAGACACTGGCCTTTTTTCATCTCTCCCGTATTCGACAAAATATTTAAGTAGCCCAGCAGGCAGTGGTAGTTACGGTCTTTCTACATCCGTGAATTAAAGCCAAAGTACTGGTGACAATTCTTTTGTTTAATGTGCCTTTGTATTAAATATATTGAGGGGCTCTCATGGAAGTCACGTTTTAGCAGTTTAAGGTTAATTTAAGTGATGGAATTATGTCACACGAGTAAAAAACGTTAGTGTAAGAAGGAAAGGAACAGAAGTGAAATGTCCTTAGTCACTGCACATTTTAAGAGCGCCTTTCCAGAAAGGAGGAGGAGATGCGGTTAGGGAGTAGGCTAATCCAACCGCCGGGTAAAAAGGGCAGTTTTAGATGGCTCAGATTCTGCTCTAACTGTATTGCACCGTGACACCAGCTTCGAGCAGCGGTGGAGCACGAAACCGGGCGCACCCACAGCATCTGTACGAACACATCACTGATCCAGGAGCACTTCTCCTTTCTGCGAGCCTGGAAGTGGAAGCAAGCGCACTGCCAGTGGGAACATACTCTGCTGCACACATTTACAGGGGATCGATTCTGGGATGACCGTGAGATTCCACAAGTAATATGCGCAACACTGTGGATCGCCCTGTTTTTTCTCTTCCTTTCTCCTTTCTACCCAGTTGTGTTTCCTTATTCATTGTGCGCCCTATGAAGAGCATTAACTATCCCTCCCTCCAATTCTATTGAAAAGGCTTAGAAAAAAACAGAGGGAGATGAGAGCAGCAAATCCCTTTTTTATTCCCCTCGTAGCGCTCAATAAGAGAAGAATGTGTTGCCTATCACTCACCGAGGGGATCAAGTCTTCGGGACTGTCCCACGCGTTCAATGCGCCGTGCAGAGCATCACTGAGAGAGACAGAGTGAAGAAGACTGCAGCAGCAGCAGCATCCTGCCCGGACACTTCACATTATTTAGGAACCATTTAAGTCAATTAGGGCTTCCTACTTCTCTCACCTTTCAAGCCCTCTCAGTGGACTGGAGTGGTGAGTGCCTCCACTTTTGCCTTGTGATAATAATTCAAGATCAAATGATGCTAAATATTCTATTTTGTGCCACGACGACGTAGACAAAGATGCACTGACAGATTTTGCATAGATTTCATGCATGAGTCAAGCTGATTAAGTGATTAATTGTAACATTTCGATGTTTGTTGTGGGCTGTGTGAATGAATGGCTGGTAATTATAGTTCGAAATAGACTCAAACTTTTGTCTGAGGTTGGAATTTGAAATTGTCTTTCTTACATTTGACCTGAAGACACGATGAGGAGTCTGGCGCTGCTCTTAGGGGTGAAAGCCGCCTGCATCCTGCTGGTGTCTTCGCTCTCAGGCACAGGGGCCGTCAACAACAGCGGCCGGTGGTGGTGAGTTGACAGGACACTCAGTGTGACACTCGCGCCGTTATCAGCATCCTCCCTCCAGTGGTGTGTGCGGGACGGACCCTTCGCCTCCGCGCACAGTGCGTTTTACTGCGCTACCGCATGCTGGAAATAATGTTCGTTTTGGCACAGCTGCTGTGGAGCCCTTCAAAAAAGAGCGACCGCTTAGACATTAAAGCTTGTGGGATGTAGCTGTCACTTTGGACCCTCTTTTTGACTTCGTGGCTCCTATAATCTATTTAACATTTGTAATTTTATTCAGCCACCACATTTAACAATAAACAAATTACACGTGGAATCATTAGCCTGCAGTTCACCTTTTATTTGCGGTACAGTCATGGTTCACTCCGCTCTTTTTGCTCTCTCTGCCCTCTGTCAGCACGGCTAGAATAAAAGACCACATTTTTAGGCATGTGGGTTAAATTAAATTTAGATTTTATAGCTGAAAAAAACGAGGAAGGAGTTTAATGCAGGGGTCGTATATTGATCTATTGCTGTGCATTTCTGGGTCTTTACAGCGAACTGAATGCCGATTTCACAATAATTAAAAACAAAAATAAAACTGGATCTCCATAGTTTTTGCGTCAGTGGGACTATTGCCGTGCTTGTTTAAAAATCCATAAACTGTGGCTTGGGTTTGTTGAGGGAACGATTCAACGAAAGATTTTGTCATTTTTGCGGTATCATCAAATGGGCAGTATTTGCGCAAAGCATCAGTGCGTTTTCAAATATTTTAAAAAATGGACTGAAATCCAGGGAAACGACACCGCGGAAATATGGGATGAAGAAAAGATCCAAAATGCGAAATTATTATTAATGTTTTCAGGAGTCAGCACACAACTGTCTGGGCCAGCCCTTTAACAGGCCAAGGCTCGCCAGCTTTACCGGATAATAACGCTCATCAAGAGACACATACGTTACACTGCAAATGAATCAAACCATGTTGACACAGAAATCTCGAACAAATAAAGTGGAAAACTGCACAGCCTGTGCACTGAAATACCAGTAATGTTATAAAACGTGACCATGAGAATACGTGCAATTGTCTGACAAGTACCACAGGTGACATATTTAGACACAAATATAGACACAAACGTTTCTGATATGTGAAGGAGGGACAACATACACAGAGTTCTGATAGAATAAATATTGATCAGTGTGTTATAACACTCACGTCAAAGTGTTGCTGAAAGAACAAGGTAATTTTTTGTTTCTGAGAGTGTATAACCTTTGCCTAATGACATGTGACATTCTGTCATGTACACATTTTTATGTTACACTGGGACCTTCACAGTTCCTCTAACCACAAGGCCACACTATGGCGTGAAGAGAGTGGCTCACTTGTCTTCAGCTGCACGACTGATGCTGAATATTTTACTGAAGAAAATGCGTCTATGCTATAATAGTTAAATCAACAGGTTATAATATCTATATCAGGGCCAAGTGATTTATGATGTGGAAAGAGAAAACAATAATACAGTCGGGCAAGCCAGAAACCTGTCCTTTGACTCAAAGACTTACTGACTCCTTATGGGCTTGGAACAGTATGTGTCACTGTTGATTATTGTTGTACATAATGAAAACTGTAATCTCAAAGGTAAAGAAGACGCCAAGGCACATCAGTTTAGGAGTGTAGAAGGTCACTGAAAGAGCTACATGTTTAAGCTGCCAGCTCCTTGACTGTGATTTCCCTTGTCCTTGTGTTGTGCCAGGGGTATTGTCAATGTGGCCTCCTCATCCAATCTTCTCACCAATTCTAAGAACGTGCAGTTGGTCCTGGACCCAAGCCTGGCCCTACTGAGTCGACGCCAGCGCCGGCTGATTCGGCAGAATCCTGGCATCTTGCATGCCATCGCTGCAGGGTTGCACACTGCCATAAAGGAGTGCAAGTGGCAGTTCCGCAACCGCCGCTGGAACTGCCCGACCACACACAGCCCTGCAGTTTTTGGCAAAATTGTCAATCGTGGTGAGGTTCTCTTCTCTTTACCAGGCAATATTTGGACAATTATTGGGAGGCTGGAAATACCTGTACTCATTTAGATGTCTTTGTCTCTGAATGCGCTCCAATTTAATTCATATATTGGCAAATCTAAGTTTTAAAGGCTGGATCAAGTTCTGATGGGAAGGTTTGATGTTGTTTCTTCAGGTTGCCGAGAGACAGCATTTATATTTGCTATTACCAGTGCAGGGGTGACCCATGCTGTGGCTCGCTCCTGCTCAGAGGGGGCCATTGAGTCGTGCACGTGTGATTATCGCCGCCGAGGTCCTGGAGGGCCAGACTGGCACTGGGGAGGCTGCAGTGACAATGTAGACTTTGGTCGGATGTTTAGTCGTGAGTTTGTGGACTCCAGCGAAAGGGGCAGGGATCTGCGTTACCTCACTAACCTGCACAACAACGAAGCCGGCAGAATGGTAAAACTTTAAATTCAAACCTACCACAATTGCCTGTTTTTATCAGAACACTCACATGCTTTGAATGTATTTGTGATTTCCACTGTAAGTTTCATCAGTAGTATTTTCTATTCCCTAAAAAAACGCAGACCGTGTCATCAGAGATGCGTCAAGAGTGTAAGTGCCACGGTATGTCAGGCTCCTGCACTGTCCGCACCTGTTGGATGCGCCTGCCCAGCTTTCGCACAGTGGGAGACTTCCTCAAGGACCGGTTTGATGGTGCATCCAGAGTTGTTTATGCCAACAAGGGAAGCAACCGTGCTTCTCACAGGGCTGACCCTCAACATCTGGAGCCTGAAAATCCCGCTCACAAACCCCCCTCCTCCATGGACCTGGTATATTTTGAGAAATCTCCAAACTTCTGTTCCTACAATGGGAAAACTGGCACTTTAGGAACTTCTGGGAGAACATGCAATAGCTCTTCTCCTGGTCTAGATGGATGTGAACTGCTGTGCTGTGGACGTGGGTTTAAGACCCGGACAGAGAGTGTGACTGAACGTTGCCACTGCACCTTCCACTGGTGCTGTCATGTCAGTTGCTTGAACTGCACAAGTACACAAACGCAACACCAGTGTCTATGATTACAGGTGAATATTTAGGCATATACAAAAGGCAAAGAAGAACGTCTTAGCAAATAAGGTAGTTGGCTGAAGAGGCCACTAGCATGCAGCATGCGAATGATAGGTAGAAGCTAGGAAACAAAAGGTGTGCAAACTGAAGGAGGGAAATGTGGCACAAAAATTCAATCAGAGTTTTTCATTGAGATGGAGAAAAGCACAAATACACAAACAGGGTACAGAGGGAGTATATGTGCTATAACAATTAATATTATAAGGGAATTTATACACTACAACCACCCAAAAAGCCCACTTCCCTGAATTGTTTACACTGCAGATACATAGACATAGAAGTTGTGCTTCTTTCACATAAAGCTGTGAAAACTTCATCTTTGTGGGCGGGTTCTTTGTTGCCAGGTTGTGTACTTAGGTACCTTACATTTTTCTCACAGCATTTGCCCTTTTTATTTAGATTTCTCAAGAGTTGAATACACCTCAACCCTGATTTGCTCCTCTGATTTATCACAGGACAGTCCTGATCGTCCCTTAGGCGACTATTATCAGTGCTCACCAAGGTTAACAGAAAGTTATTAAAAAAACCTTACTGAGGTAAAATAATCTGAATGTCTGGTCAATACACTGACTACTGTGGCATGACTATATGTAGTTTGAAAAATCAAAGGGCTAAATATTTTTTTAAATAACTGAAATATCAATCACACCATGAGCTCAAAATGCCATTGTAATGGCTTTTGTTTACATGTGAACTAATGCAGATTAAACTAACAAAACGATAAACTCTTTGTTAATATATAAGTGTAGCATCAAACTGATACATATTTAAAACAGGCAAGATGTGTACTATCTCAGCTTAAAGAATACTGTACAGTCTTTGCAGAGGAAATCAAATTGTATATCAGCTAAGAGAACCAAAATACTGTAAATATTAAAATATATAAATATATTTATAATGCCACTTGTAAGTTTGCTAAATGCTTTATGCACCTGTCAGTGGCTGGAAAATATGCTTTCATTAGTGTCATATTGGGAGATGTTTTTATTTTAATTTGTTTTTTTCATTATGGTGTAATATAGCTGGCACAAAACCAACTCTTATAGAAACACTTCTTTGCTTGTTTTCTGGAAAACATATGTTTTGTTATGCACTGAATATTTACCTTTTTTTTATTAGTGTAAATACAACATATTTATTTTTCAGGATTTTTATACTGTTGTAGAGAGATGTATGAGGAGACGTCATTTTAATCAAGAGATTTAGTTTCCAGTTTGTTTTGTATTGTATGATAGAACAATAAAGTCTATATTTTCAAATAAGGTCTCTTCCTATATGTTTTAAAGGATGCAATTATACTAGTTTCTGTGTTTGAGATAGATTTGACAACCAACCAAGTGAACATATAAGCCTGTCCCTGGGTGTCCTTTGCTTAATCCTATTACCAGCACCAAAGCAGCTCTTTCCCCAGCTAACAGAACATCCCTGCGTCTGAACTTCCAACCACAGAAATTGTCCCTGTTTATCCACAACCCTTCATATAGGATTTTCTGCAATGAATCTTTGCTTCACCGATTAATGCCTGACAGAAATAATATGAAAAATAATGAAAACCTAAAGTCTTCCCCAACCCCTGGCAAGCTGACAACCACAGGAGTTTGGAAAGCTTTTCACTTTCTCCTCAGCCCACCACAGCAGAGAAGCAGCTAGGGTCATCCAGATAGAGCACAGTGGAGGGACAGTAAGGTCACTAACACACACAATAAATGCAAAGGTTTTAAAGACAGAGAAACAAAGTTGTATCTGAAAGAGCAGACGGGGTGACCAAGGACAGAGATGAGACATTTTCTCAATTACTAGTTAAACGTTACAAAGTAAAAGTTCAGAATCACAGGCATTGTCTTGCCTACAGGGTTAAAACGAGAAGAGGAAGTTAAGAAGTGAATAGCTTTTATAATTAAAAGAATCCAAACAACATATCAGAGCAAACTGCATAAAGATAATGCAGATTAAGGTGTCAGATGAGAAGAATGGTGCACATAAAGACCAGAAGCTTTGGGTGAACACACACTGAAACAGAGATGCCTTACAGTAAAATGTGACAAATATAACCAAAGCGGTTGCGCATACTATAGCTAAACCTTGCTTGAAAGAGAAAGGATACTTAGATAGAAACAAAGAAACATAAAGTGGCAAAAAAGAAATGGAAAGACAGGGTTCAAATCCCAGGCGTGAGAGTGAGGTGAGAGAGTTGGTAGAGAGAGTGACAAGGCGGAGCTGCCTGTGGGAGTGCTGAAGAGTCAGTGATAATTAGCTCAATTAGTGACAAAGGCAGTGTAATAAATACCGACTTAGTGTCTGGGTCCCTGCTGGCCTCTCCCTGCGCAGCCTGCGATGTGGCCCTGGCCTGACGGACAATTCATTAAACTGACAAAATACCCCACCGTCCAGGCGTGACGCAGCGAGTTAGCCCCCTACAGGCCCAGCTCATTGTTCTAATTGTCTAGGCTGGAGTCACTTTGTGGCCGCCTCCTCCTTCACCCACCCCGCCTTCACACTTTGCCTTCAGTAAAACCATGGAGTTAATGCCCCTACCTTACTCTGTAAGTAGGTGATCGGCAGGTTGGAAAAAAAAGCAGTAAGAGATGCTTGGGGTGGGGTGGCTGGTGGGGGAGGCAGTGGGATTAGCGAATGAAGGTTGCCTGGGAGTGCTGGGAGCAGCACCGATCGGAATGTAAGAGAGATGAGTCCAGAAGCTCGGATGCGGGACAAAGCGAGAGTTAATAAGGAAAGATTGAAGGGGCTGGCAACAATGGGCCGCCACCCGAGTCGAGATGAAATTGCTTCCGAGGATTATTGGGAGAGGGTGTGAGCATTGTAAGCTTTTTGTGCGGGTGTGTGTTTGGTTGGGTATTTGTGTGTTTGTGCTTCAGTGTGTGTGCAGGGGCAGGGGGAGAGCTGGATTGATGGCTGGCCCTCTGGTCGGGGAGCAGGGGACCAGGGGAGGCTAACCGGCTGTTCCCACAGTCTGTTCTGCTGCAGCCACCTTTGACACACGGGGCTGCCAGGCGGCGAGCAGGCAGCCATGGTAAGAAGGGCACAAACAAAAACAGCAGCTCCACCACACATAAGTCACAAACTATGGAAAGCCAGTGGAGGCTGGAGGTGAGGCTGTGAAAAAAAGGAAGAAGAGAAGGAGATGGTGACAGGGAAGACAGTGGAGATGTGTTTTTGGTTTACGGTCTACCTGCTACTGTAGTACCTACAACTCAATAAGATATTAACATCCAGTTACAGGTTGGATATCATTAGAATATGAAACATTAACTTTCCTTGGTGATACTTCAAAAATACCTTAGCACTGGGGATGGCATTTATTAACTATGTGGTCCTTAAAGGACTGACCTCAGAAACAACATGATGTTATCAAGGGTTGAAAATTACAAGAGCAGTTATTTTTACTGAGTAATTTCATGCCAAAAATTACAACCACCCTGCATGCAACTCACCAGAAGGAGACAAAAAGTGTTGCTCCGAATCAGATTATTCAACAGAGAACAGAAAAGATGATTCAGCATATTTATTGAAGAGCAGCTTCATATTAAAATTCCTCCTAAACTGTGGGAAAATATTTACCCACTGGGTGGAGTTGGCTTTAATTTGAAGGGCATATGACAAAGAATTTGGAATCGGGTTTGGGTCACCGCACTGAATGATAGGCTGCTCATAGCGGTTGTGAAGGATACTGCAGTTGCGATAATGATTTGATTTCCACACTGGACCAACATTTCATTGTAATTCCAGTACAAAATTCTAGGCCATGTTCCAACTAATTAGGACATCGTAATGACAAAAACGCCATTCACTGCTCATGTAATAATCAGAAGCATTTGTTTGGTGCCATTCAGTGACCACACAACCATAATACAAGATATACATTTACAGCCTCATCACACACATATTACATCAAGAATTATGATGAACTGAGCCTCACTTAAAGCCACAGAAAACTACCCAGTGGGTCAATCCAATAAATCAATGAAATAATAATTCAATTAAAATATCTAGGAATCAATAAAAAAGAGTTTGAGTATGCATACATACGTCTGTCTGTTTATGTGCATACTTCAGCCAGTGTGTGGGTGTGTGGATGGCAGCTGGGAGGCAGACACAGTCCAGAAGAATCGTCCCCTAGCAACTGACCTTTTCGGCAGATGGCAGTTCCAGAGTAACAGCCATCAAGCATCACAATGGTTGTGGCCTCCTAACATCTCCATCACTTCATCATCTTCCGGCCTGCCACAACGTGTCACACAAGGAGAGAGGGAAGGTTATATTCATCACAGTGAATGCACACATGCATATACCCACGCAGGTGTCCTCTTTCTCTTAATATCCTATTCTTTCAAGTCCAAAACACGATACACACATAATTTTGGGTCTGTCCTCAACTATTCCTATGTCCGTGGTAGAGGTAGTGGAACTCGCTGCCATCTGCAAACCTCCAGACAATTTCAAATCACGGTTTTCTGTTGTAAAGACCTCTGCACATAGTGAATCAGGGTGGGAATGTGGTGAGCAATCAGTATGATGTCTGTGGTCAGGCACTGTGCCCCTGTGGAGCAGGACGGACAGTAAGCCCAGCAGTTAACATAGGAAGGATATAACTTTGCATGGTTTCTGAGTATGCGTATGTGCGTTCGCAATACGCCAGTATTCTTCATGTGTATAAGGATGTTCTGAACTGTAGACTCCTGCATGTGAATGTAGTGAGTCTGCATGTGGTGATAATGTGTTTTGAGTTATCAACACCCTCCGCCCTCTGCACAGCATAACCTTGTGATTGTCTTGGCTTGATGGCCTCTTCTCTGTTGGCCCATTTGCTGTTAATATTAAATGCTTCTCTTAACATCACGTTTTCTAAGATAAACACGTCATTACCACGAAACATCCCTCCAACTAAACACCTAAAAGTGATCTTCACTCTCCAGCAAACATGTACCGGTCAGGTTCAAGTAACATTTGACAAAAGACTTGAATTGCAAAGGCAATAATTTGAGTGAGAATAATTATCTAAAAGAAAGTTGGATCTCTTCAGTCATACAGTACATCTGTGAATGATTAACATGGCAACACCAGACACCAGACAACAAATAGATAAAGTGACATGTCAAAATCTGCTGCAATGGAATTGTGTTTTAGGCGGAAAAGTGTGCGTCAGAGTGCGTCTTTAGACCACTGTATATTCCAGGGGTGAACTGAAGCTAGCAAACACTGTAAGTCCTCCTGTAAACAGAGCTTGTAATGACAGGGAAAAACGTTGGGCAAGGACAACCAACAGTAGAATATGTTTACAGACATCTGACAATGTATGGGTGCAGCACAGCAACGTTTCAGCTCTGACATCTAGATGAAATATGAGCACAAACTGTGGTGGAATTCATGTGACACAACATACGCCTATGCATCATTTCTACGTGGATGGAGTCTGCATTTATTTAAATCAAACAAACTAGTGATAAATTGCAGCAATATGAAACTGGCTATATTAAATGTTAACACTATCCAAATGTATCTCTGTCCAACACTGGAATGTATGATATCTTTGTGTGACTGTTTTGGTTGCCTACATGTGAAATCAGAAAATAATTTTAGCTGAACTGCACTTAACCAATAAAGATTATTCTGATCATTTTACAATTGGTTCACAACATTATCAGGACCACAATATGTCAATTAAAGAATGGGGTTATTATCTGTAATCTAGTAATAGCGTTGGAAAGAAAAGAAGAAATGCTGAGCTTTTGGTTTTAATTACATGCAGTGTTTTACAGCGACAGTGGGCGAGGGATCAGCACTGACACAGCATTAGAGGAATGTTTATTTGCTGCAGTTTAGGAGCTGAGTGGCTTGCAGGAACTATGACACATTCCTGTGTCACTAGCTCTCCTGCTTGCAGACACACTACCGCGTTCACACGCTTGCGCCCCGCGTGTGGGTTTACAGCTACACAGACATACACAACTACTCTTTTCTATCATGTTCTACACAGATCCACAAAATGTGGCACCTCTGGACGCTGTAAGAATGCCCAAACTAAATGCTCTGTACTGTGACACGTGACATGACTTAGTAGGCCTAATACTTCCCGTGTGTCAGAGTGTGCAGCCGATGTTTAACATTGACTTGAAGATTAATTATTCACATATTAGCTCAGCATTATAGAAATCCCTGCCCACGTAGTGTGCAAACATGCATGTGTGTGTGAACTATTATGTGTGCTCACTTGCATGTCTGTGAG
Organism: Microctenopoma stevenorrisi; assembly: GCA_032270685.1. Taxonomy (NCBI): domain Eukaryota; kingdom Metazoa; phylum Chordata; class Actinopteri; order Anabantiformes; family Anabantidae; genus Microctenopoma; species Microctenopoma stevenorrisi. The sequence goes on along the minus strand of JAUMTR010000025.1, from coordinate 10,807,632 downwards.
GCTAGCTACACACACCTCTTTCCCTCTGCAGTCCTATCCATTATCCCCAGCATCTGGCAGCCAAAGCCTGTAAAGAAGACATTTCTCTTGGCAACTGTATTTTAAAGGCAGTGACACAGGGGACAGCCAGCCACAGGAGCCACACATCTTCCAATCTACAAGCATATTGAGAACTGCTTGCATAACAGAGCCACCCCAGTCACCCACTCTTGCCCTCTCAAAACACACGCATTTTCTTTTTCTGCATCCCACTCACACTTACACACGATACTGCTCCCACCCACCCTTGTCTCTCTGCAATACACTCACCCAAGCTTTTGAGGGCTAATCACTTCCAGAGCCAGAGCTATCCTATAAATGGTGCCAAGAGCCTTTCAATACATTTTGTACCCTAAAAGGTTCCTTCTGGACCCTATATGAAACTTGTTTGAGTGTTATACATGAACTGGACATAGCTACAGTAGAAAAGCCACAAGTAATGTAATTTTATGTACAAATGTGTTTAATTTAGTGACACTAAACTGCATGTTGTTGACCTGGACAATGGCCAAAGTGCAAAGTTAAATGTCATTCTTTGAGACTGAATGATGAACAGGGAACTTTCAACACTGTCTCGCAGAGAAGCGCATTGACAGATTACTACATCCTAAATACACCTGAACATGTCTTTGGTTGACACTCGACTGCTGAAACATAAACACATTCTTTATATAACCGAAATGGCACAATAAGTGCACATTAATTATTACCATGTACATATTGCAGCCCATTCAGGGTACAGCTGCAGTGAGTCTATCCAAACAGTAATTATGTGGGGAGACATCTTTGTTTTGCTTGGCTGCTAGTCAGAATCTTCTTGCATCTGAATAACCTAAAAGTCACATGGGTGTGTTAGCTTGATAGAATAATTGTTCCTATTTTGATAGGCCACCAGCTACACATTTGTCTAGCAGCCAGAAAGTTCTCATCATAGATTCTGTGGGAATAAACACGTTTGTTACATTACAGATATTTACAGATATTAGTTTACTTTTTGGAAATTAGATGAGTTGGGTTTTTTTAGCTACACATTACTTCAAGTAGAAGTGTGTGTGAGAGTGCTCACCTATGTTGGCACTGTAGGGTTCCTATGTGACCCCCTGTCTTCATCTTCTTCGAGTTTGAACTCATCTGGCACACACTCCTAAGATTCCAAAGGCAGAATGACATGGTTAGAAATATTTATTCCATTTACTAATAAGGGAGTTGTGGTCAACTATTTCACAATGAAAAATTTATTAATGAAATGTTGAAATACCATGGCACTGAATATATTCACAAACACAAACAAAAGTTTTCGGCTATTAAAATATTAAATAAATATTGATTCCACAATAAAATCAGGCACATGATAACATACAGCCAGAGTCATAAAGAGCAAACTTCAGTGACAACAGAAATTCCTGAAACAGATGGACCTCCACTGAGTCCTCAATATTGTCAAGTCAGCCTGGAATAACATGACGATACAGAGACATATGAGACAGCCAGCATAAACAGAACTGTTCGGTACCCTCACTGTGCTGCTTAGCAGGTAAAGTTTATTTCTTTAGGTTTTGTGTTTACTGTACTCTTGTATGAAGCACACTGATAATTAAAATCCCACATGCCACTGTTTTTTATTGCACACTTACTAAAATGTATACACAGGTCTATGTGTAGCAGGCACCATGTGTTTAAACCATACACTAACTACTGTTACTGTTTAGTACTGCTGCATTTAAACAGTACTACTCACTAAGCCAAACTGCATCACCGTGAACCCTTGATTTAGAAATTGTAAAAGGCTACCATCTAGTGGCACTATGGTCACATTCAAATCAAAGTAAAGTATAGCAAAAATCGACTTAAACATACATTTACTCTTTGCCGGTTATGAAGCTGCACATTGCTAAAACGCATGTAGTTTGGCAGAGCAGTCGTTCACTAGATCATCCATCATCATTTAATTTAAAATAATAATAATCATCACCATCACCATCATGTTGTATGTTGCTGTTAAACTGTTAAACTTTCTGTTGTTTAACGTTAGCTTAGCATTTCCTGGATGGACAACTATCAGAAAGAACAACTCAACAGCTCAAACTAACTATTTTCCAGCAACTCGGTACCTACATATGCCGGTGAACAGCAACATATCCGATAAACTAGGCAGGGTAAGGTAGTTAGACAGACGTGGACGCGCACATGTTGAAAGGGAGATAGCTAGCTAAGACGTCAAACTCAGGTAAACTCCGTTTTAACTCAAATCTTCGTCAGCACGTCATACCTGGCGTTCGAGCCCTCTACGTCACAACACCGGAAGTGAGGTGACCCGCTCGAATCCTTGGCGCTGCTTTCACTCGCTGGAAGGAGACGCGACACTCTCTTTGAACTTAAATGATGGAGCATGCGACTGGAAGACAACGTCCCTGTGTATGGTAATAAAAACATCTCACCTCACAGCACAAACTTGTCATATCAATCTAAAGAACGTTTCAATTAATTATTAGTAGTTTCAGGACAACAAACGTAGTTTTATAAATGTATATGTATATTTTTAATAACAGACTAAATTAGACCATGAGTTTAAGTTTTTTAACACCCTACATGTTGTGGTTGTGTTCTTTAAAACATGCAAGTAAATATATCAATCAAAGCATTTAATAATATTAAATGTAATACATACAATCTAAAAATATATAGTTATATATAACTCATCTTTTTTTTAAATTGGTCTCTTTCTAAATAAAGTTAGTTATTTCTGACTACCACTGATATTTCTCAATGCAGCTGAAGGAAGAAAATAATGAATAATGATGCACTGCAAATATTAGTTTATTCACTCTTAGTTTAAGTATCGATAATAGCAAAAACATTTTGTGAGCACTGATGTCCTACCAACATACCAGAAAACAGATGTGTAGCTGCAGCGAAACGTGGTCTAAATTAGTAATAAAATAATCAACATCACCTTTTCTTTTACATAAAGCAGGGGTGTCCAAACCTTTTTATTCAGTCAAAGGGTCTCTAGCATGTCCTCAGACATAGAATTAACATATTTACACAGATGCACGCACTGTTTTATAACAATTTTATGTTCACAGCTACAATTAGCGTTTTAATGGCACTGTAGCTAAATCTAAGCCTTGCAGCAGGGAACAAATGAACAGGAAAATGGTTGCCCTTCTCTCTGTGTCGTTGTGCAGCTGCTGAGCTCCTGTTTGTCTGTCAGGGCGCAAATCCACCATCTGAGGCGACACACTATTTGTGATATGGCTGTGTATATGATGTGTGTGCTTTATTGAATACTGTTGAATAAATAAGTGCTATTTTTCCCCAGTTTATCCTGAACTTTAAATAATACTTTTATTGACAGCCACTCACAATATTAGACTATGATGATCACACTCTGCAGAGGCAGCAGCAGAAGCAGCAGCTGGACAACTGAGTGTCCAAAAACAGTTTGTCACTAGGAACATGGTGAATGCTGCCACCGTGTGGGGACATTACTGTGTTGCTACTCTTCAGCTTATTTCTGTCATTAGTGGAAAATACAGTAAAAACTTGGGGACCCTCATAATATGGTTTTATGAAGGTAAAAGCCTTTCCTTTTGTTACATGTTAATGCACATTTAACAAGTTTTTATTATATGAAACATAAAAAAATTACGGAAGCTGATTAAAGAAGGCAGACAAAAACAGTCCCCTAGCTACAACCTCATAATAATAAGTTTCTGGGTAAATCTGATCAAAAATGTCAGATTACCCAAAATAAAATCTTCATAATATTTGTTCTGTTGGATCAATTTATGCAGTTTAAACTATTTACATTTTTCTATTTTACAAAATTGTGTAATTTATCAAAATTGTTTTACTTTAAGTTGATCAATTAAAAGTCCTTTTCTGCATAATTTTGCTTGTTAGCAAATATTTCAAAAGGGGTAACTTAGTAACTTAGCTGCCTTAGTTCTGTTTTGGGTCAGGTGTTTATAATTATTTATTTTAAGTGTAAAGTTCCCAAAGTTCAATGCAAGAAAATGTTAATATGATTGAATGTTTTCTTCGAGCGTAACAAAATAGTCAATAAAATCCTTGTTTCCCGCTAACACTTGAACACACCTGATGGGTGCTTTAAAGTTTTTTCAAAGTAGTCTATTTCTACTGCACTACTAACTGAACTTTAAACTGTGACAGAACACAAAGCTTCCTGTTTAAGACAGGTGCTCTGCAATTCTTTGTAACTCAGCATATTCACAGAGGAATTTCAAGCAGATTATTTCCTCAGAACTGTAAAAGCTGTACATACCACAAGAACACACCTTTCTGAGGTTGTGCCAAGTCCTCGGAGTAGCCTTATCATCTCTTCTGCATTGCACTGTTTCACAGCATTATATTATTTATCTAGACTGTTTTCAAAGGTAGTGACATGAAAAATGGTAAACCTGTGTTTTGGGTGGGAACATTAATGTGGTATTTTCTTGAGCTGTTTACACTAAGACTGCAAGTTTTTTCAAAAACAAGTACGGTAATACTGAGAAGTGGTTTTTCAAGGCACATGTTGTCAATTTATTCTGTCAATTAAATGTAAAGCACTTTGCAAGACTATTTTTCAGTACACGCCTTAATGTTTTAGCATTAATCAATGTTTTGGGCTTTTTGGTCTTCAATGAGTTGGTAATGGATGTGTTACCTCTTTATTTATTGTGGGTAACAAAATATTTTTTTTAATTTAGGTGTCACAGGTATAGTTGTGAATGGGGAAAGAAACACATATAAAAGAACACATATTTCCCAAAAGGTCATGTCTAAGTCTAAATTCCAGTTAGCTCATTGTTAGCTCACACTTTACTGAATTCAAATGTGTTTCTGAGAAGAAATATACTGCGCATCACTAAGGTATTAACATTCAGTAGAGACAGTGCAATGTCTTATTAAATAATATTATAATATTAAACCTCAGTCGCCCACCCGGAACGGTGGGTCGCTGTCTGTCGTACAAGCATTTCACTGCATATTGTACTGTGTATGATTGTGCACGTGACAAATAAAATCTGAATCTGAATCTGCAATTTGATATTAAAAATGGCCTATTTCTAGTTTCTGAAATTTAATTCTGAAAATGTTATCATAGAGCTATATGTATATTTATTTATTCATTGGGTTGTCTTTTCATGTTCTGCATATTACTTTGTTGTAAGACAAAGATGAAAGTTTCAAGACAAAATCACCTCTAGTCAGTCTTACATCGTAATTTTTTATGTATATCTTTTCTTGTGAAACTAAACATCATGGATTTAAAGAGCAAAGCTCTTCATCATTGCAAACCTATAAGTTATATTAGGATGGATACCTACTAGGTATTTCGAATTTATGTGCCTTTTGATAAATTGTACTTTTGGTGTCGATTTTGGAAGGTAGAGAAAACAAATCAACAAAATATATCATACAGATTACAGACAGCTTCCAGACAATAAATGTCAATTATTTATATTGTAAAACCTAAAGCTGATTGACAGACAGGACTGTACGACTTAAAATGTAAAGGTAGAATCATACATATCTATGCTAATGTAGGTTTTAATTAAAATATTTTGTAGTTTTTCCAATATCTCAGCTCTTGACTGTTATTTTTACACAAGAGAAAGTAAAATATTCTTAATGTATTTCTGTCATGAAGTATACACAAAGTTGTGGATGTCATTGTAGTCAAACTAGAGAAAATCACTTTTACAATAAACTTTCACTTTATTGACAGTAAAAAGATTTGAGAATATCGAGGGGCACGCATTTATAACTGCAAGAACATCCTTGAAAGCAACATAAATTCTTGAAATAATGAGGCAGTTGTACATCTTAAACTTTGAGGTAAGGTGTTATGTCATGTATCATTCACAAAATATCGTATAACATTGAGAAGTCCACACAAGGAGACAAAAACCCATGCCTCATTTTTACTTCTCGAAATTACTTCACATTTCAAAAATAATTCACAATTCCGTTAAAAGCAGAAAATGACAAGCACACATGCTATATTCCATTCACACACATTTCTCTACATATCAAACCAAGTGCATTTTTAAATTACTTTTTTTCTCAAACTATTTCAAGTACATTTTGCCTGTAATTAAAGGAAATCAAGTTAAACTATGAAGCAGCAAACCCACAATAACAAGTAAAAATACTGAGTTTGGTCTCATTCGTGTTCCCAATATTAACATTATCATATAACTCACCATACTGTAGCAATAAGGTATTTGGGTGCTATAAAGAAGCAGGAGGTAACATTTCATGGACTTGAGGAATATGCTGGATAAGATTTGGAATATAGCTGATTAAATACACCAAGGCTGAAACAAATAACACTAAATAGATACCCACAAGTGATAAACTGAACAGATCTGAACTGATTTGTTAATTAATTTTTAAGTAATTCATTTCTTAATTCTTTTACATGATGTCAATTTAAAGTCCCAGCCTCACCTACTGAGAGCATAACCACAAATAAATAATTTAAGCTAAATTCATATTTAATTCTCAGTCACACATTGCAGCAAACTTGAGCGTAGAATGCTGAACCAATGCAATGTTGTGGGATTCTCTAGAAGGCCGGCTCCATTAAAAGTAAGATCAATAATATGAGATTTATCAGTGCAGTAGAACAATCACAGAAAAAATGTGTAAAGCCATCAAGTGCTTCGGCAGCGATGTTCATATATAAGTAGGGAACCGAAAAGTGCAATCATGTATAGGTATAGCACCCTGGGCCATCTCAGTCAGGCTCTTACTGCACACTACATGGCTCATGGTCTGATCTGCACCAGTATCGTAAGGCTCACTATAAAATCCTTCAGAATTTTGCTGTGTCCTGATAGTCTTCTCAGTGTGCAACTGTAATTATTCTCTCTTCAGAGGTGACCTCACATACTGTTAAACCATGATGTAAACAGTAAATATTCCTACCGCAATATAGCGCTGTAGGAGTTAAGGCAATCCATTTCTGTGCTTTGTCTTTGACCAAAGCTTCTCCAAAGACCCGGAGGCACAAAGCTCTCAGTGCATATTAAACTTACCTGACACCCTATACAAACTCCCCTCCTTGACTACAAAACAAAGTTCTTAGTGCATACTAAGCATACCAAGAATTATTCCTAAAATGCACATGCCACTATTTTCTTAACTGCCTGTGCACCCCGTCATATTAAAGAACTTAGGAAAAGATGGCTAGTCACAATTTTTGAGCACCAGTTCCCATCCATTTTTTTTAGTAGAGAGGAAATCCTCTAAAAAAGGCACTTTTGAAGCATTACCATTAGTTATGCTGAATGATTTGATAGAAACTATAAACCATCACTGAATGTCGCCTCTAAACCAACGGTGAGGTGAAAAGATTCTTCACTTTGTGTCTGCGTTAAGTTAATAAATACTTTCTTAATTAAACCACAAATCTTTTAACGTAAACTAGGGACTTAAAGCCACTGATCTGGTGCAAAACAAACGTGAGCCCACGACTTAAGAGAGCAGCAGTCACCTCTTATCCTGTCGCTCGACCCTTCCTTCAGCCCACCTGGTGCTCCCCCCGGCTGATGTGTGACGAGAACTCATAGCGGTCCTGGCTGCGGTAGCCACAAATGTTGCACTCAAAGGGCTGACGGAAGCCGTGACAACCCATGTGGATGGTGAACATGACATGGTCCAGGAAGAGGATGTGGCAGTGCCGGCAGTGGAAGGAGCGCACAGGCCTGCCATCCCTGTCTAACACATGGACAGTCTCCCTGGAAGAAAGGGGTGAGCTTGGACTTCTCTTTACTATGGTGGTGGGCACTGGACACGCTCTCTCCCACACAGGGTCCATGTCTTTGGCCTGGTTGGGGCTGGAAGTGGGATGGCTGTGGGGCAGTGCTGGGGTTTGGTAGAGGAGGTGGCGGTTGTTGGAGGTACTTGTCGGGGCTGTAGCCCTTGTGCTCTGCTCTTCTGCTGTGCTCTCTGTGTCTGTCGAGTCAGGACAGCCATTGGGTGAGGTGGTGTAGCTATAGGCTGTGGGCTGGTCATCACGACCTTCACCTGCCTCCCGTACAGCTAGGCCGAGTGACATTGCTGCCAGCCCACTTCCGGTATGGCCTCGAGGGCCCTGAGGAGTCACGTTGCTTTTTATAGAGCCCATAACTGTGCGGAGCTCTGACAGGAAGGCAGGATGGAGCTGAGACAATGTGGTTGACGCATGGTTCTCACCTTTACACCTGCCACTTTGTAGATGGGAACCAGGCAGCCCTGCAGATTCCCCAGCAGGCTGAGAGCTCATGAGGTCACCCTCCCTCTCAGAACCAGAAGACAATTCATAAGGTGCCTCGGGTAGCTCAAGGTGCATGTGCTTTTCACCTATGAAAAGCAGAAATTATAAAGATGGAGGTTCTCTTGGACTTATTTTTTTCTTTTTCGTCTGGCCCATACTTGTCGTTCTGCATGAACCCGTTTTCCCAAAGTGGCCAAACTTTGTTGTACATTTCAAATTACATCCTTATAGTGCTGAATAATATATTATTATGACTATAAAATTGGAATTGAAATAAAAAACAAGTTTGTGTTTTTAATTTGTGTGTCAAATTTATGTAAAACTGTATTATTGAGAAACTCACCCAAAAACTTCTGTGGTGTTGACCTCTTGCGTTTGGTGATGCTAATAGCCAGTCTATCCCCAAATTGAATTTTCTCATTGGATGGCTGCAGCACGGGTTTTGCACAAGTATCCATATTTAGTGACTCTTCACCTGCAGACAGAAATGCCCTTGTGATTAACATACTGAGTATAGTTATTAATGTTGTAAATATATTAAACCTTCCTTAATAAGTATATTTTCACACACAGTGCAGAAAAAACATTTTTAAAAAGAGCATATAAAAAGAGGGGGGTTCATATTTGTGTGTTACCCTTTTGTGTCTGTGTGTTCACTGCTGTCTGCAGATAACTATGGCAGCGTTCTAGATGTTCCTCTAGAGTGCTCTGTTGTTTGTAGCTGCGGCTACAGTAGCTGCACTTGAAAGGTTTTCCCACCGTTGGAGATGAAACTGCATTTCAAAAGAAAAATATTGAACTTATTTTGTTGGTCAAAAACTTCACCCAACTTGAGGGATACTGTCGAACAAACGTAAATCCAATTTCCCTATAACTTCTGTGAAACATTCACAGTGGTTTTGTTTATTAATAGGTTCATGGAAGTTTTGTTTTATAATAAAAGCTCTTTACATTGTTATGTTTTAGAGCACGGATTTCCCCATTGATTAGCAATTCCTGCAATTATTCTGTGTTGCTCACCAATGACGATAAAAGACGCCTAACTCCTCACCGCAATGTTCCATCTTAGTAAGCCATCGGAAGGTCTGACGTCAATTCGCTGAAATCCAGTTTGCTAGAATTTCTGAGGCCTGTGGAGGTCGACCAAGACCTACTGTACCAAGACTGTATTTGAACACCTGTATGTGTGCTCAAAAATTGAAAGCGCCAGCAGGATTTCCTGTTTTCAAAAACTGTTAAATGTCATATTTTGTCATGTGTTTTACAGTATGTATATTTCCTCTAAGCTTCACAGAAGGGGGAAATGGACGATTCTAATGAATCCCCACTTCTACAGCTCACCATTGTTTCACATACTATACCTCATCATAATATGGAATAATATTATTAGGGAACAACTACATCCATCAAGCTCAATGGCCCAATTCCATGAACATGTACATTCAAGAAATATCTCTTCTTGGAATACCTTTGACATGTTAGATTCTGTTATGCTGCAGAAGAAAAAAAACGGTCTGATTTACCTGCATGTGTACGTAAATGTCCAGCCAGGGCATCTCTCCGACGACAGGCATAGTTACAAATAGGACATTTGAAAGGCTTTTCTCCTGAATGCAACTTGATGTGGCGTAGTAAGTTTCCCTTCTGAGTAAATGAAGCCCCACACTGGTTACACTGGAACGGCCTCTCACCTATGAACATGTGGATGGTCAGAGAGTTTCAGAAGTGAATCCTTTAGAGTGCCAAAGTGCTATGTCCGTAAAATGTTACTGTATGCATTTATTGGTATGAGAACTGTCTTGCTATGTGGGCTTATTCTCACCTGTGTGGCTACGTTTGTGCACCATTAGCACGTTGGGTCCAATGCAGATCATTCCACAAACCTCACACTGGAGCTTCCCATTGGGCAGCCGAATAGGTCCCGGAGAAGAGGCTTTTGGACTGACCAGCTCACTGTAAATATTGGCTCTGTCTTTTTCTGCGCTCCCTTCTTCCATGGGATCTCCTCTATCATCCCTCCTGCTATCGTCCTTCACAGCCTCTCTGTTCTCTGCTTGTGGATCACCTGGTGACTCATCATCACTGCACAGCTCAACCTTGATGGAGTCCGCTTTGTAGAGAGAGGATGAGGAAAAACATTTATTTACTATTTTTTAGGATAATGAAATCTACACAGACCGTGTGGTCACATGAAACAAAAACTGACCCTGAAGGGAGCGCTTTGGTGAGGACGGCTGACTGTTTGGAGAACTCACTGAGGGGCCCTGCAATCCACCACAAAACTCCTGTTCAACTGATGAATCTCCTCCATTACCTGAAACACAAATATGCCCATATTATTAGAATAAACACTAATGAATGAATACTATGCACACACGTGTTATAATTATTCCTTTATAGATAAATTTACCTTGTGCAAATGAGCGTCCATTGCAATCATCAGCATTCATTATCTCACCAGATGCCTGTGGAAATATGAATACAAACATTACTTTTCCAAAAATAGTTTTTTTTTTTAGATCTAGTTTTCCTAATCTTACATGAAATGTGCACCATACCTCTGATACTAACCATAAAATATGAACTATACTGCTGTTTGTTCAACAATAAGGCTTCAGTTCCAAGTGACTAAAAATAATCTTGCTGTAATAAAGTACTCTAGTAAACTTCTGAATTACGTAGACTCTTCTGCAGTTTAGCCGGAAAATGATTGTAGAGGCTCCACATTTATAGAAAGTAATGGCCAAAACTGTCGAGTTAAGGAGGAGTTAAAACTTTAGAGGGTGGACAAAATAGCTGGAACATTTGAAACTGTAAAGAAACGCCACCATGAAGCTTTGATAGATACTTAAGAAATATATCTATAATATATCTCCCAAAGGGAAAAATGTCTACAATTAAGTATATTTGTATATTATATACTGATAAAAGAAATCCAAATTACACTGTATCTGGTGTAGATATGGAAAACCAATGTCTAGTTTTAATATGGCCTAGTTCAACAGGCGTTGGTGTTATTAATAGCTTTTAGATGGCCTCAAAAGGAAAAACAAAGTTTTTAGATGAATTTATCAATATATGTGTAAGTTTGTTTGTCTTACTCGGTCCATCAGCCGTGTATGTGTGTAATTGGCTAATAATACATAATTAATGTAGGTTACATGGAGGCTACCACAGCAAGCAGCAAAGTGAGGTACGTATAATAGAGGCGATGCTGAGTTGCGTTATGATCATTTTATGTGACCAGAGTACGTGATGCTGTTCCATTTAAGGAACATGACGTTAGTCATAAAACCATATATGTATAGTGCTGCACCTTTTGCTCTAATGGGTGGCAGCAGTGGACACAGGAGACCGTGGCGCGTGCGGGAGGACGGAGACAACATGATCGCGCTCGGGGAGCAACAGGCGATGATGCAGGCGGGAGACGCGCCAGTCACACCGGGGCACGGCGGCTGAAGAGCGACGCGCACCAGCGTCTGACAACCCTTTTTACTTTAATATGGGCGAGCGCGCAGTGAAAACATGTAAAACTGTCACGTTTCTCCACGTAACCGTGTCCACTTGTTTTATCTGCCCCGCGGTTCGGAACCTTTGTGACACCGTTCAGCGCGTCGACGGTCGAGACGGCGGCGAGACACAGCGACAATGTGTTGCGGGAGCTGCCGCTGTCCACATTGTCCGCATAACCGCGGCTGTCATTCCGCGTCGAGCACCTCGCGCTGGCCTGGGCTCTACAATGTTTCTCATGAGCCGTTGCTATGGCACCCGACCACACGACAAATGGCACTCACCCTATCAACTACTCAAAAACACGCCGTACTTCCACATTAAAGCCGACGGATGGTGTCGCCGAGCGCCGCCGCGGAGTCCGCAAGCCGCTTCCTTACCTGGCGACCGATCGGTGTTTTCCTTTTTAATTGTCTCGATAGCTGTTTGTTTTCCCAGGCGACGACAGCATCTCCGGGATTTTTTTTTACCTGGGAAACAACTTCCGGGCCCATGCTGGGACACAGACCGACTAATTGTACAACAGAGCTCTTGATGCAACGATTGTCGAATGCATCGATGCATGTCTGCTCGGGGTACAGGTGGTGGAAATGCGCTGACATTGATGCCATTGCATATGCTGAACGGAAAACTAGCTATAGGCTGCTGCAAATGATTGTCTAGTTATAGAAAGCTGCTCAGCACGCCCACTAAGTGTAGTAAAACTATTTAAAAAATCAGACAGGTTATGACAAAGGCCTCTTCCGGTGATTCTAGTGGAGAATGGAGTAGGCGGGTTGCTTTACAATCTCGCTCTCTCTTTGGAATTTGTCAATACACCCTAACAGTGTACACGGTTATGTTGTCTCTCATTCACACGTGAATTATAGGATCAATGCTGTGACATTAAGTGTGTGTCCTTGGCAGCGGTTGCTCGTCTGGTTGCGTCTCGCATACAGGCATGAAAACGTTTGTAAAATTGTTGGGAGTAGTTTATTCTCATGTATCATGTTTGGCGCCACAGGGCGGCAGCAAACTGCTGTTTCAGAGCAGCTCTGTCAAGCAACCAATCAGACAACAGTGAAATGCTGTTTGACAAGTTCGTTATTAGCAAGGCACAAGTCTCAGCAACCTCTCTGTGCATGGAAGTTCCATGGCACCACAGAGCAATGACTGAGGAATAATGCATTAAAGGGTGTGTACTATGTGAAACGATCCGGTCTGTGCCGTCGCAGAAGGATCTCATAAGCCTCTTGAATCTTCATAAACGTGGTCTCAGCATCTTTGCTGGGGTTGTGGTCCGGATGCCATGTCTTGACTAGCTCCCTGTAGCTTCGAGTAATGTCTTCAAGGGAGGCCTCTGATTTCAGTGACAGTACCTGCAACATAAATTGTTCCAGATCCTGATTAGGCCAGAGTAATGCATGCACTTACACCTTGAATTACGGCTTAACTATGACTTATGCGCTTTTCATAGATATCCAAATGCTCACCTTCAGTGCCTCTTTTTCTCTCTTGGTATACTCTTTGAGCAGTATCTCCAGCAACTTCTTCCACGTCTCTTCATAGTACCCCCCTCCAGTAAGTACACACAGGATACGATATGGCATTAAAAGAATGTACTCTAACACACCCCGGAGCCAAGGCAAAAACCAGAACACATCCAGCAGTGCTGATACACAGTCAGACAGGTAGTACAGTGTGGCTGTGGTGTTATGGAAAATACCGTAACCGAGGGGAGCAGAGAACGCCAGCCAAGCTAGGCCAAGCTTGTAAAGCCGTGGACCTGGGAAAAAGACAAAGGACAATAATCATAGTTTGCCTTACATATTCAGAGAGAGGAAACAATAGCAATGTGTTTTACACAATCATCTATATTGTCATATTTGTGGGATTAAATCACCTAGTTCCTGTGTGCTCCCAGGTGTGCGTGGAGGTTTGAACCTGCGATGCTGTGCAGCAGTGATACTGGCAGCCAGGCTAATAGGGAGAGGCGATAAGCTGCTGCCATAAAATACGGGGGAAGTTATGAGACACGCAGTCAACGTTTTCTGAAGATCTGAGGTCTGTTGGCCAACACTTGACACTAGATGAACTCCTGCACCCACACATAGTGGCAAAACAATCAAGTAGAAGAAACTGAGGGAGTTCAGTCCTATCAGAGCCACAGTGCCAAAGTAGATCCCAACACACACCTGTCCAGCAAATCTGACAGGGCTTACAGACGGAGGGACCCTGTTGGGGTGTGTCTTTCTCTCTCTCTGTGCATCTTGATTGGCCTCACTAACATAAGCAGGGATACGTATGACTTCTCTAAACCAGCCCAACCCAAATCCTCCCAGGGTTAGCATCCACAAGAGAGCATGGCTGTCTCTTCCTAAATATATATGGTGTAGTCCCAAAGGTCCACCCGCTGCCCACAGGGCATAGGCTACTAAAACACTTTTCACCATCTTGTGGCTGCCGTGGCTCAGTCTCTGTACAGGTAAGTATTAGTCATCCATGGTGAATACCTGTAAAGTAAAACAAAAGTTTAGTCCATTGATGTTACTAAGTTTTCATATTTCTATCCTGTATTAAAATATGATACTTACATTGATGTGCTCATATAAATACATTGCCTATTTCACTACACTGTTGTGTTGTACTCTATGTGTTGTGTTTTCTGCAATGTGTGTGAATCCTGGGCAGGGAGCTCAAATCTCTGCGGCCCACTTTCCCTGTTGAATAATATATTATATAAGAGGGATTTATCTTAGCTATGATAGGCATTGTCATTTTAACTTGACTCGTTGTGTAACTCAAACACAGGCTGTAATCATTCAAGTTATTAGTTAAATGTTTTTTTTTTCAGAGAAAACATATCGTGTCATACAATACAAAAGAAGAACATTTAATGGCATAGGTACAACTGTTCTCTATGGACCTAACCACAATTAATGAGGTTATAGCAGGCTGAGCTTTCAATTAGTTACTATTTATACATATAATATTTATCTGGTAATAAAGTCTAGGTTACTTACTGATCTTATAATTTCAGGTCCTTTTCTGGATAAAACCTTCCTAGTCCGTACCATAGTGGCTACATGTTGTTGCAATACTTGGACTTTGGCTCTTGACCATGAAATTACACATCAACCACTGAGCAAGATACACATCAACGTAGCCGATGGTCATAGCTGATAAGGTTGGAGGTTTAAAGTGGAAGTTTTTAAGAGACCAAGAATGCTGAGTGAACACGTTTAGTGTGCAAAGTATACAGAACCTTGCTGACCCTTTTATAAAGTGTAAAAACCTTACATTCATATGTGACAATAGTGTCACATAAATTCCAGGATTACTCTCAGCGTCGATAAATATAGTTAGTAAACATTATTGTGTCTGTGACTTTAATGTTACATGACTTATTTTATATATTTGTATATAGGTCAAATTACATAGCATATTTCAAATTACTGTGCGACACTGAAATATTTAATTTACTTTTTGTAAGTGTTACAAATAATAATGCAGAAACTACTGTATATTTATCAGTGTTTTTAAAAAACAATATAAATAAAAGGTACAATAAATCTCTTTTATTTGTAGTGGAGTAGAAATTGGTTTCAAATTATGGGTAAAGTGCATACCACTTCAGAGCTGTACTCAAGTAGGTTGACTTAAATTCTTTTCTACTACAAGTGATGAAGAACAAGATCTCTCCACACCTGAACACTGTTAACATATGTGCTGGAGGAAAAGGAATGAAAGAAAAGAAAATGGATCTTTGTACCTTCATCAGGCATCTCTGTTTTGGGCTCATTTAACAAAATGTTTCTACTCTAACATTAACCGGACAGTGTTTGTTGTTGTCCACCTTGACACAGATTTATTACAGTAATGATCAGTGACTACCTGCGGCTCTTCCGGCTCCCTCCCCCCGGGCAGCCCCTCCCCCCGGAGACGCCTCCTGCTTGGCTGTTATCAGACACTGTGTAGCCGTTTGCTAGCACAGCCGTTTAAATGCACTGAAGCCAGTAGCCACGCGTCTACGGCGTTTCTGAGATGATGTCCCGACTTTTAACTTTTTTAACCGTTTCCCACCGGCGCTTTTAAAGCCTGAGACGACACTGTAATGGTTTCGGAGAATGGAAACGGACGACGTGTCGGTTAGAGAACAACTTTTTCACAACCGCGTCCGGGAGACGATAGTAAGTAGTAACTCTCTGCTAACGCATCCGTCGGTTATTATGCATATGATGTGTCGCTAACAATACGAGCAGCCACCTAATGTTTTACGTGAAAGCTTCGTCCTTTACTCAAAAATAAGTATCACACGACTTTTTAACCATTTGCTGCAAATTGTGCGAGTCTCATCTTTCACCGTTGAACAACAGCGTTTAAATGTAGATGTCTAAACGCGAGCTTTTGTGGGTTAGTTGGATGTTTTGAACTTGCTCTGACAGTTAAATGAACGTGTCTACGTGCGTTAATGGTTGCACACATGCAGCTGGTCACTGGGACAGGGACATCCTCCAGCATCTGGGGCTCTTGTGCTGTGGTTTGGATCACTCTGCGTTACAGTCTGTTACCGGTGCATTTTCTCCTTTACTGTCTCATACGGTGCCTGTTGAACTTCAGACTTGCCAGAAAGATGTGATCACTTACAACGAATCGCACGGATAGTGATCTTTAACCCCTACATATATGATGAGATCTCCGGGACAGCTCATTTCCTGAGATTGGAGTTATTGCTGATATGGTGAACACTTACTTTTCAGTTGCTTATTTTAGAATCGCTGGTTGACTTATCAATTTGTCAGTGGTTGCTCAACTGCTGATAGATAAAAAGAAATGTCCAAGAAAAAAGAAATTCTGCTTCTAGCAGAAACATAACAGGACTGGCAATTAACATTAATATTGACTGCAATATATTTAGAAGACCCAGTTGCTCTGATATTGTATTGCACTCTTCATGGGACAGAGCTATTGTTAGTATTATTACTTAGATAATTTCCTGCTATGAGAAGTCACAGTGTCTACTGGGAAATATCTGTTATTTAATTCTGCAAATGTTTCATAAACTTAAATTACCTTTCACCAGTTTGGTTTCTAAAAAATGTCTACAGTAAAATTAGTAGTGATTGATCCGTATTCCCTTTTTTAGCTATCACATGTCCTTGTTTTGTCATTGTCCCTTTCACTCAAAGATCTAATGCTCTTAGTTGACACCCCCCTCTTCTTAAGCCGCTGTCTAGCATCTAGTCATCAGCTTACCACCTCCCAGTGCTGCCTCTGGCTGGTCAGCTGCCACGCATCACTGGTTATTATTGGCTTTAGGCCAAGCTTAGAATTTGTCATCTCATTTTAAAAGAATGGAAATGTGACAGTATTGTAAGTACCTGTTGTATTTTAAGTGCAAAATGTCACTTGATAAAAGGTAAAGATATTGCAAGTAGAGAAAATGCCAAGAATCAGCTGTATATTTTGAGCTACTCAGCATCAAAAAGGAAGATTGCATAGAGTGAGGAGGATAGATAGTTGTTTCAACCTTAATTTGAATTCCAAAGTATTAATTGTAGTTGGTACAGCTAGTGCAAAATATATCTGGGACATATTATAAAAGCTGAGGTTGTGAAGTGTACTTAAAAATTATCTGCTTCACTGGCAGAAAAAGACTGTATTGATGTAACAGGTTTTAGTTAAAAGCCTTGAGGTAGCACCATTGGTGCCAGTTTTCTGCAAAGTCGTTTGTGTCACTCAAAATTCAAACAGCGGTGCCCTTGCAGTGTTCTTGGCAAGACAATCAGCTAATCAGTTGGAAGATTGATTGAAGCCAGATGTCTGTCTTCATTTGTAAATAATATTGGGTAAAAGCATTTGGCAAATGTAACTGGTGTAGTCTACATGACATGGTCTAAATAGTAGAGCCAGGACATATAAATGACTCTGGAGTACACACCCTGAGCCCAGAGGGATCTGGAAGGATCAACGTGTAGCACAATGAAATGTTAACAAATGAAGTCGCCTTAAGAGTTGCATAACATGGCAAGTTTCATGTTATTTCCAAAAGACATTGGTCCGATCTGCCTTTTTGCAGAGTTGGAGGAAATATGCACGTTGTCAGTTTTCATTATATAATATGTACGATCCGACCTGCTTTAGATACCCATCTTTGTTTAGATTAGGATGGCTTTGTGTTATTTCTAGATATTTCTGGCTGTAATAGGTCTTGCCTTTATCTCTATTTTCATACATATAAATAAATCCTTTGTCTGAATGTTTTCAGCTTTCTTTGAGGGAGTTCACTTGACGTTTTGTAAGGACCTGCCGTACCGCAACCAACCTCTACTCTTTCATTTTTACAGCAAATGCAAGGTTTGACAATATGTGAAGATATTTAAGCTTCATTGATTTTTTTTGTTAGTTTTCTTTGCTTGAATTAGCACAAAGATGTTCAATTGTCACTTGGTTACTCTCTGAATTTAAAAAATATCCTGAGTGAAGCTGACCCCTGAACTTTATGCTCATCACAAAGATGTCCCTCTGGATACTAAATGCCCCTAAAGTTTCTTTGTCGGTGGCCTGCTCTCTGCTGCCAGTTTGAAACACTGCCAGTCAGCAGGTGCCCCCACAAACATGAACTAAGCGGGTATTCTCACCCAATACCCATCCTTTGTTCTCTGCTTTTCCTTTTACTAGATTAACCGTAACTAGCTCTTTGCCAAGTTACGCTGTGCTATTGAACAGTTTTGCAGACTCAGCTGCTTAGTTTTTATGCTAAGCGCACTGCAGTTGGATAAAGCAGATATGATACTAACCGCAATCTAACAATAAATTCTACCAATTAAAACAATTTATATTAAATGTGAAAGGGGCGGGGCATATCTTACAATGTGAGGCACAATGCAGTCTTCTTTGGTCGGTGTGATTTGACCACAACATATCTTTGGCTCAGCTTCAATATAATAACCACATCAAGCTAAAACGAGTTTTCTTTTACAGCATTTTGACTCCAATTGAAACTGGGCCAACATCTTGCACCTCCTAGAATCACACTTGAGGAGTGCAAATACATGCATACCTGAACTGCATATGTTTTCATATGTCCCAGTTACCTGTTGTAAAATACTATTTGTTGTCTATATCTATAATATACAATATAGGAAAACTGTGCCATTGATATACAGTGTCTCCATGCATGGGTTTGGTCTTTTCTGACTGTATAAATGTCATTCAAGAAAATCAAGAAGATTTTTGTACTCTGCTTTTTAGGGGGGACTTATTGTGTTAATCACATTTGCACATATTCACACACTGCATTCTTGTCTGTCTTATTTGTTTTTGTTACCATGAGAACAAACTTCCTGCTGCCCGTGCAGGGTTCCTTCGGAGCCGGCATGCAGAAGTGTTTTGATCAACACTTGTGGTTTGGCATCATCCGTTATTAGTCGGTCAGTACAAAATATTGTTGCTATTCAGCAACAGTAATGCATCACATCACATTGAAGGTTTTTGGTATTTTCTTTAAGGTTTGTGGTTTTATCAAACGGGAGCAGTGAGACCTCAGCTAATGATGTGCCAGGGAAGGGTTAATGCACCCCCTCTCACTTGTGTTTACATTGTATTCTCATTCTTAAAGCACAAGTTTTGTATTTTAACAAGATGTGTTGTTGATGTGTCGTGTGATGTCCAGAGTGCCTTAATTTAATTGAGCAAGGTCACTTAAGATGTATTTAGATATGCATTTGGGTGTTTGTGCGAGCAATAACTAGATGGTTAAAGGTCTTTTTGGGGGTACTGTAGGTTTATTCTATATAGTATTTGTGGATTTATTGCATGGTTGGACAATCTTTACAGGCAGTATGGGGCTAACTGTCACTGACATTAACCCTTCTTTGTTTTACTTAATCCTACCCATCATGGTCACCCATTTCACTCTGTGAAATATGGTGGTAGTCTTCTGGCTCCATCTGTTTCTCTCGGCTGTGACAAAGCAGGGACTGTTTTTGGTTGTTTGCATTTTTATTCATACATGCCCTTTTTACTTTATGCTGTTTAGTAGACAGAAAACTTCGAGAACAGAATGCGATGTTGATACTTCCCATTTTTCTCGTCTTTTACAGATGTTTTTGGTACTACTCCATATCCACCTCCACATTTAAAAAAGAAAATACATAAGCAGAGATTTGATAAAATGCAAATAAATTTGTTGCTTATCGGTAGTGTTTTACAGAACATGAAAGTTTTACAGAGCTTAATGACTAGTTGCTATGATTTCCAACTGTGGCGTGTGACAATTTCTTTCTTTCTCCTCTACAGATATGTGTACTCCTGTTTACTTGCCTTTACATAGTGTCCTACTTCATACTTACCCATTTTAAGAAGACTGCAGAGTTTGTAACAGGTGAGTTTTAAAGCTAGATTTTTTTTAATAGATGCACCACATAAAAACTGCTCTGTCAGAAACATTCCCATACCCCAACAAAGGCTTAAGGAGAATTGCCGGGAGGAGAAATGTTGTTGACTAGAACCTTATTATACTAGTATAAAGGAATTTTTTTGTTGACAATGTGTAGGCTTTGCTTTTTAAGCAGGGTGTTCAGAAACCTACAGAAACTCTGTATTGTATTTTTAGTAAATGGTCTTTCTTCTGTAATTGGTGATTTATTTTGTACGTAAATGCAAATCACAGGAAAACACTCAAACAACCAATAAAATGCTGATTGCACAGACTTTACTTATTTTGTCAACAAAAAGTGTAAATAAAAATATTTTCAGAGTGTTCGTGAAGTACAAAAACTATCAGAATTGGACATTGCTCTGGACCTTCACTGGAGCAGTCCAAATGTGCAGATGTCAGGTTATGAACCCCTTCAGGCAATATTCCTGTGGATCAGCATGGTGGAGGGGTGGTGAAGAATGTTGTTACAAAATAAACAAAGTTGTACCTTTGAGCCGTCGTTTCATATCGTTCAGGTTGGACAAAAAACATCTCAAACTGGCTCTTTCAGCAACTTTCCACAAGCATAATGGCTGGCCTTTTTTTTATTACTAATCTGGCAAATATGCAACTTTGTAGCTCTCATTTACATAGATATTAATTTAAAAAGTTTAGAGTTCTGTGGCGGGGCTGGGCTGACAGTTATATAACAAAATCAATAAGTTGTTGCCACTATTGGAAGCAGATGTAGAATGTCCCAACGCGAGAGATCTCTGCTCCTCTGTGACTAGGATGGGTTGGTATGTGGGAAATGGAAGCTTTTTGTTTTTTTTAAGTAGATTCCGTATGTCTGTGCATCAACAACAGCAGAACAGTTGTGTCCTGCAGCTAAACGCTGCTTGTGCAATACCACTCTACAGAGTTGTTTTTTCACTTGGAGCAAACTAAAACTGGTTTTTGCTCCTCGAGCTTTACCTTAGTATTAAACAGCTGTGCCTACAGTACAGTACAGCTTTAGTGATCTTGAGTATGCTGCGGAGAGACATAGTGTGAGTGTTTTTTGGGAAGTGACCTTCACAGATGGGTCTTTTTTTGCACCATTTACGTAAATATGATTTTGTTTTTATTAGAGTCTTGATGTTGATTGCAGTGTTCTTAATATGCTCCTTCTCCTCACTCTCCACTCTGACCAGTGGATAAAGTTTTGCTTTTTTGATTCTCATATGGATTACATAAACTTTAATTAAACTTTCCCCTATGTTCCCATGTATGTAAACATACATGCAGTGCCCCGGACTGCTTTTGCCTTTCTTATGACTGCTCAGACACTCAATTACCCAACTGAACATAAAATGATGACCTGTTTTCCTCAGGTACAGGTGGTTCTATCTGTTGAACTATCTTTCTTTAAAGAGAAAAGGTAAAAGTGACAATGTGCAAAGTGGAATCACTTTTGTAAAAGGTCTAACTTGTTGCTCTGCTCTTGCTCTCAGATGATGTTGAAGATGCCACCGTCAACAAAATTGCGTAAGTAAAAACCTGCAATGATTAACTTAGCCACAGTAATCTGTCCTCCCTCCCTCGCTTTGATTAGTCTGTGTGAATGATTGAGCAGATAAATTTGTCAGTGTGACAAGTGTGGTGGCCTGAGGCTATTGCGCTGTAGATTTATTGCCCTGTCTTTGCAGCCGTTGCAGCTGTTGATTAGGATATGGGCATTTCAGTGTCACCCTGCCCTTTGTCCCTACACACTGGCACTTTATTGCATATCAGGGCCACCCAGCCTTTTACCTAAGCAGTGAGGCTGAGACCGCACACACATGATTTCACTGATGGCCAGTTTTTGTTTTTTTTCTCTTTTCAGGCTGTGGTTATGTACATTCACCCTGTCAGTTGCAGTGTGTGCTGTGCTCCTTCTTCCCATCTCTATTCTGTCCAACGAGGTTCTGCTAACCTTTCCACAGAGCTACTACATGCAGTGGCTCAATGGATCTCTTATCCACGGTACTATTTTTATCTTTTCTATACTAAATGACAAAACCAATGCCACAGTTGTCATATGATCAGATTCTATGATTGAGTTCATTACTGATTGAAATTGGACCAGATCAATACAGCACAGGGCAGTGTCCAAATACTATGGATAGAGCCACTGACCTTACTCTGCACGAATCTCCAAAGATAAAGAGTAAAGCAAAATGCACTTTTTTGTAATGTTCGATTGTTGCACATTGATGTCTATTTGCACGTGACTCGCTGCACTATGGTTTATTGTGGTTTTCACTGCTACTGTTGAATTTGGTGCTGCATATTTTTAATTGTTTCCCCCCGTTGGCAGGTTTGTGGAACCTTGTCTTCCTATTCTCCAATTTGTCACTGGTCTTCCTCATGCCCTTTGCCTACTTTTTTACTGAATCTGAGGGATTTGTAGGGTCAAAAAAGGTATCGGTGTTGATATTTACTTGCAAATGGCACCTCAACAATCTGTGTTGGAAGTCTTCGATAACAGGCACCTGTTTTGCATGTTTAGGGGGTAATGGCAAGAGTGTATGAAGCAGTTGTGCTGTTGTTGTTGCTGGGTCTACTTGTGCTGGGCATTGTGTGGGTGGCATCAGCCCTCCTCCATGACAACATAGCCAGGAAGAGCCTGTATGGTGAGTCTCCTGCGTTATACATGAAAACCCATCAGTGACAACTGGTTTTACAGTGTTTAATGTTACTTATGCTTTTAATTTCAGACCTGTGGGAGTATTACCTTCCCTACCTTTACTCGGGTATCTCTTTGTTTGGAGTGTTGCTGTTTTTGTGTACGTATATCTCAGTCACAAATACTTGCTTGTAGCAGCTCGTAGCATATGACATTTGCATATCACAATCTGTGTATTTCTCTCATCAGTGTGCACACCGTTTGGGTTATCCCGAATGTTCAGTGTTACAGGCAGCCTACTGGTCAAGCCTCGGGTGAGTCAGTTAATAAAATAAAAACATCAAATAAAACAAAATACAACATTTTTAATAAAATCTATATTTAGTTTTTTTTTTAGGTGATTCTGATTCTGAATTACATTTTCCTATTGTGTGCAAAGTATGAACATCACATGAGGATGTTAGGAATGCGATTTGTTGACTACAAGTATGTAATCAACCAATATTGGACAGTTCAAGGTCATGTAAAGGAATCCGCTCTTTTAGTTCATCCTGGTTGGACATGAAAATCCTCATTTTATTTCATAGCAGTCCATTAAGTAACAATGTGAGCTGACTGGTGGCAAAGTCAGGGATCACGAAATCAATAGGGTTACTCTTGGGGTTTTAAAATTAAGTACTAAATGATGTGCAGCCCTAAGAGCCAGCATAGCTTTAAAAAAGAGCGTACTTTTACAAAGACGTGTTGTGCTTGTGGACTGTACTTGACTAAGTGATTCATTTATCCTGCAATCATCAGCTGCTAGAAGATGTTGAAAATATACTGAGCTGCACCACGTTTGAGGAAGACTCACTTTCCAGGAAACTGAATTGTAAGATAAGCACCATTAACATGGTAATGTTTTTTTATTATTCAATTCCAAGCTGACTGACATTTTGTCTCTAATGTGTTTTCTGAATGAAGGTGACAGTACGTCATGCTGGGTCAAGCTCAACATGGAGGCACTAAAAAAAGAGTACCAAATAGTTCAGAGCAGGCGTCTCGCACTTGGTAAGACTAATTTACAGGCTGCTCTCTGCTGGGTTTCTCTGTTTACATATGTAGTCATTTGTGACTGTACACTCATTTGATGCTCTTTTTTTTGCCCTCTTTTTCTTTTTGTCAGAGATGCGTAGAAAAGCGTCCCCATGGCAGAGAAACTTGGGCTATCCACTGGCCATGCTCATGCTCCTCGCACTGACGGTACATGCTCATTAATCAAATAAATTACTACATGATGTTGTTGTTTAACTTCTGTTTGTCTCTTCAGGTTATGTGTGTACTTATGGTCTGTTTCAATGTGTTGGAGTTGCTTCTGGATGAGACGGCTATGCCCAGAGGAATGGAGGTGACAAAAGACCGTGTGAGCATTTCATGCTTAATGTGCAGCAGCTAGTCACGTGTACAATGGCTATTGTGTTATTTGTGTGTTTAAGGACCCACACCTTGGGATGGCCTCCTTCTCCATGTTTGGCTCATTGGGTGCTGCAGTCCAAGTAGTTCTGATCCTGTATCCTTTCATCATTCATGAGACTGTGTGTGTTTTATCTAGTGATGCCCGTTTGACTCGGACATGTCTTATTTGCCCAGAGTGTGTAATGTTGACTCAATCTGTCAGTCATGTCAAACAAATTTGCATAGCTTTTAGATGTTATTCACCTCTAAGTACTCCTATTTTCGGCGTTGTCCTTAAAATGTACCACAGCTATCTAATGGTGTCCTCAGTGGTGGGTTTCTATAGTTCTCCGCTCTTTATTAGCCTCCTGCCTCGGGCACAAGACACCAACCTAACGGAGGTATCTGACAGTTAGATTTTGCATCTAGCTTACTTTACAGTGAGAAAAGAAGAAGCTAGTGGTGTGCTTCCTACTTGTTAAAGCTTGTAACAACTAGATTGTGATCTCTTTCAGATAATTGCAAACTGTGTGTCACTGCTTATCCTGAGCTCTGCACTGCCAGTGTTTTCACGCACCCTTGGTAAGATGTAGTATAAGAACTAACGGCTGCTCTGAACAGCAATTTTAAGCAAGTAATGAGTCAAGTAAAAAATAATAATAATAAATAAAAAAATTCTGAATTTTCTTTGTACATTTGATGCTCATTATTGTGCCATATTAGTGTAGCAGTACTTTAAGAAAAATCTGCAAACCATCTAAATTCTCTCCACAAGAGGGCATCAAATACCACAAATTTTTCATGTGAGGCCTGAAAATTTGAGCCAATTGAGTCACATGTGGACTTTCTCTTTTCCTTCCGCTGTGTTAGGGATCACCCGCTTTGATCTACTGGGAGACTTTGGTCGGTATAACTGGCTTGGAAACTTCTACATTGTGTTCCTGTACAACATGCTGTTTGCTGGTCTCACCTCTGCCTCTCTGATCAAGACGGTCACGTGGGCAGTTCAGAGAGAGCTTATCCGTGCCTTTGGTTAGTCTACTTTCATTCTTTATTTGCCAAGAAAGAACAAAATACTTTGTTTGCGTACATACTTCTGTTTCTATGGTTATGTTGTGCAGAAATTTACTGAACCTTTTTGAAAGTTGTGTTAGAAGTTTCCCACCTTCGGCCCCATTTCCCTCTGGGCTGGTCTCTCTTCCTCAGATAGAAAGAATACAATTCTTTCAGGAAAGCGTAAAGGGACAAGAGGAGAGTCAGGTCCCCTTGGGGACATTCAGGCACACCACCCAAGACCCGTCACAGCACGCACTCGGTCCTACCCTCCATCCAAGACAAACAAACGTCCACAGAATGGACACACCAAATATATACACACACACACACACACACACATAATTCCGCTCCTCATAGTACAGATAGTATCTCTGCATCATGGCAGCACTCATGCACTTTCCCATTACTTTCCAACATATTTTATATGCAAATGTTCTCCACCTTGTGACTTTGTGTAATGTTTTGGTACTTTTCATTTGTCTTTGTAGGTCTCCACAGATTGCCTTTGACAGTGTCACGTTCCACAGTCCCTTTCAGACTCTTACTGGCCAGTGGACTGTCTAAAATCCAGTGACCTCTCCAGCTGAGTGCTTTCCTAACCACTTCTCATCCACACCTATTGATTCAAAAGACTTTGCAATTCAGTTCCTTTGCCAGTTGGTACACGTGTCAAGTCTCCACGTGCGAAAAGACCATGATGACTCCGTTTACAGCGTGGCCAGTGGGAGCTCTGCTTGATACTGTGTTACCATTTATGTGCCTACAAAGGCAAGTGCTGGAACAAAGGGAAAGGGAAATGCTGCCATAATGGTTGTCCAGCTATAGTGGACGGTAAAAGACCAAACGCAATGCCCTATGATAAGAGGAGCTGTTGCTCTGACATGTAAAAGTCAGCAGTTATTTTGTAATATTACATTGTAGCTGTGACATAATTTCCTCTTCCAGGTTGATTGCACTCTCTCTCTTTTTTTTAGTGGCTTCCTCTCAGCTTGTGCCACTGTTTAAAATTTGAGAATCTTACTGCCATTCGTTTGGTGCACCAGTGTAATGTTAATAAATGAGAGGAAACAAATAGGACAAAGAGTTCATGTCCACCAGTTACACAGGGAATTTAAGTGGGACATTAGTCTTTCTCACAAACACTACCCAGCATTTTCTGCATGGGAACCTTACTGAATCACAAACACTGAGCACTAGCCTATGACAAAATCACACTAATAAAAGAGATTTACTCTTATGTCCTATGCAAGACCACTGAATGTCACGTGACACTCATTAGGAGCAACCTCTGCCTTTGACCAATCAAACTGTGAATTAAAAATTTGTGTGGGGAAGTGCAATATTTTATACAAACACAATTTCACCTGCTTACACTGGGAGTAAGTGCGTTTTCTATTTGTGTTACTTTATTTTCATTTTTGGAATTGGTAAAATGATATAGAATAATGTATATTTCCATATATCCCCCCCCCCGGTCCTAAAGACCTAAACTCTTGTTAACTCTGTTATCGACAGCATCAGCAGGTTATTGCTGTTGGTTTGACCAGCAGGGGGCCGTGTTTCTAAAACCCAACATTAATTGCCAGTTATTGCTGTTGTCACTCTCTGGTTCACTATACCATGAACATAAGGTTTACTCCCATGTTTTCTATGAATATTCATTGTTTTGAGAGCACAGAATTTTTATTGTGCTGTTTTATAATTATTTATGGGCATTTCGGGGGTTTACATTTCATATGTTAACTCATTACCCCTATGATAAAAATGTTGTAAAAATGATACAGGTGAGACAAAACATCTTTAGAGTTGCTCTCAAAGATTTAAAAATGTGTTTGTTTACATTTAGGATCTTCCAGATTTTTTAAAACTGACTGTTAACTATTGTTTTATGAGCAGAAAGCAATAAAAGTGTTGTGCTTTTCACAAGGATACAGTTTCTTAGATACTCTTTAATGTTTGTAAAATTTTATGCAATCCAACTACATTGTGAGCAGTCTGGTGGGGCCTGTAGTGGGTGTGTGTGACTGGTGAGGGCGTCTGTCCTCCATATACCTCCACCCTTTCTGTTGCCCTTCTTTAATCAGCAGCAGAAGACAGCCATATTTTGGCTTGTCTGTCAGCAGCGTTCAGCTACGACGCCACTACAGTTGTAGCCCACGCTTTCCCCACTCCGATGCAACAGTTAGATAAAAACCTAACAAGTCAGAAAAATGACATTCGTTCACATTCTCTCCTTCTTCTCACCAACACCCACCCGCCTCCCTTCTTCTATCCCCTTTCCCTACCTATTGTTCATTTCCTCATCTCGTTTTCCATGTCTCGTCTGAAGTCGGTTCAAGAAAACCCCGTCTCTGATTAATTTTTCTCTCCTGATTTTTGTTTGCATTTCTTGTTTTGTTTTGTTGGATGTTTTAATTAAGCCTTTTTAGTTTAGCTTTGTTTTTGCTCTGTGTTTCCTTTGCTAAGAGGAAATAAACTCAAAAGTTGCCGTAACATTAGTTGCACATCTGGAGACTAGTTGCAGTCTAAGGAAGTGACACATAAACCACAATAAGCATGTGAGACGAGTACATTATCGATGTCTCAAAATAAATTGTTGAGTGGTTTGTGTTTGACCAAAAACTAATTCTCTCAGCTGTAAAGTTAAGAGCTGATGATGGCAAAAAAAATTCAAGAAATGCAACTTGTGATCATTAATCTTTCCACTGTGTACAACTTTGACATTTGGGACATTCATTGCTGAATGATGCCAATTGAATATAAATCCATACAAACATCACTTCCACGGAAACTCTGCTTGAATTTATAGAAACAATGCCACAACTGAAAGTCTGTCTAGACACTAAACCTCTTCAAGCTTCTTTAGCTTTTAATAGAACAAGTATAGCAAAACGTATCTGTGTTTTCTAAGAAAGTTGCATTGCTTTTCATGACACACAAACATTTCAACATAGTGGTTTTAACTGTTGGAGAAACATGGTGACCTCTCTACAACAAAATATTACGTGTTGGTAGTGTGATCAAAGTCCCTTTGGGTATCACACTCGATTGGGCTTGTTGTCGGGCATATCGGAGCCAACGTGGGAGACGGGCAGCATGTAATGGGATGAGATAGGCTATCTTTATTGTCAAAACATAAGAATGAAGAGGGGGAAAAAGACTCAGATTAGCTTTCCTGACAGTTGGCCGTTTGAAGTTTATGCCAAATGCATTAGGGGCTGTTATTCCCGGGCTTGTACACTAGCAAATACAGAACAACTCACAGGAAAAGGCGAGACCTGCTTGCTAATCAACTGATAATGGGTCACACTGTATGTTCGCCATAGCTGCCCGCCATCCGGCGTGCACACTCATGGCACACTTGCTTCACACACTCAACTAGCAGAGGCCTTTGTTTCGTTGAGTAACACGGTGAAAGACATGATGTGCTTTTCCAGAATGAAACTTGTATTATCACAATTAAATACAGAATGGTAAGCATACAGTATGTAATCTATACACTGTAAATTATCTTTTTTTACAAGATATACCATTGTGTCATTTCTGACCTTTGACCTGCTTGTCTGGGACCAGGAAATTCCACCCTTCTCAGTCTATTGTCCACTTCACTGCAGCATCGCCTCAACCTCAGCTCAGTGTTGCTCTTTTTCTAAAGCCATGTCAACTTACAAGCGAAGCATCTTAAACTTCGACTCCGCATATTTGTGTAGAGCCTTTCGAGTGTTACACCTGAACTAAACACAGGGCACATGCAGTGAAAGGTGTATCATGGCAAGTCCAACGTAAAGTTGAAATACATAAGCCAAGAAGCATCCAATGTGTGCAGCCACATCAGAATGCACCACCCTACCTTTTCCTGCGCTGATAACACGATGAGAGACAGTGGAATAGGCGGTGCAGTGGCGGGCAGAGAGAAAAGGACAAGTGCATGTGTGTGTATTCAGGAGAGGGGAGGGAGGTTGTAAGGTGTCAGTTCCTTGACTTTCCTTTTCCCCCCCAACCCCTCTAATGGCCTCCATCTGAGGAAGTGGATCCTGCAGAGTGTCTATTCAGCTCCAGCAGACAAGACAAACACTTGAGACATCAACGCCAGCATTGTTTCCAAACCCATGTGTTACAGCAAATGTAAAAAGGAGTTTGCAGTCCAAATGTAATCTTTTGCTGCACTTGTTGGTGTAGTATTTAACAATTCAGACCCAGCTTGAATTTATTTTCTGTATTACACTACCAGCTCAGGTGCAAGCACAGGCGTCTCTTTGGAAAGACTAAAGTGAAGTAGAGTAACTCAGGCAGGAAAGATCTCGTTTTCTGTGCTGTGGCTTTGCAGGAAACCAAACCATTCACCCAGTCATGTACTCCCATCCTGAAATGGGGGAGTGAAAAGCTAAAAGCCAAAAGGATGCAGGAGAAGGAGGATGGGGGCACCAAAATAAAAACTAATAATGACTTTATTTCCATCTCTAACCTGCAGATGTTTGTTTCCTTCCTCTCTCTTTCATGTCAGATGAAAATCTCTTCTCTTGTGTGGCTTGGAAGAAAAACAGTGGTGTGGGTAACTGTAGATATGAAAGTGTTTGTTGCTTTTTTTGATTGAGTCGTTCTTTTCATTTGTCATGAAAGCTGATATCTCTCATCTGTGTTGCTTGGGCCAGACATGAACCTTCTTCCATGTTTATCATAGGGGCAGGAAGATGCAGCTCTGCATTGCTACCCCTCCCTACAACATCCTGGGATCCTCTGGAAACTTCCATAACAAGGATGCCTTTCCATGTTTAACTGTGGAGCTCAGTGACCCAAGCTTCATCACTATACAAAAGCAAATTTTAGGAGCTGTTTCCGTCACCAGCAACACTTTGAGACATTCACAAGTGCTTTTTATGTATGAATTTAAAACCACATTTCAAGTGTGACAGTCTTAGTGATTTAATCTTGAAGCATCTTTAGCATGCAACAACAGCAAACCATCAAGATATGCTCTCACACATATAAACACTCGGAGCACTAAGAAGCTGTTTTGTGAGTGGGCTAAAGATTCTTTGAAAGAAAGTCACTGTTAAGAAACTGGCCATGATGCATTGAGTCCTCGAATGTTCCAGGAAGGTAGAGATAGGATGGTGACACACTTCAACCTTTAATCCGTCATTAATCTAAGCTTCCGTATGTGATTACAGATGTCAGACCCCTGAGATACAATGAACCTTTTCTTTTCTGCTCATTCTTTGACATTATCGGACACATTTTATGGCTCACCCAGCTATTGTTCTGAGATGGATAAAAATAATATGTTGATTTGGCCAGCGGGTGTTTCCAGTGGAGAGGTCCAGGGTGAACTGGGTTGAAGGGGGACAGGCTGGCCCCCTAAACACAGGAAGGCAGCACTGTATGTTACAGTCAGGGGTGTCAAGGCTGGACACATGTGGTCCCTCTTAGACCCTCACCTTCAACTCGTCTGTCTATTAATAACACAATCCCAGTCATTACAGTTGACACATCCACTCTCACACATGGGATGAGCAAAGAGATGATTTGATGGTTTAAAGACATCCAAATGACAGGAGTTACATTTTCTCAGCTGTAACTATGCTTCAAATATTCCTGATAAAAGTTACATGTACATTTATTTTTAGATTTATTCATTGAATTCCCCAAACATTCAGAAAAACTCACCAAAAAAAGTCACTAAACTCGTTTATTTTCACCTAAAATTGACCGACGTGAATGTGGTTGTGTTGTATTGTGTCAACATAAGTGAGTAAACCATATGTCCTTTGTAAGGTTGAACCGGAGGCGTGTGCTGTCGCAGTGGGAGCGCGCAGAGGAAGGGAGGGCAATCTCGTTCGGACGCTAATAAGACCCAATGGCTGGTGCAAGGTGGCCAGGAGCGCTGACACGCGAAAGAAGACGGTGGATACAGGACACAAGGAAAAAATCTCAACACAGAGATTCCTGGATGGACAAAGAGGATGAGAGCGCCACGGGAGCGTCCTTAGGAGCCGCGGGGAGCCGGGGAGCCGCCGGACTTTAGGTGTGCGCCACTTTGAGTGTCTCGGCGAGAAACCTGCGCGCAGAGAGAAGCGGTAAGTGAACAGAAACCCACAGAAACACCTGCGTCAGGGCAGGTACCTCCGCTGGACGTACGCAGATGACTTTCAGGTCACGTAGAAGCAGCCCATACTCGCTGAAACACTTTGGACAGAAACCACACAGAGCACCTCTTCTTATTTTGAATAACTGATGCCACACTCCAGAAACTTTACAGGTCATTCACGGGGCTGCAGCTTTTGTAGGGGCAGGGCAATCATCAACACGCAGGAGAAGCAGTTTGTAGAAGTATCTACATATTAGAACATTTACTATGTTTTTGTGATAAATATTTTAACAGCAACAATTCCATGATTTGGAATGGACCCAGCTTTGACCCTCATTCACATGCTATCACACACCTGGAACCGGGCTATCACTATAGGCACTGTGAGCCACTGACCCCTGAAAGCCACAACTCTCCCCAATGACGCAGTCCTGGTGGGCCCGCCTGGCACAGCTCGGCCTGCTTGCTGCCTGGACCTGTACGTGGCTGGTCCAGGGATGCGGACCAGGTCCTGGCTATGGCGTCCGCCCCAGGCCTAGGAAACTTTCAGCCATGCACTACAAGCAATTTTTCCCAAACTTCTCAGAGAACAACCTTGGGGCCAGCGGGAGAGCAGAGGGCAAGATCACACGCAACTCTGAGCGCTTCAATGAACTTGTGTGCAACTACAACCCAGACATCGTCTTCAAAGATGAGGAGAACACAAATGCTGACCGCTTCATGACTAAGGTGAGACAGATGTGTAACTGCTAAGTGAGCTCAACTGTCTCACATCTTAAAAGGAATTTGTTGGATCAGATCATTGTTAGTCTACTGACTGACTTGTTTCCAGCCCTACCCAGTGATTGTAAGTAGAACAAATAGACAAAAGTGCTGACTGACATAAGGATGCTCTCGCCGTTGACTCCTTTTCTAGACGATCACTTAGCTGGATGATCGCTTGTCTACATTTCCACAAGCAGACGAACAACAGTTTACATCTGCTACTTGGCCAATGGAGCACAGCACCTCGAAATCAAACCAGATAACCTCATTCATTGTTTCACACTACACTACACTACCTGTTTCTAACGAAAGGTTTTAACCAAACATCCACTCCCTTTTCTCCAGATAAGAAGATCAGGATGTAATTCAACACTACTCCTTAAGAGAGAGAGTGTGTGTGTTCTCCTTCAGGAACACTTCCTTTTAATCTTTAACCAGAGTCTTTGTTATTAGAAATACAACTATTCGTGGTGCCCACTGACATTATTCCTTACTGTTTACTGGACACATTCATTATACCCTTAAAAAGACTATTTGTGAGCTAGCTTGTTTAAGGGCAGGGAGACAAACAACTTTTGGCTAAAACATTTTGAATGCCACACGTCTGCATGTTTACACAGGGTTTGTTGCCGCTCAGTTGCCACTCTGTTTTGGATGCTGCGGCTTTCTGTGATTGTTTAGGATATGAATCTGTGTTTCTTTCCCTGCACAAGTAATCGTAATGGAAATCTGTGGTCGTATATGTGTGCCCTTCTGATGCCCAATGTGAGTGTGCATACGTGTGCATGTGCCCCTCTTTTGCCCAGATGTGAAAGGCGCTCTTTGTGCATCATTTCAGGACTCAGAGGGGTCGCCTATACAAAATTCCCGCCTGCTGAAGTAATGGCACCGTCGGAAAAGCGCCTATTGTAGTTCTGACAATGAAACGCCTCTCTTCAATGGCATTGCGAGAAAAATGTACCCAGTTTGTTTTCTGTGTCTCTCACATTCTCACTCTTGCTGTCACATTCCCATATCCATGCCCATACATTCTTCCCCTTTGCCCTCTCTCTTTAGTCCCAACCTCAACTTGTTGCTATGCTGCTTTTTGTTTTTGCACCCAGCTTTTACTCTCTCCCTGTCATCGTCTCATCACCCTTTTTGACCTTGTGTCCCATTGAGCTCCTAGATAAACGTTATTCAGTTCCTTATAGGCCACGAGACCTGTCGCATCACGAGTCACTGTTGAACACGCGTTCAGGAGATGATAATGACTGTATCACCTCGGATACTGACGTCATAAATTTGCAGCCTGCTATTTTGTGACAATGCTGACACAGTCTGTGTAACATTATGGCCCACGGGGGTGTTAGGAGTCACTGCTCATTTCTGATCAAATGTCTCAAGGGTGAAACTGAGAAAGTCATGTCTGGAACAATCTGAGAAGGCAGAGAATGGCCTTGATTATTCTGTCACCCTGTCGAAAAGGCCAAGGAATGTGCCAAACTGGCTACAGTAGCTTTGTTCTTGTACTCTGATTGTTTGAGCAAGGTTGAGATGGCCTTTAGCAGAGTAGAGGAGGAATTGTCCGATGATGCCAACAGGCAAACATTCATAACCTGGGAGACTGTGCTCACATTCAGGGATAATTTGTTCGGAGTTGCACTGAGGTCTGTCTGTGCACTGAGGTGTACAGTAGAGTCACGTACTGTACATACCTCTTGGTTTCCTAGGCTGTGCCATTCCCCTTGTTAATAAATGATCATAGGTCTGTCAATTCTACTTGAGTTCACTTCAGATATGCCTTTCAGCGTAGATGACACACACTGTAGTCTGAGAAACTATGTGTTTGCTTAAATGTTCAGAAAATTACGCCTTTTTTTAATACACTTTTTTCCTGACTCACGTGTAATGCACAGTATTTCAGTTATTCACTATTGTTGACTCTGAAAACAAATTGCCGCCCTAATCCTTCTCTCCTTTCCCAGCAGGTTACAACAATGCATTTTTAAAAACTGAACAATACATACATACATAATAGAAATAATCATTGTAACAAAAGCCAGACTATTTACACGAACATGGGGGGCAAAAACTTATAGAAACTACCTATTAATATAATGAACTCCACCACCCACTATGACCTCTCCACAATAAACACAGTACAACACAAACTGAGAAATTACAACCTTGTAAAAGCAGTACATGTGACATGTATTGAAATGCAATAGGCTGAATAAGTATATCCAATAAGGTGGCCAGTGAGTGTACGTGCTGATACTGAAATAACCGTAATAAAAAAAATTCATAAGCTATAAAAAGCCAGAACACCTTCCATCTCTGTCATTCTGTTCCAGCGATGCAAGGACTGTTTGAACAGACTGGCGATTGCAGTCATGAATCAGTGGCCAGGAGTACACTTGCGTGTGACAGAGGCCTGGGATGAGGACGGTCACCATCCTCCTGGCTCTCTGCACTATGAAGGCAGGGCTGTGGATATAACCACAGATGATAGAGAAACAGAGAAGTATGGTCTACTCGCCCAGCTGGCTGTGGAGGCTGGCTTTGACTGGGTCCACTATGAGTCTAAATATCACATCCACTGTTCAGTGAAGGCTGGTGAGTTTAAGAATATGATAAATGTTCATACTGTATCAAATCACAAACCGACTGTAGGTAATACCAACGCATTAAAGAGAAAAAAGGAACACAATTATGTGTTGTCACCTTGTTTTTTTTCTGCTGACCTTTCTGTAGATCACTCTGTTGCAGTGGAAAAAGGGGGTTGCTTCCCAGGCTGGGCCAGGGTGACTGTGGCTGGAGGGGGACAGAAGAGTCTGTCATCACTGGCTCCTGGGGACAGAGTCATGGCCCTGTCTGGGACAGGTCAAGTTGCGTTTAGCCAAGTACTTTTGTTTTTGCACTGGGACCACGAAAGCAGGTCTACCTTTCTTTCTCTGGAGACAGAACACGGCCATAGAGTGGCCCTTACTCCAAATCACTTGGTCTTTTTAGCTGCTGATTGCAGACTCGATACCACTCAGTACCAAGCTCAGTTTGCCAGCAGAGCCAAACCAGGGGACTGCATTCTCATTCATATAGCAGAAGGTCAAGTGCATCCATCAAAAATCATCTCAGTTTCTGTAGAACAGAGTGTAGGAGTGTATGCACCCTTGACAGAAGCTGGAACTCTGTTTGTTGATGGTGTGCTGGTCTCCAGCTATGCACTGGTAGAGGACCACAGACTTGCGCACTGGGCATTTGGACCTCTGCGACTTCTCTTCTCATTCAGCCAACTACTTTTGGGGCAGAAGACAAAAGAACAGCAGACCACAGACAGTGAAACTGCTTGCACTACGTTTCGTTGTAGCACTCTGGCCATAAAGAATACAGCAGATGTTTATGACAATAATGGAATTCTAAAAAAACAAGACAATCTGAGTGAACCGCTGAGGATGGAAATGGAGAAGCATGCTTTGGAAAGACAGACATCACATGTGCACTGGTATGCTAGATTATTGTATGGTTTTGGATGCATATTTTTAGATTCCAACTCTTTTTACACTTAAAAATCTAAAGCTGTTGACTTAATATATGTTGTACTGCGACTTTCAGACATTTCATCAAAACGTCCTGTTCCTCTGTTGTGAATAAATTGAAAGCACGGGAACAACCTGCTTGGTTTTATATAATTGCTTACAATGAATTAATGCTAATGCTTATGTGATATTTTAAAAGAGTCTGAATTTAATAAGATTGAACATGTTGATGCAAAAATGGGAATGCCAAAACTGACTGTATCATAGTCTATATGTACATCATGTTATTACTTTTATTATTTCAGTTATATATGTAAAATATATATGATTATAATGGAAATGGGAATTAATTTTTAAACAATAGAATTTTTATTTTTGTACTATCTGAATTATAATATATAAACATTTAATTTTATCATAATAGTTTCACTACAGGCATTGTATGTCCTCACTTGTTTTCCTGTCATAAAACAAATTTAATTGTCACTTTATTAAGCAATACTGCCGTTTCTTCAATCTAAACTAAACAGATTTTTCTTTTGCATATTTATCAAAACGTCAACAGTTTAATTCTCTAAAACATGTCCAGGGGCTGTAGTTGAGATTCTGTACATTATGTTCCAGTCTTCAAGACTGCACTGACATACTTACTATTCCCCACACTGTGCCACAACCTGGGTTTTATGTCACTGACGTTAATACATAGAAACTCTAAGCGAGTGGTCTAGCATCACAGATTTTCAAAGGAAATAGTCTTAGTAGTATTCACTGATCTACAAGTACTAAATCTGTTAATGGTGTGGTATAATACATTATGTCCAGATTTTCTGTATGTTGTTACACCTCATCTGTATTCTACTTGTACTCTAATTGCACCAGTGTGTACTATGCATTTTGGTATTTTCACACAATCACCAATAAACATGTATTTTGTATTACATTTCACGTAACACTTTTCCAAGGTTCATAATAATCTATAGGCCGACACTCAGGAAATGTGGTCCAGGATTATACACCCCCTTGTGGAGAAAGGGTTATTATGTCTGTGAATTTATTTTCTCACCATCTTCTAATGTTCTTCATACACATAAAATCTTCTAATAAACTCTGATTTTATTTCTGTAATGTATTGGTAACCATAAAATAATCATTATCATTCATTATTTATATTATTTTAAGGAATTCATTTTTACAAAACAAATGCAAGTGTGAATGGTTGTTTGCTTCTATATATCGCTAGCCTCGTGAACTGTCCAGGGTGTAACCCACCTCTCGCCCGATGTGAGCTGGAAAGGGCTCCAGCAATCTGTGATTCTTACGAGGACAAGCAGTTAGGATAATGGATGGATGGATTTTTACAGCACTGGCAATACAGCACAATTTTAAATGAAGCACTCCACGGTATAACTTCAGATACTGCAAGAAGAAAACTAAGAGACCAAACTGTAATCTCCTTATACACAAAACGTTCAGTCATGTTCCAGATTTACCACCGTAACACTAAAGATCCAACCTGTATTCCCGTATGTTCTGTTGTAAACATCTGTGAAGGTATTCTAGGGGATTATCCTTGAGATACAGAAGGCAGATGGGAAAGCACCCACTCTACAGACTGATAGGCCAATAGCAGAGGGCTGGTGTCCTAATACCACCCTCTATTTACACCTATTGACCAATCAGTCACTGTTTTCCAAACAGTCTCAGCCCCCCGAAATCTAATCCAATCTGACTACAGCTGAATGG
Source organism: Microctenopoma stevenorrisi (assembly GCA_032270685.1). Classification (NCBI taxonomy): domain Eukaryota; kingdom Metazoa; phylum Chordata; class Actinopteri; order Anabantiformes; family Anabantidae; genus Microctenopoma; species Microctenopoma stevenorrisi. The sequence continues at coordinate 10,770,159 of JAUMTR010000025.1, read as the reverse complement.
GGAGTTTACTAATCCTGTAGGGGGACCAGTAATAACCTATTTTTAAAATGAAAACCTCCACACCCGACATTCAGGCAGGGTGAACTGAATATGAAAAATCATTCATCTCTTAACTGGAATATCTAGGTGCATTATTTGTCGTGTTTTTTTCAAATTAAAAAACATGTATATGTCAACAAAAGCATTAATGTGGAGGAAAATTCTTAGTTACCAGTTTGAGATTACTAGCTGGATCCACCCCACTGATAAGACTGCTTGTAACTAAACCCTAAGGTAAACATGTTCATTACCACAGAAATTTCACAGTGCAGGGTGAACTGCATGTCATTCCCATGCATCAGGTGCTTCGTCAGTGCCTGCAGATGAGCCCAGAGTGTATTGCAGACGAGCTGTCAGGCATTGTGTGAAATAACTATCATTGCCTTCATATTTGAAACATTTATCTCGATCTCCTCTGAAGTGAGTGTTGAGTAATAACTGTAGTTAGATCCTTACCTGTAACAGTTCTGTCTTTTGCTCTAGGGCATGGAAGGAGATAGATTATAGTAGCTGATGTGGGTTAAACGTGTGACCTTTTCACAATGGGACAGACTGTTACCCAACCTAATTTTCTGTAAATTCACACGCTCATTCCAGTGACATCCAAATTATACAGCATGTATTACCTCTGGGCTTCAGCGGGTCCATTAAAGAAACATCAGCGTCTCAATTCAAGGAGCTATGCCAACACAAGATCTGCAAAAACTGATGCAACTTAATCTTTAAGTGTTTTCAACCCAACTAAATTTTGACTGTGTCACACATAAAGCATATAGAAAAACATAAGCTTAAAAATATACATTACCGTCTTTATGTATATGGACTAATGTGTAAGTATGTCAGTCAGTGTCCGTTCTATACAAACCTAACAATTAAGGAATTGAGGATTTCTCAGAACAGCTTTCTTGAACTTATCCATTGTGATGTGCTCCCAGTGATAGGGCGACTAAAAATAAACAAGGCTTAACCCAATCCCACCCCCGACAGGATCAGTAAATGTTCACCCTCGGTCACGTTATGATTGATTAACTTCAGCTCAAGATCCTATTTGAATTTTCATTACATGCACAAATCACTTACAGATTACATTTACTGATTATCAACCAAGCAAAAGTCCGATATAAGTAGTAGTAAACAATAACTTTCCAGCTGGAAATCTGAACAGGTTCTAACACAAGGTTGCATTGCTAACATTAACAAAAAATAAATCTATGTGTGTGTATT
>JAUMTR010000025.1:10724888-10768796 GCA_032270685.1 Microctenopoma stevenorrisi | reverse complement strand
TTTATATTTATATATATATATATTTATAAACAATGCTTAGCATGCTGTTTACATTTCAACTTTGTAAACAGAAAACTATGAGGACCAGAAATTAGGATTTAGTCACAGATTGCTGTGTGACATGGTATTTTGCCTTTTGAAAAGAGTAAGTGCAATAAGAAATCAATAGTTATTATATAAACGTAGAACCAATAATAAGAAAGATGAGCAGTCAATAGCCCTTCCCTCTCAATCCCTTACTACACTATTAATACTTATTGTGGATTTACTGTTATTTAGAAAAGAAGAAACTGAGAAAGTACTACTGAGATATATTGAAATATAGCTTAAGCTTTTTTTCGTAAATGGAAGGTTTGCACAACGGCACCATTTTAATTATGTATTACCATAATTTACAGTAAGGCAGCTATGTACGCCTGGGAAATAAGGCAAAACAATGTGATCATAAATCAAAAAATATTTTTAAACGTGTCAAAATAAGCAGCATTGGTGGGCTAGATTATGGTCATAATCAAATAACTTGCTGAAAACCTGTCCACAGTCTGCTCGACATTTATTCCAGACAAAGGCAAACTCAAACCATCCAGCATTAACCCGCTGTTCCTCCATCCCTCTTCCCTCTGGCCAAATGCGCCATGCTTATATAGAAACAGGCGGAATGAGAAATTACCCACCATGATCAGGTTCTTGGTACACATTTATGTTTATCATTCACTTGCACCAGAAAATATGAATATAATCGATCTCCATTCGGTCGCTGTTGATCACTGATCAAAACATCTACCAATGCATTGAGCCGTGGACATGTCATAAAAGCGTTAGGCTAACAATCACAACAATCTAATGAAATGGCTTCCCAGGATGCGTAAATTTAATGACCTAATATCTAATATCCACCATATTTCAGTGGTCCGCGCTTTCCAGCTTAAATGGTTTGCTGTGCCCTACATAATAAAACTCACACAAAGTTGTTCGCTCATGCATCCGAACTGTAACATTGTTTACTAATATTTTGCAGCAGAACTACATTTTTGCTCGTACGTTTGCATAAATTACATTTTGACGTAGATGCTATTAGCTAACACTATGAACCGCAGCTAGCCGCTTAGCGGAACAGCGGTGTAACGGCAGTTCAGTGAAACGAAGAGATGCTAGTGACCAACACAAGGATACTCATGCAAAGTTGAGCTGTACATTTTGTAGAATAATGTCGACACTCTACTGAAACTTAAAGAAAAAACATATTTCCAGGCGTGTCAACCAAGTTTGAGGTTGTCATTTGCGGGCGCACTCTTGTGCAAACTTCACGAAGCTTTGACGACCTCGCGAACGAGATTCCAGCACAGAGCAGCCTGACGCTAGCTGATGTTAGCCTGTTAGCACCCAAGCTAAACACAATCCAGACCCAGTTAGTTTTTGGATTCACTGCGTGAAGCTGGGGGCATTTTGCGGGACTGGATGAAAGCTTGTCTCGGTCTTTTAATAGTTCCACGCCACTGTATGACTAGTCGACACATACTTTAAGTGTCCGATGAACTTGGCTTGTTAACCATCGCAGCGTCAAATCTAGTCGGAGAGTTAGCTATAGCACCACCGCACAACCTGCCTTCCGCCGACGTGCACTTCCCCCACTCTCCCTACAGCCGGCTAGCCGCAGCGTTAGTCCGGTACATAAAATGAAGCGACCATCAACATTTTGGGAAGCTGTGTGGCTGTTTGGATTCGTCTGATGCATGAGGAGACGATATTGTTTTTGTGAGGTGAGCTCTTTTAATTATGCATACTTTAAACTTCTTGCAACAGACATACCTAAAGGCACCAACCCTGACCTTAGACCGGGTAATGATATCTCTGCTATCGATAACATTTAGCTGTTAGCTTCGTGGAGATGGGGGTGTCTACTTGCTGGTGAACTAGCCGTGATACCTGGGTGCTAAGTTTTAGTTGGTATACGTCGTACATCGCGTGTGTCTTAGGCATGATACAAAGAGTAGCCGGTTTACATATTTAGAAGTGCATGTTCTTGTGCATGGGACTGGATGTATTTCTCACAGTCTTCCCTCTTCGGGATACTTTGTTGCTACGTCACCATTGGTAGTTGTTAGCCTTTTCGTACCAATCGGTCGCCACTAACATGGGTAAGACTATTTGCTGCACGCAACCAACCCTTTGAAGTCGATGTTTACATTGAGAAATAGTGCTTAGCGCTGCAATTATTCAACTATAAAAAACGCCAGCGGCTTTTATCGACGTCTGTTGCTATGTGTTGCATTAGTTGGACGCTAAATAGCTAAATGAGAGCAAACACGTTCATCGTGAAAGTTAATTTGCAACGCTAACACTTTAATGTTAACTTAGCTAGCCAGGATGTTAAGACGTAAACTCAGCCATCATGTCATCACTTTTGCTCTCGACATTGGCAACTTCGTTTTTTTTTTTTAATACAAAAAGCCTTTTAGTAGGTTCTTTCACTAAGCTATAACCTCGGTTTTGAATATCTTTTAGTTTGATGTGAGAGTGCCTTTCCTGTGTTGCTGCCACAAAATAGAATTATTACGGACATGAAACGTAAAACAACGTTTCTTTAATTAATTTTGACCATGAGCTCTATTCATGTCATCGCAATTGTTTTAGTTCGTTAAACAGCGTTTTAATGCTGTACAGCGCCTTACATATATTTGCTAGGTTAATAGTGCTGGCATATTGAATTGTATTTCTCAACTCGTGTGTGGAACGGTTAACTACTAAATTGGCGGACATGCAAAACACTCCCTTATATTTTTGATAAATGTGCATGTAATAGATATTGATTTGAAACACTGACATGTAATGGTGATTCACTCTGCCTCTAAACTGAGTTGAAAAACGCTCCCGTCATCGGACTGGGATCTGTTTCCAGCTGCCTCTGCGTTCATGGTTTGACTCGGAAACACAAAACGTGTGTGTGTTTATAACACTCGAACGTTACCTCATAGGATGATTTCTAAGTCAGATGGCAAAATTACTGTTGTGTAACTGGCGAAAGACTGTGAAGCTGCCGTTAAACTATATAACAGCTTCCCTCTCTTTATATTGTTTTTTGTAGAACATGCAGTAATATCAGAGCACGGAGCACCCCCTCTCCCCTCTGTTGTCTTAGATATTCCTGATCATATTACATATAACACATATTGGTTATATGTTGCTGGTTGTATACCACAAATGGAACAAACATTTAAAATCTAGGCCAATCGACCCGTTTTAATGTAAGAGGAGTGGCATGTAAACTTGTAAAAATGGTAGTACTGCTCATTACTACTAAATGCGAGCCTATCAAGTTGTTTGTTTTACAGTATTTTTGTTAATGGCGGGTATCTCATAGCGGAACTATGATGCGACGGACGAAGGTTCTGCACGAAAGGGGACCCGCTGCAACAGGAAGTTCAACACACGGAAGTTGTGTTTTCTTTGTGTATCCCGATTTATGCTTGTTTTATTTAGGAAAACACAATTTTGCTTTAATTATTTCGTGCCTTTCACGGATCAGGTTCACCTATTTGGATTATGAAATGCTGGGTAATTAATAACTTTAATTGTTTAAGCCGTTTCCGATGGATCTTATCACTCGCGCTTTTTTCATGAGTTTGCGAGAAAGCTCGGTTGCATTAATACCACAGTTGGTTAGATGAGTACAGGGAAATATTTTAAAGTTGTGTTATAACATCTGCATTAAGTAGCTGTGTGTTTATGTGGACATTGCTTTTGTGTAGGGATAATTGAGCTTTTTGGCAATTGTGGATTATGGAGTGTCAAAGGGAGATATATTTTAGGGCTGTATGATGTTGGCTAATGAGCAATTGCATTTTATACTTTGCTAAGTGTAGGTCAATATGTTCTCTCATTTCATTATGCAGCGATGCCACATCTGATTTTAATGGTTTGGCATCAATCTTTATCAGATAAATGCATGAATAACATTATTATTTTAATACATTTTAATTTGCAGATCTCTGTCAGGGAGGTCAAAATCAGTACAGGGGATGGATGAGCAGAAATCAAATTGCGAAGAGAATGACTCTGAACCAACAGGTAAAGTGTTTTTTTGTTTTCAATTTGTGGAGGAATGTTTGCTTGGTTGTATAATTTATGTTATGTGCTGAGAGAGTTTAAAGTCATAGTTGTTTTAATGCGAGATATTAATAATATTAATCTAATAATTACTATTTTGGTTTTTCTTTTTAAATTTTTAGCTGATGAAAATGCCCCTGCAAAACAGCCTGTCACCTCAGAGGACGAGTGCAAAGCCCTTCCTGCTGTTGAGGACATTACTGTTACTACAGCGTCTTCTAGTATACCTGTGTGAGTTAATATACAGATAATAAAGATGCACAATTCAGCACATTGTTGGCAAAATGCCTCTGAGTGAATTGCTGTTCATGTTGCAAACAACTTTTTTTATGATCACAGAGAGAGTATTCGAGCCTGTGCGCTTTGTAACTGCGTAGAGCGGAGCCTGCATGGACAGCGGGAACTGAAATTCTTTGGGCCGTTTTCTGAGCACCCAACTCTCAAGCCATCCGCTTCCCCACTGCCACAGCCTGGGAATGATGACCTGTCTTCCATTGGATTTTCTGACTCCCCCTGTCTGGCGGCACTCTTTGACGACTCAGGTCAATCTTAAAACATTATGCTATTACATTTTATTAGGTTGCAATAAATAATTCATTTTACAAATGAGCCATAATATAGATTCTAGACAGTAAAGGGTACGGTGCCCAGATGGATGAATTTAAATTTGGTTAGAGATTTTACTAATGCTGAGCTTTAAAATTAACAGGGGGTTGTTGGGTTCATCACTGGTGTGCGTTGTGGTCTGAGGGAGTGAAGAGGATGGAAAATGAACAGCTGGAGAATGTGGATAAGGCTGTTATCTCAGGGACGCAGCGGGTAAGTGCACTGTCCATAGATTGGATTAGAGGTATAGGATGAGAATATAGGGATTAAGGGATTCTTTACAGATTCATAGTTGTTACAAATTGTTTGTTTCAGCTTTGTGAATACTGCAAAAGGCTTGGTGCAACCATTCAATGCCATGCTGAGGGCTGCTCACGGTTTTACCACTTCCCTTGCTCGGCTGCCAGTGGATCCTTCCAGTCCATGAAACAGTTGGTCCTCCTTTGCCCAGAGCACATAGAGAAGGCAGAGGAGTTGGGTAAGACAATGAGACATTTTTTTAAAAAGTGTAACATTCTTTTAGCCATGTTTACATTTTATAGGTTGTGCTATGCACACAGTGCAAAGATGTCTATATCATCCAATTAACACTCAAAACTGTAATCATCTCAAAATCGTCCCAGAATTCCTGTGGATATCCACTCCTCTCCTGTGCTGATTTGGTTCATTAACTGTGGAATGTTATTCTTCAATGGCCTTGAACACCCTGTTTTTTTTTTGTAATAATATGTCAAAGCTGCTTGTACAAAATATATATGGAAATTCAGAGCTGAGAGCAAGCGACAGCTTAAATGTCTTTACTTTCATGATGATTATTAGAGCTTTATAAGAGTGTCTGTTAAGTGATGATATAATAGCCTATTTGTATATTTTCAAAACAAATCACCAGTGATTTTGATTAGTTGATTTATTAGTTGAAGCCAAATATAAACTGTTCACTGTGGCTGCCACAGAGAAATGTTATCAGCAGAAGGACTGAAATTTACCCTATTTTTTATTTCTTAAAGTTTTATTCATTCATTTTTACAGCAGGTGAGGACTCTTGGTGTGCAGTGTGTGACTCGGCAGGGGAGCTCACGGACTTACTGTTTTGTACGGGCTGTGGCCAACATTATCATGCAGCCTGTCTGGAGATTGGTGCCACACCCATCCAGCGAGCAGGATGGCAATGCCCAGAGTGTAAAGTGTGCCAGACCTGCAGGTTGGTCCACATCTGTGAACTATCAAGCTGCTCCCTGTAAAAATTGTTTATCTGGCCTTTTTAAGAATGTGTGTCTTGACTCTTCATTTTTGTAGACAACCAGGAGAAGACTCTAAAATGCTGGTGTGTGATGCCTGTGATAAGGGCTACCACACCTTCTGTCTCCAGCCAGCCATGGAATCTCTTCCATCTGACCCTTGGAAATGCAGAGTAAGCCATTCGTCCGTGTACAAAGAGATACTTATTCACCAGGATATTTGAAAGACTCATTGCTACACTTGCTTCTTTGATCATTTGTTTTGATTTGCTCTCTCTATTATGTCAGAGGTGTCGTGTATGTACGGAGTGTGGTGTCCGTGGACTTGTATTGTCAGGTTCTGCCCAGTGGTTTGACAACTATGCCATATGTGAGGGCTGCCAGCATCACCGCAGCTCTACATGTGGTGTTTGCAGCAAAGCTGCTGAACCATCTGTCATTCTGCATTGTTGCAGCATGTGCCACAGGTTAGCGCAGTGCACAAGCACAGTGGTGTTCATTAGCATCATGTCGGAGCTTCATGCTCCTGTTGTCATTTAAGGATTCCTCTTGAATTTGTTCTTGTCTTAGGTGGGTGCACAATGAGTGTGCTTTACCGGCGGAGCTTCCAGAAGCCAAGTTCATTTGCCTGCTTTGCAAGGAGGATCAACAGCAGTCTGTCAGTCAACCACGCACAGTAGAAATACAAACCAGAGAGGCATCTGAGGAAACTGAAGGACATACGAATTTTGTGGAGATGACAATCCAAACTGATGCAGATGTGGTGACAGAGCTACAGACAGACTTACCAGAGGTGGCACCACAAGAGAGAGGCACAACAGTGAGGGGTCAGGCTGGAGCCTTGACTGACAAAGAAACACATGTGGACTTAGGTAGGAGAGACACAATGCCAAGCTTACAAGACATAACCGGGATTAGTTTTATTGGACAGGAAAAAAGTTTGTCTTGTTTATATTTGAGATGTGTTTATGTTAAATCTTTTGATTTTAGGAAAGATGAAAGCTGCAGAGAAATCCATGGAGGCGGATCCACTGTTGCCAAAGTTAGAATTCACTTCTGAGGTGCTTGCCGCTCCACTTGAGTCTACAGGTAAACTCAGAAAACAAATATATTTAATAACTGCACACAAAACAGTACTTTACTGTTTGTGTGATGGTGTGCCGTAACTAATGATAGCTTTAAAAATGATTACCATATTAACCACACATTCCTTACTCTCATGTAGAATGTGCAACAACAGAACAGGGGACCTCTTGTTTGGCTGCTGATGAAAAGAGGGCAGAGAAGGCATTCAGCCAGGTGAACCAAGCTGCCCATTCCCAGGACTCCAGCTCAGAGACACAGTCTAATAACCATAGAGTGGAATCAACATTGGTGTCACAGCAGATCTCTGAAAACATGGAGGTAAAGAAGCAGGAGACCACTCCCTTGGTGGAAGAAAAGCTATTACCAGAGTTATTAAACAAAGGCTCTGAGGGCATGCCTATCACAGAGCCAACCATGAGGAATCCACCAAAGTTACCCGCTTCTCCTCCACCTGGGAACAAATTGGAGCATTTTCCCATGGCTGATCAGCAGGAACAAAGTCTAGGCGAGGACCCTATGTCTCCTCTTTCTCCATCAGTAGACACACAAGAGTCCCTCTCTGCTGTGGACATGGAGGGGAGGTTACTACCTCACTCTGAGGACGAGGAGGAGGACGAGGAAGAGGACGATGAGCAAATGAAAGTAGAAGGATATAATGAGGACATAAAACAAGAAATGCTGGAGCGAGAGGTTAAGCCGGAATTGCTGCTGGATGATATGTCCAACATGAGCCATGGAGATGAGAGCAGCAGTGGCTTTCTGGGTTCTCCAGGAGAACCTGATCCTCAGCTCTCCATGGAGCTTGGCTTTGGACCTGCTGGCCATTCTCATACAGATGGCCTGCTCAGTGAGACTGATGATTCACTTCCCTTTGAACCCCTCAGAAGTGACAGGGAGAAGGCTAAACGCAGAGGATCACCAGGCCGTTCAAGGGTCAAACAGGTGTGACCAGCATTTAGAATGCGTTTACTTACTATGCTTAAGTAACTGACCTTATACTTTAACTAGTGTTTGAGTTTTTATGCTGTCAATAGCCATTTTTACACCAGAACTCTGCACAGTGTCTAGAGACATAGTCAGGAGTTACTCTTTCACACATGTAACACACAGCAAGGTTAATTCAATAGAATTGGCATATATGTTTATTGTCTTGTAGGGGCGCAGTAATAGTTTCCCTGGAAAGCGAAGACCGCGAGGCGGTGGTGGAGGTAGAGGACGTGGTGGGAGGTCCCGCCTCAAAGCCATGGCGTCCTGCATTGATGCCTTCTTGGTGAGCTGTACTTTACATGCATCATTTGTATGTGTTTTATTATATTCGTTCACTTTGCCAAGGTTGTCAAACTCACTGTTTTTAAAATGTGTTCATCCTCTTAACCACAGCTAAGCATGACATCAGAAACTGGACTAAGTAAAGAGGAAGATGACGAGGAAGACGACACCATGCAAAACACAGTGGTTCTTTTCTCAAACACTGATAAGTTTGTTCTACTTCAGGTACAACTAAAGTCGCCACTTTTAATGCACTGCAGACATGTTCTTTGTCTTCTTTGTCCAACTCACTTTCTCTCCTTTGTTTTAGGATATGTGTGTTGTTTGTGGGAGCTTTGGAAAAGGTGCAGAGGGGCAGCTTTTGGCTTGTGCTCAGTGTGCCCAATGTTACCATCCTTACTGTGTGAACAGCAAAGTAAGCAAAGTGTTATCGTTTGAGTTTGTATGTGTTGTGCATGTTTCACTGCAGTGCTTTGTGAATAGAAATACATTAAACATATCATCTTTAGATCACCAAGACGATGCTCCGTAAGGGCTGGCGCTGTTTGGAATGTATTGTGTGTGAGGTGTGTGGAAAGGCCTCGGACCCCTCCCGTCTGCTGCTGTGTGATGACTGTGATGTCAGCTATCACACTTACTGCTTGGACCCACCCTTACACACTGTACCCAAGGGTGGTTGGAAGTGCAAATGGTAAAAAAAATATATAAACTCTAGCAGCACAATGTTTTATTTAGCCTTGATTTGAATGGGGTCAAATGTAAATGAACACATGTCAATTTGCATATTATGTAAATCACTCCTATCTCAGCCCAGCATCACCTGGCCCATCCCTCTGCCACTTGCTTGTGTAGCAACAGAAATCTTGTGAAATCACTAATATTGGCATCTGTATTTTTAAAGTCGTCTATAATATTTGCTACACACTGCTTTATTATTGTGTGCAGGTGTGTGTGCTGTGTGCAGTGTGGTTCCAACTCTTCGGGCTTCCACTGTGAGTGGCAGAACAACTACACTCACTGTGGCCCCTGTGCCAGCCTTGTCACCTGTCCGGTATGCAGAGAGAACTTCATGGAGGAGGAGCTGCTGCTGCAGTGTCAGTACTGTGATCGGTGTGTACTGCTCTTAACAACTACACATACACATTAAATGCAAAAACAGAACTATTCATCCAGCTAATGCAGACAAGCAGAGAATGGATTATTCTTTTTTTGTACTTAATTTCTTTAATTGTTCCATATTCTTTCTGATTTGCAGTGTGATTATAGTTTTTTAGAAAGTATATGCTTCAGCATATTTCTGTGTGCTTGTACAGATGGGTCCATGCTGTCTGTGAGAGTCTGTATACTGAGGATGAGGTGGAACAAGCATCTGATGAGGGCTTTGCATGCACATCCTGTACCCCATATGTTCCAAAACCTGTGGGTAAGTCAAAATGAGCCAGTTTTAAAACGTAAGATGCAAAAACTGTCCACAAGTTATTCATCTATGTACCGCTGCCATTCTTCTATTTTGCTTTCTACCTTCATTTACAGTAATAGAGTCTGCTATAATGGCTTCAATAAAGATCAAAGAGCCAGGTTAGTGTTTTTCCTTATTCATGTTAAACATCACATTATGTATTGTTATGTTTTGCTTTAACCTTACTCTTATTTATAATTTGCACTTTATAGAACCCCAGTTCTACCGGTTGGAGGGTGTGTGGCTGACCGAATCTGGAATGTCCCTGCTTCGCAGTATCTCTATGTCACCCCTGCACAAGAGACGTCAGCGTCGCTCCCGACTTGGCACTCTGTGTTCTGAAGGAGGTCCTGATGGCATAGATTTGAGAGAGGTTGAAGGAGAAGGAGAAGATGGAAAAGGTTGGCACATTTTTGCTCATCAGATAGTACATTTCAGATAGTGTGTTTTGCTTTTTTTATAATGTTGTGGTATGTTGTATTATGTTGTATATTTAGGGTGTGGAGAATCCATGGATTGTGAATCCAAAATGGAGAATCCTGGGAGTCCTGACAGAGAAGGTGTTTCTGAGAGGAATTCGCGTGCAGAGGCTGGCGCTGAAGGCGATTTTGAGGGTCTCAAAGGGGGAACAGAGGAGACCGAAAGTGGAAAAAGAAAGCGGAAACCCTATAGACCTGGTAAGATGGTCAGAATTTTACAAATCAAACATGAGAGCCACACAGATGTCTAAACATGAACTAATATTATGTTTACAAATTGCATTAGGAATAGGAGGATTCATGGTCCGACAAAGGAAGTGTCACACACGGATGAAGAAAGAATTCTTTGCTCAGTTGGCTGGAGAGACTACACTAGATGGACAGCCAATAGGGAGAACCCTTGAGGAAGGTATGTGAAACAGTAACCTTTCATCTAGCATTTAAAATGTTCTAAAATATGTTTCACATTTTTCATCTGATAAAGTATCATTGACAAAATGGTGTGGGAAAATGTAGATAAGAAGTGGACTTACTTTTGAACATGAGGCCTTCTGTTTATGATTCCTCATCTGCAAGACTACAATCATACAGACATTAAATTTTTGGCACCACTTCTTAATTTCACGCAACTGTTCCTAATGGCCTCGTCAGTTTCCTTTTTCAACTGTTTCATTTCGTTTCGTAACCTCATTTGCAAATATTTTCTTAAAGAAGCTGAATTTCATGACTATCTGTAGGACCCCACCCTGATACAGATAACATAATGGATCCTAAACCAGCAGAAGGTGAAGAACAGGCCAAGAAACGCAGAGGTCGAAAGAAGAGCAAACTTGAGGACATGTTTCCAGCTTATCTCCAGGTTTGTAATTTCTCCAAAACAGTTTTTTTTTTCAAACTCTCAGTTCCCAGTTGTGCAATGTTTTTTTTCTTAAACATTTGCAATTCACTACAGGAGGCTTTCTTTGGAAAGACACTAATAGACTTGAGTAAGAAAGCTGTGATGACACCTATAGTTCAAAGGCCAGGCACATGCCTTGTTCGACCATCATTACCAGCATTGTCAGGGGTCAAAGAAAGTAAGAACACTAACTTGACCTGATACACACAAAAACGCTGCTAATTATTGATAAAAGGTGAGTGCTGGATTTGTGACATCGTGTCTTTCTTCTTAGCTGAGGGTAAGGATCGGGAAGATAACTTTCCTCTGAAGCAGGAGATGGTCGAGCCCCCCCAGGCTCAGGGAGAGTGTGCAGGTAAGTGTCTGTTTGAACACAGATCTTAGTGATGTATTTTTATGGTCTTGGAATAAATTGGAATAAGTTGGTTTAAACTTACAAATTTCTTAGGAGTCTCTGCACAATCCTCGTCACTGAAGAACCAGGCATCATCTGATCCTCATGATTCTGATGCAGAGAAAAGTGAAGGTAGTCACCTGAGGGAATTCTGTGTACTCATAATGGTAACTTAACTTATGGGAAGGTGAAGTGTTCAAACATCTTGACATGTTTTGTCTTTGTGTGACAGGTCTTCCACAAGGGGTGGAGAGTCAAGATTCCGAGCAGTTCTTCAGGAAGGTGCTGGGCGTAACAGAAGGCTCCTCTTTAGGGGCCATGAAGCCCATCTTGGAGGGCAGTAAGGGAGAACTCAACCGTAGCACTCTGCCACAAAGAGCTCTCCTCTCAGGTGTGTACAAGGATGATCGTGTAATTGAAACATTACATTCAGAAACGTGGCTGTGGTGATTTTTGTAAAAAGCAGGAAGGGAATTAGGACTTTTTCCCAGCGTTGTAAGATTTAAATAAAATTTGGCTTCTAAACCTCTCATGCAGGTTCCCTGCCCTCAGCTGGAATGATGGATGCTTTTCCTGGCCTCTCTCAGTCACCTTTCTTTGACATGCGGTAGGGCTAATGCCTAATTATCCTATAACAGTCTGTAGTTTTACAGTGCAGTAGATGCATGATATTGGTTTATGTTTTGCTATTTAGATTATGCTGTTGTCCCTGATGTTGCTATAAGTAAAACCCTTTATTTTATATATAAACTCACTTAATATGGTATACAGGGATCGAGGAGGGCTCTTTAGTCCAGACGGGGGTGAAGAGAGCCCCTGGGCTACTCCATCGACCCCAGCAACTCCCTCTTCACCACCAACCCCTACTGAGGCAGAAGGTGATGGGCTGTCCTACAACCAGCGCAGTCTTCAGCGCTGGGAGAAAGACGAGGAGCTGGGAGAACTCTCAACCATTTCTCCTGTGCTTTATGCCAACACCAATTTTCCTACTCTGAAAAAAGACTATCCAGGTAAGTGTAGATTAATGCCACACTAAAATTTACACAGTAATGTTTTTTTACTTTGTAAGACTGTGTGATATTGTGCAGCTAAAATATTTCTCCTGTCACAGATTGGGCTAGTCGCTGTAAACAAATCATGAAGATCTGGAGGAAAGTGTCTGCTGCTGACAAGGTTCCATATCTGGTATGTTTTGTTTTTATATTATTATAAATCAGCTTCAGCTGAATGCCAAGTTGATCCGTTTGTAGTCCAAAACTTACCTGATGAGGAAAGGTGGAACAATTTCTAGATTTTAGGTATGAATTAGAAATTGCTATTGTTCTGTCCTTCAATATATTCTCCTTGATGGTTTGTGGTACTCTGACTTCTATGCAGGACGTATGAAATGGAACATACTGAATGCAGGCAGTTATTACTAAGTTTGACATATGTTACAGGGACACCATAATGACTCGTGGGTATTGTTTGTTAGGACCTGAAGGAAAATTACATTCGATTTATAAATTAAACGTAGAGTACAGATTTTTAACTCTCTTTTTTTTCTCTAGCAAAAGGCCAAAGATAACCGGGCAGCTCAGAGAATCAACAAGGCACAGAAGGTGAGTTAAAGTAACCTCAGTGTGTAAGGTGAATAAAAGATTTGGTGTCTTACAATGGAGTCATAGTGCAGTTTCTAATGTTTTTTCCCTCTGTGCTATTCTCACAGCAGGCAGAGAGTCAGGTGTGCAGGCCAGTCAAGACGGAACCAGGGCGCATCAAGAGTGAACGACCCAGTTTACACCTCCAGATTCCTCCACTTTCTGGCTCAACATCAATCTCTTCCCAGCCCAGCTCTGCAGAAAGCCCATTCCCCCTTCCTCCAGATTCAGGATCATCCTCTGTCTTTTTCTCAGATGGACCTGTTAAGACTCCAGGGTCAGCTGAAGTTCGGACAGATCCTTTAGCCAAGCTTCCTCCTCAGTCACCCCATTCTCACTCCCACCCAACCACACCCTTCTCCCATGCTGGGGCCAGTCCCTTTCAGGCCTCTTCCTCAGGTTATTCCGCTTCCGGCCCACAGGGTCCTCCTCAGGGACGGCCAGCCAGTCTAGGCCCCTTTGACATGCAACCAGGAACTCCTGGAACCCCCAGACGGGCTCAGCAGGTTGACCCCTACTTCAGATCACAGCTGCAGCAGCAACAGGGCCATCTAATACAATTACACCAAGGCTCTCAGGAGTCCCTAGGACACCCAGAAAGTCCTCATTCAAGAGGTGCTGGACTTAGGGAATCACCCATCTTCTCATCACCTCACAGTACACCCTATGGAGACACTTTCAGAACCCAGCAGGGGATGGGACGGCCAGAGTATGGTTCGTCCCCATCACCAATGGCTTCCTCGCCTGCAAGCACTGGGCAGCACAGGGCTGATATGAGTGGTCCTTCTCCACGTTCCTCTGCAATTGGTAGACCTGACCACTCCACTGGTTCCCCTTCTGGGATGCTAGATTCTGGAGATGGTTTATTTAAGGCACCTATGACACCCAGAATGCACCAAGGAGAGTGTGGGGCAGTTCATCCTGGAGCTTCCCCTAGCCATCCCTCTGAAAGCTACAGGCAGTCTCCTTCCCACCCTTTCTCTGACTCCCACAGTCAGTCACCCCTAACTTCCAGACCGCAATCAGGTGATAATTGTTCTCTTGGACCCCAGAGAAACCCTGTAGCTCAGCAAGAACTGTGCTCGAGAGTGCCCTCCAGTCCACAGTCCCAGGCCAGCTCTCAGTCTCCCCACACTCCCGGTGGACACTCTAATGATGCTTACTCTGTACAGTCTCCTGCTACCCCCCGTTTCCAGTCTCCTGACCCTTGTTCTCAGCCACCTTCAAGGCCACAGTCTAGAGACCCTTTTGCTACTATCCATAAACCCCCTCATCCACCCTCTGCTACTTCTGATGGATCTACAAGTTACAAAGGTTCACCACATCCTAACCAGCCACCTGCAACCCATCCCACCAACAGTTCCATGGGTGATCCACTCTCTGGTAAAATGTCAGCAGTTTCTAATTTCAGTCGCAGCCCAAACAGAACAGGCTTCCAGATAACCCAACAGCAGAATCAGATGGTACAGGGCCAGCTTCAGCAGCCACAGTCACAAACTCAGCAGACTATGGGGGCTGAGGGCTTCGGTTCCAGGTTGCCTCCACCTTCTGGATCACAAGAACTACCTGCTGTTCGGCCTCCAGAAACATCACATCAGCCATCTTTGTCAGGCATTGCAGAAATATCTGACATGTCTGCAGTACAGGATCCTGCATTGGTAGGACTTAGCCCCTCTGATTTGGAAAAGCACAAACAGGTATTAATATATTAGCAATAAACAAATCACTTTGTCTTCTAGATGTCTTGTTGATCAATGCTTCATGTGATTTGCAGCGCCAGAGACTGAGAGAATTCTTAATCAGACAACAAATGCAGAAAAATTCAATTAGGCAAGAGAAGGAAGTTGCTGCTTCTACCGGCAGTGTATCCCCTGGATGGTCGGGTGGAGACATAGGCACCTTTCAGCATGACAAGGGCCACAGAGCACCCCCACCCTATCCACAGGTACACAGCTTGAGTGTTATGACATCAGTATTATACATCTTGCGATCAGTATGATGTAGCAGAGTCCTTGTGTGACCTGGCTACATTCTCAGCAAAGCAACAAATGAAAGGAATGGCATGTTTGAATTTTTGCTGTTATTACTTTTAGGATCGTGCTGCTGCTGCTACTACTGTTGGACCTCAGGCTTCTGTGGCAGGGAAGATGACCATGACTGTTGGTGGTGTGGAGGACAAAGTCATTCGCCCACCACATACAGGAGGCCCTAACATCATGGATCCTAGTGCACTAAGGTAGACGCGTTATTAAAGTACATTTCAGTCGTATCCATCTATTCTATATATCTAGTCAGAGGTGTCAAGTAACAAAGTACATTTACTTCGTTATTGTACTGTAGTAGATTTTTCAGGTATCTGTACTTTAATGAGGATTTATTTTTCTGACGACTTTACTTTTACTCCCTACATTTCAAGAGAAATATCTGTACTTTCTACTCCCTACATTTTCAAAAACTTCTTGTTACTTCCATTATGAAAACAATGCGGTATAGCAATAAACATAGATATGATATTAAGCTATGTCAGGTCTCATTCTGGAGCATTGTAATTTAATACCACACATAACACGCCAATCTATACCTATAATCATTTAGAAAATGTTTAGTTCAAATGATTTAGATTGGTGATCAATCAGCAAAGAGCCTGATTGGAACATCCATAGTTCAATTTATATTATCCTGTTTAAAATTTGATTTAAAGATAAACTAGACAATATGAGAAATTCTGAATAACCTCTCTACACCAACACAGTGCAGGTTGTGAACAAGAGTTGTGTATTTTGTATGACTAGATCTTTTTATCATCAAAAGGCATTTTGTATCATTAAAGGTGCAAAAAGTTTTTTACTTTTTATACTTAAGTACATTTCAAAACCTGTACTTTTACCATAGTATTCTTTCACACAAGTATTTGTACTTCTACTTAAGTAGAG
The DNA here is from genome assembly GCA_032270685.1 of Microctenopoma stevenorrisi. NCBI lineage: Eukaryota > Metazoa > Chordata > Actinopteri > Anabantiformes > Anabantidae > Microctenopoma > Microctenopoma stevenorrisi. The sequence continues at coordinate 10,752,687 of JAUMTR010000025.1, read as the reverse complement.
AATGTGAGTACCTTTGACACCACTGATAAATAAATATAGGAACAACAAAATTAAGTGAAAAGTACCAGGAAAAGTTAAATAATTTTTACTTAAAAGTTTTTTTTTTTGTCAATTTCTGTTTTTCAGGCCCCCAGTATCCACTGGACCTTCAGGCATGTTTTCCCGTCCACCATTTCCTCCTCAGTGGCAGGGTCCAGGTCCAAGAAGGTTCCCACAGCCTGGTATGGAGGCTATGGGCATAAGGCACAGTCTAAACCCTGCTGTCAACATCCAGGGTATGGAGACCATGGTTAATCCCCATACTATGATACCCGAACATAGCGGAGAGGCTGTGCAGCCAGTAGGTCAAGGGCCCCCACCACAGTTCATTGAGCTGAGACACAATTCACAGAGGCTACCCCTACGACCCCAGTTCATGCCCCGCGGACCTCATCCCAGAGCACGCCTCTATGTCCCACAGCAAGAGATGGCAGCACCTTATGTTCAGCAACATCCTGTAGTTCAAGCTGGTGGTATTCAACCAGAAGGACGCAGTGACACACAGCCAGGGTTACAGAGTGGTATGTCTGTTTTACTCCCTCAGCAGTCCACAAGACCAGTAACGCAACACCCCCACATGCACCCTCAGGCGGCTACTACTATTCCCAACACTCCTACTACTGACCACCATCAGCTTCCACAATCTAATCTAGTCACAGAGTCTGGGACTAACACAGTAGAACACACTGTGGAATTACCAGAGCCTGATCTTGAGGGGCTTGGGGTTACCACAGGCGATGGTGGTGAGGAGGATGAAGATGATTTAGCCCTAGACCTGGACCCAGACAAAGGAGATGATGATTTGGGAAACCTGGACAACCTTGAAACCAATGATCCACATTTAGACGACTTACTCAACAGTGATGAGTTTGACCTGCTGGCTTACACTGACCCTGAATTAGACCAAGGAGATCCTAAAGATGCCTTCTCAGACCAGCTGCGGTTGGTTGAGGCAGAAGGTGAAGCACCTTCATCTTCCTCTGGATCTGTTAAAGTTGAAGAGAAAGCCAAGGCAGAGAGGGGGCAGATTTCTCTCACAATAGCCCCTGCCACAGCTGCTACCCACCTACCATCTTCTGCAGTAATTGCTGATGCATCCAAGATTAAAATGGAAGACACAAGTCTGACCCCTCAATTGCAAAAAGGACAGACTGTGGTAAAAAATGAAATGGGAGAGGCTGTGTCAATGCTTCTTGGTGGGGCCACGCCATCAGCCAAACCTGCACAAGCAGAAAACCAGTCCGCTTCGTTGAGCTCTGTACGATTAGGAGGTCTTCCATTCTCTTTGCCTGGCCAAGGTGATCCCCTACCTTTTCCTCCAGCTGCTCCACATACAGATATTGGTGATGATCCCCTGGGGCTGCCTGATGTAGGAGGAGAACACTCCCCTGCGGTAGATCTGGCAAAAGTGGAGAGCTCTTTAGATGGTGAGCTGCCTCTTCTAATACAGGATCTACTGGAGCATGAGAAGAAAGAACTACAGAAGCAGCAACAACTCAGTTCTCTTCATCAGGGAAGCATGGCATCGCATTTTCCTGTCCTCCCAAGTCAACAGCCAAACACACAGCCATCTGGGCAAATAATGCTGCCACACCACCATCGTCCACCACTCCAGGGCATGGTGGCTCAGGCAGGAATGGTACCTCGTGCTTCGCACATGTTGACGCAACAGCAGCAAAGACTTGTTGGACCTGGAATGGCACCTCCACCTCACATAAACATGGCCCAACAGCAAGCCATGATGAGGATGGGGCAGCCAGGGATTCATCCAGGTCTTAGTCATCCACCTCAACCACCACAGCAGCAGCCGCCACCGCCGCAACAGCAGCCGCCACCACAACCGCAACCACCAGTTATTAAACAGTCTCCACTGGCTAACAATTTCTTCCCAGACAAAGGTAAGGACCATTATCACTGCAGCTTCACCACAAAATAATGTTATTTTCATAAAATAAAACTGTAATGTGTTGTTCTTTTGCAGATTTAGACAGATTTGTTGCGGATGACATAATAGACCCCATTGCCAAGGCAAAGATGGTGGCACTTAAGGGCATCAAGAGAGTATTGGCACAGGATCCAATGGTTGTTCCCTCTGGCATTAACAGGTACTTCTGTTTTTGTGTCTATGCACAACATCATCCTATTGATGACTCTACAGGATACGATTTGATAATTAATCATTATTGGCCCCCACACAAGTTACAGTGCAAAATGAGACTAAATGTGTGACTTTACACGACGCAAGACTAGGAGAAGAAGCAGAACAAATGTAGTAAATCAACTAATTTACCTGTTATCTGAGGAAGAATAATTAATATATTAATCCAGCCCTCTGCCCTAACCACTGAGCTACCAGGCCGCCTAATATATGAATATGTCCGAATATGTCAGTGGTTTGCTGTATAGCTGAAAGAAGTTTTTCTTTGTGGTAGTTAAATCAATATTTATCAACATCTAAGAGTTTATAGGGATATTTGTTAATTTATTAAACTTTAAGTAAAAATAAACATTAGAGTACAATTGAGGCATCCACATTTTGCGAACTTTAATTTTGTAGTTTTGTCACATCCTCCTCAACATATTAACCTACAACTAGAAAATCGAAGAACAAGCTCCACTCCATATTTACTACTACTTATACTCATACATTGTTTACATGCTCTGACCCTAATTTGTTTAGTACCCTGAAGGTATAGTTACATAGTTCATGTTTTCTATTTCTCTTCAGGCAACAAGTTTCTCTGCTTGCTCAGAGGCTTGCCTCTGCCCCTGGCACAGATCCAGGTCAGCTTGCAGCTGGACCCCCAAAGGTATGCAATGTTTATTTTCAGAAGAGATTTATTTATTTTAATTTTAGATCTGATAGACAGCTGATTTATTTAAATGCTTTCTTTTTGTTAGGAGGGAGAAACAAGTGACCCTGCCCAGTCAAGACCAAACCCTCCCCAGTTTGTGCAAGGAATAATCAGTACGCTTTAACAAATACATTTTCTTGTTCATGTGGAAGTATATTGTACTGTTTCCCTATACTTCTCCATCCTAACACATTTTTTCTGTTATAGATGATGCGGAGCAGCACCAGTATGAAGAATGGCTCCTTCACACCCAGCAGTTACTTCAGATGCAGTTGAAATTTTTGGAAGAACAAATTGGAGTTCACCGTAAATCACGCAAGGCACTGTGTGCTAAGCAACGCACGGCTAAGAAAGCTGGCAGAGAGTTTGTTGAGGCAGAGAAGCTAAAGTTAATTACAGAGGAGCAGAGCAAAATTCAGAAACAACTTGATCAGGTGTGCAGACAGTGGTAAAACGCATATGTTTACAAACTTGTCAATAGCATGGCATTTGGGGTTTTAATAGTAAATTAATATTTGCTCTTAAATATTCCCTTTAGGTACGCAAGCAGCAGAAGGAGCACACCAATCTTATTGCAGAGTATAGAAGCAAGCAGCAGCAGCAGCAGCAGCAACAACAACAACATCAGCAAGGCTCAGCTCTTCTTACACCAGGTCATTCTGCACAGGGAGCCCCCCCACATATGTATCCCAAGATGCCTGGCCAGATGATGATGGGACAACAGGGTGCACCAGTAATGGCTCAGCACCCTGGCATGATGCCACAGGGTGGAATTCCTGTCAGGATGCCCCAAGGGCAGGCCTTTGTTGGAGGAGCTCAAACCCAGCTTCCTGCAGCTCTCGGAGCCAGTGGTGCCAGGGCCCCAGGTCCTCCTGGAGCTGCTACAGGTTTCTTCCCGCAAGGTCCAGGGATGCAAGGTGCAGACCCCAGGCTTCTGCAAGAAAGACAACTTCAACATAGGATGCAGATAGCAAAGCTCCAGCAACAGCAGGCAATGATGGGTCAACAATCAATGCCACATACAAATCAGCAACCTGGTTTAATTGCTCAGTCACAGGCCGGTGTGATGGGAAACCAACTCATGTCCCAGCAACAAGGAAACACTCAACAGGCAATGTTGGCAAACCAGGTCAATCAGCAGAGTATGGTCCAGGTCCCACAAGGAATGGTTGGAGTCCAAGCTACAGCCCCACCACCACAAAATCTTGCAGCAGGCCAGCCCATTAATCAAGCTCAAGCCATGCTGACAGCTCAACCAGGCAACATGGTGAATCAACCAGTTACGCTGTCACAACAGCAAAGGCCTCAGGTCATGATGGGTCAGCAGGGAATGGTTGGGTCTCCAGGACATCCTGGTCTCAGGGGTCCCCAGGCCCAACTGACTCCACAGCAGCAGAATCTACTAACTCAACGCATGCTTGCATCTCAGCAGCAAAATATTCCAAAGAATTTGATCCACCTTCAGCAGCCGCAGCAGATGGCACAGCAGAGGCAACCAGCGCCGTTGATTAGTCAGTCAGGCCAAGAGCAAGGAGGGCTCTCTCAACCATCTACCCCACAGATGGTGTCCTCACCTTCAGCAGGAAGTATCACACCCCAGCCACAGGGAACTACAGACAGCCAAAACACAGGCCCCAAAGAGGGTGGTGTCCTGAGCACTGATTCAAGACCACCACCACAACAGACTGGACCCTCCACTCCCAACCAGGTTTTGCAGCTAGGCTCTGCCAATGACCATCAAGCTGACTTGGGACGACAGCAGTTACAACAGCATCAGCATCAAAACCAGGTTTTTATGGCTCAGCAGCAGTCAAATGCTCAGTCTCTACCTGAGCACCAAACAGGTTTGGTTGGAAACCAACAAACTGCTGTGCTTCAACAGCAGCAACATCTTCCACTGACTCTCCAGAGGCAAAGTTCCCTCAGTGCTGACAAGTCTGGTTTGATGACAGAGGAGGGGAAGACAGATTTCTTAGTTCAGCAGCAGCAACAACAGCAAAATGCCATGCAACCATCACAAGATTCCAGCATCCAGCAGCAGATTGTAGGTCAGAACCATCCTGGTCATCCACAACCTGTTGTGATGGGCCAACAGCAAGCCCACATAGCTCAACAGCAAAAACAGGCCATGATGGGTATGATCAGAGCTCAGCAGCAAGGCATGATGGTACAGAGACCTGGAGTTCCAACAGGACAAATCCGCACCTCTATCAACATACAGGCCATTATCGCTCAGAATCCTCAACTCCGCAGTCTTCCCCCAAACCAGCAGTTACAGCACATCCAGGCCATGATTGCACAGAGGCAAATGCAGCAGGGCCAGATGCTGCGAATGCCAATGGGTCAAGGTCTACAAAGTCAGTTAAGACCTCAAATGCCACCTGGACAGGTGCCACAAGTTGGGCAGCAAATGCCAGTGATGGATAGCCAACAGATGACATACGGAGCTGTGGGGAAGCCAGGTATGCTTGGCCAGCAATCTCAGATGCAGCAGGGGATGATGGCGCCTGGACAACAAAAGCCACAAATCGGGGACATGGTGCAGCAACATATGAGGGGCCAGGTTCCAGTGCCTCGTTCTCCAATGGAGCAGAGCCGTATGGTAAAGCCAGCATCTCCATGTCAACCTTTAGCTAACTCTCCTGGGGATCCACTACGGCACACATTTAATCAAGCTATGGGTGTGTGTCCACCCACTCCCACTCACAACCAACAACAAGCAATGATGGCAGTTGCAGCGGGCCGTATGCAGGGCTCTCCATCCCATGCATATTCTCCAAGAGGTCCTTTTGGCATGAGCCCTGCCCACCCAGCCTCACCCTATTCATCTCATGTCTCCTCGCCTTCTATAGTTGACAGTAGGACTGGAAGGGGGAGTCCATACAGCCAAGTCAAAGCATCTCCACTCAGATCACCTGGAGCCAAGAGTCCACTTGATTGCCCAGGTCTGAAAGTAGAAACTCTGACATCAGGTGAAACATCTCAGACAGTGTCAAGTATTCCCAATGGACCACAAAAAGGAATGAATGCTCAGTTGCAAGACCCTTCACATAGCCATGTTTCTCACACACGACGTGACTCTAGAGAAGGGGAGCTATGCAACATGACCTTACAGAACATTAAACAAGAGCCAAGGGAAGTTCAGTGTGATGTCACAGCAGAGGCTCATCCTGGAGGCATAAAGCGTGAAACAGCAGCTGAGGTGTTCACAACTGGGAGCAATTGTGGCTCTGTTAATGCGGGAACCATGGATGGAGATCCTGGGACACAATGCCCTAGATCTGAGACTGGACAACAACTACTTCAGAAACTCCTAAGAACAAAGAACCTTCAACTTCAGAGGCCTTCTGAAGGCATCCACAATGAGATCAATGGACACATCAACAGCAAACTAGCAATGCTGGAGCAAAAACTTCAAGGGACTCCAAGAAATATGGAGGTACAAGTTTCTTTAGTCATTGTTTTTGCACTCAAATGCACCGTATTTTTTCTTTGTGTAAACAATCTCCTATTTTCTCTACCTTTGCAGGATTTACAGTCTATAACAAAAAGGGCTCCTGTACAAAAGCCTAAGCGCACTAATAAAGCACCTGGGGACCGAGGGCCTAACGCACGGAAGAAGAATAAAAAGGACGAACTTGAAAAGAGCGCTGAGGCCCTGATAAAACAAATCAAACAGGTAAATAGATGAAAAATGTATCTGATAAAATATTTCTGAAAATTGTGTTTTGAGCAACGGACCCTCATCATGTAGACTAATAAACATTTACTCTCTAGGGTCTCTCTCTGCTGCCCCTCATGGAGCCTTCAATCACTGCCAGTCTGGATCTGTTTGCCCCTTTTGGAAGCAGCCCTGCCAATGGCAAAGCTCAGCTAAAGGGGTCCTTTGGAAACGCAGTGCTGGACAATATTCCAGACTACTATTCTCAGTTACTCACTAAGGTATAACTAAGCTGTGACGTTCCATTTGTCAGCCGTTACTGACTCCACTTACATGTGGACATGATGATTGCTTCTTCAAGAACAAGGTTTTTAGGCCGTATTACTTCATGTCGTTACAGAGTAACCTCAGCAACCCACCAACACCACCGTCCTCCCTACCGCCCACCCCCCCACCTTCCGTACAGCACAAGCTGCTTAATGGAGTTACACCTGGGGAGGAGCTGTCTGAGGGCCAGAAAGACACGGAGTCGGCTGAAGAGCCAATGGGTAAATGATGATGCATGTCATGTATATTTTATATGGAGGTGTACATCTGGTATTTTGGTTCTAAAATCTTTGTAATTCTTCCTACAGAGGAGGTAAAGAGTGTTGACATTTTAGCAGCTCTTCCCACTCCACCACATAACCAGAATGAGGACATCAGGTACAATAGGATGTGTTCTTGACGTGGAAATGTTCTCGTCAACTAGCATACAGGCATTCCTTGTTGTTGAGTGGCTATAAAAAATATTCTTTTAACAGGATGGAAAGTGATGACGAGGATGCCCCAGAAAGTATCATCCCAGCGTCGTCCCCTGAGAGTAACGTAGGTGATGAGACGCCACGTTTTCCCCAACTACGGGAGCCTAAGGAGGAGGAGACGGAGAGGGCGATATCCCCCATCATACCGCTCATACCTCGCACTGCTATCCCAGGTATCACACAATTTAAGTGTAATAGAATTACATTGGTTATATTGGCGTGTTATGGACATTTAGACTGCATCATTTGATTGTAGTATTTTATAAGTATGTTTTTAATCTGTCGGCTAACCAAAGATGGATTTGCACACTTTCTCGTAGCATTTCCAGAAAACAAACCATTTGATGCAGCTGATAGCAAGGTAGTTTCCACATCCAACCACTGGGACAAAGCCAAAAGCAATGAGGTGTCTGTTACCTTCACATTGTCCTCTGCTGCAGCCAAGGTACTAAGCCATGATGTAACTGCATCTTGTGTAACGTTTTTACCCTCAACATCTTTCCATGTATAGTTACTAAAGGTTTTAACTGACTCCCCCCCCCCACAGAAGCTTAACCACGTGATGATGGCCATGGCCCAGTTGCTTAACATTAGGATGCCTGTTTCGTATGAGGTGACCTTCCCTCCCCAAAACACTGATGTAGGTGGTGTGGATGGGACAGTGAAAGGACCTGGTCAATCAGGTATGCATTTAGAGACCAGTTTTGCATTGTCCCGAGTCATTTGTTTCTTATTTCAAATGTTTACTAAAGTGTGTGAGATAAGCAGAATTATTGTTCGAATAGTTCATTCACAGTAGTGACTACACTGCTAAGGCCACAATCTGGTGGTAGGTGGTGGCGGCACATCACGTCACAGTGATGAAGTGCTGATGAAATGTCCTTCAGAGCGGTCTGGCATATGCAGAGATTTGGTTCTTAGCTAAAAGCAAACACCTGTGAATGTTTACAGAATCTAAGAAGAAATGTCTACTAGTGAATGCTGTGATTGAGGCCGATTGACCTTAAACGTGAATGTAAGATAAAAATAATGTTTATTAGTCCATGAATTGTGACTAAGGTTAAGGTGTTCTGATTTCTAGGGGCTCTGTGCACAAAGGACGGTGCTTCATCCAGTCAGGATGAGTGGCTGAGGCAATTTGATGTGTCTCTACCAGGCTGTACTTTGAAGAAGCAAGTGGATATTCTTGCGCTTATTAAACAGGTTAGTCTTCCCCCATTTCTTGAATGCTGTTAATTATTTATCTTTTTTGGTCACATCTCGTGCTTTATATTTTCTAAAAGCCGATTCCGTTGTTCTCTCAGGAATTCCCAGAAAAAGAAGACAGACCAATCCAGCACTGTTACACAACAAATGTAAGTGACTTGGATGTGCGCCACCTCCCTATTATACCAGTGGAAGAATCTCCACCCCCATCACCAGCTCCTCCGCAACCTTCCCCATCTATCCCTGTCCCAACTGCTGAAGCTGAGCCTCCCAAGACATCAGCTTCTCCTTCACCGTCTCCCTCCAGTCCCACCAATATCCAGATCAAGACTGAAACAAATCAGGATATTGGTCCCTCTAATGATGCTGCTCAATCAACTGATGTCACAGAGTCTGAACTTGCTGCTCCAGAGTCAGTCACTGATCCACCTACTGCCACTGTAGTTTGTGATCCTATCGCTCCTACCGAGGATCACAGTCCTACTACCAAGGAGGAGGACCCAGCCATGGATCTAGATCAACCTCCTAAAGATTCTCCCAACACAATGGATGCGTCTCCTAAGGCTATGAAGCAGCGCAGGCCTCTCTCCCCTGACGAGGAAGTGGTGCATCCTAAAGTGAAAAAATGGAAAGGGATCCGCTGGAAGCGTCTTCAGATAGTTATCTCAATACGTAAGGGAGGGTCTAAGAAAGAAAGCAGCCGTGAGGTGTCTGAGCTGATGGAACGGCTGCGCATTACTCTTCGTCCAGATAGACTGCCTCGGGATAAACGCAAATGCTGTTTCTGCCATGACGAAGGCGACGGAGCCACAGACGGGCCTGCCCGCTTGCTTAACATTGATGTGGACCTGTGGGTGCATCTCAACTGTGCCCTCTGGTCCACGGAGGTGTATGAGACACAGGGCGGTGCTCTTATCAATGTGGAGGTCGCCCTGCGTCGTGGATTGCGGACTCTTTGCGCGCACTGCCAGAAAACGGGTGCCACCAACAGCTGCAACAGACTGCGCTGCCCAAATGTCTACCACTTTGCCTGTGCCAGTCGTGCACGCTGCATGTTCTTCAAGGATAAGACCATGTTGTGCACTCAGCATAAGCTAAAGGGCCCCAGTGAAGACGAGCTCAGCACGTTTTCAGTTTTACGCCGCGTCTACATTGAGCGTGACGAGGTGAAGCAGATTGCTAGCATCTTGCAGCGAAGTGACCGCATCCACCTGTTCCGCGTGGGAGGGCTCATCTTCCACGCTGTTGGCCAGTTGTTGCCCTCCCAAATGGCCAACTTCCACTCACCCACTGCCATTTTTCCTGTTGGCTATGAAGCCACACGCATCTACTGGAGCACTCGTGTGCCCAACAAGCGATGTCGTTACCGTTGCCGTATCAGCGAGGATGACAGTCGGCCCCTATTCGAGGTGCGTGTCTTGGAGCATGGCCTGGAGGATTTCCAGTACCGTGACACAACACCAGATGGTAAGAACCCAAATATTGTTTTCGCTTTATGCTAAATGGCGCTTCTTAGTGTTGTACTTTACCACTTAATGCTGATTGATTTCTTCGTCTTTAGGCATCTGGGAGCAGGTAGTTAAGCAGGTGGCTAAACTCCGGGATGAATCATCCATGTTGAAGCTCTTCACTGAACATGTCAAGGGAGAGGAGATGTATGGACTCACAGTTCATGCTGTCATGCGGATCACTGAGTCGGTAAGAGTCGGTTCCCTTTGATTTGTCTTTCTCTGATTGTCTGTTATAACTAAAGATCTGAGGGAGCTCTTATAGTGTCAGAAAACCTCCGTTGTCAGAGCACCTGCGACTAGGACCTGATCATGATTGCTAGTCTACTGTACATGACACTCGTGTGTATTTGTGTTACTTTGTTGTACTTTAGTTGCCTGGAGTGGAGAACTGTCAGAACTATCAGTTTCGATATGGCCGTCACCCTCTGATGGAGCTTCCTCTCATGATCAATCCCACTGGCTGTGCTCGCTCTGAGCCCAAAGTCCAGACACTCTGCAAGAGGTAAAGTAGCACTAATTTGTGTAGGCACATTAAGCAAAATAAACCCAGTATAATAAAATCATTTGAAGCATTACGTGGTGTCTTGTTGAAGGGGCAGTTTGACCTAAATATCAATGCTTTTTTGCAGTTGGATGTTTTTTTTAATTGACGCTTTTTTATGTTTCTCTCAAGACCTCACACTCTAAACAGCACCAGTGTGTCAAAGGCCTACCAGAGTACCTTTACTGGCGAGCTCAACACACCATACAGCAAACAGTTTGTCCACTCTAAGTCCTCCCAGTATCGGCGTTTGAAGACTGAGTGGAAGAACAACGTGTATCTGGCACGGTCCCGTATTCAGGGCCTGGGCCTGTACGCGGCCAAGGATCTGGAGAAGCACACCATGGTCATAGAATACATTGGTACTGTCATACGGAACGAGGTGGCCAATCGCAGAGAGAAAATCTACGAGTCACAGGTACGCCTGCAAAAGAAGGAACAATAAAAAAAAATACAACAGTTCATTTCTATTCTGCAATTGGAGATTTTCTTTTAATAAAAATGTAAATTTTACTTTTGATTTCTCTTCTCACTTAGAACCGTGGCATCTACATGTTCCGCATCAACAACGAGCAGGTGATTGATGCCACTCTGACCGGCGGCCCGGCTCGGTAGGTGTTGATTTGTTATCAATTAAATCATTGTGACTATGACTCTAATGTGCTTTTAACTAACTTTAATTGTGCTTTTTGTCCCTTTATTCCAGCTACGTCAACCATTCCTGTGCTCCCAACTGTGTCGCAGAGGTTGTGACGTTTGACAAAGAAGACAAGATTATCATCATTTCCAGCCGCAGGATCCCAAAAGGAGAAGAGGTACAGTCATCAGAATGTTTATACCCTTTATATGACCTTATTTTTGCTTTTTTTTTTCATTCTTTTATCCCAGTGAGTGTTAACATTTCCCCTTTTAATTCCAGCTGACCTACGACTACCAGTTTGATTTTGAGGACGATCAGCACAAGATCCCTTGCCACTGTGGAGCCTGGAATTGCAGAAAGTGGATGAACTAATGAGAAGAAAGAAGTGAAGAATTCCCCTTTCACTGGTGCCAGAACACTCCTGCGCCAAAGCCTTTGAATCCTACATAGCCAGTGCATAAGCTGTTCTGACAGATGTGGAGGAAGCGTGGCCTCTGTCATTGAAAGACTAAAGTGTTGACACCTGTAGCCAAAGGTTTGAAGAGCATTAATCAATAAAAGCAACCGACCAACTCCATCAACAGCAGCTTGATGGTGGGAATAACTTACATCTTTGGACTAGTGAATGATCCTTTCCTCAGCCAAAACCCTTTTTCCCTCTCTCGACTGTTCTCAATAAGCTTACAGTGGCTGTAAAACAATCCTCAACATCTACCAAATGATTCTGACCATCTGATATCAATACTCGTAGTGCAGAGCTCTGCTGGAGCTTCAACAAAAAGCCATTTTGAAATACTAAGAATGAACTAACGATGCATTTTTATGTTTTAAGTCGGACCTATTTCCTGACCCACCTGACCACACCTCCCCCTCACCGCACCAGAAAAGGCACTTTCCCTGTCCCTCATCAATGAAGACAACACGGATATTGGCTAGCTAGACAATCTTGATGTGGCTCTGTGTAAGAACTACATATGATCGATGGGAAAAAAAAATTAAGTTAATATATAATTTGAAATGCTATTGATCTGGGGCTCCAGATGCACCAGATGTTCTGACTGTGTGGAGTCCTAAGGTGGGTTAGTTGGACCCAGTCTACCTCATTGATTTAGCGGGAAGTGACTGCTTTGTATGAAAACTGTTAACTGCTACTGTGGAACGGTGGGGGGAAGGGGGAATGTTTTTATGGGCTTAGCCTTCTCGGACAAGCAGGGAATCTTAAGCAGCAGGTTTGCTCTATCTACTCTATGCTGACGATGATTTTCAATAATGAGCCAACATTAATATTATTCTTCATGAATTATTTATACAGAGGAACTATATGACAGTTTTGATAAGATATTGCATTAAAATCACAATCAAAAGCTTAGCGGGTGTCCTGTATGCCACCAAATCATTCTTGATGTTGATGTAGCTTCTCTTTCTTTTTTGTACTTTTCGATTCTGCCTCTCAGAACCATATTATTCGCTGTGTGAAAGCACAAGAACATCCACTTTTAGGTTGCTGACGACAGTAATGGTGTGAGTGAACGGCTTTATGATCGTTGGACACTATGAAGTCAAAAATGAATCAAGGAAACATTTGCTTGTCGCTTCATACATTGAAGTTCCACTTGTCTAAAACCAGCGGGTGGATGTATGACTACTGTCCCATTTGATGCTTTTTATTCCCCAACGACTCAATCTATTCACAACTCAACCTTAAGCTTTGAATCATGCCTCTTCCTCTCTGTATAATTTAGTGGACTGTTGTTAAACTTTACTGTAGTAAGTCTTCTTCTGCCTGAGTACAGCCTGCAGTGTTTCTACTTCCCCCGTTGTGTGCTTTTCTAGTGCTGGTACTGTCTTCTCAAGGCTGAACTGATGGCAGGAAAAGACTTATTGGAAAAAAGGGCATTTGTTTTCATTTCTATGTAAGAAGAATGAAAAAACGTCTTTAAAGGGAGCTTTACTAAAACTCCATCTTCCCATACTACTTTGTTTCCTCCTTTCCCTAACCTAAGACCTCACATGATTTAAAAATGCAAAGTTGTACAAACTGTATATATAGTATATGCATAAGGGGACAGCAACTCTTTATCCAGCCCCTTTGTAATCAATAAAGTCAAAAGTGTAGAGAAATAAAATTGACAAAAAAAAATCAACCACTGGATATGATTTTAACAAAGATAAAGCTGTATATAAATATAAATATATGTAAAATGGCAAACTAATATCTTTATGTATATGAACCAGAGTGTTTTGCATTTACTTGTTTTTCTATTAGTGTTTTTGCTATAAGCTCTCAGAGACAAGTTTGTTAAAATAGGTATGAGAGCATGTCTGGTCTTCTCCAATCAGTCACTATGAGAAGTCGAGGTGATTACACAACAGTTTGAGTTCGTGTGGACGGTCGTAATTAGATATGAAAATCACTTCTTGCATACAGCAGTACAATGGTGCATAGCATTTGTATTTATGTAAAATTGTTTGTGTTTATTTTTCTCTTTATTTATGCTACTGCTTGTTGATTACCAAAACCTGTCCCTTAATCGGTCACAATTGGATTGATATATTCATGAATGGAAAATCTTGAACTCCCTAGAATATTGTTAGTGTTTTGCTTTTGAATATCTTCCCTATAGAAGTGAATGTGTTGGTAAACCTTGTGAAATGGTTACTTGGCCTAATATGTTATGATGTAATACTCAAAGTTAATCCCATACTTAACCTGGTAATGAATTGCACTCATAGTATAACAGAGAACCTCTCTAAAGTGGTAGATATTGATCAAGTATCCGAAGCAGTGATATATATATATATATTTTTTGGTATGTTTCTATTTTAAGGGAAGACCGTGATGAGACATTATGCCGCTCACTGGATTTTAGCCTGAATAATTTTTAACTTCTCTGAATCTTAATTTAAGTTCTCTGCATATCTTATAATTTAATAAAGTTTGCTCAAATTGAAGGTTTTTTTTAACCTCACCTACTTTTTAAAAAGATGTTGCATCTGTACAGCAGAGATACTTTTAGGGAATATTAATAAATATAATGATCATTTTTATTGTATGTGGCATGTTTTGTATGGATATTATTTTCAATTGTACATATTTTTTTCAGGACGCCAGAGGTTGCATCTCTTTATATACAGCTTTCCCACTCCCTTTCCCCTTCATCTTATTTCTTTGTCTGCTTTTGTTTCTTGTAAAGGAAAATAAAATGCATTTTAAATATGCCGTCTTATTCAGTCATATTCCAAGCTGCATGTGTTTGAATGACTATCAAATACGTGTGCAGCTTTCTCCAACATCGCATTGCCTACATCAAGATAGATGGTCAGGTTGTTGTGTGGATGGTTGTTACAGGACGAGTATAGAGGTTAGTTGGTGGTGTTACAAATAACGGTTGTATATGAAAGGAAATGGTCATAATGTAATCTGCTGAAGGCCACAAGGTGCGGCTAAAATGTGAAGATAAGGGAGTTATCTACACATTAAATAAGGGAGTTAAAACTATGTAACGTACTACCACAGACAGACAAGGACAAAACTGCTTAAAGGACAGAGTCACAACTTAATTCAGTGCTGTCAAACAATAGTGATGAGACAGTTTACACCAAAGACGGTTTGAATGTTTGATTCCTCTCTTCCTGCTTTAGGTCCAAAAGGACAAAAAATACAGTACATGTACAAAAAAAATGGCGCTACACTGCACAAAGTCATCAGGATAACACCACAGTGAATGTTGGCTGTAGTCAAAGAAGGTGGTCCAAGAAATATTAGGGGTTGTGTATGTATAGGTTATTATATTCTTCATCATAAACCAATGAAATAAATTTATATTCCCCGTTTGTGTTGTTGACACATGTAACAATAAGGAGATTGACTTGATTTTGGATTTTAGTTTAAGAGCTGATAAACTGGATGTGAGGAGCGGGAAGTTTACCAGTTTACCAGCCACACGTTTCGTTGAATGACATGTGGCAAAGTGGGACTGGGAATCAAACCTCTCACCTTTACGTTTGAAGACGACTGCTCTTCCCCCATAAGCTGGGACAAACTGAGACGGCGAGCAGTAAAAACACATGTGAGATCTCAAATGAGCAGCACAACGAGAAGACACATAAGAAAAAGAGGAATTTATTGTATATCATCTATATACACCTTTAAACTACCTCTGAAAAGATTTGCACAAGTTTCTAAAACTTTACTTATGAACAGGATGTGTGATGGTCATATACCCATGGCAACAAACCAAACATGGACAGGAGTGTTTTTTGACAATTCTGGTTGAACTAACAGCAGTCTCCCATTACAGCTCTTCTTCTGTTAGGCTCTGCCTGCTGAACGTCTACCCATGTTAACAGTAGCAGCAACATTTCTGGGGTACACAGCCAACAACCTGAACATAAACGAGAAACAAAAACAACCGGATGGAAACGGGAAAAGTTGCTTAAAGTCTAACTCAGTGCGGAGGACCCAGTGTTTGGGACCGCATGCAAAATAGATACCAACATGACACATGGATTCTGGATCAAGTGATGACATAATAACATTAACTAAAGTCCACGTGGACATAACAGTGCAGAGCCCAAGAGTGACAAAGGTCAGTGTAATACTTTCATAGTCAT
Source organism: Microctenopoma stevenorrisi (assembly GCA_032270685.1). NCBI lineage: Eukaryota > Metazoa > Chordata > Actinopteri > Anabantiformes > Anabantidae > Microctenopoma > Microctenopoma stevenorrisi. Next base: position 10,736,817 of record JAUMTR010000025.1, on the reverse strand, counting down.
ATCTGCAGACATTCAAAGTTGCAGATGTAGAATGAAAACATGCAGTTTCACTTTACAGCATGTCAGATTTCAAAGGAAAGCCTCTGAACTACTTTTCACATCTGATCAGCTGAAAAACGTTGTTCCCTGTTGATGATCTGTCAGCAGTTGTCTTTATTTTATAAAGATAAATAGCCATTGGCAGTATCAGAATTCAAGGCTGATGCTCCTAAATATTCCAGTGTCAGTGAAAAAGAGATGTCAGCCCAGCAGACATATGTAGAAAGTTACCTGCAGCGCTGAGCTCTGAAAAGAACTCAACAAGCAATCCCAACAATTATAATAAAAAAAAAGGCTGCGGCAAATTCAGTAGTACCGACAAACTGTCATGACGGGAGCAAGTGAAAATCAAATTCCAGCAGATGACGTGTCTATTTCCTGGCAAACAGACCTTTGAAAGTACCGTTCAAGCAAAGTCACTGTTCAAATGTCACACTGGTGGCATAAAAACGGGAAAAATACATTTTATATACAAATCTCATGTACCCATCATCAGTAGTGTCTAATGTCAAAGTCAAAAGAAAACACCCATCATGACGTCATTAAACAAAACAGAACATATTTAAAAAATAGTATTTTTCGTTGCCATTTCACACACGCACACACACACACCTCTTGTTTGCTCAATGTGCACGATGTCATTATCCATCAATAATGGGGTTATGGCTACATCCATACGCGAACCGAGTGTGTTAATAAATGAATGCAACATCCCTGAATCCAACATCTGAAAGATGACGAAGACCTGGACTTAACTACGACAGTAATTTTATATTTCACAACTCTGGTTTGTCACATCTCATCTCACAGTGTTCATTAATATGAAAGAAAAAAAAACTAATAACAAATAAATAAAAAACAAAGCAAAACAAACCATCCCAAAGATCATCCCTGCCACATTTCAAACTAACACCAGGTAGGGACCACATCCATTATGCGATACCTGGAGGTCTCACGTGTGATGAGGAAGCCACAGCTGAATGCAGCTCGTTTCGGTTTGTAGGATATTCAAGTGAGGGACTCAAAGCCACGTTCTGGCTGTTCCAAATATCCAATAACCGATTTTGTCTAGTGAACTACAGCTTATACCAGAGGACACTGCAGTGCCTCAGAAACATGCTAGTAGTCCAGACACACACACACAGAAAAACAGTGCTTCACCTCTTTCCCCCTCAGTATATGGAGTAATTTGTTTTTACTTAAAAGCCACAACACGCTCAAGTCTTGTGGACATGGTTCGTCCATCATGGGGTAATTTCAGAGAGCTCAAAAGGGTCGAACAGAAAAAAGAAATCCCATCAGTGTACAACAGTAATAACGTCTGCCATGGAGAAAAAACTAAATGGCTGAGTGTGATGATATAAACAGTGGTAGTGCTGTAGTGTTGTGGCCCAAGAAGAACCGGGGGAGGTTCAAAGGGAAAAGAGAGAAGTCACAAGGAACTAACGGAACCAGGGGAGAGATAATTCTGGAGGTGAGGGGTGATTCTCAGTAGTTTTGGCTAAAAAGGTGAGGTAGGCCTTGTCACAACTTGGAGTGTGGCTTTAAAACTGGCAGGGTTTTCATTTGCAGTCCCTCTTTAGTGTTCGTTTCTTATGGGAGTGTGGTCTGCGTCTCCAGCGCGTCTTTTCGCTCACATCTTAACATCCTCTTCCACGCTGAGCTGAGACAGCGTCTTCTTGATGCGCAGCGCCGTCAATCTGGCGGCTCCGTTGGCATACCAGCACTCCCTCATTATCTTCCCCATCACGCGCAGCGACTGTACAGGAAGGGACACATGGTTCCATCTTAAAAGACAGTTTGAATCTAAAACAAAATGTTTGGAACAGTGTTCCTCACATCAAAGCGCATTATTCAACTAATGGTGTGACGTACCTCGTAGCTCTGCCACCAGTTAGGCACATTGGGCCTCAGTTTCTGGTCACACACCACCTTCCTCATCTCCTCTATGGAAGGATCAGAGGGTACAAGGTCATAGTAGGGCAGCTGGTACTCCTCGTGGATACCTGCAGTACACACATCCACAAACCATTAGATTGAATCATTCACGTAAAGAACTTTGGATTAATTTCCATCCACTGCGTCGTTACCTCCTGCATTGCAGCGACGTGCAATCTCCCAGTAAACCAGGCCCAATGCATAAATGTCAGCACATTTGAAGGAATCAAAATGTTTCATGTTGATGGTTTCATCCAAAACTTCTGGAGCCATATACCTGGTGCGAGCACAAAGGACAACAGTGAATACTAGCACCAAATGATTTTTCATATGAATGACTGGAATATTCACATTATCCATTTTAATGAAACAATGATAGACTTACTATTATTTTTATGGGATTTGTTGACAATAAAAATAAGTTGGCCTTTAATGAGTGAATGGATATGGAAACATTTACCTCTTTGTGCCCACGCGCTGGTTCGGTGCAATATCGATAGTGTCTGTGATGGACTCGTGGCGAACTGCCAGGCCGAGGTCGGCTATGGCACACATGCCGTTCTTCTTAACCAGGATATTTTTAGATTTGAGGTCACGGTGAGCAATGCCAGGCTTACCTGCAGGACAACACATTGTTGCATTCAACTCAAGAGCTCAGCAGAAATAGCACATGCTATCTGCTAACTACCGTCTACACACTCATTGTGTTCGCCACTTGCTGCGTTTTACCATGACAGTTCATCTCACCCTGAGTGCCGAGGATCTCCATGTGCAGGTGTGCCAGGCCACTGGCGGCGGACAGTGCCAGTTTGATCATACCCTCTATGGTGACGGAGTAGCGGTTTAGGTAGTCAAAAAGAGAGCCGTGTTCATGATAGTCCGACACCAGCCAGAGCTGAGTCCATGTGCCATTGTCTGAAAGAAAGCAAATGCAGCTTGTTAATATGCATCTTACTAACACTACACAGTGAAAATATGAGCAGCACAAATATGGGTCTTTTCTGCTGAAGTGAAGCCTTTGATATATTCTGAAAGGACTTCCTCTAAACTTTCTCATAATTAAGGTGAGATAAGAATTTGCTAAACAATGTTGCTTTCACTGTACGTGTGCCTGACACTACCTCACCTTTATTGTCTGCTGCAATGAATCCCAAGATGTTTTCGTGCCGGAGCATGATTGTCTGGTAGATCTCAGCCTCTCGGAACCAGGAGCGCTCCTCTCTGGATGAGAATATCTTCACTGCCACATCTCCTCCTCGCCACTTCCCTCGCCAAACCTCCCCAAAACGCCCCTTTCCGATTATCTCCTGCAACACAATGGTTCTGGCAACAGTGCGCTGCACAAACAGGGGTAAACCTGCAGGGGGCAGCAAATGAAACACATTAGCCAGTGTTCCCCGTCGACTGTTTTGTACATGTGCAATGGCGGAAGATTCTAGGTCAGGATGGTTTTCACCCCTGGTTACAGCTGTGTATTCACTCATTTGGATATTTATAGGTTGACATATCGAGAACTCTTTTGCTATTGCTCTTGCTGAAAAAGGGACACGTGAAAAATAAAGAATATACATTTTCCAAAACCAAATGCATACATCTTGTGTTTGTCATGTGAGATAACATGCGCATGCATGGTCAACATGCACTGACCAGAGCCTGATCCAGAGGTGGACATGTCATAGATGAGGTCCTGCAGTGTCTTATCCTTGGCCAAGTACAGATGGTCACAGGAAGGGTCCTCTACTTCCAGTCTCTGCCTATGACTGTAGGCCCTCTGGTGATACTGGAACACGAACACGCCAACCATCAACAGCACGCAGAGCAGAAACACCGGCCCTGCAATGACTGCCACAAGCTCCACTGGGCCCCAGGAGCCTCCAGAGCCCAACCAGCCCCCCACATTTGTTGGGACTGCGGGGCAAACAGACGGAGATGAGAGATGATTACTTTCAATGCACGACGACTGAAACTGTGTTACATAAATGGAAATAGCACAGATATTTTGTTACTCACCAGGGACTTCCAGGTCAATACTGTTACAGTAATCTACATAGCAGCAGTGTGTGTTGAGCAGGCCTTCAGCACTAAGACAGTAAAAGGGCTGTCCGGGGGGGACCAGCTTGTCCCGGTTGATACAAATGCGTACATGTTGCTCCTTCCCCTCGATGTAGTATGTCGAGGCCATGCAGGCGCCATCTGTCTCGCATTCATAGCCTGTCTTTTCACAGTCTGTGCAGTTACAGCGTAGAGCTGTGGGAACAGAGGGAGAGTTAAGTAAATAGCAATTCATCAGATACAGCCACGAGGTTTAAAGAAGCTGTATTCTCCATTATGGCCAGCAGGGAGCGATCCAACCCTACACATTCCACTCTGGTCGTAACGACCATCGTGTCCCGTTCAGCTGCGAGCATTTTGTGATCGGCAGACACAGAGCCTGGAGTTGAGCAGCAGCAGACAGACGGCCCCGATGGCCCTGAAATCAGATCCTTCACTGCAGATGAACCCAAACACGCAGGGTGGAGACGGACCTGCCCATTGGGACACACAAAGTGAAATACAACAAGGGGAGAAGACTACTGCCAAATCCCCAATGCAGTATTCTCCTCTGTTCCTCTTCTGTCTTTCTCACACGGACACAGAGAGCTGCCACTGTTTAAGGTAATGAGACAGGAGTTTTATTAGACACAGCACACTCCTGCTCAGGGACCTATTAAAGCCGACAATGGAACTGCTGCTGCAATAAAAACTACGGTGGTCCAGCTACACATTAAAATTAGGTCAGTTCCAGAAAGTCTCCATGAATCTGCCACATCTAAAACACAGTCAACATTTTCTGGGAAATACAGAGAGAAGGAAACGGCAAATTGATTGGATTTAGAGTGAAATGTGATTTTGAGTCACAGCACACATGCTTCTCATTTAGACTAAGGTCAGAACAAAAGGCTTCTTCCAAGGTTTTCTACCAAAGAAAGGGCAAAGCAGGAGTGCTGCGAGACCATGGGACCAGTTTTCCACATGGGATGAAGCTAAGCTCAACTGAAACTTCGGTGTCAATGTTCATTGACAAAGTCTGACTGACAACAGGGCTGTGAGTGAGGCGTGACGGGCCAAGAGCTGATCCTCAGTCAAAACAAAGGCTGGATCACTGTGGACCAAGCGAAGACAAGACCATCTTACCAACAACAGAGGAAAAGACACAAAACAAGAGAGGAATTTCTGTCCTTGTTGTCCAACAAAAATGAGGCTCAGCATCGGTTGGAACACTGACAAAGTCTGGCTCACAGGAAAGAAAAGATTTTAAGAGTGGCAAGCTTCCACTAATCCTCTGCGCCTTATCCTGAAAGTTTCTTTGACCAGACAAGCCCACTGATCTTCCCTGTTTGTACCAACCTGGGTCTGTGTTAAAAGGTGTCAGCAGATTTCAATGCACTGATTGTGCCATCAGCATGAACAGCCGCATGGCCAAAACCACAACCATGATGTCATCGGAGTGGTTTCCATTCAAATGAACTCCGGATGGCTGGATTTTGTGTGGGAGCATTTTTTGCATGCAGCGTGGAAGCTTATGTGTCTGTGCTTGTCCAGTGACTGGTACCTGGAAATGTGTAACACGTGATGCAAGGCTCCAGTAATATTTCTCATCTGTTTGGTGTTTGAGTGTGTGTGTCTATTACTCTCTGGGAGGTGAGGTGGAAAATGGCAGGAACTCTGGCAAAATGTGTCCAAATTCACTTACGTTCGCATGCAAATGGAATTTCCTGCAGATTACACAGAGGTGAAGCAGGCTGGGGCCGATAAAGAGAGAAAAACATGCCCTGCGCCACATCACTAATCTGCAGCATTAATGGAGCAAATAGTTGAACTAAATGAAACAGATAACAGATGTAACAGCAGTAGGTTAGAAAGCTGGAAAAGCTCAATATACAACATCTAATTCAGACAACGTAAACCCCCTTTTCCACCAGGTGCTGCTGCTTTAGGTCTGCTATTTACCGGTTCTTAGTGAAACTAATCAATCTTTAGCATGTGAGCCCAGACAGGGGCCATTTTGATCCATCCATCCATCCATCCATCCTCAAAGTAAGAGTGGCATAAAAAAAGAACGGCTGTCCACATTACAGCAAGTAGCAGAAAACTAGACCTTATTTTTTCACACACGAAAGAAATGGAGGGCTATTAAAAAGTTCCTCCAATAAACATATTGCATTAACATCCAGCACAAACCAACAGAAAACCCTGATCTGAAATGAACAGACATATCCATCATGGAGTCACAGTGTGCAGCAGGACAGATGGTACACAGACAGACAGAAGCTCAGGAAGGAAACCAAACAAGGCTGAAAACACACATTTCCTTCAAGAGTGTGCCACGAATGGTCTGTGGTCTACCAAGAGTTTGGTTTGTGGTAAGCCTTCTCTTCCCTTAACTATAGCATATGTAACCAGACCACTCATGAACACATGACAAAACTCTGGTGGCCAAAATGCACAAGTATAGACACCATTTATTCATTATACATCATCATAACCTGATGGGAATTCCTTGTTTTTCCACTCTTACAGTTAACACCCCTTTCGCCTAAACTCCAATACAATTCAGTGATTTACAAAACAAGCACAGATATTAAAATTAAGCACCCAACACTAAACCACATTTCACAAAAACCATGGTACAGTGTGACACCATGACCTCAAAAAATAAGTTCAATTCAGAATGAATGCCGTACAACACAGGCCGCTGGTTTATAAATAAAGCAATCAGTCTACTAGCATTTACCCAAATGCCATGTTTTTACAGAGTCCTGGACATCTCAATGAATTCAGAGAAGAAGTGTTTTAAAGCTGGACTTTTCTTTTAAGTCTAAATACACGTGGGTCTGGGTGAATTCTGCTCCTGTACACACGCAATTGGTGTTCCTTACACTGGTTCTTTGTGTAGAGATTAAGACAACATGGGGAGGGATTGGACTGACCCTGCATGAACAAAGAGCAGAGAGGAGTGGGGGAGCGTTCTCCTGCGTGGACCAGTGAGGGGGGATGGGTGGCACACATGGGACAGACACAATGTTTGGGGGCTCCTCTGGGCCAGACAAGAGAGGGGCTGGTCCCACATTGGGCAGGACAATGTGGAGAGTGGGAGCAGAGTGGCTAACATGTGGCACTGGGCCCCCCAGCTGCGACTGAGGACTCCCTGAGTGACCAGCTGCGACCGTCATTAAAACCCAGTCTAGACGTTGACTTATGGGTGGGGGTGAAACAGGAAAAGGGAACAGAGGAGGAAAAAGGGGAAAACAACGCAAAAGCAGCAACTCCTTGTGAACCAGTATAGTTCCTATCATTCCGTTCATGTTGAGACAGGAAATGCCAGACGTAGTGAGGAAGAGATTAATAAACATCGTCGCCATAACCAGCACTACCTTAACTTGGGCCCAACTAGAAACCACAGCATAGTCCCACTCCAAACAGCTTTTCCTTAATGACAGGGTTGGGTGTGAGAGCGGTGGCAGACTTTCTAGTTGGACAAAATGATACATGCAGTGGAAAATATTCTAAGGGTGCTGAGTGCAGGGCGGCGGGGTTACACAAACACAGTGGGTTTCTGGGGGCTGAGCGACGCAGACAAAGACTGACAGCACGTGCGTGTGTACGGGGAGAAGAGCACCATTACCAAAATGCACGGCCTGAAATTAGATCCATACAGACACCAGACAGAGAGCTGATCAAGACAAGCAGACGCCACCAGACAGTGGAAGCGCAACACACACATACTGTATTGTAGATGCACACACACTACAACTGTGTCCTAATCAATGCTAGGGAAAGGAGGAAAGTCATTACCTTTGTCTGGATCTCAGGGTCAGATTACTGATCTGATTCTAAAGTAAAGTCTCTGGGGCTGAGGCTGCTTCTACTATCTCTACAGTGCACCACCCCCTAGGCTACATCCCATCCTGTCCGTCTGATGTCCTGGGTGAATAAAGGTACACAGAAGTGAGCACTGTCTCTCTTTGGACTTGCAGCCGATGCTAAAATTCTCAAAACTGGCCAACAGTCACTCAACACTGATCTGACACAGAATCCCTCAAACGTATTAAATATAAAAACTCAAAATTGTAACCCCGTTTTTTTCTAAGCTTGTTTATGTTCGACAACATTCAGCAGTTGTGGCCTCTCCGTTAAATAGAAAAGGTTTTTTTTGGCAGATACTGCTGTGACAGTAAAACAACTTTTTATCTATTGTCATCAAAGAACCGAGCCTGTTTTAATATAGTAACAGAGACAGTCACAAAAAGGTTCTGCCTCATTAATACTGAAATTATACGAGTGTAATAAAAATCACATTTACAACTGTTTAAATGCCAAGTGAAATACAAGTGGGCTCTATTTATGCTAACGTCACAAGGTAGACCTGGGAATAGCTAGATGTATATGGTCGAAATTGTATATTAAGAACCTGTTATAGAGGTGAGGTAATACACTCCCTATATTTCCCCCGAGCAAATGTTTTTATTAACCAACTGACCTAGCCTGGATGACACCAATCAAACTACATTGAAGAAAAACTTTATAAGCAGAGCAGGTCTAATCTACATTCCAACAAAACTACAAAGACATGTAAAGGCAAAGGCGTCAGGTTTATACCTACAAACATGAACTCGCATAGCTACAGGGTTCGTCTAGGTATGCTGGGACAACAACTACTATATTTCCAAGTTTACTTAAGTGTTAGTACAAGGAACACCAACATACACATTACAAAAACGTTGAGATAACGTGTATAAATGAATGGCACAGAGATGTGGGTACATATAAGTCTGCAGCAGTAGTGATGCCGTTTGGTCCAACATCAGTAATGGCGGCACTGGGTCAGGCAGAGGCTACGCCGTCTCCTGTAGCAATTAGGACTCTGCCTCTGGGCCAACGGAGGTCATTAACGACAATGGTCATTATGTAGGTAAAACTAGACCACCCCAGGCCTGACCCGACCCGACACTCACTGGCTCTGTGCCACGGTGTAGAAACTGTTACTAAACACAAATTGCTAACAATACAAGTGTCTGAGCCAAGAAATAGCTGAAATTTCATACAGAGGACAGGAAAGTTAATTTGATCATAAATAAGCCACAAGTATCACGCAACCAAAGCATCCATTCATCTATCCAACAGGCCTCAACAACTGGTACACATTTAAGAAGGAAAAAAGTTCTCTTGCACGACAGATGTAAATACAAGTGTTCCCTCCTCCCCTGCTTAAAACCTCTTCTCTTCTCAGACACTCATTTGTGAACCTGTTAAGTTTCAACCTCCTTCTCTGGCTCTGATCTAATGGACAGGTGTACACATGTTCCAATCTGACGAGCTCATCTGAACTCACATCAAATCTGACATTAAACATTACCTGTACCCAAGCAGCTGTATGCAGGAGCTGAGACGGGACTTTTCACCGTTTCCACTTTTGGCCCGTCTTTGATTTACAAGGAGGCACGTCAGAAAACAACAAGACTGTGGCAGGGCTGCTGATAATATGTGAAAGCGCGAGCAATCTCAGAGATAGCTGGACCTCATCAAAGCAAATGCTGCCTTTTAACCTGGGGAGAAAACCACAGTCCTGACAACACTGTAGTGGCAGCGAGTTAGTGAACGCAGGAGAGGGGTACAAGTTCTGATAAATCTCCAGACCTTTTAAATGAGAGAGACCGAACGGAGAGAGCATGAGCAAAAGAGAAAGACAGGGACGCACCCTACCTCACGGCACTGTGGCTGAGAGTGCCCATATCACATTGCTACTGTGCTGAATGCACCCAGGCAGACTGCGTCACACAAGCATGTAATAACACTAGAGACTCCTAATCCTTAAGGAGTCAACAACATGTGAGAGACTCAAACCCATGAGTAAAGCATTTTCTCACAAAAAAATACTCGACTCGCTACAGGACTGAAATCCGTTGTGGCATAGCTACTTTCTGGTTTGTCTGGTTTCAGTCCCTGCATGGCGTAATCCATTACATGGTGTGAAACCATGGCTCCAGACAGACATGTGGGCCCCTTTACACAACAGACCCTGCCAGCTGGACAAACCCATCATCACCCCCTTTCCACCCAGGCCACACACACACACTCGTACTCACCCCTCGCACAACACTGTTAATGTTAGAAGAACCCCATCAAGCAAACTGACCACTCAGGTGAGACATTTTCCCAACATGCCTTGCATGTACAGATCAACCTGGGTGTACTTCGCCCTTATCTAAACTAAGCGGGGGAGGAATATTTTTACAATTCTTAGAGGGATGACTCAACCATTAAAAGCAAGATACACATTAACCGATGACAATATGTCGGGATATTTATTCTAGCACAAATAGCTGCCTTTTTGCTTTCATCACTTAGTTTTATTGTTGAGTTACAAGTTGCCAGATAAGCCAGCATTAAAATACAGATAACAGAAGAGGAAAATAAATTGGTGTCAGCATATTAAAGAAGCTTTAAGTCTATGGTAAGTCTAATGCAACATCTGCCTCGGTGGAGGCTGTAGTACCAAACAACATCAGCTGCTCCAGCAGACGGAGGAGTCCGACTGAAGCGGTCCCATAACTGGCGCCTCAAAAGACCCCACTCGCCACATTTCCATCACAATGGACCCAGACTTCAACCCTGACTTCTGTCTGGGATGGCTGAATGCACGGCTGTTGTCACCCTACGCCAGCATTCAGTGTCCGCTGGAGGCCACTGAGCAGCCTTTTCACTCCTTACAAATGGACCCCGTTGGAAGAGTTGCCAATGTTTACTCTCAAAAACACATTTCATGCACAGATTAGGTGAGGCCTCCATTCAGCGTCTCCTACTGCTCGGTCGAGCGTGGAGGACTCTACTCGCAAACATGTGACGGAAACCTCGCTGATCACAGTGCACACACACTTTCCCAGCCAGCTCTGGGTGCGCTGTGGTACGAACACGGCGTTTCCCCGAGCAGCGGTGACAACCAGACACAAGCCAGCGAGCCAGCGAGCGACTGGTTTGGCCAGGGTCGCTGTGTTAGCACAACAACCGCCGAGAGGCGCGTTAACTTCAGCACCCTCAGACAGTAGACTATGGTGTCCGTGAGACACAATAACATGGGTGATTTTTCAAAACTGCAGCTCACGAAAAAAAGCTAAATTATCGACGACATTCAACTTTAGTCAGACGATTATCCGGATAGCTAGCAAACGTTAGCTGGCGCCGCGAAACAAACAGACCCGACATGTTGTTGTTGTGGGTTAGCTAGTCGCTTGTGAATTCACTGCCACTCGATAAAAAAAACAATCACATCAACAACAAACTATAAATGGGAGCCTCTGACTTTTGTTTCTGGCAAACAGCTGACACGGTGCGAGGTCGACGCTAGCTGGTCAGCGTTAGCCAAATCCCCGATCCAGAGCGCCATGACGATGAGCGACAAAAGGCGATGCCCAGTCCAGGAAAACACACAGCGAGACAAAAGCCGGAGACATTCTCAGAGGAAACTTACCATTACCGACGGCCACAAACCCAAACAGGGCCAATAGCGTTAGGGTACTTAGTTTTAGAGTCATTTCTTCAAAAATCCCATCTCTACGTGCGATGAAATGCGTCGGAATAGTGTCGTTATGAACGCGACCAGACCTGAAACACAACCACACTCCGACCGCACACACCACACAGCCAGATACTAACCAGCCAGGCAGGCAGGAGAGTGACGCGTTTAAAGGGGTGTGTGTGTGTGTGTGTGTGTGTGTGTGTGTGTGTGTGTGTATTTAAAGGGGAGGGCTGATGCTTGTCTTCCACCGAGGTCAGGCCTTCGTGTTGTACAGGTCCTTCAGTGTTCACCTTTCTATTTACAGGTCCTTCTCAAAAATTTAGCATATTGTGATAAAGTTCATTATTTTCTGTAATGTACTGATAAACATTAGACTGTCATATATTTTAGATTCAT
>JAUMTR010000025.1:10701185-10724788 GCA_032270685.1 Microctenopoma stevenorrisi | reverse complement strand
ATAACTGAACATAATCATTTGAAGGTTGACTTTTTTTGTAATAAAAACACTTTTCTTTTATTGGTCGGATGAAATATGCACATTTTTTGCATATAAGGTGCAAATAACAGAAAAAAAAACAAATACATGTTTGTGTGAGCACATTGAGACTTTAGTGCTTAAGACCAAAGTCATGAAGCTGCAGGTTTACTGTGTATTATTTCGGCTCCCATAATTTCAGTATGTAACAATGATGTGTAATTCATCACATATCGGGGTTGGAACAATTTTCAGTTTTCACTATTTAAGTATGTTGTTTATTAATTATTTAATTACTGATTATTTGAAATGTGGACGTTAGCTGTTTCTATCACAATAAAAGCTTTAAAATTTGCCAATAATCAAGTTTGAAATACTGAAACTGCTGCACTTTTGTTAAAAAAGTATGTTAGTGATAACATGTTACACATGTTAAATTCAGATTTATACCAGAAATAACAGAAATATCTGAACTTCAAAACTGAATTAAGTCAATAGTTAGATGTTTCTGTGCACTAAATTGACCAAACAAACATATCTAATGATATGTGTTTAATATATCAAATGCTGGCCCTAAAGGTGAAATGTAAGTATAACTTTGTACATTCAGTTCAAATGAATTTTTGATTCAGTATTTTATTTAAGACAAATATATTATGATAAATATACTTTTGATTTTGTTGTAATAATTTACTTAATTATTTATTATGTAATCTTTATGCTATAATAATAATGACATGCTTCATTGATCATCTTGGAGGAATTAAATAATTAAGTAGAAACAGACACAGACCTGCTCCTAACTGCTGTTTTCACACAAAATCCTCGGTGGCATTTGGTCCTTGCCGTTTAAAAACTATAAATCCTATCACTATGAGAGTCATACTGACAGAACCAGGACAAGTGTCCCTCTCTATACATGTAATTTTTTCATGAAATAGCAAAAAATGAGTGCTTGGCAGCGATTTAGAAATATAGCTCCTCTCTGGTTTTGTGGGGAAATTTCTTCCTCAAATAAACAGGATTAAATAGGGAGCTCGAACACCGAGGTGTCAACTCCTGGCCACACTGTCCAAAAACCGTACATCCTATCACAATAGGTTTTGATATATAATTAGTTAGCGAAAGATAAAAACTGACTGAAGGAGAGAAGAAATACACAAAAAAGTTGATAAAGTGCTAAGCTGAACTTTGGCAGACTGAGAGTGACATCACCACTCTAGCTGGTCCAAAGTTCTGTCCATTAAAATGAATGGAGAAATTTCTAAAAAATTAAAACTTAAAGTGCTCTAATTCAAAAAGTATAAAAGCTATGAAGAAACAGGGTAAGAGCTGAAGGTGTCTGGACCCGTTTAAAGTTTGAATGACGTCTCTACGACAATGTATGGTGACACACCATAAGGGTGAAGGGAGGAAGGTTGATAAAAATACTCCTCCAAAAAATATTTTTTTTACCAATGTGTTTATTAGTTTAATGAACGAACAGCAACACTATAACGTGGTTACACCCATTTTAACTGACAAGGTTTACTTTGTTGTGATTAATTCATGCATTCGTTGTTGAATTTATTTATTACAATAAGACTGACCCTTTTGTGAGTCTAAATTGTCCCAAGGTGAACATGTAAAACAATACATAACAGACTTTTAAAAATTGTCGAAAACAGTCGAAACCCAATCACTGAACATATTGTTCCATCAAACTGTCTAATTTAATAAGTCAATAAGTCAGACACCAAACTAGGCTATGCCTACATTCAAAGCAGACATTTAAAGTGAGGCATGACAGTAATGCAAATGAAGGAAGAATCTAATGTGACTGTGGCTGACTACTAGAGCCTTGCTTTTGATTTGGATGTAGGCTGGAAGGCAGCAGGGGAAGAGCTTGCTCTGAGTGTTACCGGCCAGGAGCTGGGTCTTTCTGCACTTGTCCTAGCAGCATACGTATTATACTCAAATAATGATAAACACATCTGTCCATCTATGATTAGTATCTGATTAAATATCAACCAAAAGCTTATAGGAAGTTCAAAGGCACCTCATTTGTCAGAGCAGCTTCATTTATCTCTTAAGTCTATTTGTGTTAGATGTTTTTCCAATTCTTGTATTCCTAATTCTGCCTTATGTTTCTTGTAAAAATGTGAAGTGTGATAAAGATTATTCTTATTATTAATAATAATAATATATTAAATGGCCTAATGTTTGCAAAAGGTGTTGTGGTACAGCTCTGTTTACAATTTCCTCTCAGCTTGTGGACACAGCCAGCAGACCGACTAAGAATGTATTTTATGGAGATGTGAGTCAGGCGGTGACCAGGTGCCTTTGGGACTTTTTCTGTTCCTGTTTTTATCACCTGCCCTCTTGCTAGCATCCACACGGCTCTATCCTCGAGACAAATTGTGTCTGCATAGTGTCTTCTGTGGCTCTATATCTGCCCATTATCGGACCTGTCCAATTTATCTCCACATTTCTTCAGTTCACATTGTCTGCTTAACAAATCTCACTGTCTGAACTAAGCCATTTAGAATGATCCCACTGTGAAAAAGAATACACAGAGGGAGAAATGAGATGGGCTCCTGCACTCACAGACAGGGAGTTTGGCTTCTCTGATACTTGAGCAACCCCCCTGCAGTGTTAAAAATAACCTGCTCTTCATCTGACTGACCAGACAGACCGAGGCTTTGAGGGAGTATTATCTCTCTGGGGTTTTTTCAACAACCAGGCAGACAGACAACACACACATACACGCACACACACAAGCATACATACGTACACATAAACAGATAAAGGAAGTGCAGGCATCACAGACAGAGAAAGAGAAAAAGAAATCATGCAGATGTTACATGAAGAGGACAGAGCTGGTTTTCACCACGCCACAATCTTGGAGTTTGTTGGACATTTTGTATTCTCAACACCTCAAACTTGTTGCTTTGGTTGCTGAGATTAAAGCTAAAACGGGTTATGTACAGGATGTACAGTATAAATCAGTTTGAAATGAAACAGATTGAACAACAAACTAAACTATAAAAAATTAAAGATGACAAATTTTCAGTGTATAGATCTGAATGTGCCATTAACTAACTAAAAATGATGCACTGATTACATAATTATTCTTCCTTCACTATGTGAGGTGAGTGAACAATAAAATCTTAATGAGGTGAGCATTTACTATAAATTGTGTATAGTTTTTAGTCATTTTACTTTCCATGATATTGGTGACCACACCTAATAAAATACTGGAGTTGACTTGTTTGTTTAAAGACACCATTGGTTTCCTATCTTAAGTCTCACTACATTTAATGACATAGTTAATCATTTGTCTATTATCTGATGACCTCTTCTGGCCAATCAGGGGATTGCAAACATTGGTGGTACAAACAAAAACACTTGAAAAATACATTCCTTTATTGGAAATATACAGCATTACATGCGTGTGTCTGTGAATCCATTTACGAGTTGTGGTGACGGTGGTAAATTTAAGTACTAAAGAAATATTGTTGTACAAAAGTATCTAAAATTAGTTTCATAGTAATAAGCTTGTAAAAATATATTTACATAACATCCAATGGTGATACAACAGCTATATTGCTGTCAGAATATATACAAGTAAATAGCTCATCTGTAGATACTGAATATGCATTATATATAAATTAAACATGCTATCAACAAAGTTAATGTGCTTTGAGTATGAGTATGTTATTACCATTCTTCCTGTATTAATAGCAAAAGGCAGCCAAGGTCTTCATGATCTCTGTGGCTTTGGTCATTATGTATCATATGTTAGCGTCACATGCCAGAGCTCCCTCTCAGGAAGAGAAGATGAGTAATTGTATTAGATTTTCCATTCTTTCATGGAAATGTATGATCCAAACTTTTTTATAAGAACAACAATACAAAAAACATCTTAATAAAAGTCTTTGGTCTTAATAGTTTTTTTGAGGGCTTCTTTAATTCAGTTGGTTGTCGGTCTGAGGCGCTGAGAATATGGCAGATGGAAATTAGGCCGCGTAAATGAACATAGCCTTGGGTGTGAGACAGTCTAGACACTAGTGCTGCAAGTCATATAATTTTAATATAATGCAGTGACTGTGAGGGTCATTAGTGCAAAATATGCTAATGATATGCACTCCGTGCTGTTGAGGATGTGATGTTCAAATCCCTTAAAGGGTTTTCTATCTCCTGTCTCTGTTTCACCGTGGTGCTTTGGATTAGATATCCTGCTTGAGTTTGTCAGTGCTGAAGTCACTGTCATGGTCCAGTTTGGAGAGGGTCTTCCTCACCCGCAGGGCTGTAAGCCGGGCCGTTGGGGTTTGGTACCAACACTCCTTCATGATCTTCGCAATGGCTGACATTATCTAGGCACACACACACACAGACAAAATGCTACCTGGTAATACAAGTAGAGTGCAGTATGTTCTGTATAGTTTCTATTATCTGCATATCTACATTACCAGTTTGTGAGTTTGGCACATTATTAAGTGTGTGCATTTCTGTGTTTACTTGAATCTCTGTCAATCAGTCCTAAGTTACTTTAATGCTAAAGATTAGATGGGGTGATAACCTGTACAGAGAGTTTTGCAGCCATGGAAAAATTATTTGTGTTTGTGTACGTTTCTGTGTGTCAGATGACCTACTGGATGTGAATGGAGCCTGTTGTGCAGACTGGGCCGTTGCTGGTCCACACAAACCACTTTCTTCATCTCCTCAAAGCTAGGATCTGAGGGGACTAGGTCAAAGAAGGGAGGACGGTACTCTTCCACAATCCCTGAAACAATTCCAAACCAAAAACAAATGCTTTTTGCTGTTTTACTCTCTTTGAGCAGAACATACATGTATTTTCATTCAAAGCTTAAACAGCACATTTGGAAACTGAGATAAGCTGCAGTGGGAGTTTTGTAAAGTTTGTTTGACTAAACCACAGAACAGACAAAGATATCAAATCCCTGGCGACTACATTGGGATGAAGATTTGCAAAGCCTGTTGTCTGTGAATACATACACACACAAAGTTATGGACGTCTATCCATCTGGACTGGGCAAATTGTGCATGTGTATATGTGTGTGTGTAGATGTGTACTTGCATCTACAAATTGTGTGCACGGGCATCTGGACAATGTACAAGTGAGTGCTGACACTAGATAAGACTGTTTATAATTACTGCAGTGGTAATCATGGGAGAGGATAGTAGAGACAGACACAGACTAGAAAAACACTGAAGTGCTGAGAGACATGGGACTAAATGCCTCTTATGTTCACTCCACCAGAGTCCGATAGACATGACAGAGAAAACACATTTTCAGCATGTTGTGGGTGGACGACACGTCAACAACTGAAGTTTAAATGGACGAAACTTTTTTTAGACAATTTTTTAATAGTCTATTGTATTCTTACCATTGGCAATGGTCCTGCGGGTAATTTCCCAGAAGACCAGGCCCAGAGCCCAGATGTCAGTTTGTTTGTAAGACTCAAAGATGTCCACGCGAATAGTTTCATCTAGCACTTCAGGGGCCATGTAGCGCTTGGTCCCCACACGAGGGTTGTTTCCAATATCAAGGTAGTCATGGGATTGGGAGTGTATTACAGCCAAACCTGAGGTGAGAGTAGTCAATGCACCTTTAAATTTACAGTGTTTTACCAGCTTTAATATAACCAACTACAAAAGAAGCACAGCCAGCATAAAGTGGTCATTTTGTCTCAATTTGTTAACTGAAATTGACCATAGGATTATATGTGATTTGCCCCCGTTTCTCACCTAGATCAGCGATGCAGCACTGTCCGTTGCGCTTCACCAGTATGTTTCGGCTTTTCAAATCTCGGTGGGCAATAGCTGGCTTTTCCTGGGAGCTGACAATCTCAGTGTGGAGGTGAACCAGGCCACAGGCCACAGACAGACACATCCTCAGGCAGCTCTCTGGCTCCAAGCTGCTGTGCTGCAGGAAGTCGTAGAGTGAACCCAGCTCGTGAAAGTGGGTGACAAGCCACAGCTGGGTGCTAGAATTCTTGGATGTCATGTCAGAGGCTATGAAACCTATAAACCACAACAGAAGATAGTTATTTAGATGTCTGCTTTCTGACTGATGCTTTTTGAAACACAACCATGTGCTGTCATACCCAGTATGTTGTCGTGTCGCAGCTGTACAGTATTGTAGATCTCTGTCTCTCTGAACCAGGACTGCTCATCCCTAGATGAGAAGATCTTCACAGCCACACTTTCCCCCATCCAGGTTCCTCTCCACACCTCCCCATACCTGCCTTTACCTGGAAACAGAATGACACAGTTACATAACTGCAAAGTAATTAACAAAACGGGGTAAAGAGGAGCAGCACTGGTGTAGGACACTGACCAACACACTCGACCAGTGAAATTTGTCTGGCCATGGTCCTTTGTACCAGATAAGGCAGCCCTGTCCCACTCCCTGAAGTACAAAATTCATCAAAGATATCCTGGGGAAACACACAAAAGATCTGTGAATACTCAAAAACTATACATTCTTATGGTATTTCTCTCATATTAAGCATCAACTGTCTCTTACGCCATATGTGGGGTCATCTCCATGAGGAACCTTGAGCATTGTGACATCATGCTCTTCTGCTTTCCTCAGTTTGCAGTGTGTGCGTCGGAAGCGCAGAAAAAGCACCAGGCCACACACACAGCCAGTTATGATTAACAGCAGCAAAGACACAGTGATCCAAAGCTCTGTACGAGGGATTTCTGTGGTTTTTGTTTTCGGTTCTCCATCTGGATACACACACAAATTAATACATGCATTTTTTAACCAGTTCAGAACATAAAACACACATTTAAAAAAGGTTTTAGCTTAGAATAAATTCTGATTAACGATACAAATTTTAATAACATGGCTTTTAATGCACCCTCATTCATGACATCCACACACCATCAGCTTGCTCCAACCAACCACAAGGGGGAACCAGTTGCTATCAATAAGGAAGCTCGGAATCCCATCAGGACAAAGTAATAATGTAGAAGCAAAGCACTAAGGAGTGAGAACGAGACTAACTAACATAACGCAATGCAATAAACACAACGGTTTCATGGGTGTAATATTTAAATATTGTAAAGAAATGGCTCTTGATACCAATATTTGGAGGTGGCGTGGTGTAGGCGTTGCACTCGTTTTCTCTGCAGCAGTGGACAAAGAAGCGCTCGAAGGAGGTGAAGCACTGCTCCCTGTAGTTCTTTTCCATGAAACAGCCCCTCTCCTCGTTTTCTTGCACCCAGGAGTAGAAACAGATGTCTCCTCTGCAGGTTCCATTTGTGCAAGTGCCTTTGTTATTCTCGCATGTACACAGCAATTTTCCTTCATCTTCAGTGTTAGAAGCACAACAAAAGACACAAATCCAATATTAAAATGGGAATATTTGGGAAATGTAAAATAAAAGAAACACACAGTAAGTAATACAACACGCCACATTCAATTATAAGCCAAAGCAAAACTCAACAGAAGCATGTCAGAACATTTAAGGCACACATGACTGGAGTAGCACAAATGCCCTAACCATAATTTTAATGGTTACAAGTGCATGATGCATGTTTTGCCAACTATTGTTCCTGGTCTTCTAACTGTGGTTTGATCCCTGAGGATGATTAAGTTATCTTCAGCAGAATCATTCATGTCAAGTATGCATCTAACACCAAATGGGTAGAGCACACTTTGCCTGTCTGAGCATGTTGGCTGAAAACACTGTTTTATGAAGGTGGTAGTTGAGAGACTGTCTACGTGCGAGTTGGAAAACCAAAGCAGGGATCCTGCATTTTCAGCAGACCTCGTAGTATTGGTGATCCCTTCAAATTTAAACACCCCGATTCAGTGTCAGTGTCATCAACATCCTTTAATAGCACTTTAATTGAATTGAACCATCTTACCGGCATCAATTGCAGAGAGCCTCAGACTCACTCCAACCAGCACCACCATGAGGAGAGCAGATCTTCCCATCTCTGTGAAATAAGAACAACATAATTAGTTAGAGTTGGGATGATCAAATGACAATAATACACTTACTGCTGGCTCTTTATTAGAGCCTGTCATAATGAGAAGATTTAATTTGGGGCCTTATGGAAAAACAGCCAGTTCCCTGACATTTAACTACTATGGGATAGAAATGTACAGATACTAATTGGACAGTGTGGACAATGAGGAGTCAAGTAGTGGTTAAAGACTGGGCTCTCTGGCAGAGGAAGCTATGAGGTCAAAAACAACAGTCTGAGGTCCCAGCCTGTCTGACTGTGTGGTAATTGCATTGGGTGGGAAAAGGGGGCTTAGGGGAAGAAGGCTGTAATAGCACTCCAGAGTGTTTGTGTCTGTGTGCTGTGTACTGTGCGCGGCACTGTGCTGCCCAGGCTCCAGGTCTGTCAGCTCCCCCGCTAGCCTGCTTGCAGAGTAAATATTGATGGCAGTGCTTCCTGCCATTGAGTGGCCCCACCCGGCTGGCTGGCGAGACTCAAGTCTGCTCATTGTTTAGAGCTGCAATGCACGGGGTCACGCAAGTAGGAGGGCTATCACAAACACACAATCATTGTCACTGCTGCAACACACTTGAGACTCAGGTGAGCTTAGAAATATTAGGTTTCATTCAAAATAAATGTGTCATCTTTTACTACTTTACAGTAAAGAACAGCACGAGCGCAATCATGTTCAACAGACAATGCACTGTATCAATATTGCTTTTTATTGTAACAACTCCATACTGGACTTCACACGAATCAAGGCCTAAATGTCTGCACATGCTCATGTCTTTGTTTCGCTTTAAAGCAAACTTTGCCTAAAAGCTCTTTTATGCTTGTGCACAATTCACACCCTATTTTTGATCAGATACCTTTTGCTATCAACAGACTCTGAACTGACCAATTTATTTATCCATCTGAGTGTGGAGGAGAAAATGGCCTATGAGGCCGGTGCGCTATGTGATATGCAACACCTGCAGTTCGTCCTGTAAACTATTAGGCAGACAAGAGCCTATTTACTGTCTCAGATCTGAGATGGATGCCAAATGCACTGAACAAGTGTGTATTTGAGATGTGACATTTTCAAAATGGAAAGTTCTCAGGGCTGCAAGCTCCTTGTTACTAATAAAACCTCATAAAACAAGAGTGACCACACGTTCAGACTCTAAGTAGCCAAGTTTTGCATAATTGAGATGAGATTGAGATTACATTTGTTAGACTCGTTACTTTCCATTAATGACGTCGTGTCCATTCTCGCTACAACAAACGTAGATGTTGATCATTCAAGTGAAACCTTTAATGTTTTTGCAACGTCTCATTTGCTGGATCTGTCGAGTGATGCAATCTTTCCATGAAATGGTAGAAATTAATGGTTCTGGTTTTTATTTGCAACACTGCTATAAATGAGTGTCTGGTTGTTGTAGGAGGAAAGCTGAATACTTACTTAGCTCTATTTACTCAGCTGTTTGTCGTTTCCCTGCAGTTATTAATAATAAGTCATTTTGAATGAAAAGTATAATTTCTTTCGCCTGTTTGGCCATGCAGAACCAATGATTGACTGTTTTGCAAAAAAGGTAATACAAGGTGATGAATCTAGGGCAGCAAATGGAAGTACGCTTTTGTGGTCACATATTAACCCACTGAAATAAAATGTTAAATGTTTTACCAACATTTATTCTTATCAACTCCTCAAACTACATCTTGTACACATCAGCACAAAACTACGGATATCCTTAATGCATCTAGCTAGATATATTTAGCTCTTCTTGTATGCACCAACTACAGGAAGCTATCACATTACCCTGGTCATGCTGTTGGATCCTGCCAAATGTCACTGAAAAGAACCCAGAGGAATGTTGCTGTTTATTGAACATTTGCATGTCCACTAAAACACAGATATGTCGATGTCTTTTTAAAATGTGGTCTTGCATTGCAAATGTATTTGCTTCATGAGTGAACAAAACCTGGCTGTCATAAAAACAAGAAATAAATCTGAGTGGAGATTCACACGTGCAGCAAAGTGAAATGTGAAATCTCTGATAGATTAAGAGGATTGCATTTCACATTAGAAACCTGACAGCTTTCTTAAGGGAAACTCCTGGATTGAATGAGAAGCCGCTGCACTACCTCACTAAAACCACAAGCCATATTTTCACCAAGCAGCAAAAACACTTCCTGTCTCATGTCATAGGTGGTTAATCAGTGGATTCAGTGGAAGAATAGTATAAACACAACTCTGCCCACAGAATGAACCTCTCCTAATCTCAGTGGAGAAGATCAGCGGAGGCCTATTTCACTAGCTATCACTTTATCATCAACAGCGTCTTGACATAGGAGGGAGCAGCAATCATATCCTCCATCATGTCAGTACTGACTCAAGCACACTTCCTCTCTCAACTCTCTCATGTTTTTCTCTATTCTGGCCAATGCTACACCCACGTGACCCAAGGGGAAAAGATCCATTGTCATCTCTTCCTCTCATCTGCAGAGCTTAGACTCGGGGAGGCAGATCTCTCATTCCATCTGGATGACCCTGTGGTTACAGTGGTGGATGGTGGGGGCATGGCAGAACCTAGCAGCCTCCAGCTGCCCCTCAGCTGGGCCCCACCACACCAGAAAGCCCAATAACTGTAACTATGAGCTGTAAAAACCAGCCACAGTTATGTAATTTAACTGCCGAGAAGACATGAGAGAATTAGCATTTAAAACTCTTCTGTGCTGTGAGGTCAGAACCCTTCATCTGTAACCCAGTGATGGGGACCATCTGCTGGTGCCAGTGACAGACTGGCTGTAACTTCATAGTAACTTGGGAGGCATTATGATTCGGTTTGCACTTACCACGCTTACAGCACCTACATGTTTGTGGAAAGAAAAGATGAAAAAACCTCAGACATTGTGGAAAAACACCTATTGTCGCCCACATTGAAAGCGTGACTTCCTCGTAGCCTGTTCAACACCCAAAAGGGCAAATGTCAAATATGTGTGGGTGTGTGTACGTGCGAAGGATTACAGTATATATGCTAAATTTCTTTTACCCCTTACTGAGCTAATGACAGAGCAGTGGAGCAGATGCTCTTTACTAAAGCACAAATAAACAGCTTATATTTGGGTGTTAGAAAATGTTAAAACGCAATAGTTCAAAGCCCCCTGCTTACTACTGCCAATGTGTCTGTGAGTCAGGTACGCCACATGTTGACACCTGTTGGTTCACATCTGCACTCACGTGGAGGGCACGTTTGACGCTGTCAAAGGAGAGATTGACTTGTCGGGTTCCCGAACGATCACTGAGACAGGCCAAATCAGAAAAGGACGAGTTTACAGCGACGTCTTACCTGTTTTCTGCTCGCTCTTCAACTCGTCGAAAGCAAATGCCGCATATCAAAGTGAGCGCGAAGTGTTCGTCCGAGGTGTTCCCAGCAGAATCACAACATGCTCCAGCAACGTCGCGTTACAACGTCTCCGTTGCAGATGTTTCATCAAGATTGACGCGCGCACGCGCGCTCACATCCTCCCTGCTTTGGTGACAAACATGCAACGTTTCTGCGCAAAAGTTTTCCCCCGCTTCGCTCCAAAAGTGAGTGAAGTTAACACAGGTAGGTAGGGTGTGAAGAATGCAAAGCAGCAGCCGGGTCCCGGTAGGACGACAGAGAGGGAGCTGCGGTCTATCTCATCTCCGTCCAAATCTGCGCTGATACAGCGAAAGCAGCGACCGTGGTCGTCTGCGCGGACCCAGACCAGACTCCTTCCGCTATGAGAAGTTCAGACGCGTACACAAGTCAGTGCAAGTCCACAATGCAAGTCCTTCCATTTCGTAAGGACATTTTTGTTGTTGTCTCTGCTTCTGATCTAAAGCCAAGATTAGAGATTTTAAATAGTACACAGCTTTGTCCCACCCCTTATTGTCCTGCGCTGGCTCTGCGGCGGCTGGAATGTGTTCTCAGCGCTTTTCCTGTTGCTTGCAAAACCTCTCATTTTCCTTTTCCCCTGTGGACCACTGTCTGCGCTGCGCTCATAGGAATGCGCTTCAAAGAGCCCACCACGGCGCAAAGAACACCACTTTGCACCTTTTCATTTTGGGTTTCAGAAATACTGGTGAACATCCATTGCATCTATGTTATACTTATGATAGTTTATTGCTTAGAAGCGTTTCTTTCCTTCAGTAATTTTTCTGCACCAGTTTTTACTCATAGCCTACACATACAGACATTAATATGCATATATATAAAAACTCCCCAGTCAAAATATGTTTTCCTATTCTCGGCGAATCAACTGTCTATCTATGTGAGCATCTGTTTGAATTCAGTTCAATAAAGCAGGCTACTGGATATTGTTGATAATTTTGGATTTTACAATTGTGGGAAGGTTGAACAAAGCTGCTTTTTCTTGTAATTATTTATATTACAGTAAAAATAACTTTATATAACCAGTGGGTTCTGGTCTAGTTTATCCATAACTATCACCATGATTGTAGATGATTATATGAAATTGTATGAAATGTCCTCTTTTCTAAATGTGAGCCCTCATCAATGAAAAACTCTTTGCTGGTGGTAGTGACTGCTTCTCTGTCCTCTTGGGGGCAGTGGAAACAAAGTGTGAAGGTTGATATGGTGAATGTTTCGGAAATAGTCTATTTCTGTTCTGACCAAATCCTGAACTAAACGTGTTTTAGCTTGTTTGACTTCTAGTCACTAACTGTGTATCTGAGTTTCTGCCATTAATCGAAGGAGAGGGTGAAAATTTCCTGTTATAACTTGTAACTATAAAAAATCTCAATTAAAACTGGCACGATGTGTCTCCTGCACCAAGAATTGACATAAACATGCTCAGTGAATGTGCACTGTGAGTTGCACTTCCCCTCTTTAGCAAATCAAACTGTGCACATACATGAAGTGAAAATCCAAGTGGAGTTAGAAAACATTCGACATACCTAATGTATTGAGTAAGTGTACACATTCCCTCCCTGCTCGTGGATAACAGTGGTTCTCGAGTAGCTTTCTGTTACTGCAGTCATGACTCTTAGTGGCAAATACTGATTTATCTCTCAGATGCCAGAGAGACAGTACTGTGTGAAAACTTCAGTCAGCACAGCCAGAGAGAGATGTCATGTTGTCTGTGATATAAATTCCCCTCCGTGTTCTCAGGCTCTGTAATCTCTCTGTTATTGGCTTATAGCTGCAGACACAGCTGGAAGCTCTCACATCAACTGTCATGTTGGGAAAGAGAGCAAATTGTTTTTTCTCTTAAAATCAGTGCTTATTCTTCTTTTCTACTAATCCACATGATAAAAAAAGCCAAATGGCCCTATTCCCTTAAGGTTTCCCCCAAAAGCCTCCGCCTGTTGTATAATCTAGTAAAGAAGATGAACTGTGATGTTGTCATACAGCTTTAGATAGTTTGTCATAATGTACGTTTTTCAAAAGAAAATTCTTGATAACCAAGAAATAGTCAATATTTAACCTACGGACAACATGACACATCTAGCACGTAACGCTTCACTGTGTGATTTTATTCCTAAAGGTCAAGACTGTATAGTTTGGTCCAGTCTGAGTGGGAACAATCTCCATGGATAAAATATATTGTGTTTCTTCACTGAGCTTTAGAGCAGTTTATTTTAGATTTGACCTCAACTCACTCAAGTTCCTCTCTGTGAAAAGGAAGTGAGCCGCAATAATGGAAATATGGGAAAAACTTTGTTAAAACTTCAAACATTGAATGTTAACATGAAGTAATTACATGAAATAAACATCATATTCATTTTATTTTTAGGTTTTTGCTAATAAAAGAAAACTATTTTTAATGATAACTCATATTGGATTTAAAGGTTACAGCCATGGTTTCAGTGAAAGTATATTGAAAGATTCCCTAAAGAGCTCACGTGATTTAAATGTGAAAGCGTAATTAAAGTTATGTGTCAGACAAGATGTCACATTTGATCCAGTTAAAGAACTGTTGGTGTAAAACATACTGTATTTTCACAATATAATTAAAATGCCTCAGAGAGCAAGAGTAATATATGAAACTGTCCCACGGTTCTTCCTGTTGTTTACTGTGAGGAACAAAATAAACTTGGGTTTACAAATGCACATTTGCACATCTCTCACACTTTAAAAAGTGTGAGACAATGTGAGCCTTTGAGTTTCTTGCTTTGATTTTACAATAATCCTAATTGTAAGAATAAAATCTATGTGTCTTCTACTTTACATAATAAACATTTAACTATAGTTAGTTGTAGTAAGAGTATGAGTTATTAGTTATCATGTTTTTATTTATTACGTTGATCTATAAATAGATTATTTAAATGAAGATTGGACCTCAAAATTGAATTTTTCCTTTGACAGACAGTTCATATATAATAAACTAAATATTTTTAAACAATTTCCTGAGTAAAAGTTTGTGCATAGGCAATGCAAGAAATATGAGGTCTGCTAAAAACATGTTGCTCGGGCCAAGTAAAAGCAAATCAAACACAGTACATGAAGCACAGAAAGAATGAGGACTCGTGCACCACTGAGCACGATTCTCTCACAGACAATCAGACAATGATCGATATGACTCTGTTCCTATTTCCTGTACCTTCACTGCACCTTTCACGTCCCACACCCAGAATTTCTAGGATAAACATTCAGTCAAAACACATAACAACGCTTAACGTGAAGATTACCAATAAAGTTAAAATCTAAATTAAAAAACCCAAAATGGGGAGGTCACCTTTAAAGTGTTTTAAAAATGATGCGGGAAAACATCAATGTGTATTGTTTAGAAGTTACCTTCGACTGACGGATGGATTGCTAAACCCCTGGCGCCTCCATCGATGTGTTTGTTTCTGTAACGATCGATCACTTTTATGCGAAGAAACCTGACAAACCTTTAAAAAACAGCAAACAACAACAACCACAGCTTCTTCAGTCAGATCCATGTGCTCAAGGCCTTTGCTGTCATACATAAAGGAATGACTATATTTTTATTTGAATGTCGTACCATGATGGCACACTACTTCATTCATTCATTTACAGCCTGGGGAAACAGGAAAAACCTGACACTCCAGATGTCTGCAATCATTGTAGCAGATCAGTCATAGATTTCTGCTTTGCAGGGAAACTAAAAAATACACTATATCGATCATATTCAAGCGTCAGCAGGTTCTCATGTTCATTTAAAGCTAAATTGTGCTTTAAATCTAGTTTAGCTGTTTCCACTTTCTGTCCTTGTTGTGATTACATTGTTGATGCAGGACAAATCTGCCTCATTTTTTACGTTTGGAATCTGTAGATTTTCTGTCTTGGTCCTTTTGCTCCTTTTCCTTTTGAAGAATTTTCTTCTCTCTCCTTTTCTCCTGCTTTGCTTCCTTGTACTTCCAGACAGGGGGCTCCAGGTAGCCTTTCTGCCTTTTCTTCTTTTTCTCTTTCTTTGGAGTGGGATCTGTAGATTTTGTCACTTCGATCATAGGAATGCAGCCTGAGGGGAAGATGCTGTTCCTGTGCGCCATGCTGTGGGGAATGAAACTTCTCATGCTACCCGATGGCATGCTTTCCCTGCGCGCTGAGTTCTGGCAACAGGAGGTCAGAGACATCGAGGTAGCTGAGACAACGGTGGGAAAAGCCGAGGTGACGGAGCCGTTACTGTGGGAAACTGTGCTCTCCTCCACGTCCTTGCTGCTGTATTTTTCAAGCAGTTCGGGCACAGCAAAACGTCGCTTGCCAATCGCTGGGGGGCTGGTGGGACAAAGTGGACGACAACCAGTAACTATAAAAGGGCTGTGGATGCTGGTGGTGATCCGCACCATGTGGTCCATAACCCCGTTGTCTTGGGGGTCCCGAGGGAAGCTGAAAGTAAGGCTTTCTTTTAAGCACTGCCTAAGCTTTTGACCAGCTGATTTGGTTCCAGTGGCCTTTGCGACCAGTTGCTTCAGTTCAGGCCACTCAGGCATGTAACTTTCACAGAACTGCTCAGCAACAGAGTGAACCTGCAGGCGGCGTAGTCTGCACAAGGTCTCAAACCTTCCTGTTCTAATGACCCAATCCTTCAGACCTCTTCCTTGGACCATATCTACTGCGTTTATATCAGCACCTTCACATGACAAGAAGAGACAAATAAAGTGCAAACATATTAATAGTCAGTAAAATAACTCCGCTTCAGGAACATGTAGTATTTATGAAACAGACTGCAAAAACAATGTACAACCTCAGACTGTGTATTGAGATAGATACGCGTTTGTCTGTAAACACAGCCAGATCATGGATTAATGCTGTCAGCGTGTCTCTGACATAACGGAACTTTTAATAGAGCATGTGTGGATTTTTTTATAGCACTATGCTAAATGTGTCCCTGCACAGTTTAAACAGGTCTAATCTCTGTTGTCCAAAAAAGAACCAGATTAGTTGACAGATCAGATGTCCTGGATTACCCCATATATCTCACATGTATATAACAGTAGACATTTTTGTATCTGTTATCCAAGATGCACTTATTAATACTCCTTATTACATGTTGTCCTGTATCCTTGTTATCAATTAAAATAATTCCATATGTACCATATGTGCACGATCCAGGAACTTACTTACCAACTGCATCTGAGTAGACACAAACGAAATAAACTCACCGTGCATTAGCAGGGCAGACACACAGTCCTCTCTGCCCTGTAGACCTGCCTTGATGAGGGCTGTGAAGCCACGGGGATCCCTGACCTCAGTGTCCACTCCAGAGTAGTAGTTAAGGATGTAGTTCAGAATGGTGATGAAGCCTGGATCAAAAATTCAATTAAATTATTAAATGAAACGTGTTAATGGAGCTGGATTCATTGTTTTATGCTGTACAGTGTGTTTCAAACATACCTGCCTGGGCAGCAATCATAAGGGCTGTATTGCCATCACTGTCTTGATGGTTGATGTCTATAAATGGACATTTGTGCAGCAAGGTGACAATATCCACAAAACCGTGGCCCACAGCCAACATCAGCCCATTCTGACAGAGAACATGGAAGAAATACGTCACTAAACTCAAAGGTTTCGTCTTTCATATGTTGCTGTATGTATTTTTTGCATATGTGTAGATTTGTACATGTCATTGTGTAATCAAAAGGAAAATGTGCTTCTTCTCACCCTGCTGTTGATGTCCAGCTCCATGGCCTCTTCTTTAGTGATCCCTTTCTCAAGCATCTGACGTAGAGATACTGCGTCATTCCGAGTACAGGCCTCGTACAGCGTTTTAGCTGGCTCTGAATACTTTTCCTCCTCGTCGTAGTCAGGAAAAAGTGAGTCTTCAGAGAACAAACTCCCTGACTCAGAATCATTCAGGAGGAGCTCCGAGTCCTCCCATGGGCCCTCACCCAGGTTGGGGTCATCGCTTGCACTAGCCATTGGACCCCCTCTAGCTGGGATCACAGCTGGGTATCAAGTCTGCTGCACATCACCCACATCTTGAATAAAAACATGTTAGAACAACTTATCACACAATGTGTCATTTTCCAGATTTCCCTCAGTTATGTGACAGACATGCGAGACCTGCATAACACCATCCCACCTCAGGAATGCCTTTGATTCCTTCTCAAAATAAGCACCTGAGACTGGTCTACGTGTGTCTGCAAAACTACCAACAAAACACTAGCAGTCTTTTCATTTAGCATGGTAAATATATCTGCTGACCTGAAAGGGCCTTGTCTATAAGTCATGACACCTAAAGAGGATGAGAAGCTTCACCTGACTTCAGCCCTCCTGTCAGAGCGCTTGACTCGTAAGTCTGTGATTTGCAAGATAGGTAAGCTGTCTGTGTAATGTGCTTTTTTTTGCCAACATATATTCATGGCCTTGGGTAATTACAGTATAGAGAAAAGTGGGAGTATTCCACAGTTATTTTCACCTTTAGAATATAGGGAACAAATTATTTTAGAATATTTAAAAAAACTGAAGCACATACTGTGTAAACGTATATGTCCCCACAATGAAACAGGCACAGCTGAGATCAAGAAACATGCCAGAAATGCAAAAGATCAGTAAGTAAAGTCAAGTAATGTCAATAAGGCACAGTAGGAGGAGTGACAGGGGTGAGAAAGGCCATATGGTGCTGAAAGCAATGGAAGGCCAGGCCAGTGACAGCATCTGTCACAGTGTCTTGACCATGTCACACTGCTCTGTGGTACAAACAGACAGGGAGATCCAATGGTTTACAAGTTTTGTTTGTCTGTGTTGAAATCTGCAAACTATACAAAAACATTCATGCACACATGCAAACATTCATTTTGTGATTTTCTTTGTTAGGAGTATTTTGAAACCAGCGATGACACAATTTCTCATGACTCACACTCAGAATTCACTGCAGATGGCAATGAAAACTAACATAATTGCTTTAATATGTTTCCGTAGAGTTAGTGACTAATTAAAAGTGAAAAGACTGTCAGCTTGGCTGCCTTGGTTCTGCATTTATCACTAAACCATACCCACACTAGACAGAAATGATTAGCATTGTGCCACACAGGACACTAAAGATTTCTCTTCTCTCCTTGTCTCTCTCCTGCACAAACACAGACAGCTCCTACCTTTACCTTGTCCCTGTGACCTACACTTCCTGCTGAGCACCACCTTACAACTAGGTCAAGCTTGTTCCTCTGAAATGTTTCAGAGGAACAAACTATTTTATTATAAACTGTTAGACTATTAGAAAAAACAGTGGAAGTCTCACCCTAAAACAATCCAGCCTTGGGGGCGTCCTCTTCTCTTTGCTCTCTGTTTTGGAACCTGCTCTTGGTGGTTAAACCATCCTCACACATTTGATTTGAACTCCTCCTGCTGCCTCTTGGTAACTAAGTTAAAGATTACCAAACTGACTCCAGCTCCAGCCTTTTCCCTCCCTCCATCTCTCCCACCGGGCAGTTAGGTTGCCTCATCAGTCAGCGATCCGACCAGGTCCTAACATAGACTCTACATAGAGGCTCTCATAAGTCAGGCAACATGCTCTCACCCTCTCATCCTGATTACAGAAGATTTAAAGATTAAGAGAAAGAAATAGAGCAGCCAACCTTGCTCTCTCTACAATCTGTTGAGTTAGTTTGCTCTCTCTCTTCTCCACGCAGCGCTCTCAGAATCTGTCCAGCCACAGCTCTCCGTAGCCCGTATGTTGTGTCAGAGCAAACCTCTCTACTTGTCCGAATGAGTCGCTGTGTCTGAGGCATGTAAGCTGTGGCTCCTAAATCTGTTGCACTGCTGAGGAGGCCCTGCTTGAATAATTTCAGTGTGTAGCTTCAGTGTGTGATAGGAGACAGCACCTTGAGTATATTTCACATGGAAATTCATGTGTGAGGGCAACAAACTAACTAACAACTGCTGTTGCTCAAGCCAGCGGGACTTGATAGTAATTATCCCCACGACATGAACGACACACACAGACATGCATGAAACACTATGCACACACAAACACTTCATTGTACAGCCCTGCAAATTCTCCAGAGTTTGGAGCAAACAACAGATCAGAATATGTGCATGATGAGAGCTTTTATTTTATTTCCTGCCTATTTTATGTTTCACTCACCTTTTTAATTACAATTCAAGTTAATTTTCTTATTAACCTGGTGTCTCAGGTAATCAGGTTAGAGGTGTTAGCATCACCTTTGATAAGTAATCTTATTTTCCACTTACTGGAAACCTGGTTATCTTTTGATAACTAGTTTCACTGCAGTTGAAAATGTAATCACAACTTACCATGTTTATTCATAGAATTGGGACTCACGCGGGCTCAAAGATGGATATAAACAGATTAACTGTCATGTCTAATTGGAGATGAACCCATCAGTGATTTTGTACAAGTGGATGTGACCTGTGTTATACAATGCCACCCCTGTGTTAGAGGGGTGTAGAGTGCCCCCTTCTGATCAAACTGAGGAATACTTGTTTATGTAGTGAAGTCGAACCAGATTTTCACACATCTCCTGTTTAAAATAGAAGCAGTATGAATACTGAATGCAGGCTACAGCTTCTGTCTAAAAAATCAAATGAGATGTTGTGAGACAGCACCATATGAGAAAAAGTGATTTGGTATAGTTTGTCAATTATAATTCAGAAGCACTTTGACATAACGTCGTGTAGTTGCTGATCTGCTCTGAAGAACAGAAATATGTTACATGGAGACAGCACCGAAACACCTCCAACAACTGAATCCAGCTAAATCATGAAATGTTTCGACCAGTTTCTTAACAGGAACTGTTTCTGTGGCTGTGAAGAAAATGGCCCATAACTCAAAACGTGCTACATTTACATAGAAGAAGCCAAGGTGCTTTATCACTTCTTACTGATATGAAGCACAGGAAGAGGAAAAATGGCAAAGCTCAGGGACAGATTTATAGCTTAGCAGGCAAACACAGAAATGAAGCAGATAGGAAATAATACAGAGGAAGGGGAAGTCTGTTTGGCACAACAGGGTGGGGTAGTACAAAGTGTATTTTGGATGTTTTCCTTTAACCTATTAGTTTGACAGAAACATCAACCTACTGCACCAGATGAGGGCAGCAGAGCCCACACAGCAAACTCTGACATTAGTTAAATGCTCTGCAGTGAACTTTCATCCCATTTGACAAATGGTTATGAACGTGAATGGAAGAGAACATTTAGTTCTGATTCTTGAACTCCTGATGTACCCTTTTAGGGTCACGGTTATTTTCCTCCTATTTAGCCAGTTTTTCACGGAGTCATTCGCTCATCATCGCTCATCATCTGCCAAAGGGAGCCCCTCTTCTCTCCAGACAGCTCAGTACACAGCAGAGGCTGGTGGCAGAGAGAAAGAAAGTTGGAAAGGGGTTTGAGAAGCAATCAGCTAAGTTTAGGCAGCTTAGTGACTGACTCAGACAGACAGACACGTGCTTTGCTAATATTAGATCACTGGCAGTCTCTCCAGTACTGCTCTAACCAGCTCTTTGCTCCAACATTTCTGCTGTATTCCCACCTATAGTACGCTAAAAGACAGAATTCCCCTCTGGGAATCAGGTGAATTAATCAGGAAGCAGGGAGGAAACAGAGTTAAGCTTGTTATGAAAGGCAAGACCTTTCTTACAGCCTAAACACGTTAAAGCCAACTTTACTGAAGATTTAAAGGCTGTGTTAGGATCTGATCTGGTCAAGCAGACAAAAAAAGTGCAGTGAATCAAGTATTAAAACGTAAACTCTCTGTATATTATTCTACTAAATAGGTGCAAAAATATGCACTGTTGAGTGCAAC
Organism: Microctenopoma stevenorrisi; assembly: GCA_032270685.1. NCBI lineage: Eukaryota > Metazoa > Chordata > Actinopteri > Anabantiformes > Anabantidae > Microctenopoma > Microctenopoma stevenorrisi. Next base: position 10,703,608 of record JAUMTR010000025.1, on the reverse strand, counting down.
AGTCTTGATATTAGCAGAATGACCAGAGACATTATTACACATCATTATTGTGTTCACTGTTGATAATTTCACTAAGCAACAGTAAATATGTTAAAGGGAACTTCAGTAGTGTTTTTGTGGCGTAGTACTGTATTTTTGTCCATGTGGTGGGATCCAATGTTTTACAACAGTAGCTGGTCTTTCAGTCAAATATTTAAACGTGAGTACTCAGTTATAGTTAAATATTTTAGATCATACTACACTGACATTGTTTAATGTTGGGTGTGCTAATTGACAAGTGACCCCTCTCATTGTGGGTAATTCCTTGTGGGTAATATGTATTTGACACTTCTTTGTTTGACTCAGGCTATTTAGGATTTAAGAAAATGTGCAAAAGCTTTTCATATAAACTAATCAAGTTATACAATAAATCAAACAATAAAATATGAAATAACTGGAAAATGTACATGTTTAAATTTGTAACTTTAGCTTTTTAGTTTTCAGAGTAATAAAATACGTAGATGAGGAAATGTGATTTCTTTGTTTCTCTTGGTTTTGTTATATTGAGAGTGTTTTTTTAAGAGAAACTTGGAAATATCCTTTATAGCTATGAAAAAGTACATGCTAATAATTTTTTTCTTATTTTATATATGTTTTATTATATTGGGATAACATGTTGCTGTACAGTAGTGTGAGGTGTTTATATTACAACTGTTTCAATTTAAATAACAGGTGGCTTCTATTCAGTAAAAAATAAATGAAGTTAGTTAGCCTAGCCCAACACAACTAAATATCTAACTCCAACCATACAATAAGTTAACCACAAAAAATATTTTAACTCTCAAACAACTCTTTAAATCTGTCAAAAGGTCCTCACAACATTTATAAACTAAACAATCTCAATACATAAAGGGCCAATCTGCTCCCTCCTTTTTTGCATGCCGTCTAACTTTTAATGAAAAATGATATTGTAGCACCAAAGAAAACAATGCTGGTGTAGTTAATCACTCATTCTGTAGTTACAGAAGTGGCGTAACGCGTGTGAACAATTGGTGACAGTCTCCTAAATAGTAGCTTAATGGGCTGTGTGTCCATGCCTTATTTGGGGCTGCCCTGCTGCTCAGGAGTTCACACAATCCATGTGTCAGTGCCTGAGACTTAGGGTAAAGATAAAGTGAGAGCGCAGGGTTCCGGGGAAGTTCAAAACAGACCAGATGAGATCTAGAAAGGAGTTTGATAGTTAGACACCAGGAAGACATAAAAGAGGAGAAATAATTATGGAAGGAGGAGATATTTTTGGGAGGGGGCTGGTGATCCTCTATAGCCAATGAAGACCAAGAAAGGAGGATTTCAGAGTGGATGAAGTCCTGAAGTCACAGCTCACTTTCAGTGAGAAGTACTTCCACACTGGCAAAACTCCTCGCTTAGAAGGATGGCAAAGAAGAGGACAGATGACTGTGCCCAAGAAGGCCCAAGAAAAACTATTTGTGTTTCCAGGGGAAGTTTATATTGACAGGACAAGGTGGACATATTTGCTGGACCAAGCCAGATTTAGAGACTAAGTCAGCTCACCTGTGTTTACTGGGAGAGGGAAAAGCTCTGAGGCTCCTGTCCCAGCTCACATTTCCAAGACCAGAGAGAAACCTACCCCCTCCTCTAAAACCAGATAGTGTGTGAGGATTCCTGTGTCACAGAGTCGTTGTGCCTCAGTGATAACTGTGGCAACTCAAGGACCAGAAAAGAGGGGGGCACGAGAGACAGAGAAAGACAAAGATTGTGATCACAGCAGGATAAAAAATAATTCAAGAAGAGTTTTCACTGGTTTAATTGGGGAGAATGAAGGCTCTACTGAAGAATCAGGGACGCACTGAGCAGATTCTGGGAGCCATGGCTGACGTTCCACCCATGGCTATGCCCAGTCAACAGTGGGTAAGTTGTGAAGCTATATTTGTGTAAGTTAGGATGTTTATACAAAACTGTAAGGTCACCAATTCAAAAGGAAAGCAAGAGACACATATTGAGGCACCACACAGAGCTTGTGGAGCAGGAAATATGTGAGTCATCTTGTAACATTTTGAGTTTCTTTCTATCACTGATCATATAATGGTCCAACTGGAAAAGCAGACAGTGGAGAAACAGAATGACAGAAGAGCTGCTAGTTTCTGTCTAGTGCTTTGGAAGAATAGTGGATATTTCCAAGGAACAGGAAGCAGAGCAGAGGTGATTAAACCATCTGACCATAAAAATAGTCATGCGGGTCTAACGTCTCATTGCAACCCTGCAAATGTATGTTCCACCTTCCCTCTCTGCCCTAATATTTCTTTTCTTCTCTTCTCTCCCCATCTGACACACAGATATACAGGTCCCTCTCAAAAAATTAGCATATTGTGATAAAGTTCATTATTTTCTGTAATGTACTGATAAACATTAGACTGTCATATATT
>JAUMTR010000025.1:10672418-10691676 GCA_032270685.1 Microctenopoma stevenorrisi | reverse complement strand
AAACCTGGATTACATGGTACAATTCTCTCCTCTCCTCTCCTCTCCTCTCCTCTCCTCTCCTCTCCTCTCCTCTCCTCTCCTCCCCTCTTCTCTCCTCTCCTCTCCTCTCCTCTCCTCTCAGCTCGACTCCTCTCCTCTCCTTCTCTCTCCTCTCCTCTCCTCTGCATTAGGCTTTACACGTTGCTCCTCTTCTCCTCCACATTTCCTTAGATGTCCGCCCACCTGTGCCTTATCTCTCCTTCCATTCGTATGAGTGTATGTAATGGTTTACGTGTTAGCCTCAATCCTTTCGCCTGCTTTCTCCAGCTAAAGCAACAGATGTGTGCCACATACACGTTAGAGCAAACGGATAAGAAAAGTCCTTCCTACACATGACTACACAGTGAGGAACAGGAAAGAGGACATGCATCAAACACGATATAAATACACGAAGAAACATAGGGGTTTGTGTGGACGGGTTTGTAAGTCACTGTCCTCATCGAGATGAGTTTGTGTCAGCTGGGTATGTGCCGCACGTGGCTGGATAAAACAGAGAGGGGGCTGAGCCACTCTGAAACATTCCTCTATCTCAAACAGCGAGAGCTGAACACTACATCAGTAATCCTCTACGTCTGTCGTGCGTCCCTGCCTCCAAGTCTCCTGTTTGTGGGAATGAAGTTCAGCAGGAATAGCAGTAGTCCATTAGGAAAGTGTAAAAGCAGCAGGGTGAGTACGTACACGCCGTCGTCCTTTAGGGCATCGCTGTAATATCAAACAGAGAGCAGGGGGAACTTTTTTTCACTGTCTGCAGTCACGAGACCTCCGTCGCTGATGTTGAAACATCAATGGCAGTAACAATGTCTGAGTTCACACTGTGGTACCAAGCTGTGCGCTTGTTCCCTTTTACAAGCTGACATCAAAGGCATAAACAGCGGGACTACCCGCTGAGGCTCTGCACTGTACATATGAAGTAGGCTTTCATATTATTGGCCAGCGTTGTTGGATACATACCTCAGATTCCTGCAGTTTAATCTCTTATGTAATGGATATTCTACTGGTCCATGGCCTGGAGCTCCCCGCTGCACCTCTACCACGTTATCATAACAAATACACGCACACTTAGATCATAATATGTGAACGTGTGAGGGATTCAGAGAAAGAAACATTTTAGTCGTGTTAAAAGAAGTCTCAGCAAGCACAGGGTAAGAGCATTATTCTGGATTCCCTTCAACAGCTTTAGCTTATCAGGAGGGTGTTTTCAGTCCAACATGCCAAACTGAGATATTTTTTATATTTTACACTTGAGAGAAAAACCTTGAGCTCAGGTTACATCTGAGCCGGAGAAAGAGGAGCACACTAACATGTCAGGAGAGACCACATTATAAAACTACAGTAATCTCTTCAAGCAACTTTGTTTATGTGAAGCTGGGTGCTCTATAAAACCTTTTTTACAGAGCACGTAAAACAACTCTTGCTTCCACTGTGTTGAGGAGCTCGTGTACAGTCCTCTTCAATCATCTCATGTAAAGCAGCTTCTATAATTAACATGTTAGGGGGGGAAAGGGTCGGCTGTGGTGGATTTTTCAATCGCACTTCCTCTTTCTCTCCTTTTTATCTCTTCTCTCTTCAGCCCCGTCTCCTTACTTACATTTTATCTGATACGTTTGCCTTTTTTAAATGTACAGTGCCTTCCTTTACACATCTGAATTTTGTCCAGTCGGACTCAGGACGCCCCTCTTTCTGTTGTGTTGTTTACAGGAAGAACAAACAATGCAGGCCTGACCTCATAAGCAAAGGTCATCAGCACCTCTGGCGGCCACAAGACATTGTTCTTGCAGGTCAAGCATGCCGCAGTATGAATTAATGTCTGTTGTTACTCAACACTAACTGGATTCTCTCTTCTGAAGATGAGATAATCATGGTCGAATTAAAAAATAATGTCCAAGTGTGAGCTGCCACCTTTCTACTGTAACACTGATATGAACTTGAAACAGTTCATATTTGAGATGAGATGACGCTTTTGTCATCTCATTGCAGTTTCAGTGTCTTTCTCTATTGCATTTGACAAAACTGTTTATGATGCCTCCGCATCGTTCATTGATTCTAAAAAAGCACTCCACTGATCGCACAAGAGGAAATTACAGTGTACCACATGAATCATTCCGTACTTAGGCATAATAGCACTTCCATGCTGGATGATGCCACAAAATACAGTATGTCATTATGCCACACCGTATGTATACTTCATTCACACATTCAGCCAGATCCACAATCTCTGTAGGTCTCAGTGACTATACAGCGAGTGATCACTTGGTTCCAGTTTGTTCACTTCAGAGAAATGGGCAAATCAGTTGCTTTCTGTAGCCCTATACAGAGTATCCTGTCACACTTTGTGATCGTAGTGTAAGGAAAGAGAAACACAGTCAGTAGCGTGTTTGTCTAGTGCAATGTGGAAATAAAGAGGTGTTGTCGGTCATTGCAGCATGTGTGGTGCAAGTTTATTGCAGGATTGATAATTGCCAGAAGGCATGAAAAATTGACATAGCGGAAATATAAGAGAATACATAAACGTGACTGCAGTGGGGGAAGGGTTAGCATTATTGATTTGAGCAGTACTCAACATGATAAAGGAGGTCAGATAGCTGGACAGGTGGAGAGATGGGCATAATGAAAGAGGAAAGCACGTATCATTTGAGCTCTGATGTTAGCGCTGCTGTGCACTGCACATTAGCAGATTGGCTGCCAGAGGGCCATTAGTGAAGGCTGCTTCCCAGCAAAGACTGTTGACAAATCAGTTAAAAATAGATGGTGTGCCTTCGCCTGATATTGTCCGCAGTCAGTGAAAGACAACCTGTGAACTTATCAAATCAGATCTGATAGGGGGACTTTAATGAATGGTTTTAATGAGTAAGTAATAAACCGCGTGTTACTTTCAAGATCACCAAATGCAGCATACTAGGTACTATATGTGTGTTTAGTGGGGTATGGGGGTCAAATACTGACTGTTAAAAAATAAAAATGTGTGCCGAGTTCTCATGACGTTACTGAAAAATGTTTCTTTGCATATACATCCCAGCACAAACACAGAATGTAGAATATGACATTTCGCTTTTAGTTTAGCAGTTTCAAATTCTCTTTTACTTTTTCTTGTTTTTTCATCTGCATTTCATTGGTGGTGACTTTTCTCAAATATTCCCTGACCCCGTCGCACCGAGCAGCTTCATTTGTGTCTGGGAGTTAGCGTTCAAGCGAATAATCTGCAACTATATCAACACAGCAACAAAAGCCAGTATACATCTCTGCCTCCACAAGCACGAGCCTCTGTTTCTATTCATGTTCATTACTTTCTTTTTAGCTTTTCGACCCCCATATTGTTCCACAGTGGGAAAACACTTCTGAGCCTTGAATAAAATGAAGACATAGCTTTGCAATTTTAGAGTTTACTATCAAGAGACAATTCCTTACAATGAAACTAAACAGATTATTGAATCATATCAGATCATATTTTTGATTTATAAGGCTGATACTGCTGTACTGTATAAAGTGTTCTTGTTATTTTATCCACCCCTAATTTTCAGCTGTTTAGTAATGTTCAACTTCAACGTGTGACTAATTTGCTGCAGTTTCCAGTCAATTTACTATAAAACACTTGATTATAATATGTTGATTTTTTTCTCTTTGGAGTTCAGCGTTCTGCTCAAGGGCACTATAGCAACAATGTTGTTTTCAGACTTAGTTGACCTTAGCTAACCTGTGACCCCAAGACCCATGAATAAATTCAGATAACAAGTGGAGTGTGTGCGTTTGATAGAAAGCAGCTCTGTTGGCAAATGTAAGGGAAAATGGCCGTGACAGGACCAGTGTGTCTTTTTCTGTCTCAGCTTTAGAGCCCACTGTGTCATCAGCTTATAAGGCAGACTTTAGACATTATGGAAAAAGCAACAAAAATAGCTGAAATTGAAGGTATGCTGCTGGACTGCTGTGGCCCAGCCTTGCGTTCAGCAGTCTGAGATATTTTTAAACCTTCACCCTGGCCCACCCTCCACCTCGTCATCTACTCTTGCCCTCCCATCCAACCCCGTCTCGCCTTCACTGTGCAACCGATCTCCTCCATATTGTTTCTCTCTCTCACAGGCAACAATAAAAAGGGCACAGAGGGAGAGAGAGGGAGAGAAAAATATAGTGAGAGGACGGCCAGGGGGACGAAGGCTCTCAGATGAACAAATCAGCAGCTCTGAGTTGTGGGATGCATGTTGTGTGATTTGATGACTTGGAATGTGAACACCAAGTGGAGAATTCTCATTTTATTTCTCCTCCTCAACCCCCTTCTTTCCTTTCCCCCACCTCTCTCCCCCTTTTTTTAGGCTGTTGGCCTACAGCCAGTCACTTATTAATTATGTCTTTTCCCCTTTTTGCTATTTTCACCATCTCCCTATTTTCGTAGTTCATTCTCCTTTCCTTTTTGCTCTACCAAATGACCTTTCCCTGACATATTTCCAGGGCTCCCGTCCACTTCTCCTACTCTCCCACTCCGTTTCACTCTTTTTCTCTCTTCCCTTGGGCTCTGTTTGTAAACGTGCAGAGGAGAAGAATGAGGGAACAAATTATGAAACACCGGAGTGCATTCCATACCTTGTTTAGAAAGAATTCTCCAACAGCACAGAGGGCAAGAGGAGCCGGTTCCCCCCGCATGTCTGCCCCCACTTTCAGCACATATGATCCTTTTTTAATACAGTGGTTAGTGTTGTGTCCATGGCGTCTGAAATTCTTTCACTTTCTACTCAACTCATTTTCATCCAGGTGTATTGGAACATACTGAGTGTGAGTGTGAGACAGATTGACTACAGCAATTACTTGGCTGCCCTCTTCTGCAGTTCTCCCCAGAGAACATTAGAGAGAGGAGAGAGGCCTCGCTGCAAAATATTCCAAAACACAAAGCAAAGCAAACAATGGGGAGTGACAGTATCGAGAGCAATGAAATGATGTGTTGGAGAAATGGGCTTGAGCTTTGTCTGCAGAAGAGTAGAGCACCACATGCTACTTCTAGGTAAACTGACCCTGAGAACAGCTGCGTGTTGTGTCTGCAAAAGGGTACATTGTCCAATTTCCAGGTTAAACAGTGGATAGAAGAACCAGGCCATTTTGTTAGTGGTGTATGTTAAATGCAGCTCATTTGTTTCTCTCTAACAGTTTACTGTTGTTTGTGTTTGTGCCGATTTTTCATTTAAATTCGCCCTTATGCGACCAGATGATATTTGTACAGTTTAATAATTATATAAATAATAATAATAATAATAAAAAATTAGTGGATCATCAGTGGCACAAAAGTGTCTTGAATAACTTAAATATTAGAAATTCCCAGTAAATTAGGGTTAGGGGTAGGGTTAGTGTTAAACTATCCCCTTGGCCAAGAAGAAGACTTGTGGAAGTATATTGAAAATATTATTGGATTATTCAATAATAAAAAATAAAAAAAATTAGCTACTTTCCTCCCTTTTGACAACAAATGATACTACAACTCTTGTCAGAATAAAACAGGAAATCACCCGAATCTAGAAAATTGTGGCTGAAAGAGTTTTGTGGTTAAGTCACTTATCGTATTGTTTTTTTTTAGCTTCTGTAATGAAAGTAAAAAAACACTCTCACTTTTTTTATTTCTGTGCGACTGTCTCATCAGGCAGATACAAAGTGACAGATAACAGCACAGATGAGCTTCATTAACGGCAATAAGTGTAAGTTTGTGTCTTTAACCAAAGGCAATCTAACTATTTAAAAATCTGAATATCCTATAGAAAAATTGTTTATTTTTATTTTGCATGACCTTATCATTATGATGAATGTTGACTAATGCAGAACTGAATAATCTCAATTATCTGAATAAACATGGTCGGAATCGTTCAACCTATGGCTTAAAGTGATGGATTAGCAGGTGAACCTGAGCCCCTGGTTTTCCCCAGATCACACTTACCGATTCAACAGAACACAACAGATGTTGTGTATTCATAAGACAACCTTTTAATAGCCATATGGCACCAAATGCAGGATTTCATCTGACACAGAGAAAAGCTGACAGGTGCAGATGCTTTTCTTGAATTTGAAATTAGCTTTTCAAATGTTTCCTTTGTGAGAGCAGCATTGTCTTACAAATAACCCAAAGGCACCAAACCATTTATTGTTGAACTACTGTATAAATATCAATGCAAATGTATGATAATTATTGCCTTTGGTTTATGTGTGTGTGTGTGTGTGTGTGTGTGTGCCACAACAGAATAGCATGCACATGTGTTCTACTATGTGTAATATAAGTTGTGTGTGTACCCACATGTGTAGGTTGATTTCATGTCTTGCTGATGGCAAATCTTTTGTGTGCTGTCCCTAACTCTCTCTCCTTCTGGGTTTAGTTGCTATGGTGACTATAATGGGGAGAGGTGGAGAGTCATGGAAAGGAATGAAAATGTGTCTGGAAAGCCCATCAAGTCTGACTGAAAATGACTGTACCAGCACATCTTAACATCTGCAGGACAACACAGTGAAGACTGAGACAGGCGCTTCACTTCTCTGTGGTTTTAAGAAATGAACATCTTATGATCATCCCAGACACACTGTCCTGTACATGTATTATGTATTGGAAGTTTGGATGCTGATGATTGGGTGTAATGGGCTGTGTTTATAGGAATCTACATTCCATTCACATCTGACTTGTTTAGGTGTAGGTGTAGTTCAGACTATGAGACTGACCTTGTACACAGCCAGCTTGAAAAACAGCAGGAGCCCTGAGCTGAGCTGTCAGGCAGACCAGGGCCAGCAGGAGAGACTCCCTATCCCTGCAGCCGAGCCACAGCTCTGTCTCCAGCTCTCCGTGCAGGCCTGCTGACTGGCACTGCCACAGCTGCCATATGGAATCACAATCGCTTTTAATTTGCTCTGTGTTCTCGCCCAGCTTGGGCTTAATGGCAGCCTGGTTTAGCCCCAAAGAGAAGTGTAAGTATGCGTGAGCCACTCTGTCTCAGACCTTCTTTCTGTGTTTGTGCATGTGTGTGCACCCATCATTCATTGTTGATCATCATTGTGATGATCAACAGCACCCAGTGTGTGCGCTGCCTGCTGCTAAAGAGCCTGAAAGCATATTGTTGGTCATCAGTATGATTATGTGGGGACGTGTCACATGTGGGTCACAGAACTGCTTTGAATCGCACATTTTCGTACATGGCCGCTCAACCAACGGAGCTACTGCAGTACAAACCTCGTTTAGTGAATGCTACTGCAATACGATTCTCACACACATCTGTCTGTGTGAGTGTGTATCATGTGGGGGTTGGTATGAAGGGACAACCCACTGATTTGACACTTGGATGTCAAAATCTGTAATATTTAAAAACATAACATTTTTGTTGATAGAAGAAGAATTTGGGCATTAAAACTCTACTACTGTTTTGATATTTTATAAAAGTGCAGTGCTAAATGCTGACATTCTCTTCACAGGTGGGGAATATGGAAATTCTCGTGTCTATGTTCTACTCTCTGTTGATCCCATGGTGCTTTGTACTACATTAGAACTCTTGTGTGTGTGTGTGTGTGCATTTGGTTCGCTGTTCGAGTTTACATTAATGGTCATATACGCAGATGGAGCCAGGAACTTGGCTGGTCTCTCTCTGAATGGTTCTTCAGGAATGTCTAGAGTTTTCTGGTCCTCTAACCACAAACATGGTTCCAGTCTCTCACTGCCAGGACGGTGCAGCTGCAGCAGCATAAAAAAAGCCGTCTTCAGTGGGATTGCTACTGTTTACTGTCTACTCATGTTAACGAATCCTAATTTCTAAGTGACAGCTCATTCAGATAGATAGGTAGATCCTTTAGATGGTGGAAAATCATCTCAACAGGAATCAGGAACTGTGATTTTAATGCTCAACCTTAACCCATAGAAATGCATTGCAACTCATGTTGACATGTTGTTGACATGTCAGTTGGACTAGTGGTGGCATCTATCTATCGCTTAGGGCTGGTTGATAAGCCCTCATCAGGAGAAGTGTTTGAATCGCATTGTTCCATAGACAATAGGATTAATACCAGCATCACCTATTCAGGACAGTTTTCTGCAACTGGCATCACTTTCATGCTTTGCAGATGAAAAATGTGTCTGTAAGTGTTGGTGGTGGGAGACAGACCAGCGTGTCCCTATGTGTGTCTGCACAAACTAGGTCAGTAAGAGGACAGGAAGTCTCTGTTCGCGTGTCTGTGTCGTGCCAAAAGTTAACACATGAAAACTGTTGCATACTTGGATGTTTCTAGTAACATCACTTTTGTATGTTTATTCTATCAAGTACGGTTTAAAGGCAGCTTGTAATAATCACATTATTGTCTTTTTCTGTTTTTTATTATTATTATTATTCCTCCTCTGCTGTCACCACCATTTTAGCTATCTGATTCTGTTGTCTCCAACCTAACCTTAATTTACTGCTTGCCTAGGCCATGAATAATCCCTGCTCTCCCCAGCAGTCCATCTAGCAGATTCTTCCTTCTGCTGCTGTTCATTAAAATGCATATTTATATTAATTGGACATATTTTTTCAGCTTCACAATTTTATTAGAATCTGAGGTTTTCAGTTCTCTTGCTTAAATGGTGGAAGAATGGTTAAATGGTAAAAAAAAGGAGAAGAGAGAAGGTGAGAAGGTGAGAAGAGACAGGATGAGATATGCTTCTTCTCTGCTGATTTGTTTTGCATGTTGAGGACCTGCTGATATCAGCAACTTTGGACCAGCATCGCATTAGAGCAGCTGTGTGCCCTGATCTCATGGCATCCTCGGTCAAAGTCTACTATAAGAAACAGTGCAGTGCAGAGACATGCAGATGGAAGGAGAGGGTTAGTGTTCAAAAAAGGGTGGCAGAGGGACATGTGGTAGATAAGATAAGGTTAAAATAATTAGAAAAGGGAAGGGAGGAGCAGAAAAAGAAAGAACAGCAAATTATTAGGATTTATTAACTAGAAGTTGCAAACAAAGGACACATAAACCAGCCTGTACAGGCTCAAACACAATGAGGAAACATTGAAAGTGTAAAGGTTCATCAGAGGACAATTCAAGGGTTTCTGGTCATATGCTTCAGGTGCTAAGTACCTCATTATCTTCCAGATCTTTTAGTCTGTACGTATGAGTATCTGAGTGCAGCCCAGGTCCTGCTAGTTGATGGGAAGAGTGTCCATTTCCTCTGAGTGGGTGAAATGTAATATACAAGCAGATCCCAGGCTAAGAGGGCAATAGATAGAAGAGAAGAGTTGTTAGCGATGATGTAAGGGTGCATCTAGTGTCTCTCAGGGATGGGATTTATAAAAGGCTGGCAATGATCGGCAGCTCGAACAGTGTTTGATGAGTTTGTCACTCTGGTGACCAGCAGGTCATCTGCCTCTGACGTGCTGTGTCTTGTTTGCTGACGCTGGAAGCTCAGATCACATGTGAACAATCCACAGCCAGCCGTCTGGACTTCTGCCCTGGAAAAAACTGTGCACATATATCAGTTTGTAAAATGTGTAAAAAGCGGTCGGTCGTTACGTGTGTTTTGGTGGAATCCAGTGATGCCTAAATTGCCTGCATGGTCCCGAGAGGCCATAGGATTGACAGAGTGCTTCAAAGCGGAACGGCTGTGGACAGATTTGCTCCATTACAGCCAACGCTTTTAGTCGGATTTGTCAGCACAGCAGTGCCCACTTACCAACTGATCAATAAAGGGAGGTTGGACCAGACTTCTTCAGGTGGTCCAGTGCTTGTAGTACTACCATCTACCTAAAACTCTGCATGTGACTGAATGATTTTAATTTCACACTTTAACTTCCCTTTTTGACAGGAATAATGCATTGCATGTTTTCCTTTTCCTGTGACACAGATGTAACCAGGTAGTTCGTTTAACTGGTAAGGACATACAGTTCACCTTAAACCAAATGGAAATTTGGACGTTTTCAGAAATGTTTACCTGCTTAATGATGAAAATATTGATTAGTTAAAAAAATGTTAGAGCACATGCTGTAAGAAGGAGTTGCTGCTTATTTACGATAGAAGAAAACGACGACAGACCCCTTTTTGTGTGATCTAATCGAATTACAAATAAATGAACCACACACTATAAAAAAAAGTAAATTGCAGTTTTAGGCAATGAGTACTGTTATGCTTTATCATAGTGAGCGAATAGAAAGTCTGAAAATGATTTGCCGCAGAAACCCACTTGTCTCTAAAGTTAAAAACAGTAGTACATGAATGTTTAGAGTGGACGTCCTACCCAGCGTTTCACATAGCTGCTGGGAGATTGGTGACATCTCAGCATCAACTGATCATCGGAGATCATTTCTTGAGTGTGGCCTAAAAAAAAAAAAAAAAATCATCAGAGATCAGTTCATCTTAATGCAGCCTCTGCCCACCGCAGGCACATAAACAATATCATCATTTCAAGATTCAAGATTCAAGATTCAAAACACTTTATTAATCCCAGAGGGAAATTGTTTTGTCTTAGCGGTGGGATTATAGAAAGGTAGAGTGGGTAGGTTTTTTCTTTTTCTTTTCCAAATATCTTTTGTGTAGGTGCATAATGGCATCAATTTGTCTCATCTTGCAACATGTGTGGGGAGAGTGGTGGCCTAAGGCTCTAAGGGGAAGCTCATCAACTGTTCTGTTTTACAGCTTACCTGCTGCTACTGTGAAAAAATGTAAAACCAAAAATGCAGAGAAAAGGAGAAGGAACCTTCCAGTGTCAACAGGGAAATTGATCCAGTGATCAGTAGGGGAGTTGCAAGGCTGCCATCAAGACAAATACAGATGTAAAGATGCTCATTATTGCGCCAGTGAGTTATGCATGCAGCGTGTCATAAATCTGTACATCTGACAGAGCTAATGTGTCATTCTGACACAGAGCTTCAAATCACAAAGCTGCACTACTGTCTCCACTTTTAGTTGCTTCAAGGCACAGAGAGGTTGTCAGCCTCCCTTTTTTTTGGTAAGTCATCTCAGATGATGTCTGGAGATGGTTAGAAATGGTGTTGCTGCTGTGTCTCTGCAGTGTGATCCCTAAACCTTGGACTGACTGAACCTGAGCAGGCCACATTGGGAAATATAAACACCCCTGGGCCTGGCCCCTGTTAGAGGTCAGAAAAGCTGAGGTTGAGAGGTACATTATTTTCTCTCCCTTTTTTCTGACATGGAGACGGTGTAGGCATTTGCCTTGGGGTTTTACAGCCCAAATGATAAATACAATAGCTTTTGGAGACAATTCCCAACAAGCAAAGGCTTGAATCCAATGTTTCTTCAGAGGTTCTGTCGAGTCCCTGCAGACTTCAGCCACATGTTTTTAAACTTTATACCCCTCTCTGTCTCTTCCCCGTGTCCAGCCTACTCTGTCCCGCAGGGCTCAGATCTTCCTATACACTTTGGTCTTTCATGTGGTTGGGAGTGGAGGTGGTGAGGGGAGGACAGGGAAATTAATCACTCTTGCACACATGCATGCACAACACCTACTCAGTTTATGGTAAGAAAGAGAGGAAATTTTGTCAGACAAGTTAGATTTTCATTTTCTTTTTGTCAGCAGCTTAAATGCACAAATCTATGCACTGGCAGCAATGTGACATCATGAATGTGAATTGTTTGCTCCGGTTGGTTAGCCACTCGTCAAACACTGTAAATGATTTGTGCAGAGGGTTCGTGACAGTTTTACACAGCTCATTTTTTCCAAATAATTTACCTAACTTAGAGAATACAGCACATACGGCAGCCATCTTAGTCTTGTTCGGTTGATGTTCTGATTCTGATAATGCTGCAGCCTCACTGCCTATGGTACAGGACATTATTTCCTCACTGAAAAGGAAGGTGGCCTGACACTACGTAGTCGCACTGACGAAGAGGCCTGGCTCTGTCCTTCTTTTAGCTTCAGACAATGAATGTCCCTGTTCTGTTAGATGTTAGCACTGCTTTTGATACTGAGCGATTGCAGCGTTTTATTTCAGAAATTTGTCATTAAGATTAAAAAAAAGCAAAAAGAGGGTTAAAAGAGGGAGTCCAATTTATTCTATGAACACAAAGGTTATTCATAGAGCTTCACAATGTGCTGTGCATGAACAGACGCTTTGCTTTTTGAGACATAATGAAAAATAAGTCCACTCATTTGTTACCTCTGGACTAGTTCACTGTAATTATCTAATAACATTATTGTCCCAATAGCTCTTTGAAATCCTCCTGTTAATTCCGATTAGAGAGAGATAATATTTTTCCAGGCGTCTCTCTTTCACACTTTGCTTCAGCTATCCCTGATTCGCTTTAATTTAGTTTTAAAATGAGACTTAAAACTCTCCTTTTTATATTAAGCTCATAGGTAGAGCTCACTCATGTGTAGTTGTGCTACGTCCTCTCTTTATCCGTTTACCACTGACTTTCTTCTCCCATAGTTGTTCTTAGTCCTCTCCGTCTCCGTGGACACTTCTGTATGTTTTGAGTGGTTCATTTTCTAACTAAGTGTTGGTCTCATACTTGTTGTCCTGTCCTTGTCCCTCCACTTTCCACCCGCCCTGGTTCTATTGGAGTGGTATAGTGGCTGGTCTCATATTTAGAAAGAGATTGAATTAATGATTTGAACATACTGTATAAGTACTGTATAAACCCTACATTGTCCAGATTTGTAATACTGGACCATGTAGGTTTGGGTGTTGCTGCTGAGTGTTGTGATAAGATCTTCCCTTTCCTCTGGGACACATGAGGGATGTTGGAATGAAGTCAGTGTTATAAACAAATGCATAATGAGTTCACACACTTAGGCAAACGTTTATGTGAAACGCGTTTTCTTGGAAACAAAAAGGTGGATCGTTTTGTTTCTCAGCTTGGGAACTGTGATATAACTGCTGCATTTTTTTCAATTATTAACTTTATTTTTTTATTTTATTATTTGAGTGTCTGTATGTAGGAAATTGGTAATCATGGGTCAGAAGACACACAACAGAGAAACCTCTGCAGACACACATGATGGGCTTAAGAAGACAGGAGGAAGGAGGAAGGTTGGGTGGATGAAATAGGATGGAAATAGAGACCAAGACAGATAAAACAAACAGTCCCAAACAGGACAGGACCTTTCCTTCTACAAAGGATTAAAATGGACGTCCGGTCCCAGCACCCCCCACCGCGCACTTCCTGTGTCCTCCTGTGCAGCAGCAAATCTGCAAATTGTCTGAAGTATTTTTCACATCAAACATCAGCAGAACTGACCTCTGCTGTCCTCCTTGCACTAGAGTGTGTACTTGTCATGTGAGCCAAATCTAAAAAATATGGTGCGCTTGACAAAGCAGTGCATCTTCTATGGTGACTCACGGCTGCACAGCTGTGTTTGAAAGGAAAGCTATTTATATATCCACACTTTGTTTTGATTTCTCGTTTCTTCTCTCTTGGTGTCTTTTGCCTTCAGTCACCTCACCGACTTGCACTGCTGCCCTCCTTTAATGGTCAGCCAGGAGCTCTATTGTCTGTAACAAAAGGATGTTTTTGCACAGTTGTTTATAGGCACCAATCCACTGATTCATCGATTGTGAAAATCTAACCATAGAAAGTCTGTGTGTCATCTGACCTTTGACCCATTAAAGCTTTATTTTCTTCAGTTGTCTACCCTCTGCTCTCTGTTCACTCTCTCTCTCTCCTTTCCAGACTCATACTCGGCAGCAGGCAGCGAGGGTAGCATCTCAACCTCTGTGGCATCACTGCCCCCGCAGGCATCAGGCAGCTCGGCCCCCAGCTCCCCAGGCTCCAGACGCTCGGTGAGCACCCTGAAGAAGTGGCTCACAAACCCTGTCCGCAAGCTCAGTGCTGGTGCCACTGCTAAAGGGGAGCGTCAGGTCCGCAAACTTGATGGAAAGCCTCCACCTCTTCCGTCCCATAGTCACAGCCAAGATTTGGGAAGCCCCCCAAGGCCTGAGGACACTCTCACCCATAGAGAACTGGTGAGTAACAAATGGAAGTTAGAACAGAGATGTGTTCTTTTTTTTCTTGGTCTCACAAGCAAGTCAAACAAGAATTTGCGTGCTGTCTTTGCTCCTCAGCATGTGTTTCACACCACCTCTTAAGTAAATGTAGTAAATAAAATGATTCCTGCGCCATTTCTTTAGAAGTCCTTTCAGTGAACTGGTTCTGAAGTAAACATACAACGTTTCAATACTACATAAATACAAGATGAAGCCAACATCCTGGTCGTGTTATGTTTACACAAGTCATCTCAAGTAAATCAACTCAGTCACAGGTTTGATGTAGCGTTGATCCACAGAGGGCAAAGTATCATGGCAGGTGGCAATGCTATTATATAACAGCAGCACTGCTCGGTCAGCCTGCATGACCTCACATTGCAGCGCGCTCTCTGATGCTGTTGTGAAGCTGCCTATGTGTTTCTTTGTAGCTAAATGCATAAGCCCCCTATGGGCACGTTGCATTATGTTGATATTGTGTTGTGTTCTGATGCTGTGGATGTGTCTGTGTTCCAGGAGTGGAAAGATGGCCTGGCAAGCCCTGAAGACCTATCACCGGCTACACTTCAGGCTCCAAGCTACATACGTGACTCAAGGATTGGCTGCACATCTTTGCCGGACAACCAGGTCTTTTCATCACAATATATTGTACACTGACATTACCTAACCTGTTTTGTCACATGAAGCCACCAACATACTTTATGAGGTTATGTTGCTGGTTACATACAGGCAGTAATGACAAGACTGTAAAGTGCATACTGCACAAAATCATTAATTTGCTATGTTGACATTGACATTGTGAGGAGTACATTTACTGATGATTCTTTTTAGCTGACAGTTTAATAAAAAGACTGGCTTTCAAGGTCCTCTACTGGCAGGAAGATGACATCAGTAGTCTTTATGTTCATGAGCCAGACCTGGAAATGACTAACTTTAACTAGCAAACAAAATAAATACAGTGGAACACTGTAGGCAAAATTGCTTTCTGCAATCACACTTACACACAGATGAGCAGGGGTAGAAAGAATTAATACAAGGCTCACTCCATGCAGATCAATGCATCAGAGGACTAAATGTGACAAGTGTATTAACGCATGACTCACATTCAACATGTTACAAAAGCACATGCCAGGAGATAAATGGAAAAGAGCGTGGAACAGCAGATGTAATAAAAGTTTTGAAAATTTTTCAAAAACAAAATTTTGGAAAAAAAAAAAAAAAAAAAGGCGACTCCACGTCTGTGAACTGACATAGAACGTTTGTGTGCGTAAGCGCTTTCACTTTCATTCAACACTCGTGGTCAGCTGCTTGTGGCAAAGGTGCATCCTGAGTCAGAGGGTTTTGTTCTGCTGTGACATGGGAACGTGGCAGAAACAGGAATTAGTTTGAACAGCAGAAATATTGCATAAATTGACAGTGCATCGCAGGTTTGAACCCTATTTGACTTCATCCTTCCTTCAGATGATACACAGTATTGCGGTTGTTATTACTTTTCAAATTAAAATCCACAACATCGACTACTCTAATAATAGGGGATTTCTTAGGAACTATTTAAAAATTGAGCCACAATTCTAAAACATAAAATAATGGATGTAATATTTGTAACATTAATTTCAGCCTTTCATACAGGGAAAGTGGGGTTCAAATTTTGGCTGTGACCTATCTCCAGTAGACGTCCTTAAACCATACCTTATTAAGCTTTAATACCTCTTTGACACAATAGAGTCATGCCAGCTCAGACGTTACCCAAATTAAAAAGGTCAGATGTTGGGGAACCAGCATAATCTGACAAAAAGTGCAATACTGCAACAAATCTTCCTGATAAGACATAGTCTACTGTAGTTACCCACTGGTTCAACACAGTGTGGTGGAATCTATTCTCGCAACTTGAGATTGACCAACTACACATCACTACACGTGGACCCAAGAAGAAGAACAGAAGCTAGATCCCTACACCCCCACCCCCCACAACAAGACACAAACACTGATATGTGGCAGAAAATATTGAATAAACAC
This sequence comes from Microctenopoma stevenorrisi, assembly GCA_032270685.1. NCBI lineage: Eukaryota > Metazoa > Chordata > Actinopteri > Anabantiformes > Anabantidae > Microctenopoma > Microctenopoma stevenorrisi. The sequence goes on along the minus strand of JAUMTR010000025.1, from coordinate 10,675,708 downwards.
GCTTTAGCCAACTACTGAAGCTAGTTCCCTGGGCTCAGTGGAAAATATATTATTGGATGATATGCTAGTAGATACCATGAAATCCCTCCGGAGAATTCCTACTAACACCATAAGTCAGAAGAATGAAGTAATATATTTATTTATATATGCTTTAGCTTCTATCTTAGAAATCCATATTTACTGTTCTGGCAATAACGTACTTTATCTTAGTATGCTTTGCCTTACTTTATCAAACCAGCAAAAGCATTCCGTTATTATGCTTCAAAACATTTGAACTGTTAATTTAATCATTAAAACAACATTTCTAAGACCAAACATGTGTGTTGATAGACACATACACAAGCTAGCACACATATGTTTTACATACATCGTTCTGTTTAGTCAGAAATTGTTTTAAATTCTGAGCTTCAGGAATGAAAAACTAAATGTACAACAGAAAAACAAGAGAGTTTTTCCAGAGTGTTTCCTTTGGGCTTTACCACAGAACATCTGGAAGCGATCAGGGAGGCAGGGAGACCTGTCAGGCGGGCTGGGGCACTCCTAGTGGGGTGAGACAAGCTGGGGGTTCCAGGGTCTTTAAGGAGCCTCTCTGTCTGCCTATACGTCCATGTCTTTCTTCTTCATTTTGTCTTTGTCATTTTTCTGCCTCTTATATGTCACATGCAGACACCAACAATTTATCATAAAGATGGCAGATGAACCAGAGGAAAAGAAGGAAAATGTCTTTATCGCTGTCTCCTATCTGTCATTATCAAGCAGCTGCTTTCCAATGGAGTCTGAAGGAATAGGTCTGTCCGTGTACGTGTGTCGATGTACAACTTCTGTTTGTGTTTAAGGTTAGAAGGTTGTACTAAACTTAGACAATAGTACACATGGATTTAACTGCTGCTGGAGACTCGGGAGAATGGCTTATAAAGAAACAGCTTCAGACGTATGACTGCTGAAAATAATGAGAACAACACTTGTTCAGAGAGAAGGAAGTGAACCGTTTAACAGCGACCTGGTAGCTCAGTGGGTTAGGCGTCAGACTGGGAAGCAGGAGGTTGTGGGTTTGAATCCTGTCTGACTTCTAATCCATCACCTACCAGGTGTGTCCATGAGCCAGACACCCAGCGCTAGCTCCTTGTAAGTCGCTTTGGATAAAAGCGTCTGTCAAGCAAAGTAAAGTAATTTGACAGCCGAATAAAAGAAATAAGTGTGCTTATAGTAGGATAGAAATACGTTAGAACAAAGAGAACATGGGCTATGTCCAGCCAGGCATGATTTAGTCTGTGCAATTTTTGCTGCGATGCATATTTACTTTACATTACTTTACATTTGTGCTAGAGCCCCCACATGAAATAACACCAGTGCATGCATTTCTATGTGCATGCAGGACATTCGATGAAGTCACTACAGTAATACTGCAGAAAGAAAATAACATATGGATTTCATTTCAGTTGGAAAAACAAGAAGGTATAATTTACTAATTAACTTGTGAATCCCGATTGGTATGACATTACAAGTGGGTGTTCAGCAACTGTATTCCTCTTCCTCTTCACAGCTTTATTTTTCATCGTCTGTAGCTGCACCACACAGATCATTAAGGGTGACATCTCCTTATCATTCAATCTCTGTTCCTTGTGTCTCTCTGCTCTCCCTGGTCACCGTGGCAACCTACATTATTCTCGTTTCTCTCCGGCTCTTTTCCACCTTCTGCTTACTTCATTCCTGATCCGTACTGGGCCTTTCTTGAACATAGAAAGTCTCTTTCTGACTGTCTATCTGTCTCTGTCTCCTCAGGACAATCAGTTCACAAGTATTCTACCCGATGACAGTGGCTCTGTGTTGATCGATGAGACCTCCAGCCAGTGGTCAGGAGCAGCTGACACTGAGGAGGAAAGGAGAAGTGCCTTGGAGAAAAGCATGTATGTGTATAATCAATACCAATTTATTTGTGTTAACATGCTAACATGCATTGATGTGTGTGCCTACCTATAGTCCATACAAACCTAGATTAGTTAAAAGAAACATATCTTGCTACGTGCACCTAGCTGAGATTGTCTTCTGCACCTCTGCAGCACTTACGAGGAAAAGCAGTTAATGGTGGATGTTGGAACTTTTATCCTACTATGTTTTAATTGGATGCGTGCATGTAATATACAACCACACAGAAATTCACTCTTAACTTGATTTACATAATGCAGTTTGCCCTGAAACTTTCATCAGCATCTAACGGTCTTCATCATCTGTGCGATGCAACACATAAAAAAGCCAGTGCCAGTGCTCCAAACATAACTCTCTCTCTAGCCCCTTGAGTTTTTCACACACACTCTGCTGAGTTTTTGCTAAATAAATTTCAGGACCATAACTGTAAACCTCACGTATTTGTATCTTTCCAGGTATGTACTGAAGGAGCTCATTGAGACAGAAAAGCACTATGTGGCAGACCTGGGATTCATAGTTGAGGTAAACCTCAAAAACACACATCTGCACTGACAGAGAAGAAGGAACTTAGTCATCCAACCAAGTCTTGACAGAAAGAACTTTAAGTCCTCATCATCCCAGTTCTTCCACTCTCCTTCACACTTTGGTCTGCCTCCATCCCGCTGTCTCCAGTCTTAAGCAGATTTGTGAATTAGTAGCTTGAAGGGTATTATGGTGCAAGGTGCTCTATCTTGCGGTGCCTTAAATAGCTGGATATACTTTGGCTCAGAGAATAATTCTTACCATCTGAAAGTTAAAATGAGCTTTATGTTAGTTGATGTTTGATTTCTGCAAATGTACATTTACTCGTGAGGTTCAGAACTGAGCGCCTCTTTTTGTAGCTGTGAACAAGCATCAGCAGCTGTGTCATTACCTTGCAGGGCTACATGGCTACAATGAACACCAAAGGCATACCGGAAGACATGAAGGGAAAAGACAAGATTGTTTTTGGGAACATTCACCAAATATATGACTGGCACAAAGAGTAAGTCCCAGTTTTTTACAAAGCATTTTATTTCACAGGAGGATAATTATGTGTTTGTGGAGTGAAGAACAAAGGAACAGTGGGTCAGTGGACAAATCTGACCTTCCGTTTTGGGGATGATTGTACTTGTGTTCATGTATGTACTGTATGTGTTCTTGTGTGTGTGTGTTCTCTGCAGCTACTTCCTGGGAGAGCTGGAGAAGTGTTTGGCAGAGCCAGAGAGGCTGGCTCAGCTCTTCATTAAACATGTGAGTATGACTACTGCAAACACACACACACACACACACACACACACACACACACACACACACACACACACACACACACACACACACACACA
>JAUMTR010000025.1:10649239-10672318 GCA_032270685.1 Microctenopoma stevenorrisi | reverse complement strand
ACACACACACACACACACACACACACACACACACACACACACACACACACACACACACACACACACACACAGTGGAAGTGGCTGAGTATGCTTCCTTGTGCTGTTTGGAGAAAAGATAAATAGAGCTCCTGTTTATCCTATACCATACGTCTTCCCTTCTCTCCTAACTGCCCATGTCTCTCCTTCCGCGTCCCTGTTATTGATATGTTTCACTTCAGGCTGGATTCTCATAGCAGCACACACTGCAGAAACAATTGACACACTGGCCAAATCTAGTCTGGGCTGGACTGGTCAGGAAACATCAGTTAAAAACAGTCAGCAAGTCAACACGAATAAGATGAAGAATAACAAACCCTGAGTTCAGGCCCTGTGATTTGAAAGTGGTTTTTCCCACCTGAAACAGAAACCTCCTCCTCTGAACATATCTTAACTAAAGATTGCAAGTTCAAAGCAGTGCATGCAGTAAGAAAATCCCTGTTTAGTATATTGTTTGAAAAGAGTGTGAGCTGAAGTAGAAGCACTGGGATTAAAGAAGAAAATTCAGTGTATCTGTATTGGTTAAGTGGTGGCACATGGGCAGGATCGTTTGACCAACTTAACTTTGCTTCCTCCCTGAAGATAATTAAAGTATATTTTACATTTTGTGTGTCTCTCATTTGTTATTTTGTCCCTTTCTTTGTAGCTCTTAAACAATTCAGTAAGGCTTTGACCGCTGGATAATCCACTGAAAACTGAAAAGCCTGTAGATGAATAAAGAAACCTTTAATTAAAGCGAAGTCAAATGGTGAAAACAAGCAGACTGTGATCATGCACCTAATGAAAAGCAGAAACTTCTTTTAACAAGGGCTGTGTCACCAACATGCAACATGTCTGCTTATGAACACACACACACACACACACACAGAGTTTAGACATATATACAGAATGCCAGCTGACAGACTATGCACATTATAGTCCGTCATATTTGACATGCAGCTGTCATCAGCGGTGTTACATGATGTCCGTATTCAGGTGGAGCAGCTTATTTGTCTCCGGGTTACGGAGCCATGCAGCCTGTTGCTATGTACAGTCTTACATGGGCAGGGTCTAAAAGGCTCTGCTCGCACCGGGGGTAACCTTGGTAAATTATACATAACCTGATGTTCATGTACAGGACATGTTACTCCATTAGAGAGCTCAGGATTGCCACATCTGCACTCCCATGCCAATTAGTCAGAGTAGAGTCTGTGCTAACCAGACACAGTCAGCTTCAAAGGCCCCTCACTCTGAGATAAACCATTACTGCTCGGCTCCCTTTCATCGCCCAACAGCACCCAGAGACACTGCACATTGATTGCTGTTGGTTTTTGCTTTCATTGAACTGATGTTAGGCTTAAGTCTTTAGGTCTTTTTTGCTCGCTTGCTAATTTGTGTAAACGGTTTGACTGAATTATTCTGTAATGTGTTATCTGTTTGGCTCACACTGCAGGAGAGGCGCCTACATATGTATGTTGTATACTGTCAGAACAAACCCAAGTCGGAACATATTGTCTCAGAGTACATTGAAACCTACTTTGAGGTGAGTACGTAATACATCCCAAAGTTTTGTATGTTACATTTTTACACTGTGATGATTATTCACATTAATTTTCCTACTCTTTCTATTCGATGTGTTGTACTGCATGAGGTACTTTTAAAACTGTGTCAGTTTTTATTGAAAGTCACAAAACAACTGACAAAACGTGCACTCCCTGTGATATATTGTGTCTCCCGTGTTGTGAGGTGTGGATGCTGACTGGTGTTGTGTTGTTGTGTTCATCTCGGCTTGTCAGGAGTTGCGGCAGCAGCTGGGTCACAGGCTGCAACTTAACGACCTGCTCATCAAACCCGTCCAGAGGATCATGAAGTACCAGCTGCTGCTAAAGGTGAAAAGCAGAGTGTTGCTGTGCTGTTGATCACACAAACATGCGGGGGCCAGACATGCGCTTGTAAACATACACGCACGTACTCAAACGCATGCCACCCGTCTGTGCGGAAACACTGACAACACACTGGGTGTATTGTCTGTTCAGGCAGGAAGAGCGGAAAAGGGAAATTACATAATGAAGCTCGGTTTAACCGCAGGATTTAAACAATCTTACCTAAAACACTTTCAAGATGATCATAAAATGACATCCCTGGTGTAAAAGTTTGGCTAAAATAAAACATTGCCCTTTGGCATTCAAACGAAGGGTGAGTTCAGCACACATAAACACTCCTCCAGATGTCTCTATCATACTGAGCAGTAAACCTGGATTGCTCCATGACCATGCTGTTTGTATTTGAGCAGGACTTCCTGAAGTATTACACCAAAGCCGGGATGGACACAGAGGACTTGGAGGTGGGTATCGTGTAAAAAATGGCGTGTAAGGTTTCATGTTTTTATTAGTATTCTCCGTGAGGACCACACATTTTCTTCTCTTTTCAGAAAGCTGTCGAGGTAATGTGCTTTGTTCCAAAGCGCTGCAATGACATGATGAATGTGGGGCGTCTACAAGGTTTTGAGGTATGTCTCAGGACCGTAGACCATTCTTCAGTGTCTCCAAAACATGCCAGCTATTTAACCCATGAAAACCACACTCTAACTGCTTCCTCTGTTTGTTGTGCTTGTGTTTGTGGTTGTACCAGGGGAAGATCACAGCTCAGGGCAAACTGCTGCAGCAAGACACCTTCTCTGTTGCTGAGCAAGACAGCGGCTTCCTGTCCCGACCCAAAGAAAGACGAGTCTTCCTGTTTGAGCAGCTGGTCATCTTTAGTGAGCCAATTGACAGGAAGAAAGGTTTCTCTCTTCCTGGATACACATTCAAGAACAGCATTAAGGTGAGTGTAACATTAAAATATGAGAAAGCAGTCTTCACTTGCCCAGGTTAAAAGTTATACAACAAATATAGAAGACACGCATTCCTGCAGAACTAGGGACATTTGTTAGTCAAGACTTTAAGAAGCAAGTCAGCAGGACAAATTCCTTGCAGATGCTATTTAGATGTGAAATGTTCCAGGTGAGCTGCCTAGGGGTGGAGCCCACGGTGGATGGTGACGATACACGCTTTGCACTGACATCACGCAATCCCGATGGGAGTGTGGTGCGCTTCCAGTTGCAGGCCTCCTCCCCTGATGTCTGCAGGGCCTGGGTCAATGATGTGGTTCAGATCTTGGAAACCCAGCGAAACTTTCTCAATGGTAAGCCCCAGCTGAACCTGGAGGCTCTGTGACATTCTCTGATCCATACACGATGTTGCAGCTTGGCATGTTTTTCTTTTATTAACAGCCCACATACAAGTGTGAGCTGAGATGATTTAGTTTGACTGTGTAATGTCTTGAATTATAAAATCCCATTCTTGCCAAACTGAAAAACTGAGATAAACTATTAAAGCTCATGGAAAGTTGCCGTTGTGAGATACTATATCACAATTAGTGATTTAATAGTAAGCAAAATATTAAGTCCATATTAGGTCCAAACTTTGACTTTGGGTTTTACTTTGATGCTTAAATGTTTTAGTGTTTTGCGTATTGATTTATTATGTTTCTCTGTTTCTTTCAGCCTTACAGTCACCCATTGAATACCAGCGGCGAGAGAGCAAGTCTAATAGCCTGGGCCGCAGCATGAGGCCCCCTCTGTCTGCTGCTAGTGCCCTGCGGCCCCACTCTTCTGCCTCCATTGACCGTCATAAGCTGCCCTCCCTTCACTCTCACAACACCTCCTTACCCACGCTCTATCTGCCCAGCCAAGGCCAGAGCCAAGGACCCAACGAGTCATACATACTGCAAGAAGTAGGTTTATTTCACTGTCTCTTTCTCTTCTCTACTTACAGTGACACTGGCGTGCAGTAACTGTCCACTCAAACACAACAGTTCCCTTTATGACACTATTACAAGCTTTTTTGGCTCAACAGGATTGAGCAAATGCTATTGTATGCATGCGCTACCCCACTGAGTGACTTATCTGTTGTTTGCATCTACAGCCCACTGTGGTCCAGCCGTACCCTGCTGACTCCCACACTGCTTCTCCATTACACGTCCAACTGGGCTTCACTGATCAGTCAAATTATCAAGCTGTGTCCAATGGACTGTACACACCTACTGCACAAAGTGCCCAGGTAATGCATATGCATGCATTTCGACGCTGCAGTTAAACCTAAATTGTTTTTGGCTCCTGGTTGATTAGCGGTCAAGAGCAACGACGGAAAAATAACAACAAAACACGCCAGAGGAAGCTAATCACTGGCGAGTATTAATAAGCCATTGTACATCTAACAATAATTTCCATAACAACCATTTATTCAGACGCACCTGCAGTTGATGGATTTGGTAAATCATGTGAAGAGTTATTTCACCCCCTGCTGGAGGAACAAGGAATACATGAAAATCACAACAGTTTTCTTATTCAAGATCAACTTAGAGATGCATGTTGCTCCATTTGTGCTAGCTGAATAAAAAATTTAGATGTGTTCCAAGACATGTCAGTGTCTGCCCTATGCTAACGAACTTCAAACATTTCATTAACTGTGTCTCTCTGTCTGTCATCACCAAGCTTTTTTACTCACTGAAGTTGTGTTGATTGGTCTGCTGTTGCCTTTCCACCTCTTTCTCTGTTTGCTCAGGGTCAGAATAAACTTAGCACACAACAAACAGGAAGCAGACGGAGCCAGACCAGGAAGTCAAAGAGAGATGCTTATCAAAGACATACTTGTTTTCCTTACTTGTGCCGACATGAACTAGGGCCAGGGCATTTTCTGATGGAAGCTGTAAAGGAAATATTGCTGATATGTTGAGTTTTTAACATGATGTTTTCTGTGAAAGTGCAACTCTACTTTATTAGTAGATGTGTTTGTGCATTACATGAAAGAACTTGCTGTAGTTGTGTAATAAATGTTCCTTCTCTCCCCAGCAGAGAGCAGGAGAAGGCTGCCGAAGAGGTCAGGGTGCTGATGCTGGGAACCAGGGTCCCTCAGCTGGTCGACGTCCCAGCAACCTGGCTCAGCTAGATGAGGATGACCTTTAAACTCTGTCACATCGACAAGAGGACTTGCCTACTTTTTTTATGCCAGACTGGATTCTTAACTGGTTCAACGTGACTTCTGGGGTATAATGAAGGAACATATGAATGGATTATGAGGTGCAACTAAGTGACTTCCTTCTTTTTGTAGAGAGATTAGGTTGAAAAGGAGGTGGAAAGCTTGGCTTCAAAGTACACGAACACCATCCAGTAAATGCTACTGGACTCAGAACAAAAACAAAAGTATTTCTTTTTGCCATTTTCTCCTTTTTACCTGTTTAAAAGGTTGGATACAATACTCTTCTCTCTTTCAAAGGGCAAGTGGAATTTGTTTGATGAAGAAATATCCATTCCTAATTGGGGCAGTCACTGGAGTTATGTGTGAGCCTGAGTGTATGTTAATGTAATGATGTATGTATGTGTTTGCGTGCATCACAGTGTGCAGGGAGTGGCAGTTTTTTTCTTATGCCCCGTTGTGAAGATAAGTCATTCCTCTGCTGTCAACTGAGTTTGCTGTTTATGCCGACAAGAACGGGAAAGGCAGCACATTTGATGTGAACATGCCACAAGGACTTTACCTTCTCAAGTTTCTTGAACTTTATTTTTTGCCACAGCATTCAGAGCCTCTGTGCGCTCTCCTATTCTGTTTGACTGGCCCTCCTTTGATCTGGACAAAAAAGGTGTGGGGGAGCCCCCTGGAGGTTCTCTGTGGGTATGACGTCATTTATGATACTTGGTTCTCTTTGGGCGACTTCAGAGGGGTTGCTTGAGTGCTGCTGTGCTGACCCAAAGTGTTGGATGCAACATTTCCTTGGTGACTGAAGGTCAAATCCTGTGATAGTCCAGTGTTACTTAATAATAATACAGCCTTTACTTTTTGGTCGAAATGCAATGCTTGCATTTATTAAATAATGAATAGGTTTTAACTAATGTTCATTTTTTGATTTGCCCACTGTTGTCATGTCAGGGCTGTGCACTCTTTCTATAATCTGTCTGAGGCTTTTACCGTCATGGACTAAATGCTGTACAGTTCAGTTGTAAGATGAAGAATGACTCAGGTTTGCTCACAAGTGTTTGATCCCGGCTGTTCAAAACGTATATACTAGGCTGCTGGATGAAAAGAGTGTCACTTACAAATCTGCATGTACCTCAGACAACAGTGCCAAAACCTACCACAGCTCGCCACATAAACGTTTCATGCTGTTATCTTACAAAACAATAGTAAATATCTGCATTACTATCTGGATTCTAAGGCCTAAGTCATAAAAAGTAGAGAGTTGAAGATTAGGGGACATCAGGTCAGTTCCTCTTCCTCGGCCAGTAGAGGTCCCCACAAGGCTTTCACTTCAGTATAGTTATCCAGCTTCCACAAAGATCAGTTAAGCTCCCATTACCTTGATCCCGCCGAAGCTGCAAAACAGTTGGTCCAAAAATAACAATGTTTTAATCAAAGTAAACTGAAAGCTGAGATCTCTCAGAATTTCTCTGCAGTTACTGTGAACTGGTGAGTTTTCATGGACATGACTGTTTAATCAGTTTTGCATGCAACACATGTATGGAATACCGCTACAGAGAACCAAAGGCAAGGACGTAAAACCGAGTGAGGGTTGCTTATTGCCATGTTTGACAGAGTAGAAAATGTTGTATCATATCAAATAAAAAGTGTCTTTTTGAGTATTAGTGTGTTTTTCTACACAATCCCACTTTGTTATCTTGACCAAAACAACCTTCTATACTTTTATTGTGCTTTCTTTTTCCTGCTTTGCATCTGCTTTGTGGAAATATGTGACCAATGCAATCTTCTTTATGTTCTCTCATGGTGTAGTCATTTCTTATTAGGGGAACTAATAGTCACATTTAGCATTATTTGGTGAGAAGCGCTTTTGGGAACTTCTGGCAAAGACAAAGCCTTTTGGTTGCTCTGACATCCCCCTTGGGGAAAGTTCAGACAGGATTAAAAGCAAAGAAAAGAAACCCCTGGATGAGCAGACATCTGGTTGGCTAGCCTCTGAATAAAGCCCCATTCTGGGCTGTAAAGCTGGGCTGATCGTAACATGGCTGTGATATATGGTGGCTGAGGGGAGGGGGTGGGTGGGTATTAACTTTCACAAGGGTGCAAAATCAAAGGGAGTTCCTGTCACCACTGAGGGGGTCTCGGCAACAGGGGTCCCATTCACAGGGAATTCCTCTCCAGTTCTCTTTGTTGCATCTGTTGACTCAATCTTCTCCATTGAGAGAAAGAAAACACTCATTAAAAAGCCACATGACTGTGAACTTGATTGCAGAAGGCGAGACAAACTGCCCCATCAATGGGATGAGTATTTACTTTGAGGTGTGAAAATCTTTGAATGGCCCACCATGTTAGATCTTCTTTAGGAGCTTCTTCCTTCACATCAACAGGACAATGAGTTGCATTTGTATTCTGAATGCAAATAAGTGGTTATTTAAATAAAATGTTATTATGTTATTATGAAATTCACACATTTCTCAGATGAGATGAGATGTCAATCTCATCAAAATGCAAAACAAACCAAAACAGTGAAATTCTTTGGGCAAGAACAGTGTTTATTTAAATTTACATGCGGCCATAACCACAATAAAGTTGCTCATGATATCTATACATAATTTACAAAGAACTTAAAAATGTAAATGTTTGCTAAGCTGGAGCATTGCTGCTCATCAGCTGAGAGGATAAATCTGCAGATTAAAGACTTTCATGTTTAGGTTTAAAAAAATATTCCCACTTTGAAGCAGACAAATTAGGATGTGTTGTTGAAATAAAAATGTAATCATCAACAGCAACACTGGCGTTTTTCTGTTTTAAACCTGATTGCCAGGTGAAATTATAATTTTTACACAGCAACCTTTGGCTATAGGGTAACATGGCCCATTACAGTAAACACTGTGGAATTTTCCACAGCTGCTCCATTCTTCACATAATTAAAATATTTACATAACAAAGCTTCAAAAAATTATCATTTTGAGAGTTGAACTTAAACAAATTGTCAAAGGCATGAAATCAGTTCGGTTCCATGTGGAACTCATTTGTTTTGTCGTTTGAAAAATACAATGGTCGCCGCAAAATTCTCACAATACAGTTTTCTATAAAGATGTCTTGGCCCAATCAGCACACAAATACTTTTTATTAAAAATGTTATATATTTTTATGATATTACGTGAGTTTAGGGCTTTGACAACAGAAGATTTTCAGGGAGCTCGATGCTTACCCTGAAGTGCAAACCTATGGCAGTAAGTGTTAGTCACACAGTCTGTTCGTTGTTGATTGTTATTTGAAAATGACGGCCCTGAGAGATTACTCTCTCTTAATATTGGTGAGCAGAGGGTCCGTGTTCTGTGAAGGCTGCCCAGACCGGTTCTTCCTGGTCTGATGGGTCTTGACGTGTTTAGAGAGGTGGTCACTCCTCATGAACCTCTTACCACACTGCTGGCACCCAAAGCGCTTCTCACCAGTATGTGTGCGGAGGTGCCGCTGCAGCTCGTCTGAACGAGTGAAGCTTTTACCGCAGAAGAGCCAGTTACAGATGAAGGGTCTCTCTCCGGCATGCCAGCGCAGATGTGCCTTGAGGTGAGAGGTCTTCTTGTACACTTTACCACACTCTGGGATGTGGCAGATGTGCAGTCTCTTCTTTCCAAACTCTAAGCCCCCGCCATTTGCCTGGCAGTTTGGGCATTTGCAGCGTCGGCAACGGCGTGTGGAGCTTAACAGACCCTTGGAGGTACCCTGGAGAAGAGCAGCTATCTGAGGCTGGTGACCCAAAACTAGTTGTCTCCCCAGAGAGAAGGGATGGTTGGAATGGCTGGCATTGGTCTGGGGTAGGCTCCACCATTGCTGTCCTTCGTCCACATGACCACCAGGCAGGTGGTGCCTGGAGGAAGAGTTCTGAAGGAAGCTGGAGAAGTTTTGTCCCATACTGTTGTGCTGAGGATAATACGGGCCGCTGGCCTGTGGCTGCGAGGACAGCACTTTGACAGGCGACAGTTCGAAGGAATAGGATGAGGGAGGTTCGGCCGGAGGAGTGAGAGGTAGCTCGTGATGGTGGTGATGGGAGTGATGATGGTGGTGACCCAAGCCAGACTGCATGTGTCCCGGAAACTGCACCTTTGGCACAGTGAAGGTCATCTGATGAGAACTGAGGGCTGTGCTGGGTGTCATTTCATTGCTCCAGAGCTGAAACATTCCTGACGTGGAGCTAACAGTGCCCTCGTAAGGGAACTGGGAACCTTCTGATCCCATAGAGCTTCCCACCTGCCAGGCCTGACTACAGGTGGTGGCCAGGAAGGAGAGGGCGTTAGGGGCTCCCTCTGGAGAGGAGCTGGGCGTCCGGTCCTGTATGTTGATACACAAACACATTAAGTTACATAGGCCACCATTTATTGCTTGTTTATATTTAGTTACATCTAAAACAATTCTCCTCGTATGCAACCCAAACTGTTTTTAATTTGACATAAATGTTGGTAGGCTAACCTTTACTGGATTTGTTGGTCTGCCAATAGTCTCAAGTGTATTAAAATGATTTCCCATCAGAAACTTTCTTGGCTTCATGCTGACTAAGCTTGTTCAGTCATTGAGCTTTGCCTTCCACAAAAACAGGTCATAGATCAAAAACAATTATGTCATGCAACAAACCTGTAAAAATGTGTGCAAAAAGTTGTCGGTCCTTTGTATCGTCAGCGCAGCCATCTGTCTTCACACTCCTTCCCCAAACACCTGCAGCACAAACTGCGCCGAGAGGCGACGCAGCGCAAAGTCTAAACTAGATGACAATGATGCTCACATTCGCGTCCTGGATCACTCCGACCCGGAGTAGCCTGCGAAATCCGGCCTTATTCAAACGTCCAAAGAGTCCACTACAGTCAATGTTTCAAGCAGCCCTTGAAATGCTCGCAGTGCAGCTGATTGGCGCTGAAGCCCGTGTGAAGCTGGTGGCAGAGACGCGCGCAGTAAATCCTCGCGATCAACTCAGAGACGCCTGAGCTGCATCGTCTCTATATAGACAGAAAAGATCCTCTCAACGGGGTCTCCAGCATGATGCAGGCGAAGCCGTCAATAGAGCGTCGAGGGTGGGGGGGTGTTAGGTGAAGGGGTGGGCTACACGTAATTTCACTCAATTTGAACCAAATGCTGACCTCGAGAGTTGACTCCTCCTCCAATTGTTTGGGAGAAGAAATCTGAAACATAATTGAGTGCTCTGTAATATTTACTATTCAGATCATACAATGTGAAATTCTGTCCTTCAGCGCCTCTGGACATCCTTTAAGCTCCACTTTTTACATAACACAACTATTATGCTCCCTGATTTAAAAATCATTTTAAGGAACTTAACATTTTGCGTTTCAGCAACTTTCAGCATCCACAGTTTGCACAAAGCTAAAATGCTTAGTCTGTTAAAAGATCTAAGATTAGTACAGCCAGCTTAGGCAAAGTGTTTTTCACTCTGGGAGTATTTGCATATGGTTTCAACTCAACTGTGGGAATTCAAGTGAAGATAGAAAATAAATAGATTTTTATTTGTGGCAACAACTAGTGATGCAATGATAGATAAAAAGCCTCCAGTCAACACACTTCAAAACAACTATCAGTGTACATAGCAATTGATTCATGCTCATAGGAAAACAAATAAGTACATCTCACCTTGTTGCTTTGGATCACTAAAGGCAAAGAAGTCAGATGAACACCCAAATATATGATAGAGCAAAAGAGCTGAATACATTTAGTTATTGCTAAGAAAGTCCTGCTGCCAATATATAAACTTTAGTAAGTTAATATGTCCTGCTTAAACCCTATAATCCTGAAAATGTATCAGATGCTGGATCAAAGAGCAAAACTACAAGGGCGGTAGTTTGGAGGTTACTTAATTCACTGTTTCATTGTTGGTTTTCTCAGGATCCCACGTATATAAAACCGTTTTGTATGAGTGCATTAGTAAGCGGCTCCCTGGCAAGGCAGGCGCGAGGCTCACACACTCTCAAGACAGTCACCGTATTTTCCTTCAGAAAGCTAACTGATAAAACTCAATCAAAGCCTCACAGTTCTCACCAGTAGGTGACATGTCAAATAGGATGCCCTGTGTGACATTCTCACATTTCAGAGTTCAAGTAGAGGCCGCTTCAGATCTGCTCCATTAAATGCAGATTGAGGCTTAATCTCATTCTGTAAGTCTGTTCACCATTACAATGTTAAGAGTTTAAATCCAGGCTGGGAACCTGTTTCTCATGTAAATTCCCAGTTCCTCGCTTATCTACTGCTCCCTGTTTCACAGACTGTGATCCTTAAATAAACATACCCTAAGGAGAGGCCAGCTGCACTTTCAATTACTTAAAAAAATACATTAAAATGATTTTAAACCCGATTGTGTAATGAGTGTCAGAATTATCAGCTTTTAATGATGGTGACTGTATTATGACTAAATCATGTCATTTCAATAGGTTTCGTGTGTGACGGCTGAGCAGACAGAGCAACCTACGTAATACTATTAACACTGAGACGTCTCTTTATTAAACCAGATTTCTTCAGACTCACTCTGAAGTTAATACACCACACGCTTTGTGTTTATTTAGTGAGGGACAAATCAGAACAAACCTGAAAATGTTTATTATAAATTATATTTCCTCAGAAAACATCAAAGTGATATAATTTTTACAAATTGATTACAGAAATTACCCTCGAAATAAATTTAAAGCAGATATTATTTGAGCACCGATGCAAATCTCAATAAATGCTGTCCAACTCCGACAACGCTTAGAAAAAATGTCTAATTCCAAATCAAAGTGAACATTTGGGATGAAAGAAGACAGTTCTGAAAGGCAAAGAGAAGGAGGACATGAAATTTGGAGTCTATCTTGGTAGCATAGGTACTATGTCTGCGGTTTATTCTGAGGCAGAAGTTGCTAATTACCCTGATTCTTATTTCCTGTCCCCTCTCCCTCCACGCCACCCCACCCCCACTGTACTGCCTCCCAGATGAGTGGCTTTGAAGTGCAAAGTACTCTCTCCTCACTTTGAACTGTGAAAACAATGCTCATGTGGTGGTGCTTACCTTCCCCATGTTACCTCATTTAAATAGACCTGGATACGGCTTCCACAGTTTTCAAGGGAAAACTCGTTTCCAGAGAAAGAGGTCCCTGTGTTCATTAAACAGCTGGTGCTATTGCCGGTAATCAGGCCCGCTCCGTCATATAGTGCTGGCTGCTCTGACTGGGTGGCAACCAGCAATTTCAACTTCAAAACTGACACAAACTTGAATCCCGGCGAGGCGATTCAGATTATCTCATGCACCTCTTTCTACACAGAACAAGCCAGAAAATGCACCCAAGAAAAAAAAAACTAAAGAGATTTAAAGCATTTCTTTGGGTTTTTGTGTTCTGTAATAGTTTAATGTTGAAATCTTTCAGTCCTGAATGACGTTTCAGTGGCACCGTGGAAGACAAACAGTGCTGTTTTTGGTGACAACATAATCTTATTCTTAAACTCAAAACATTGGGTATGCAAGTGGCTGCTCAAGCTGTTTTTTTTATCATGCCTGGGGGGCAGTTTAAAAGCCTTAGATCACTAAATTGTCCCAGCTGTCTTGGCCATCTGCACTCAAAAAGAGCAAAGCACGGAGGAGAGCAGCCTTTGTACTGGTGGCCATGTCAAAAAGTCAATTTTACAGCAGTGTGCTGACTCAATGGCCCTCGTGTGACAAATGTGGCCTAATGGATGAGACAGACAGCATGTAAAAGCCTGCTGCTAACTATATTGCTTCACTCTTTAACCATTCAGCAATCCAAGACAGGACAAGATGGCAGGTAATTAGCATGACACTCAGTTTCATTGGGATGGCAGCAACATCAACAGCTGGACTTTACAGTGTAACAACTTGGTACCTCATTCAGGAGTCTCTTTCCTGTTTCCCACTGAGTTAGAAATGTGTGCGTCCGAGACATTTACGTTGACACTAGAGAATTTGTTCCGATCACACAAATCCTGTTGCAGCTTTATGCTTGTGGCAGAATAAAGAGGGACGAAATATTATTGTGTTGTGTCACTTAATCTGTATCGTGAACGCTGGAGCAAGACAACTGAAAACCCATAAGCTTCTATCCAACTAGGAATTGGAACGTATCTTCCTCAAAACTCGTCTAATCTCATCAGTTGTCTTTGCTCCTAATGTGTCCTGCACATTTTCAAACACTGCTGCTTGACACATACACAGTAATTCATGGTGTAGAAGAGCACCTCAATCCTCTAATTCTTCATTAGTACAAAGAATGATTTTTCCCCACACGTCTCAGTTTAGTTCATTTTAACTTAGCTTTTTAATTTGCAAACAAAATAAACCACAAGATCTGCTTGTGATCTACCAGCAGAACAAAACGAGAAGCACGAAAATGAGAGCATAGATGACATAATTAGAATATTTTTCCATTGCTACCTTTCTCTCAGCGCAAGAATCTATGGTGATTCCCACCCCTGTAACAGTTTAGATCGCTAGGTGTGCGGGAAACAGAAATCTATGATAATTCCCTCATCTCTTGTCCATTAGCATGTACGAAAACCCCAAAATCTCCAGTCTTGGGCAGACAGAAGCAGACAGCACGCATCTCCACTTGTCAAAGAAAACTTTTATCAATACCAAGAGCACTTGAAGTTTGTTTGCATTTTGTTTTCCAGCACTCTTAACAACTTCAGAAGTCAGATCACAGGAGTATCTGATCAAAGCGCTTCGTGGTTAGTTCTGGAAACACAGGAGTGCTACACCACGCTTTGATACTCCACATCAATATTTCAATTCAACAATCACTTGACATGCACCCATACTCCCTCAGACGAAAGCTGAAAGGGGAGCGGGAGAGGGAAAGATCCAGGGAAGATGTAGGGAGTTTGGGAAGTACATATAGAAGAGAAGCGTTGAAGAAGTCGCTGCCTCATTCACCTTTGTGGGAACGATAGATAAAAATTCAGATGCCCTTTACTCAACTAATAAAGTCTGTTAAAATATGACAGTCCAAGTTTAGCCTGCGACTTGTAGTATGCAAGAGACTTGAATCAACAAACAACAAAATGCTGACATTAAAGTTTTGCTTGTGGACTCGAGATTTACAGTAACTTCACTTACAAATCAACACTGAGGCTAAAACACTTGTCACAGACGCGTTTCATGTTTTATCAAAGGAATGTAGTACAGGAACTCTGCAGTGATAAAGATGAATACAGTGCATCTGCCAAATGTCACTTTCATGGTGCTTTATGATCATTTCATCATCTCGACAGTATATGACATGCTTTGAAGGTTTTGGCCTATAAAATATGGAGTTTGATCTGGAAAAGAGACTTGTGGCAGAGTTGCATGAGAAGACGTGAGTCAAGCAAGTGATAATAAGTGACACAGCTGCTTAAGTCTGAAGTATAGTTTAAAGCACATTGTAGATACTTTTTGTTCCTTTCGACGACGCAAACACAACAAAGTGCAGACTGGAAACAAGTCCATCAGAATGAAACTGATTTGATTTTGATGGACTTGCTTTACTGTAGCAGAGAAGTATGGTGTCATTTGTACGATGTTAATTATAGATACTTCAGTGCCCTTATGTAAATTCTTGTGGACAGGTGGCCCCTTTGAGGAGACGGGGGTTCAGTGACTTGTCCAGGGACACGTTGACATATTTTTCTGCTCTGAAGCCAACCAGCTACCCTGGGGTGTGTTGACTAAGGCTGACTGCTCTACATACTGCGTCATGGTTGCCCCCAACAAATGGTTTTGGTAAATAAGAATAGCTTTTTTTGCTGTCAGTTAAAAGAGTTAGTGGATTGTTACCTCAGCAAAACATAAAGATACAGTTTACAGTGTTAGAGGCCACTCTGGTGGATTTGTTATCTTTGGCTGTAACCATGTTAGCCGTTTCTCCTCATTTATTGTCCTAATGCTAAGGTAATCTTTATACCTCCTGGGTTTATTGTAATGTGTATAGTTTATCATGACAAATACAATAGTGTGTTCTTATACTATTAAAGACGGCAGACACGGGTCTAGCAGCTGCCCAAACAACAATTTCCCCAAGGGGATCAAAAAAGTATTCATTATTATTATTATTATTATTATTCTCATACTTACCAAATAGAGTTAGATTACAATTACTATTCAATGTAAAACCACTGACATTACATCAGTTGTCTCACGTCTAATGTATAATTTCTAGTTGGTGATTGTACTATCTTCCTTTTTGAGTAAGATATGTTTACGTTTGCTTATTTCCTCAACACAACATTTAAAATTAATGATAACTAATTTACCACAGAAAAGGAATTGTTTATTCATAGGGGTTGCTGTGTAAATTCCCTAAAAAATGAATTCCCTACAATTGCCTGTCTGTACAATCCCACATAAAATGAATAATAAAAAAGCAAATGCAGAGACAAAAGAAAAAAGAAACAATGGGATTATCAATCATAAGGAGTCTCCAAACACAACTAGACAAAGACGAACAATAGTAAATAATTAGCGGCAACACTTGACAATATCATTTACAGCCATCAAGTTAATGTGGGTATTGTAGTATGCGGGGACCCCTGTCGATTGATTATATAGCTTTGTTCCGTGGATGTGGGAAATGTGAGCACCTGTCACCATGATACTGGCGTCTGATCTAAGCTACTGTACTCAGATGGGATTGACTCCAGAAGGAAAGAGGCATGAAAACATTATATATTAAAAAAACGAACAGACTTTATGCATCATGACCAAACGTCACCATATTTAATCCTAAAATGAATAAGTTATGGTGCAGACATGACTGTTCTGCCTGCAAAGGGCCTGGGCCTAAAATGCCATGTGTCTCGTTTTTATATAACAATAATATTACCCGGCATGTCCCAACATGCTGCCAGAGAAGAGGCACTCATGTCGGTATGGTAACCGGATCTCACGGCAAGGCTCCAGCTGAAATCAGAAATGCAAAGCGGGAGCAGGAACACAAGGGCGACACGAGCAGAGGAGTGCCGCGCAGCCAGAGCAGTAGATTTATTTGTAAATGCATGCCTGTGATGCCACTATCTGTTAAGCCCCTCAGTCAGCTCAGCCTGCGTAATGTGAGGGGAAGTGTCACCCTGTCACCACCATGCCAGGGATCAGCCTGCTGTTTGTGTGTACTAAGAACCAAGCCAAGCTTTGAGGAGGAGGGGAGAAAATGACACAGAGGCTCTTTCATCTAATCCTTGTGGTGTAATCTGCACCTCAGTAAGTTTAATTGATGACTACTGATCAACTGCTTGCCTTTGAAAATAAAATCTTTGGGATTGTTATTTCCCCCTTCAACCTGCAAAAAGAATTCTTAATGCACCTGATGAGAGGTTTCTAACTGACGAGTTTGAGCTTTGCTTCAGTATACTGAGCAACTACAACTCCTGTCAATATTTGAGTTTTATTTTATTCACCCTATCAGGGTAAGAACTATAGAAACTTCATTAAGCAACTTAGTGGAAGCCCTCTACTGTAGTCCTCCTACGGTACGACAGCAGCAGCAGCAGCATATGCACCTGGGTTCTGTGTGTGCAACACTTCCTCCTGAGACCAAACTTGAGCATCAGCGTCATTCAGACAAATGGATAGTGACAGGCCAAGCTTATCAGTGTCAACGTCAGGCTGCTCTCTGGGACTTTGATTCCGCACTTTTCCCATAGCTGAACAGAAGGCTGTGCTTTGCAAAACAAACCAACAAACAGGGAACTTGAAGACAGTGATGAAAGAGTAAACAACATGGCCTGGTAACATGCCCCACAACCATGACACTTCCTAAGTAGGTTACCATGGAGGGTAACCCAATTTCACACGTGTCTGGTTGTACTCCGAACATGCTGAGAACTTCAGGAACTTCACACTGTCCCAGGATACTGAGGCTGATGAAAACTGATCTGTCGGAGGACTTTGGCCTTGAATAATCAAATGCGTCCACCACTAATGCCCTCACACGTGTACAACGCAGTTCATTATCAAGAAAAATGATAGGGAGTCAATCTATTGATGTTGCTTAACTAATTGTAAAGCGAGGGATTCAGAAGCAGATGTTGCATTTCAAAGCAGTTGTGAGCAAGGAGACAGGTTATGATTTATGCTAAAATGTGTGGCTTCAAAGCGTCAAATGCGGCTTCTAAACAAATTGAACAAGTCAAGAGCTATTCACCCAGGACCAGAAGGGATCCCAGCGCAAGGAGATCAGAGGCGCACGGCTGCCGCTTGTAATATCACTCAGTGGAGGAGGGGTCCCACTGGGGGGAAGCAGCGCAGAGAGGCTAACACTGAGCAGTGCTCACACAGAAAAGAATTATGTACGAATGCAGCTGCAACACCTGTGCAGAAAACTACACCCACCCTCGCTCCACACGGGGGGTGTGGAGGGGGGGTGGGCAGCACCTTGAGACTTGACATCCCTTCTGTGGATGGCACTGTTTTTTGGGAGGAGATGGAAGAGTTGGTAGAAGATACGGGGCCTATGTCAACACACTGATGCAATTTGAGTAAACATG
This sequence comes from Microctenopoma stevenorrisi, assembly GCA_032270685.1. Taxonomy (NCBI): domain Eukaryota; kingdom Metazoa; phylum Chordata; class Actinopteri; order Anabantiformes; family Anabantidae; genus Microctenopoma; species Microctenopoma stevenorrisi. The sequence goes on along the minus strand of JAUMTR010000025.1, from coordinate 10,654,781 downwards.
GATAAAGCCGGGTTACTTGTTGAGAAGATTTGTGGATGGGGTGAGGCTGGAAATCTGTTTATCTCTGTTGTATTGTAAACGAGACACGCTGTGTGAAATATCTTTGGCAAAACGGTGTGGATGAGGATGTGAAATCCTTTAGTAATATCCCAGGCCAAGCAGACATGAAGGATTCAAACTTTTACATTTGATTGTGTGTTTCTTTGTTTAAATACAAATTGATTTCTGTGCTGTATACAGATTCTAAGATATTTCCTAATAATAGTAAAACTGTAAAAGGTGGAAAGGATTGGCGCATCATGCTGAATTTTACATCAGAGACGTGTTCCTCCTTGTTGACGTTGCCATACGTGTAAAAAGACAGACTGCATGGACTTCTCTCACAAGTCATTTTTCCGTCTGTTTTCTTCTTTTTGATGTAGCCTAAATTGGGACGGGAGAAACGAATTGCTAAATTTTTAATTAACTTCATAACATCTGCACTTGTGCTTTGAGAGAGCAGTGAGATTTCCTTTTAACCTATTCCAGCACATTTGCACACCAAGGTAAATCTTGATGCTGGCACTCTTACAGAAAGGAAGAAAAAAAATCAAAAATGGAAATGAACTCTCACTTGTGTGTGCAGATCAAAGAGGCAGAATTATTCAACTTTTTGCCATTGCTTGATCTTCAAAAAATAAGAGAGGAAAAAGTAGGGAAGATCTAGATGGATGTATCAGTTTTGAGTTAGAATGTTACTCAGTTGTTTTAGGAGCATTCGTTTTCTTATCTTTACTTTTTTCATGACTTCAGTGTCTCAGTTCTTCTTTGTTGCACGGCTAAAACAGGCATTTTGTTTAAGTGTTTCTCTCAGCATGCTCCAAAGCATGTTTTACATGATTGGATTCACTAGTACCTCTAAAGTGATTTACAAAAGTATTTTATTTTGCCCACCTCTGGTATTCATCTGAAAAAAATGTAAATTAAGTGTGTGAGTGAATAAAAGTACATAAAATATTAGTATTCAATTTAATAATAGTATCCTACCGACATCCTTTATATTTGCACAGCTCATTATCCCTGCAAATGCCAAAATTTCTGGTTAATTGGATGGATAGTTAACTCTGAAATACTTGACTTACTTTGCATGAGCGGTATACTATTACTAAATATACAAAAGCAAACAGCTTTTCACAAAGTTATCTGCCTAAAATAAATCTGCTCTTGCTTAAACCTTCCTTTAATCGATTGTCATCTGCTGTGAAATAAAGTGCCATAAAATTCAGACAGAAATGTACTGTTTCACTGTGCATGTGTTTAATTTTGAAATAATTTACCATGACAGTTTGTGAACAGTCATCTTTCCTCACCAGTTTGCTTTAGGTTGACTTCAATCTAACTTGTGTGTAGTTGTGATACCTCTCCCTTTGCTGTTACAGTCTGTCGGGTAAAGAGGCCTACGAAACTGGAGCAGGTAGTGAGTCCAGCCTCCCATCCCCCCTGGTTGTAGGCACCTGCATGGGTAGAGTTGACTGATGTGGGTGATATCACCGCACACCAAAGCCCCCCAAACAAATCTCCCTTTGATACAAGGCAAACAATAGTGTCTCTATAGGAAACCCACCTTACATCTGTGTGAGTGTGTGTGTGCATGTGTTTGAAACAGTAAAAGAGAAACAGTGCTGAAAAAAACATTAAATGACACAAAGATTAGTCTGGATGAAGAGAAACAATGTTGGTGCATTTGTTTGACTATATCTCTCCACAAGAGGGCGCCACTCCCACACTGTATGGGTTCCATTTGCACTGTATGGTTTTAAAGTTGATGATGACCTGATTTATTTATTCTAAATAAAGCTCTCTTTAACAACACAAAGACTGATGACAGAGCACAATATTAATCATATCACTGCCATGAAAACCAGGGGACCGTAAAAGATTGACTAGTTTAATACGTATGTGTAACAGAAGATGAATTCAACATGTTGGCAAAGAAGCCCCTGATTGTTCACTTGCTGAAATCAAGAGAGATGTGATTACATATCAGGATATATTATACTGTTGTTGTGTATATCGTTTTAGGCACAGACAGACTCAAAATGTGTGATTTTAGGCTTTGTAATGTAAGGAAACTCAGATTTTCCAGTGTTCACAGCTGACTGCATTTTTGCGTACAAGACTGCTGAACTAAATTATATCGTGTTGATTCATAACAAGATTGTATTTAATGTCCTGCTTCACTGATTCATTCTAGTATTGTGTTCTGTTTTCCCTCTCATATATTATTCACTCAAAACATCTGTCAACCCAAATGACAGAACAAAGAGGTGCCAGTGATTCAGTCAGATGTTGTGTACTGGACTTTTAATGTGTCTTAATGTGTCTAAAAGCACAGGAATTACTGTGGTATTAACTCAAATGGGTTGTTACCGTTAGCACTAACTTGCTTGAGTAAATTATATATAAATACACATGATGTGTGAGAATGTGTGAATTTAAATTATAACATATAAGATGAATTTTATATAAAACCTTTTTGAATAAGTTATTAAGTGCTTCCAAATAAGAACATTACATTTCAAACAGCCACAGTAATACAATAAAAACATTTATATTTAAATTTATAAAACATATGTAAGGACATGTGTGTCAAACATCATGTTCAACTTTGCAGAAGAACCTTTAGATCCTATTTTGATTTTCTAACATGAACACGTTCTATTTTGTTAGCACAGACAGTATGGTAAATATTTACCATGTTTCACATAGCATACAACAGTCACATACACAGTCACACAGCATCTTTATGCAACGAATGAATACATTATATTTATTTATCCAGTTCAATGTATGTGATCTGTTTTTTCACCTTTGAAAATTTCTTAGCATGCTGTATGCCACATTGACGCCTGTACCTCACGTGCTAACTCTGGTGGCAATGACATTTAGACTTTTTTTATAATAATTTTGCTTTGACTGCACAAATAAAATGGAGAACAAAAACAAAAAGCTTAACTGATTCTTTTTTTCATTCCTCTGTTTTCTGGCTTTGTATTACTGCACATACTGTCTAATGTACTACAGACAGTCTGTCTAATGTACTTAATTATATCTTGATGTGCAGAGCTCAACGTCCCTTATGTCCCTGTCAACAGCTCAGGCCAAAACTTCCTTTAATTGAGTGTCTTGAAGAGTTTGTAGAACTATTTCGAGCAATTGACATGTTTAATCAAAAAGAAAAAAAAAACAGGCGAGCATGAGCACAGCCAGTTAGGTATGGGGGGTGGGGTGGGGTGGGGGGCAGCCCAGGCTCTTGGCTTTGTCTGCCTGTTAAGTGGAGCCATCAGATAACAGGCAGGACAATGGTGCTCCATTCTGTAGGCTCTCTTAAATGAGCAGGAAGTGGCGGTGAGCGCCTAGCGGAGGCTTCTGGTGGACTCCCTGGGGTCCGCTCAGCCCTGACAGAGCACGCCACCGCTGAATGGCTGGAGAACATGAGAGGAAATGAGAAGCTAGTGGCCACCCAGCTGGAGCCACGGGTGCCCTTTGATGCTCAATCAGTATGTGAGCAAGGGAGAGGTGATGGAGAGGTAACAGAGTGATAGAAGAATAGAGACAAATAAAAAGGAAAAACGCTGCCAAGAGAAGAAGGAAGGGAGAGATGAAGCGAGGGGGAGAAAACAAGAAATAAAGATCTCCAGATTCTGTATCATAAAATACTGAATGTATTAACATGCAGGTTGATCATTGATGGTAGAACTTACCCCATCAACACTTTTTCTTCATTCTACAATGTACCTGATCTCTTTGTCTTATGTGAGCAGAACCACACGTACAGGGTCCATATCTTGCTGCTCTCCACCCTGTTGCTTTCTGCCTGGTACGTGCAGAGTGTAGGGTAATGCAGCAACACTACAAAACAATCAATAGAGCTTCCCTGGCTGACGTCAGGAGGTATTTAGTGCTAGAAAGCCATTTATTTGGTATTAAAGATTTTATAGCTTAGTTAAGAAACTGTATATTATTTTACTGACTTATTACCAATGTGACCTTTTTAAAAGATCTCACCAGAAAGTATTTGAAAGTAAAGCGTTGGTTCTTCTTAGACCTCCTTAGCTATAATGACCTCTGTAACTTACTAGCAGATTTTATCAGCCATATTGGTCTAACTAAATGATGTGAACACTGCATAGATTAGAATTGAACATGATACCTCGGTGGGCAGAGCAGTCATCTTCTAACCTAAGGGTCAGCGATTCTCCGTCCTCCAGATGCTACATGTCTTGGTGTCCTTGGACAAGACCCCAATACTGCATAGTAGCACTGACACAGGTCTAGCAGCTGTCCAAACAATACTTTTCCCGAAGGGGATCAAAAAAAGTTTCAATTCTTATTTTTAATAGAATATATTTGTTGTCATTGTATAACCAACAATATTTGAAATACAATTCTCCCGAGATATCAACACAAAAAACAACATCAAGTGCATAAATAACATAAGAACAATTTCAACTATTAAACCCTCTGTAATTGCAGCAATATAACTGACATTGCCACTAAAAGTGAATAAATTAAAGCATAACTGCCTGCATGACCATACAATTAGAGGTATACAGTACTAAAAACAATTTGGCTGATGGGCACAGCACACCTGCCCTGAACTCTGTGTGAGGTGAGCATGACTGCACCAGTGATTTTTAAGGACCCACTCCAACAGAATCTCACGTAGACAAAATACTAGAGTACCTATTATGGATCAATGGAGAATACTACTTCAACCCCCATCACTGCAGCTGATTTTTCAGTCTGAGTATTTAGCACAATGTGCATCTTTAGAAAGTGCAGAAATGCAGAAACTGCATTCTTAGTATTATGCACAATGGAACCGGTGTGTATAAACACACACACATAACATATCTCTCCTACTTTTGCCTCCCAATATGTATGTGTTACATCTAGGACTAATAATTCATCTCTAGTGTGCATACGCCAGTTATAAAAACATTTCTGTAAGGTGTTGCCTGATGGCTTTCAATGACACAGGGAAATGTTTCTTCACTTGTTCAATGGCCTGATGTCGTTGCTGTTAGATCTGCAGCTGAAAGTGAATCTACTCTTGAGAATGCAGTAGCGGCTCTTACAATGTGGTTCAAGGCTGTGCCGTCTCTGTGTACTTGATCTGCACAATGCTTTGGTATGGTTTAGGAAGTGACACATCCCATACCCAGACTCTCCTCTCAACCCCGTGCAGCTTCAAGTCAAAACAAGCTCAACAACATGGTTTTGTAGAATTGTCAGATGAATAATCTGAAAGCAATATAAAATGAGCAGCAATACTGCTGCACTCTGTGAAGTTTTGCTGTGTAAATACGAACATAATCATTACAACTTTTGCACATACAAGGAATTTGATTAGGTCTTTTTTAGCTTTCCAGGACAGTACAGATAGAAAAACAATACAATAAATTAAAGGCAAATTACAGACAAAACGTAGCTCTGTAGCGTTTGCCAGAGGGGAGAAGCTGGAAGAGGTCGTGTCCGGGGTGTGAAGGGTCTTTAGTGA
>JAUMTR010000025.1:10636931-10649139 GCA_032270685.1 Microctenopoma stevenorrisi | reverse complement strand
GTGCGCTGCAGTCTGTGTTTGTCCTGTGCAGTGGCTGCTCCAAACCAGATTGTGATGGAGGAGCAGAGGATGGACTCAATGACAGCGGAGTAAAACTGGATCAGCAGCTCCTGATGTTGGATTCCCACTTTAAGTGGGGAAGGGAAGGGAAAGTTGTCAAAAAGAAATATATCAAATGAAACTAAACACAGGTGAATGTTTTGCATTGTGGTTCTACATACAGAAATGAGACCCCTTGGACAGTGACTATCAGGAAAAGAAGCTTTCACCTTTTGTTCTCTTCTGATGACAGACAGGTTGCTTAGACAAGGCGTTGACCTTTTTATTGTCTTGTCTTGCTCAGTCTCCAACAATGAAGAGCAAAACAGATCATGCTCTTTAAAGTGCACTTCCTTCACTAACAGGAGACCAAACAGTTATTGTACATAACCTTTATCAGATGGGAATATAAATAGTCACGGTCTGCACTTATACAGCACTTTTCTACCTGTACTGGTACTCAAAGCGGCAGAGCTATGCAGCTGACCTGATACACCGATTAGGGGTTCCACGTCTTGGCCAAGAACACTTTGACAAATGACTGGAAGAGAATCAAACCACTCCCGATTGGGATCTGATTGCGCTACCTCCTGAACCACAGCTGCCCCCGTGTACTGTGAACGTGTACACCAGGTTATAATATAAGTTAATATGTTTGTTGTTGCCTTTCTGAAATGTAACTATGCCAGATGCTTTGTCTGAGTCATACTGAATGTCAATTGAATGTCTTGAACCTACAGGATAATTCTTGAGAGAGGCTAAATAGCTGTACAGCAATACTGGATAAAGTGGAGCAGCAAACGGAAAGGGTTGGTGGAGCTACTTGTGAGGAGACAGGGACACAGAAGAGGTTTGGCTGCCACCAGTCAGTCTCATAGACAAGGTCATTTCCAAAGTAAAGTGCCATGGGGGGTCGGGACAAGCATCCCATAAAGCAGATAAAGAACAATAGAAGGAACTATAGTTCACAAAATGACTGGAGCCTCTCCTTGAATGAGAATAATGAAAGGCCCTGTGAGATCAGGACACATACTCAGCATGTAGGAGACAGGATAGGTGAAATATTGTTATAATTTGATCAATGATAATGCAACAATGAATTAGGATAATGAGGTATAATCTAACTACAGGTATCGTGTACGTGTATGTTTTTCAAAAGCCTTACAAGTGTTTTTTTTACAAATATCAAATACTTTGCAGGAAATGTTGCTCCTGACAAGCATCCTCTTCGTTGAAAATAGAAACGGGTGTAATACAATACACACCACAGAGTAACTAAAATGTATTGACTGAAATGTATGCAAGCTAAGGTCTATTTCCAATGTTCAGATTAGAAATTGTACAAATGGTTTAGTTACAAACTGTGTGATACACCAGCCAAGTAATTGCATTTCATCAGTGTTGCAATGTATAAAGAGCTGGTATGATGGAGCAGAAAGGTTTTGTCTAGTATGGAATTAACACTCTATATCCTTTTCCATGCAACACATTGTTCCTTTTACCACTGATTAATATCTTGTTTAAACAGCCCACAGACACACCGCACCATCGTTATGTTCATAAATTCTCTGGAGCTGATCAACACAATAGCCCACATTCCTGGCATTTAAAGGAAGTTACTTATATCACTGCATCTCGCCTCCACCAGACACAGAGAACTCTAGAAATCTTTGTAAAAATCACTTTACCTATGCAACACATCCCGCGAACTCTCTCTGATTTCCAGTTTGACTCCAGTTCCATATTTAGCTTTATTTTCTTGAATAATTAAATTAAATTTTGGTAAACGCTTTGTTTTACTTAGCTAAAACTAGAATAAACAAGTGTCATTAAAATGATATGGAGACACTAGTAACAGGCCCTCTACTTATTACGACTTCCTTTGGGGCGACATGTCGTGTAAAATGTCAAACTGTAATTCTCCTGCAGTGACAAATCATGTGTCTGCCTGACATGTAAGTACTCTGGATTACCATTTGCTAAACAATAACTAACTCAATAATTAGAATAACTGGTTAAGGTGATTGGTGTCAGTCAGTGAGTTGCCAGATTGTTATGGAGTTAGTTTTAAATATCTACAAACCCACAGAGAGAAAAGTGGATAACTTGCACATCTACATTTGAGCTATGATATGAGGGTTTACAAGCAGTTCATGTCAAAGGAGTCAGTTCATGTTGTGTTGGGAAACGAGACAAAAAGCTAATGCAAACATATAGAAGAGAAACACGTGTGTCTGGGTGATGCCCATGCATGTTCCACATAATATTGGTTCCCCTCTGGAGACCAATATTAAGATAAACGTTCTGAATTTGCAGCTGCAAATTTTCTTTCTCTTCAGCCAAGGTCTGGGGCCATTCAAGCCAAAATCCTTGGGTGTTGTTTTATGCAACAATAGCAAACTTTGGCCTGCACTTCCTCACGTATTCTCACGGGACAGAAGACTTTTATTCATAGCACCCAGCCCCTGGGCTTACACCAGAGATAAATTCTCCATTTCCTTTAATTATAATTGCGAGGGCCAGTCACTCATGCTTTGTATTTTGATCATATCTGCAAACAATATGTTTTGGCAAGTTGAAATACAAGTCCTGTTTTATCTTGTATCTGTGCAAAGCTCTGTTGTATTCACTCCTGTTTTACAAAGACCAACATCTTGCTAATCACACACAATCGCACTAGTCAGGGCATGGTTTGATCCATGAACCAGGCTGCCATGTGTGATCGAGTTTCACATGGGTCTCATGGGTAATAGTCTTTTTTCCTTATGGCTACACAATTTAAAAACCCATTCATTACAAATATCCACCCTTCTCGGAAATGAACTCCTTGCTAAGAGACATGGTTTGTGGTTACACCTCAGTCCCACCAACAGTACGACTTTGATCCCTTCAGGCTTTCACAGTGCTGTGCATTGTATGACTTAATTGCGCCTCCTCTGAGCTTATACCTCCCGCGCAGCCCTCTGGTGGCAGGACATAAAGGAGGATAGGACAGTGTAATGCAAAGGGTGTGTGCGGAGGGAGGGGAGATGAGTGAGGGAACGGCAGATCGTAGGACCGAATTTCTATTATGTAAAAAAAAACCTTTTAGCAGTAGGACCCAGAAATTCGTAGGCAAAAGTACCAACACACCTTTATGTTGTCTGAGGCAGGAAAAAAAGTTGTCCAACACTGTTAACAAAAAAGGTCGCGCTCCGAGCCATGTTATTGGCTGAGACGAGGTTTGACAGGAAAATGCTATGGCCGCAGGGGCGCAGGCAGTCATTTATGGTGGCTGTTTTTAAAGCGGCGTTGGCGTTGTGAACCATCACTACTCCTCGCACAGGGAGAAGATGAGCGCTTCTGTGGCCGTGTACAGAAACATTTACACTGAAGACCACTTCAGACAGGCCTTCGGCTCGGAGGAGAGCGCGCATGGAAGTCTGCGGCTCCGGGAGCAGCTCGCGGGGAGGTGCAGGTGTTCCAGGCGAGCCTGCCTTCACCTGTTGCGTGAAAGAGTTCCCATCTTCAACTGGCTGCTGCGGTACAAGCTGAAGAAATGGCTTTTAGGAGATGCCATAGCGGGACTGACTGTTGGTATCCTCCACATTCCGCAAGGTGAGTCAATCATTGGCTGCTCCCCAGACCAAGGTGAAACATTTAATTATTCCCACCATCACAAAAATGATGAAAGCTTTAATGTCACTAAGATTTTCATGAACCACTTCACATGATGATAATAATAATCCATATACAGTATATCATGACCCAAATGATGTGAACAATTAGTGGCTACATCTACAACTCTGAAAAGAATGAAGAGACCACTGCATGAAATCGGGGTTATCCCACCAAATATTGATATCTGAACCCTGCCTAAGTTAAACAGTAACAATGTGTTGTGTAAAATGATATTTGTTTGAAACTTGTTTTGTTTTGAGGTTTTGACGTCTGATAAAACTGGACTCTGGTATTTAGATACTTTTTATTTACTTTTATTTGGGAGTTATGTTTTCAACCGTTTATAGAATAAAACAAAAATGTTAATCAGAGAAACAAATTCTTTTTTCTGTGGTATCTTAATATTTTCCAGAGCTGTAGCTGTATCTGCATAGTTCATAAATCAAATTAAATGCATTTGTAAAAATTTACATATAGATCCCAAATAACCTTTTTGTGCTTTATAACATAATTCTTATAAAAAATCATTAGTCTATTAATTAGCTTTTGGTCACAGGTGAACTTTGCATGCTTTAGTCTATAGGCTACAATTACATACAAACAGGTTTTACTTTCAGTGTACAAATAAGTAAAAATGTGTTTTTATTGAAAAACTTTCTTCTTCTTCAATAAACAGGAATGGCCTTCGCTTTACTCACATCTGTGGCACCTATATTTGGTCTTTACACCTCCTTCTTCCCTGTGGTCCTCTATATGATCTTTGGCACAGGTCGCCATGTGTCCACAGGTAAGGCCTAACATTCACAGCACATCTCTTCTGTCATCAATTACTAAAAAGTATTTTCAGTCTTTTGCATTTTGAACTCAATATCATCCTCAGTTATAATGTTTTTTTACTGAGATGCTAGGTCTTGTCACAGGTACCTTTGCTGTGGTGAGTCTGATGACTGGCTCTGTGGTGGAGCAGCTGGTTCCCACACCTCTGGAAATGAACTTAACTTCGTCCGAAGCGACTGACTTTGAAGCTCAGAGGATCGGAGTGGCCTCAGCTGTAGCACTACTCTCGGGAATTGCTATGGTAAGAAAGATGGACATTGTCTAATTGACAAAATGGTCTTAACCATCATATTTGATGGCTTGATACTCACAGTGTTTATGTCTTGTGCTGCAGCTCTGTATGTTTAGCCTTCAGCTGGGCTTCCTCTCCACCTATCTGTCAGAGCCAATTGTTAAGGCGTTCACTAGTGCTGCAGCCTTCCATGTCACCATCTCACAGCTGCAAAGCATGCTGGGACTCCGGCTTCCTCGCCACACTGGGGCTTTCTCCCTGTTTAAGGTATGGCTGAATACAGTCTTCATGCACTTAATTCCAGCGTGTTATAACTATTTGGTGCTGTTTACTCACAGCTCGATGTCATGTGTGTTCAGACTTTAGCGTCAGTGATGGAGAATCTGCCTCACACTAACTTGGCTGAGCTACTGATATCCTTGGTGTGTTTGGCTGTTCTAGTTCCAGTGAAAGAGATAAATGTGCGTTACCATCAGCGCCTGCGTACTCCTATCCCCGTGGAGATCCTCACGGTTTGTCAACATGATTCATAAATGCTAATTGCATATTTAATATTTAAAAAACAGAGCCAGTAGTAAGCCAAAAGTTGGTGATGGTTTTATGTTTCAGGTGATTATCGCTACAGGTGTTGCATATGCCTCCTCACTAGACTCTACTTACAACATTCAGATAGTCGGTCACATCCCAGCTGGGTAAACGTCTTAATTTGGATAAAAACTCTAAACACGGATGAGCTCAGTCAATTCCAGTATAGTCTGACTGTTGATTCTCTCATCTGCAGATTCCCAAGACCACAGATGCCTGCTCTGCACAGTTTCCCTGATATTGCTGGAGACACAGTAGCCATAACATTTGTTGGTTATGCCGTATCTGTCTCACTGGCAATGATTTATGCAGATAAACATGGATATTCTATACATCCCAATCAGGTAAACTGTACAAATGTAAAAGGAACTGGCTGAAATGTTAGATTTTCACTTATCTGTTGAATTCTGTGTTGAACCTGTGTTTCATTTCAGGAGCTGCTTGCTCATGGTATCTCCAACACAGTGTCCTCCTTTTTCACCTGCTTCCCCAGCTCAGCCACTTTAGCCACCACTAACATACTCGAGAGTGCTGGAGGATATACACAGGTGGTGTAAAGAGAAATACTCTGAAACTCAGCATTCAATAATCAGCTTGTGGACAACTGTGTACATTTACCTGTATTCAGTGTAACAGAGAAAAATAAGATACAGGTTCAAGAGTCATGCGTTTTGAACTTTAATAGTCAAAGCAGAAAATGCATCATATGAAGAGCAACATCGGTGGGTCTAAAATAAATGATGTGTGTGTGGGTTTCTGCAGCTCTCTGGGTTGTTCACTAGTCTGGTTGTTCTGATTGTCCTTCTGCTGATTGGACCACTGTTCTACTTTCTACCCAAGGTAGGTTTGCACATTTTTATCTATACAAGTACGAGGACAGAAAACAAATTGAGTAAAGTGTGCTCACGTCATCCGTTATCTCTCTCTTCAGGCAGTGCTGGCATGCATCAATGTCACCAGCCTTAGGCAGATGTTCCTGCAGTTCCAAGACCTACCTGATCTATGGAGGATCAGCAAAATTGACTCTGTAAGGTCTTTTATTAGACATAGGTGTGTCCTCAAATGTCATCCCCATAAGCAAGAATAAATTACAAAAGACTACAAAGAAGCTGGTTAATTAGCTCCCTAGTCACTATTTGCTCAACGAGTGATCTATAAAGCACAGTTAATTGGGTTCTTCAGTAACTTCTCATCAGTATATGTGATCAGACTTGCTTAATTCACCCTAGGTGGAGTGAAACATTGTGTTAAGCAACCTTTTCCTAATTTTTGAATTTAAGATGATAACTAATGGAACTTCCTGTGACTACAATTTGATGATGCACATATCTGTAACTAGAAAGTTATCTGGAACAAACATTCCTCCAGCACTGCCTGGGATTATAAGCACACATGTCCTTCTTCCTGTTTCACACTGATTGCTTGGCTGGAATTAACCACATTTTGCACTGACATGCTTCTATTGCTAATTGTGACATCTTGTGATCCTGTCTTTGTGTAGATGGTTTGGGTGGTAACCTGGCTGTCTGTAGTAATACTTAATGTAGACCTGGGCCTTGCCATTGGGGTGGTTTTCTCTATGATGACTGTCATCTGTCGCACACAAAGGTCTGTCTGCACAAGTATTGTCATACAAAACATTCATAATATCAAAATATTAAAATCACAAAATGGATTTAATGTTGGCTCATTGGTGTAAAAGATTTAGAGAAGATGTAAAAGAAGTACAATGAATTGCAGTAATATTTTTTAAGTCATGTTCTTGTGTCATTTACCACAATGAATGACCTTAGTTTAAAACTAACCCATGATTCGACAGGGCTGGTTGTTCAGTACTTGGCCGGGCCAGCAACACAGAAATATACAGACCTCTGGAGAATCACAACAAGGTGAGCGTAGACTCTTATCAGGCACCTGTCTGGGTATTATTCTTTGCAATATCTAAAAATAAACAAAGCACTTCAGCATACCTTAAGGTACCCTCCGCTTTCCTAGGCAACCAATAACTGGTAAACAATTTTTCAGAGATAATGAAGTAGGAATATTCTAGAACGAAGTTAAGATTGTACTGCTTCCCTTTCAGTGCTACGAGGTTCCTGGAGTGAAAATCTTGACTTATAATGGGCCTATCTATTATGGCAACCGTAGCTTCTTCAGAGAGGAGATGAGCAGGCTGTTGGGCCTGACGCCAGAGAAGATCCGCAGCATGGAGAAGGCCAGGAAAGCTCTGGAGAAACGTGAGAGAGATGTCACCGTCAACACTGTGGTACGATTACTGCAATCAATTAGTAAGCTGAGACAAAAATACACTTATTTTATCATATGTTTGACAGATAATGAAATTTCAGTGTAATTACTTTTCCTCCTTCACTGTTCTATAGGAAAGAGGCATTGCAAACACGTCATTTTCCTCAGAAAACGAGTTCTTTAAATCAGGTAATCAGTGGCCAAAATGTATACTTCACTACTACGACTACTTGAGATTACTGTGTTTACATTTGTGTAGATATTTATATGCTCATAGTAGTTTTCTTATTCTGCAGAAACATCTGAGAGTGAAGTCCAGGCGGTGTTAATCGATTGCAGCAGTGTTATATTTGTCGATGTTGCTGGAGCGAGACTCTTCACACAAGTTAGTCAGCTAAAGGATGACATGACACTGCACGTCCTGCATTTTGACATGATTGATTGATTGATTTTGGCTTTTCATAGATGTGCACTGAATGCCAGAAAATTGGAGTCCATGTATATTTAGCAAACTGCAACGGTAAGACCTATGTATTCAAATTATTATTTATACTTATGGGATTCTATTGTTTATACTATTTAATATATGAATATTACATTTTTAAAAATCGTCAATGGGATCAATGATTTCTATCCTTACAGAGGGTGTCTTAAAGATTCTAACATCAAGTGGTTTAATGAACTACATGAATCCTCATCATATTTTCGTCACTGTTCATGATGCTGTGACGTATATTCAACAGCAGAGGGTAAGCTAGAGGACAACATCTCATATGCTTATGCCAATTAGATTTCTAATTATTTTGTTTTAAACAAATGATGCTGCCGTTGTGTGCCGTAGGAAAAACCTCCAGAGAACACCCCGACGGTTTGGGTATGAGGCAGTTGGAAAAGGATGATTCATGCCCCCATCAACCAAGTGTCTGGACCTGAAATAGAGAGCAATCCTTTGTCTCTCAGCTGCGCTCCCGCATTCGCATTAGATTGTGTAGCAAGGAGGCAGTAGCCCGTTGTAGCAGTACATTATGAATTACAATAATTATGAAATTACAGTGTTACCAGATTTGTAACAGATATTGGCACAATGCAGAAGGTTTATACTGTACATCATATAGTATATTTTTAAACATATCTATAAAACCACAAAAGTGTAATTTGTAGACATATAGCAACTGTATGAAAATTAATTGTCTCTTTTTATTGCCTATATGCTGGAATATTATATTAGTAATATTTATTTAGTTTTTTGGTTTGCAATACAAATATAAAATGCACTGAATAGTTTGTCAAAACAATTTGGTTATTTACATCTTTTGAAATATGCGCTTGAATATGCAAATGTATTAAGATGTTCACTCTCACATAAGAGAGACTGCATAAATATATTTTTGAAACATGTTTGTGTTTCAGTCGGCTGTTCTGACAATAAATATATCTTCAAAAACAGGTATGACCCCTTAATCCAAACATTATATTAATACATGTCAGAGAGGGTTATAGGTTCGTATAACAAGGCTTACTGTTGCTTTTGTTATTAAGTATGAGTACATTTTACGGATAAACAGTGTGGAATGTGAAGCATGAGAGAGAAGAAGGGGAGTCATTGTATTCTGCAAATTTAGGTGTCTACACTCAGAAATGAAACATGAAAAAGATTCAAATGACATCACAAATAAAAGTCACATGAATGATCATAAGACCACAGGTCACTGATCCTGTAAAATCCAGGTTTTTTTCAATGTGCAACATATGTTGCTGTATGTAGTATACACCTAAATCCCTCAACATTATATGGACTTTATGATTCTGTGTACCACAACCTAGAAAACCATTATCAAACAAATGTGACAAAAACCTCTAGTTATTTAACATGTATTTAGCCAAATGTGTAAATCTAGATTAAAAAAAAGAGACGTCATACCTCTTTACCACACTGCCCTCTGCTGTCCGTAACAGTTAGAGGTTTTCCTCTCACAGCTCCCTTTAATCTTTTTACCTTGACCTGATCAAACCATTAGTAACTTGAGTCCTAAACCAGGACAAAATAGAAAAAAACTAATTATTTCCTAGCTTGATGTTGGGATGTCAAGTTATTTTTTCCAATTCATATTTCAAAGAGGCCTCTAGACAGTGTGCCCTTTGGGTTTTCCCTTTAAAGCTCAAGGAGTGTTTCGCTAATTGGTAGGAAGTAGTCCACTTCAATTAAAACATGGTACACAAGGCTCTGGCCAAATGTTTACTAAGACAGATTTTACCAGCAGACTAACACACACATCCTAAATACTGTCAATAACTTAAAACATCTTAATTTCATATAGTAACAGTCAGTAATAATGGATTATTTCCACCACACCAATATAAAAATAAAAAAGGAAGAATCATTTCTAAGAAAATAGCCACAGAGTAATTTCTACCATATGATACTACCCCTACTCATCTGTAGCTTTACTATAATGTGAACTGCTTGTGCTAACACAGTACTGCTAACACCACGATTAATGGTCATTTTAGAAAATCAGTCAGCGTGTTGTTTGATCTTTTGTGTCCATCTTGTGGTGAAATGTGGAAATCACAGTCTCTGTTGGCTCCAGAAGATTCAATTTTATTGTCATTACACACGTACAAGTACAGGGCAACAAAATGCAGTTTAGGTCTAACCAGAAGTGCAATGAGCAGCAAGTGCAGGATACAGGTAAACGTTATAATAAGTTAAGAATATACGTTTTATGTACAGAAGAAACTGGCTGATATTTACAGATGGAGATATACATACATACATTTACAATGTATCTGTACAATAGATTTACATACATACATTTACAATGTATATGTGCAGTGGATATACATACATTAACAAGTGGTTATGTGCAAAAATGTGCAAGAGTAGATTGTGCAAGATCAGTTGTGCAAGATTAGATTAGACCTGGTAATCAGGAGTGTATGGGGGGATACCAGAGGAGTTTAGCTAGGAGACAGCTCTAGGAAAAAAGCTGTTCCTAAGTCTGCTGGTTCTTTTCAGGAGTAACCTGAAGCGTCTGCCCGAAGGCAGGAGAGAGAACAGTCCGTGGGCAGGGTGAGAGGAGTCCTTAGGAATACTTGTGCTCGACGCAGGCAGTGCTTCCTCTGGATGTCTTCGATGGATGGAAGTGGAGTCTCTGTGATGCGCTGGGCAGTTTTCACCACCCACTGCAGCGCCTTTCGCTCAGCAACAGTGCAGCTCCCATACCACACTGTGACACAGCTGGTTAGGATGCTCTCTATTGTAGAGCGGTAGAAGTTTACCAGGCTGATTGAGGACAGCTGGTTCTTCTTTAATGTTCTCAAGACGAAAAGGCGCTGGTGAGCCTTCTTGACCAGGCTGGAGGTGTTAGTGGTCCAGGACATGTCCTCTGAGATGTGGGTCCCCAGGAACTTGAGGGATGTGACAGGCTCCACAGCCATCTCGTTAATGTGGATGAGATTATGTGAGCCACTTCTCTCCCTCCTGAAGTCCACGATGAGCTCCTTGGTCTTGGTGGTGTTAAGGAGCAGGTTATTGTGTGTGCACCATGTGGCCAGATGCTGGACCTCCTCCCTGTAGGCAGTCCTATCGTTGTTGTTGATGAGACCGATCACGTGGTGTCGTCTGCACACTTGATAATGGTGTTCGATCCATACATGGCTAGGCAGTCGTGGGTGAAGAGGGAGTAGAGGAAGGTCCTTCGGATGTGCCAGGACTAGCCGCTCGAAGCACTTCATATTGATGAGTGCTACAGGGCAGTAGTCGTTCAGGCATGATGGGCTAGAGTGTTTTGGCTCTGGCACAATGGAGGTGGATTTGAAGCATGTTGGAACAGCTGCCTGGGTGAGGGACATATTAAAAATGTCTGTAAATATTCCAGCAAGCTGCTCTGCACACGCGCCGTCTGGTCCCGCAGCCTTGCGCGCGTTGATCCGGCTCAGTGCAGTGCAAACATCTGTGGAGGTCAGTGTGAATGGTGAGTGATCAGTTGAGGAGGAGATCCTGACAGCGGGTTGCTGGTTGTCATCAAAGTCATTAAGCTCATTCAGGAAGGAGAACTTTGTGGTCGTGGGGGTGGAGTTGCTAGATTTATAGCCTGTAATGGCCTGAATGCCCTGCCACATGCGCCGAGGGTCAGCGTTGGAAAAGTGCTCCTCTAGCTTTGGCCTTTTTAATGCCCCTCTTCAGGTTTGCTCTGGAAATGCCGTAGGCCTGTGCATTGCCCGATCTGAAGGCATTGTTGCGTGCCTTCAGCACAGAGTCAGTTGTCACCTATGGCCCCGTAAATAACAACACCAAATAACGAAAGAAAACATTTTTAGATATATTGTTTATAATAATAATTTACATAATCAATCTTGACATCAATTTCACATCATGAAATCACACATCACCTTTGAGAGACTGGTCCTGGACTCCCTCCGACTACTAGTCAAACCTTCACTTGACCCCCTCCAGTTCGCCTACCAGCCCCTACTTGGAGTTGATGATGCCATCATTCATCTGCTCCATGACACCTACACCCACCTCGACAAACCTGGGAGTTCAGTGAGGATCATGTTTTTTGATTTCTCAAGTGCATTTAACACCATCCAGCCTGCACTGCT
>JAUMTR010000025.1:10626118-10636831 GCA_032270685.1 Microctenopoma stevenorrisi | reverse complement strand
AAACACACAACTGCTGTTTACAAAAAGGCACAAAGTCGTCTCTATTTTCTGAGGAGACTCAGGTCTTTTAATGTCTGTTCGCTAACCTTGTAAGCAAGCACTTACAAGGAGAAGACACCAGCAGTTACCATTCAGTTTCTGCGTTACTACAAACTAAGAGGCGTAACTCGTCAAGATAAATACCATGCTAGGAATTTGTTAGGTGCTTGACAAGTGTATGAATGTGTGTGTGGTAATAGTCTGGTCTAGTCAAATGGAGCAGGGCAAAGCCTTCCACCAGCCAGGGATTACATAGTAGAATAGACTGGATTGGCATCTGAGACCCGGTGAAGAAGGGATTTTTAGTATCCTCTCATTTGCAGATCTCAGAGGGCATTCAGGTGTGTAGCTAATTTAAGGCATGTTAATATAAGACAGTGGGTCGTCTACCATTGCCAAGAGGGAAGTTTCACTCAAATGACCTTTCCTGAAACCAGACTAAAACGAGTCTAGTAGATCATACTCCTGCAGAAATGTGAAAGTTGTGCCAGGATAGCTATTTCAAGAATTTCTGAAAGAATTGGAAGGTTGTATACTGGGCGGTAACTGTCCAGTAGGGAAGGGTTGAGCGTGTGTGTGTGTGTTTTAAGCAAGGGAGCAATGACAGCCTGTTTGAAAGCAGTGGGATACAGATACATGGAGAGGAGTGCCAGATGTGTTAGGCGTGGAGCAGTTGCGTTTAAGTATAAGATCTAATTGCTGACCAGCTCTGTGCGTTGCTGGTGTGCTGAGAAGTGTAACATTGGATGCCGGGGTAATTCCTCGTCTACAGTGGGGCAAAGGGTTGTGTCTAGTTCATCTACAAAGCTCCCCAGTGGACCTGGAGGATGATATACAACAACTATGGCCACTTTTAAAGGGTGTGTAATAGTTACTGTAGGGAATTCCCTCTGGTATTATCAGTAGAAAAAACTGCAGTGAATCCTCATTTCTGGAGATGAGCAAGCCTGTGCCACCGCCCCGACCAGTGGGGCGGGGTGTGTGAGAGAAGTAGAAGTCTGTGGAGAGGGCTGCAGGTGTGGCTGCATCCTAGGGGTGAATCCAGATCTCAGTCGGTGCGAGTACTTGGAGGTCATGTAAAGTTGCAAAGGCGAGACAGTTCCACAGCTCGAACGAGTACGGGTTTTTGCTGCTTGGCTGAGTCTCGCAAGACAATATGAAACATCAGCACTTTGCAGTGCTAACATCAGCACTTTGCAGTGCTGATGTTAGCAACTGCAACTGTACTTGTTTGGTAACTTGACGACGTTTCACTCTTCCATTCCAGAGGGCTTTCTCAAGTCTGACTGACTGGTGTGAGTAGCAGGTTTAAAAACCCTGTGGAACCCTTAGATTGGTGATTGGTGTTCACCTGTGATGGTCACCTGTGGGTTGTCCTTCCCTCTGGCTTACACATATGTTAATGTCTGTCATTAACAAGCGAAACGTCGTCAAGACACCAAACAAGTACAGTTGCTATTGGATTAAACTTTTTTGAGATAACCATGACCTGGATCACGAGAACCTTCACAGAAACAACAACCAATTTAGTAAATTATCAATCCTAGCCACAACAACAGAAACTCAATCACTCTTCATATCTTTATGTGGTAGGAGGTCACTGGGATTCACGCAAGGTGACAAACAGGTGTGTCAAGATGCCTGATGAGACTGAACTGTGTGCTGTGTGGTATAATGGTTTATTGTAAACGATAAATATTAATGACTGGCTCTGCCATTACTCTTTACAGAGTAACAAGCTGGTTTGTTACCTGCTCAGAGGTTTATTTTATCTTAACCAGATTAAGTTGTTTTATGTTGGTTTTATCTTGTTTTGATTGTGTGCCAGATAACCATACGAGAATGTTTACTTCTGTGTCTATTGTTTGAAGAAGACAGGCATGTGGTATTTTCATAAAATCCTTCTCAGTCTTTCAGAACCAGACTCTGGACTTCAGGTTGTTCAGTGGTCCATTTTCTGGAAGAGGATACTGCCTTGTTAAAGGCCCACTTGTGATATCCACAGCTTTAAACAGCTGTCTTCAGTTGCTTGTTGTCTCTAATTTTGGCTTTTGGGGAGGTGGTGGCTCTGCGGTGTGGTCCTGATCCTGAGTCCTGATCACTCTTGGCTTATGTTGTAGTAGTTGATTTGATTCAAACAATAGATCCTGTCTGGTGTGGGTATGTTTGTGCACAATACACAATACATCAAATTATTAGCACACAGACAATAAATATATAATATGCATTGGGAATAGAGATATTTAAGAAATGGGAAAAAATATAATTTGAAATGACTGGAATATGGGGAAATACTGAAATTCTCATTGTGGTTAATTCATTATATTATTTAGTCCAAATGGCAGTAAATGTATCAAAAGTTCAAAAACTCAAACTATACAGTAGTAAATAAAAATCTCACTATACAATCATTGTATTGTAGAACGTAAACAACAAAACTTACACTTTTTCACATTGGAGCTTTGTAAACAAATTCAGTATTAGTCAAATATATTCATAACCAGCTTCCAAACATACATTTTTCATAAATTAGTGTCCCAGAATTTCTTAAACAAAAAACAGACACTTTCTTTCAGTGGCTCGTCATACACTTGAACCTGTTCTGGAAGTAGAAAACTTCGTTATGAATGATATTGTTCTCAGTAGAGGATGAGTAGCGATATTTTTTATAGGCTTTCTGTGAGTCTGTTTTACTCCAGGGTAGTACAATCTTTGATGCGTGGTTTACAATGATGTCACTACAAGAGCCGATATGGAGGGATCCCAGGGCATCAATGAAGAACTCTGCATTAAAAGAATTTTCAATTTAGAATAATCCTTTTTAAGCTGGGTTTGTTAATTCTCTATCTCTCTATAAAGCTTACAATAAAATAGATCCTATAAATTGATGTGTTAATATATTGTTAACAGATAAATGAAAAAAAACTCACCCAGGTGTGCTGCACGTGCTAGGCGGGGATTAAAGCCCACCTGCTGCACTTTCTCTGTGCGCCCCATGAAGAAGTTGATGACAGCATCAGCTAACACACAGTTAGGAAATCCCTCGATGACGTGGTGGTACCCAGTTCTAATATGTAAACAGTCGCCCTCCTCTCCACCTTCTTCTACTGAAATGGTGTGACGGTATGTTGCAGTGTAACCAGTCACCTCTCTCACTGCACCACCAACCTGATGTTATTAAGACATACAGTCAAGCCCATAACTAATCATACCCCTGGCAAATTTTGACCTACTGACTTACGTTACTTTTATTTAACCAGCAAGTTATTTTTTGACAGGAAACGACATAGGTGTCTGCCAAAAGAAAATATGACGATGTACAAGAGGCATTATTGAGGGGAAAAAACCTTTCTACGCTTTTGATTACATTTGAGCAAAAAGTGTCATATCTAAAATTATTCATACCCTTTACAAACTGTCACAGTCTCTGGAAAATTCCAAAGTTCTATATCATTCCAAATAGTCCAAGCTGTTCAAAAGCATCCTAATGACCCTGATTAATTGGGAACAACTGTTTTAATAAACTCAACAGGTGAAAATCAGCAGCTCGGTGCAGTTGGCTTTTGGACAGTCATGGCTAAGACAAAGGAGCACAGCAAGGCTGCTCACAAGTCAGGAACGGGCTACAAAGCCACATCAAAATGTTTTCAAGTTCCAGTGGTTACAGTTTTATTGCAAAGTATTAAAAAATACAAGATGTTCCGCACTGTGGAAAATCTCAGAGGACGTGGTCGGAAGTCCAAAGTGACACCTGACACACTTTTGGTCGTCTGTGTTATGGTCAGATGAAACAAAAATGGAACTGTGTGGTCACAATGTTTCCTTCATATGGCGTAAAAAAAGGAGAAGCCTTCAACCCAAAGAACACCATCCCCACTGTCAGACATGGTGGTGGGAACCTAATGCTTTGGGGGTGTTCTTCAGCCAATGGACCAGAAAACCTAATCACAGTAAACGGCATCATGAAAAAAGAGCAATACATGAGGATTCTCAACGACGATATCAGGCAGAGAAACATGGCCTTGGGCACCAGTGGACATTTCAGGAAGACAATGACCCAAAACACACAGCAAGTGCATTAGCAGACAGGTATAAAAGTTTTGGAGTGGCCCAGCCAGAGTCCTGACTTGAATCCAATTGAGAATCTGTGGACTGACCTAAAGATCCGGGTAATGCCAAGAAGACCCTCCAACCTGAAAGATTGCTAAAGATGAATGTGCAAAAATATGCATGGAGACATGGAAAAAGCTGGTCTGCAATTATAAGAAGCGTTTGATTGCTGTAATACCCAACAAAGGCTTTTCTATTGATTATAGAAAAGGGTATGTACAATTTTGACATGACACTTTTTGCTCAAATGTAAATAAAAGCTGAGAAAAGTTTTTTTCCCCTCAATATTGCCTCTTGTACGTCGTCGTAGCTCAATGGGTTAAGCGTCAGACTGGGATGTAGGAGGTCGTAGGTTTGAATCCCGTCTGACTCCTAATCCATCCCCTACCAGGTGTGTCCCTGAGCCAGACACACAGCGCTAGCTTCTTGTAAGTCGCTTTGGATAAAAGCGTATGCCAAGCAAACTAAAGTAAAGTAGTATTATCTTTTGGGAGACACCTATGTCATTTCCTGTCAAAAATAACTTGAATAAAAGTAACTTTAAGTCAAAATTTGCCAGAGGTATGATTAGTTATGGGCTTGACTGTAAGTGTTCCAAAGATAAAAAAAAGAGTGTTACGAATATAAAATTCATTTCAATAGGATAAATGCTATTTTAAAATGTTCATTATGTAATATTTAATAATATTTAAATATGTGGAACACTCAAACTCGAGAGGGGTGGGATGTCTGGAACAAGGTGGCAACAAGTCAGCTGTGGGTTTGGCAGTTGAGGCATGAGAAACTGGACGTCTCAATTTCAGGACCACTCAAATTGTTACTATTAATATTTAAACTAGCCATTTTAGAATTTATGTTGTGTATATGTTGTGACATATGACACCAAAACAACCCCCCTCCCCCCAAAAAACCAACCAAACAAACAAAAACTAGATATAGTACATCTAATATGAGTGCAAACATTTAGGAACAGTGATGTAATGATGTACTGATTACTAAGCCATTGTTGTGGCCCATGTAAAATGGGGCATCTAGTCGGCCCAGAAGCCTGGATATACATCAAGTTAGCAACGCCACTCTAATTTCATGGAATCAGGTTAGAGTAAGCTAAAGATGTATTATTAAATTAGTATGTGTAATTGGTAATTACACATTGTACTGCCTGTGGGGATGTGTCTCACCAGATCCAGAGTGGTCTTCTCTAGGATGTCCACCATCATCTCCAACTTTGTGTTTGCAGTGAAGATGAAGTCATCATCCACCCAGAGCACATATTTGGTGGTAACTTGAGACACTGCCAGGTTTCTACCTGCAAACCAGCCCTGTATAAAGTAGAGAAGGGTTAGGGGAAAAAACACTAAATGTACATCTAAATACCAGTACTTAAAACACACATCGTCAAACTTCTTTACCTTTCCGAATGGCATGATGTAGTGTTCAATATGAGGCCCAGTCAATGGCTGAGGGTGTTCATTATCATCTGCTATCACTATTGTCACAGTTGGATAGAACTGTCGAATGCTATCAATTAGATCTTTGAGTTTGTCGTAGCGTAGAAAAGTCTTGGTGGCAATGGTAACAAGAGCACTAATGTTGTACTCTAAGTGTGAACAAAAAACACATTAAGACATGCAATCGTGCCCTGAATAAAACTGATAATCATACACAAGCTCACAAACCTTTTTGGTATCCAGAGTTGTAAAGTTTTGGTATAATTCCATGTTCAACTTTAATGGTGAAAAATGACTGCTGATCTTCAGTTGCAAACTCAACTGCAGGATAAAACAACACATGATAAATGCAAGTTTTAGCTAGTAGCTTTAGTAGTTTTAGCTATGTATAATATTTTGTTCCATTGGCATTTATCTGACAGTCAGTGTGTAAAGGATTTCCTAGTTTTTCCTAATCTGACAACATCTAGTGTTGGTATTAACATTAAGAAAACAAGGGAAAATAAACCACATTTAAAAGTTATATTTGTATTCGACATTTCAATGTGAATTATAAAAAATAACCTGTATACTGCCACAACATTAAATTCACTGGGTTGTTCTATTGGATTAGATTTTAACATGGCGATGAAAAACACATGTCAGAACACCTCAACATACTAAGTTTTCATTCGTTACAGGCTTTGTGGCTTCCATTGTTAAACCCTTTAAGTCAGACCCAGTTCACTTTTACACAAATATGGTCACAGAAGTGCCTCATATCTAATCTGACAGTATAAGGGTGTGGTGAGCCGAATGCAGGGGCTTCTTTTCTAGATACCACTTCTATGTGCATGTTCAGTCTAGTTTTCTCTCATACAGCATTACTACTTTTCCTTTATATTTTGGCCTATCATATATTTACTCCAGGTTCACAAAGGCACAGGGCAACTTATTCTGACTACTTTATTTACCAACACTTTGCTTCAGTAATGTCCAGTTATTTTATATTTATTATCTATCACATAATAACTACTTGTTTGTTTTAGAAATAGTGCACAATGCAAAACACTATAAAATGGTTAATTATAACATTATAATGTTATTTATGTTAATGTTATCAATTCCTGATCCAAAAGAATGTGTAGACAACTGAGCATTAGCCTGGAACTCTTTGGGGCTCTAGATACAAATTACATCAATCCAAGAATTTAGGATAGTATAATGATACAACATGATAGGTTTACCTGTATCTGCTGTCTTCGGATGGAAAACAGTGTTTGTATAGGTGACAAACTGTAGCTGCTTGTTCAGAGCGGAGAGAAGAGAGCTCGACAGTATAATGTGTTTTCCTCCCTCTCCTGTGACAGTGACATGTTCCACCGTAGCAGCAACATCAAAAGTTCCCAGTATTGCCTTTAAATACACCTGTTACAGATATGATTTGGGTACATTAAATTCGATATCAAGACAAAGAAAAAAATATACATGAACTACATTGAAATCACCAAAATATAGAAATGTAGAAGAGTTATTCTTGTTTATTTAACAAAATAAATAAACCAACCATATGATTTGTTCCTGTTTTTCTTTTAAGAGCCAAACCTTTGAGAAGAACTAGTTATTACTGAGGATACCAAACAGAAATGAAAGTACTCAAATAGACATAAACAGCAAAATGTGTGTTGTGTGTTGTGTCATTTTAAATATGCTGTTACCGGGAATGACGATTGTTTTGAGGGGCCGCACCCTTACCCCCTGGGTGGGATACTGAAGGGGACTGTTGGCCTCAGCTACAATAAGCATGTCTGCAGGACTGTAGGATCTTTGCATAGAGAACATATTAAATAGAAACATGCCCATACTGCTTCACCAATGTCTAATAAACACCACAGTTCTACACTGTACACAGTTGGCACCTGTTGTAACTGTCTATTCTACCCTAATACCCAGTATTTCCTGTGAAAGAAGTACTGCAGACGAGTAGGAGACATGCAGGGAGAGGAGAAATGATTTCCCAGTGGTCCTCCTGTGCAGCTGGCCGCATCCATGCAGGAGGTTGTGGAGGGGTCTTTGCATCTTAAGGAGCTTTTCTTTCAGCACAACAGGCTGAAATGTAATAACGGTACTGGAGATCAGTACAATCAGACAACAGGACCCTGCTTTGTCCACCTGAAAGATTTCATTAAAGCTGGTAGATGATGTAGTTTTGTGGTGGTAGTTTTCCACAGTGCCAGAGAATTAAGGTTAAAAAAGTTAAATATAATAAAAATGATGAATACTTTATTAATCCCCTTGGGGAAATTGTTGTTTGGACAGCTGCTAGACCTCTATCTATCGATGTCTTGTCCAAGGACACCATGAAGTGTAGCTTTGTTGAGATGGTGAATCGAACCGCTGACCCTTAGGTTGGAAGACGACTGCTTTACCCGCTGAGTTATCATCCCCCCCCCAATGAAGTGTTCAATATTTCCCTTTTTATCCACCATTGCTGGGTTCTGTTTGTCTTGGTCTTCCACATTGCAGGTACTGGGTCAGTGAGCTTACTTTCTATTGTCAATGAATGGCAGTTGTCACATTTGATTGAACAAGTTATTTGTAGTTCGCAGTATGAGCATAGTGTTACAGAGATGCTATGTCTGTAGTACATTAAAGCATGATTCACAGAAATTTAGTCATTTACCTCTTTTGAAAGTTGCTGTACTCCTGAGCTCTGTGATTCTTTACACCTTCAGGGTCAGACTGGGACTCTAAAAATGCCTGATCAATGCTGTGGGCCCATACGCGTGGAAAGAACCAATTGGAGAATGGCAGAATCATAGTCTCCTTGTCAGCCACACACGCACATGTATTTTGAGCCAAATGGCTGTGTCAAGAAAAAAAACAGAACAAGATTATGATTAGATTATAGATAGATTTGGATAGACAAAATATCTACCTTATATGCCCCACCTTGCCACATTGTTCTTTATGTTGTAGGCAATGTCTTGATAGTCACCAATGGTGTGTTGAACCTTCCTCTCCAGGACTTTCATTATTGGACCCCTCATTCTTAGCTGAATGTCAACTACTGAGCTGGGGCCAGGATTCCAATGAAGAAATGCTAGTAACAGTACTCCAGTCGAGGTGACCAAAATCAGCCCAAAAATCTTCTTGTAGTTTTTAATCATCTACAATAGAATAAAAGACATATTGAAATTAGTAGGAATTAGCCCCTGTTCTACTTCAGCTTGGGCAATAACTAAATCACACTCTGACTGATTCTGTGTTGAGGACAATTAATTATCTTGAATAATCAAAGAAGTTAGCCTGCAGAGAAGTGCACAGAACTTCTCTCTGTGGAAATGTTCGTGTAGATCAGGGTTGCTCACTCCCGGTCCTCGAGGTCTACTATCCTGATTGTTTTCCAGCTTTCCCTGCCCTACCCTCTATTGATTACCTGGTTCATGTGTGTTCAGCCAATCAGAAGCTGTAAATGCTGGGATGGTTGGAAAACAATCGAGTAGTAGCTCTCGAGGACCGGAAGTGAGCAACCCTGGTGTAGATCCTTTTACATGAACCATGCATGTGATGCAGACTGGATTGTTGACGAAATGTATTTCTCAGTTCAACAAAACTGGTAGCACTTTCTTTAACAGTGCCCTCGAACCTATTTGTCAAATACTGTATATGTATATTAACACAATACCTGTTGTTCAGAGCTCACCTCACCTGATTGCACCCATCTCCCCTGCACTGTTCCAGATTTTTCCACTTTCCTTGTTATTCGTTCTCTTTATATTCTTGTTCTGTCAGTAACTCGGTGTTGGGTTATCTGTTGTTTTTCTTGTTCGGTCTGCTGACAATTCTTGCTTGTCTCCTGCCCTGCAATCTGTGTGCCTCTTGTCTCACGTCCTGCACACTTCCTATCTGGTCGTCCATTGTATGTTTCTGTCTCTGTATCATGCAGCAGCTAAATGAATCTAGCTTAGTGGTATGTATAAAAAAATAAAGGCCCAGTCCACTAAAAAACTTGTTTTCTTGTGTTTATATGTCATACATTTTCTGAATTTCATGAGTGGTGTCTATGTACGCAGTTTGTCACTAGCACTTTCACATCTCTGAATGTTGTTGGTATAGTTTAACTTCCTAAAAAACCAGACAGTTATTCTGACCTCACAACTAAAATTATCTTACTGTTACTGTTGTCTTACTGCACCCAGCTCCGCTGCACTGTGCCAGCTGTTTTCACTTCCCTCGTTAGACATTCTCTTTATATCCTTGTTCTGACAGTAAATCTGTGTTGGGTTATCTGTTGTTTTTCTTGTTTGGTCTGCTGACGTTACCCGCCTGTCTCCTGCCCTGCAACCTGTGTGCCTCTTGCCCCACTTCCTGCACCCTCGGGATTGTCCCTGTCAGTTCGTCTGTTGTATGTTTCTGTCTCTGGTCCTATTCTCCTCTTGTGTGTTTTTGTGTGAACATAAAGAAGAACATATTGGTGTAAAAAACGTTTTGTGCTGCTCATGCATGAGCTCTGTTCACTTCAATTTAGTTAAGCTCCGATAGATCGGCCACCGATCTGTGTTGGACGATTTCCGTGAAAAACGGTGTGATCTTCGAACGCAGCATTTCATTACGGATCATGAAAGCTGATCATCTGTAGCTCATATTTTACGTCATACAGAGGTCCTGAGTGTGGTGTAACGTCCCCCTCCACTTTCCTTCACACTGCAAAACACTACAAACTACAGACCTGTTCTATTGAAAAAGGAATCTGAAATAACTTCTAATGTCATCTGGCACTCTAGGTTTGCTTTACTAAAGATCACATTTAAGCATAGCATAATAAAGCAACATGGTTAAAACTGCAACAAACCTATTATGTGGCTAGAAGCTAACTGCAGCAATACGTTTATGTTTGGGCTATTGCAGCCATGTTTAATTCTGCATCAGGAGTGGGGGTTAGATAACAACGCTAGTGACCACAGAAAAAGTCAATGTTACAGAAGATCAATCAATCAATCAAACTTTATTTGTTAAGCACCTTTCGAGTTAGAGAACACAAGGTTCTGTACATAAGAAATTTCAACAATATAAAGCAAATAGCAGAGAGATTTATACATAAGAGCATCAGTTTCATTTATAAAACACACAA
>JAUMTR010000025.1:10587587-10626020 GCA_032270685.1 Microctenopoma stevenorrisi | reverse complement strand
AAATTTATCCAGGATATTATGACGATGTAGGGCATCAGAGAGTTGAAGTGCTACAACTTTCTCCAGGATCTTAGCTACAAATGGCAGTTTGGAGATGGGCCTATAGCTGCTAAGAAGTGAAGAGTCCAAGTTCGGTTTTTTGAGTAGTGGATGAATTTCGACATTTTTAAAATAAAGCGGAACATGACCAGAGTTTAATGAGACATTTATAATAGTTTGAATTGTTGGACCTGTAGTTTGAAAGACATCCTTGGACAAGGACGCAGGTATAATGTCCAGGCAGCAAGATGAGGCTCTCATTGAACCCACTATCTTAATTAACTCTGTTGAAGTAATGGGTATGAAAGAGTCTAGAATCACAGGTTTAGGTGAATTGGATAAACTAATGGCTGTCTTTGTAATGTTGTTTCTGACATGGGCAATTTGACATTCAAATGGTCAAAGCCAAAGCGACAAAAAATGGCAAGTCTTATCACTTATCTTTTTAAAACAATCACCCACAATACAATTTCCTCTCTTGGATGAGAGAGACAGAGATGTGACAGCTGAGAGTGGAGACCCCGTGACATTTATCTTCCACATGACTGCTCTGCGAAGTTAAGCACATTTGTATGAATAGAATTATTTACGTTTTGGTTTATTACATATTTGTAAATAGATAACTTTTTATAGACTTTAGATAACTGTGATTAACTATGACTAGGCTGTTTAGTCAAACATGATCATTGGTGCTCAATACTATAGTTAATAATTAAACAAGACACAGTAAAACACACGATTAAGACAGCAAGTTCAGTGAGTCTGACTAATGGGAGAACAGCTTTCGTGAGACCATTTAACCACTAAATGTTACTTTAGTCGCCGTTTCTCCGCCGTATTGTCGCGGTGGCGGGGGTGTTTCTTTCATCGTAACGTCATGGGGGGGGGGGCTGGGTCATCAAGAAATTGTCTAGAAAAATGGGGCTCCCTTGGGAAAAAGGTTGGGAACCACTGCTTTAGAGCATACACAATGCCAGACCTTACAGTCCAAGACCTTGCCTGGGTCTGATACTTGAACTTTGCATACACCCAATCACTAATACCACTCCAATTGATACCATTGATCAAATTGTTGAATGAATTAACAGTACATGTCAACCTGTGAACTACAAAAAAGGCATCAACCTTTACTTATATATTGTTTTCTTTACTGTGTAAAACAAAATGGAACATACAGTATAGATATGCAAATTTGTGCTGGGCAGCAATAAAAATGTTTTAATTGCAACATTTCTGCTATTGAATGCTCTGTTAAGGGCAACATTGAAAAATAATTTTAAAAATAGCTTATTGCGCATGTTTATTTTAAAAGCACTGTTTATTCACAGAAGTGCAATAACATTTACTTTGCATTGTAAACAAAGACCGTAGCAGTTTAATATTTCTTGCAAATTTCAGCTTAAATATTATCCAATTTCCTAATCACTTGTGTCAATAAGGGCAGCAAGGCGTGCTGGAGCCTATCCCAGATGACATTGGGCAAGAGACACGGTGATTATTTGACTAGAAAAACATACACGCCATGATTCCTTTAAGTGCTTGTGTGGGTGTTTATTGTTTGGGTGATTTACAGCATCTGCTCTGTTGCAGAAAGCTGCTACACATTAACACCCTCAGACCCCAGACCTACAGTTAACCTGTAATTTGCCATTCAAAACATTTGCTTTGTAGGTACTTTAGGTCATGAGCTTTCCTTTCACCGGTTTCCACCATCATTCTGAAGCAACAGAGTTTTGATAATAATAATAATGAATACTTTATTGATCCCCTTGGGGAAATTGTTGTTTAGACAGCTGCTAGACCTGTGTCAGCGCTACAGGGTATCGGTGTCTTGTCCAAGGGCACCTCAACATGTAACCTGGTGGGACTGGGAATCAAACTCGCTCACCCTTGGGTTTGAGAACGACTGCTCTGGGCTTTGACTAGGCCATGCCAAAAGATTTAGTATAGTAGTCAGTAGTAGTTTACTTGTGCCTAATGTTTACTTTAATGTTTACTTTATCAAAAAGGTTCAACATTTGTCTCATCAATCTGCAGAATTTTTGCCTAAATGTCTTGGGGATAATGATCAGCAGGCCTCTGTTTTCAGTCTTGTCCAGTCACTCAGTATAGTCAGTGATGTTTTTAAAACCCCACTGCTTAGGACTACTTCGCTTGCAAATAGCCTAGATGTAGGCTTAAAACTATATTACTTAATCACATATAATGCTATAAATAATTTTGCAATAAAAATATACAGGTTTTATAAATAACAATCAAACTGAATTTTAAATGAAACACTCATGGTCTATGAGGCCAAATGCTAAAGAAACATATCTTTATTCCTCTATTAACAAACTTGACTGTAAACGACGATAGACAATAATACAATTCAACAGTGTCTTTTTAGAGGAACTTCTTAAATAGTATGTAAGTTTTCCTCTGGTAGATTTCTCCCGGTGAGTGCATGTATATAACAAAAGGCTGCCAACTGCTTAATGAGTTAGAGATCTTTATGAAGTAATACAGACCTGTTTTAAATTACAGTCCAACTGAAAATTACACACTTCTATAGTAGAACAGCTCATTTGCCGGGAACCATGCCACTTTTATTCTGCAGCTAACAAGTAAGCATAACGAAAGTTAAGCTAAGTGTTACTTGCAATACTAATCAGCTATTCAAATCTCTTCACTGCTTACACACAAAGGAAATGGGAGGGACAGATATAGCAGCAGAGATTGAAGACAGTTACACATAATTTAGTATTCATAGGTGCTTAATACTACAATGAAGCAGTAAAACACACAAACATACAGCTAATTAAGAAAGTTAATTAAAAGGCCGCAGCAAGTCTGGTATTTTTAGTTGACCATTAAACCACTAAAGGAAATGACAAAAAGTAAGTTGGTGAGATATTATCTGAAAGCCAGTCCAGGCTGATGTCTCTGAAATTTAAATGAATCAATGTTTAAATGGTTTTCATATGCACACTGATTTTTTGTTATAGCCCACAGCAGCTCATGACAGTTTAATAAGTACATCTGTTAAAAATATGTTTAATACAGCAGCCCTGCTTTAAATCCTATACTGTCACAAGATCTGGCAACACAAGAAATTCCCTCAAAATCAGGAACTAAATCAACAAAGTGACTATGACATTGACCTTATGCAACCAAATCGTGACCAGTTTATCATTGAGATGAAGAGGAGACAGCTGTGCCAAATGTGCCAGAGGAGTTCTTTTAAAGTGTTCCTCATATATTGAGATCATAGGGAAAGGCTCGAGTTATTATATGTGGTCCCCAAGGCCTGAGGGACAAGCTATTCAATCCGATTGGGCCTTAAATGACACTGCATTGGCATCGAACCCTACTGTGACGAATCTTCGTGTTGTCTTTCATCAAGATATCTCATTCAGCCATTACGTAAAATAAATATCCAGAACTGCCCTCTTCAAAGTGAAAAGTCTCAAAGTGAAATAAGTCCATGCACTTATCACGTCTAGACTTGACTACAGCAACTCACTGTCGATAGGATGCACCAATAATAATGGAACATATTTTGTGTTTTCTATTATATTAACATTATTTCTGCACACAGCTCTACATCACATAGATCTACACCAAAAGAAGAAGTACAGCTTAGATATTAAGTGCCTACGCTTTTGTGGTCAAAGATTATGATTGATGATTTTATTATGAATTTAGTGTCCAGGGACACCACAGCAGCTTGTGGAGACAGAGAATCGAACCGCTGACCCTTTAGGTTGGAAGACGACCCACTGAGCTATCACGTCGCCCCGAATTATATTTCTTTTCTTCTGTTAAATAGGTATGTTTGTCTACCCGCTGAATAAGACGATAGGCAAGGGTGGTGGCTGAAAATAAGTTTGTTCTTCTCTTTATACTTAAGGACGTCAAGCAACTATAAGATAAACAAATGACTTCGTCCCTGTTCTATTAAACTTTCATTAAACTTCTGCCAAGACCATTACATGTTGTCTGGGAGAATGAACGTGTGAAAAATTACACCTGTCACTAACCAAACTATATTCAAAAACTTTTACCATGAAGTAAAACTATTTTTTGAAATGCTGCGAAAGGCAAGTGGGCTCGTGAGCGATGCACGTCGTAAAAGCGCTCGTGGAACTCAACATTGCTAAACATTCTTCAAACGCTTAGTAAATAAATACACTTCTGTAAAAATACAAAACCTACCTACTAACGCAAGGAACAGAGACAATGACACAGGGAGGAGTAAGTGGAGATTCTTACCGTTGGTGGTGTCTCGTGATTTTGGTCCAACTTCAACTTTAAGCAGCAGACGCCTGTTCGTGCGACACGTATCTTGACTTTGATGAGCTGAGACGAGGCGGCCACACCTCAACACGCGTTATCACAGCGGATCAAGTTTGCATAGACGACCCATGTAGAGGAAAAATACTCCTGGACTTACTTTTTTCCGTAAAATTCACAGTTTCACTAGTCACGCTTTATGAAAATGACCCGTCACAGCACCAGGTTTCAACCTACTTCCTGTGTGGGAACTTTAACTGTGTGTTTATTGTTTAATTAAAACGCTCCATACACACGAATGAACATTTGATGTGCCGCTCAAAAAGTATGGTTTATGTTTGCCTTACTATTATATGTTGTGCATTAGTTTGATTTACTGCTATTATTTCTATGGGGTAAATATTAATTATGTTTTTATATTTATCAGTGCATATCTGTCCACTGTCTTTGTTTCGTATTGTGTAATTTCATGTTTATACAGCTCGCTTTGCCTCGTTTTGCCTTCAAGTCAGTGATGTGCCGGAAAAAAAGAAAACATGAAGTTTTTTTTAGACTTTCTAAATCTGACATCTAGTGGCGAAGATTCGTAGGACAACAGCTTTTGTCTGTCTTTCATCTGCTCACTCAGTGTTTGTGAATTACACATTTCAATAATAGGAAATACATCTAGTTGTCTAAATCTACACACACACACACACACACACACACACACACACACACACACACGTATGTGTGTGCGCGCGCGCGCGCGTGTAAGACTGCTTCCTCTTTACGTCACCCGCAGCCAGCCAATGACAGGCCGTGTATCCAGAGCTTAGCTCGTGATGCTGAAGCTTTTCTCTCACTAATCACCTCATTTGGATAATCAAAATAGAGACGACTGCATTTCAAAACAACACGTCGGGTGGATGAGACCAGCACCTGACTTTATGACTGACAGCTGTAGCAGACTTGTGCCGGTGTAAGTAACTGGAAATGTTTCGCTGTTCAAAGAGTTGAAAGCATATTGTGCTCAAAATATGAGTGAGCGCCCAACAAAGGTAAATAATGCACACATGCGGGTGTAGACCTATTTTTGCTGAGTGGAAATATAACGTCACACAGCGATTGTGTGTAAATACAACATTTCCGATGAGTTGTCGTTTTTTCTGAATTTCACATAGTCCTAGCTTATCACAGCATTGTTTACCATACGTGCTTGGATATATTCGGATATATTGCCGCGGTTCGGGTGATTATTTGTCCCTAACGTCATGTGTCGTTTCAATAATAAAGGGGGGGCATGCAGGGAGAGGAGGCCCATTATTAATCTTATAAATGTGTGTGTGTTCTCAACTGATGACCCACAATGCAATCGTTTTTGGCACTGACATTGCTGCACTGTGTCAAGTGTAAAGTCCAAAGCTGTAGTTCTTAACTCATCTCTAGCTGCCTTCTGTGACTCATAATTACTTAAGTTTCTAAATTCAGGTAATACTACAAGTCTTTCTTTTTTTCTTTGTCTTCTAGTTAAACAAAAGCAAATTACATAATTTATTAGAAAGACAACACTTCTTTACTGGAGCACATTTTAAAATTAATAGTAGGGCCAACACTCAAGGTAAACGATTTAGTCCGCAAATACAGTCACAAGTTCAGTGTCAGTAAATTCTCTATGATTATAGCAGACACTTTGGTTCCCAGCTTTGTGGAACATTGGTGTGTGGCTTCAGAATTTCCTGCCCAGCTTTATAGTAACAACTTAACATCGGTTTTATGTTTAAATGTTGAGAGATTAGGCTACTCAAGGACAAGTTTGTTGTAGCCTAGGTTGAAAAGTGAACCCAATATCAGGTAAAGTTAACAGGTTATACTCAAAGCACGTTGCATCTCACCATCTTTGTATGTATACATAAAGTTTATTGCCTTTTCTGATACAGCAATTTGAAAAACAATATTGAAGGCAAGTCAAAATTAAGTTTAACCAATGACGGCATCCGAGCCAATAAAACCTTATTTGCAATTACATAATATAATTCATCATGCAACTACTGCAACATTCACTTTATATACTAAATAGTATCAGGGAATGTTAGCGAGGAAGATTTACAAACACAATACAATGCATATCTAATTTAATTCATCTTTATGTGTTGTGCCTCCATGTAGACATGCTATAACTGGGCCATCACGGTGCTGGTGAGAGTGCCACCATGAAGGTCCCCAGCTCCAGATGGGCCTTCTGCCTCGGCTTCTTGGTGGGTGCCTGTAGCATTTACTTCTTCCTGTGCCAGGTGTGGTTTGAGAGGAGCTACGCCATGCTGTCAGATGCTCAGCAAAAAGACTCAACAGCTGAGGAAAGACCAACGAGCTGGAGGAAAGAGGGAGCTGCTCTTATTAACCTGCTCCATCCTCACCATACAGGTGCTGTACACATTTTGTTTGAAAGTAAGGGAGATTTTAAGTAACCTAAAGTTCAAGGGTTTAAATTATCATTAAGTTGCCAAGAAAATACAACCTTGTATTCGTATGTATTCTTATTATGTTTAATTTTGCATAGAATTTGTTACAGTTCCAAAAGAGCTATCCTATCTTTATTATATATACTTTACTGCAGTAGCTCTGAGAGCTCTGCATATTCCAGAGTAAAATTGCATGCAAATAGAAAAAACACATGCAAATTAGGAAAACAACCAATTTAACAACACAGTCGCAACACTGAAAATGAAATTTTCAAAATGAAAACCCAACCAAAACAGGTGTCAAATACAAAAAACACAGCCACATATGTCACCATCAACTCAAATAAAGTATTATAAAAGTTTTATTTAATGTTGTTTATTTTCCAATACAACTAGAATTCAGTAGCTTAATCTGTCATAGCCATACATGTCAGGTTTAGCTCCTCCTGAAGTGTATTTTTATTTTAGCAGCATTTTCTTGTAAGTTTTGCACCTGGCTTGTAAAATGGGTGAAAGTTGTTATCGTAATTTATTTGCATACATTTTCTATGCTGCAGTTTGCTGAGCTTTCAGGGCCACTCCAATATACAGTATAATACATGATGGTTTGCTTAAACCCCAGCATGGGATGCTCTCTTCCAAACTCTGTTATTGTCCACGCAAATGTATTTACATGAGGGTGTGTGGAAGCATTACAACACACACAATGAGCAGATAATAAGCTGTATTTTACTGGCATGGATACTGTCGTTGTAGTTGTCTACATCGTAATTGAGGCAAATGCCAATTAAATAACATAAACTAGCTTCAGTGAACACAGGTAACATAGTTGCATACTTTTATGTTGTGTCTGTCTAGGTGAGGACAGCTGGGTGGCAGATGTGCTCTACCAGAAGATACGTGTTCTTTGTTGGGTGATGACAGGACCCTATAACTTACAGAGCAGGGCCCATCATGTCAGGGCCACCTGGAGCCGGCACTGCAATGTGGTAGTGTTTATGAGCTCAGTGGAGAACACAGACTTTCCCACTGTGGGCCTGGGCACGAAGGAGGGCCGTGACCAGCTCTACTGGAAAACCATCCGGGCGTTCCATTATGTCTACGAGCACCATGTGAATGAAGCCGACTGGTTTTTAAAAGCGGACGATGACACCTATGTTGTGGTGGACAACCTGCGCTGGATTCTGTCCAATTACACCCCTGAAGAACCCATCTACTTTGGTAAACGCTTCAAGCCTTACACCAAGCAGGGCTACATGAGTGGAGGGGCAGGCTACGTACTTAGTAAAGAGGCCCTCAGGAGATTTGTGGAAGGTTTTCGAACCAAGGTTTGCACACACACGACACCAGTAGAGGATCTGGCACTAGGGCAGTGTTTAGAGAAGATGGGAGTTCGGGCGGGGGACTCCAGAGATACTGTGCACCGAGAAACGTTTCATCCATTTGTGCCAGAGCATCATCTAACTGGAAAGTTCTCCAAGAGCTTCTGGTACTGGAGTTATTGTTACTACCCAATTGTTGAGGCAAGTGGTTGGTTTTACAGTATGTGTTGTTGTTGTGTGTCACATTTTTAATAGGCCTGCATTGAAAATCCATCAATATCTTTAATGAACATCTTCACTTTGAGAAATAATTATTATATCAATTTAAAATGTTTATTATATTGTTAATTTAGCAGTTGTGTAGTTAAACATAATTACATAATAAACATAATAGATTATTTCAGCAGTGTCCTGTCAACAAAAGGAAAATTGGTCAAAATAGGTTTTATTATAGAGGCTTGTTTTTGACCAATGATGTAGTTGTTTTACATGTAAGGAGTCATTATGCAAAAGCTTCAGTATATTTTGAGATGGATGTGTCTCAATTATATATTTAAAAAAAATCTTTATTAATTATGTGTGTTAACGTGTGTGGTCGGCATGTTGTGTTGTCCTCAGGGTCCACAGTGCTGTTCTGACCTGGCAGTATCTTTTCATTATGTGGAAGCAGAGCTGATGTACACATTGGAGTACTACACCTACCACCTGAGAGCATATGGCTACTGGCCACGCTACCGACCCTCCGTGGGCCAGCGTCTGAGCCTCGGCGCTTTATCACATAACACCTTGACTGTGGGACTTAAAGGAGTTCAAGACGTGATAGGTGGTAGCAGTCGCACAACTGCTGCCTTCTCAGATAGAGGAAACCAAACAAAAGTGCAGATGGAGTCTGACCTAGAGGGGAAGGATAATCTAAACTCACACCTTACTGAGAACCGCGCTGTCACACATGACAGAGCTCACTGATTTTGTGCTCCCTATTGGGTATGTCGTGTCAGACTGAATCTACATTAGAAATACTTGTGGCAACCTTCAGTGAGTGACTGATAGCAAGAGATATTTGTATTTTAATGCTCATTGTACTGGGCAACTAGTATGTTCTTATGTCAGTTTCCTTGATCACAATATGTTACAACCTGTATTTCTGTAGTATTAGCTCAGTATGAGTGGTTAAAGTATATTTAAATATGAAACCGTGTCAGACATGAATGGCTATTTGTAACCACAATAAATATTTAAGTTCATCCTAATTTAATATGACACAATTGCTGTATGAATTTATTATATTACACAGTCTCAGATATTTGACATGTGTATCTGAGCCTTTGATTTAGGAAGATATGTGCAGTTTTATTGTTTTATACATTCATTTTGTCATTTTGTTCACTAATTACTTTCACATCGTTTCATATCGAGCTGCAGAAAATGGCAGTGCATGTCACTAACTTCTGATGAATGCAGTATTATAGAAAATATACTCTAATTAATTCCACACATACATACATACATACATACAAGAAAATGCACCAAATTATGTATAAAAAATTGTTTATTTTGAACTTTGAAGAAAGGATAAGATGATAATGAAACATGTTTGTAATTATGTTTGGCCTTTAGATAAAGTAAATGCAATCTGTTTAGTTACATGTGTTTAGTTATTTCCGTTGAACATTCAGTTCATAGTGTGTTTGTGATCTTCATTGTAGCCAAGAGAGAGTGGCTCCAGTATGAATGTCTAGAGACCCTGAAGAAACCTGCAACCAAATACATATCAAACAATTATTTAGATACAATTGGTTAATTTTCTACAGAATAATTTGATTGCACAATGCTGTAAGACGTTAAACCTTGATGACTCCTTAGGCTTTTGATTTGTCAGGTCAAGTATTGACTTGATTTTTCCGTACAGTGGAGATTTTGTGACGGTCTACTGGGTGAAAAAAAGAGGCACTCACCTCAGCCTGCACTTGTTGAGAAAGATGCCTCTCCTCTCTGGATAGTCTCTCCTCCATGGACCATTGTCTGCGGGAGCAGACATAGGCCCATAAAAGATATATTGTCTATATGATGATTACTACAGAAAACGTGATTCAAAATGTTTACCATAGCCAACAGTGTGTATATTGTGCACCCTGTGGATTGACTCTGGTAATCTGACTCACCAGGCTCGGAGTTTCTCCTTCCCATAAGACCAACAAAAATGTCATGCATTTCCCCTAATGAGAGAAATGAGAATGTTAAACTGTTTTGAAAATAAGCAAGCACTTTATCATATTATTAGTAAATGACGAACGATTTACTTTTTTGTGGTGACTGCACAGTATTTCCATCTGATGGAAATAAAAAAGGAAAAAGAGTTACGTTAAATAGTATTTTAACAGCATAGAAATGAGGGGACAGAAATCTGATCAAATGATACTAGCTAATTAACGAATTAGTATAAACAGATCTATTTTTGTATTGATACTATTATTTACATGGAAAATTATATTTTCTTTACCATACGCACAGGAATCATAAGTGAATCGTAAGTGAAAAAGTCTCACCCGCATTTCTTCTGCCCATCAGACCTACAAAGCTGTCATAATCCAAATCGCTATACCTCTTCAGAATGTTCCGCTTGAGATTGTCCAAGCCTATAGTCTGCTGCAAGTATGAGAAGCAAAACATCAGTTTCTATTTAAAAGTCTACTAAAATACGTCTTGGTCTTTACGCGCCACGAAACCTACATCTGAAGTTGATCTGCGCGATCCGGGTTCCTCGCATCTGGAGTGACTGTATCGAGGTTTCATGATGAGGAACAATGTCACCAACAACAAACCTCTCCTCATTTTCTCAGCCCCACCTGTGCGAGATGTTTACATGTTAACAGTTATCTTGCTTTAAAATGTTGTCCTTACATACGGCGTCTCTGACTTTCTTCATAATGGAACACACTGCACCTGTTGCGTCTAACTCACTGCGTAATTTGTGCGCAAAAGCGCGCGGCTTCGGGTTTACAAATAGAATTATACTACTTCAATGATTTCGTATGTGTCCAGCAAAACTAAAGACAAAAACATCACGAGAAGAATTTCGTGTAATCCCCGCTAGTAAATATTAAATTTCACTTATTCACACAAAAAGACAACTGTTTAAATCACTAAATACGCAAACAGCATTTACGTGCATCTGTGTTTTTACCTGTTATTCTGTCGTGTCGAGAAGTTGGTGGAGGAGTCTGATGTATCTAGTGCGTCCTGCAGTAAGATCCGATGAGGATAAATGAAATGTTCTGTCTAAGGGGGTAATAAATAATGGCTGGATACCTGCGTAACGCCAATCAGCAACTGCGGCGTGGGTGGGTATCTTCTATCACGCTGTGACAGAATCTACGTAGCCAACTCATTGATGATTATGATGCTGCTGAACACACGCACACCCCAACGAAAAGGTCTGGGTAACGTCACGAAGACATACTCAGCCCATCCTTGAACATATTTGGGAGTTCTATTTGGAAAGATTTGATCCTAGCTGCAGTTGGCTCGGGGCAAGAAGGGGATATTTTTTTAGCTGAGGCTTATCATACAGTTTGCCTTAAAAGCTGAAAATGTTCAAAGTACAACAGTCTCATTATCATCAGACGCACATGCTCCTCTAGGTGCCTTTCCACTCCATTGACCACTTCATATCAAGTCACTGTCAACATACTAATCTTTTTAGGAAGTCGTTATGTACACAGATAGCAGCTGCCTCTGCGTGTCACTATAGATGATGATCATGTATGTAACTAAGCAGGCCCAGCTGTATGTTTGTAATTGCCTGCCTGATACTATTTCATGTAAAATATTGGTAATAAACATTCACCCACCCGCCTTGCTCTGTTTTTCCAGATCATTTCAGTTTTTCAAGCACTGAATGTAGACATTATCAGTACTGTCGCTGAAGAAACAAATAGGGAGGCTGAGCTGTCAGGACAAAAATCCAGAGATGTGTTGTTCAGACAGAGAGCTTCATACCAGCATTGACACAATGTGTAAGATGTGATTCTGAAGGTGATTTCAAGTGACTAGAGGCTACTTTTTTCATGGCTGCTAAGGTCTCTGTTGCACAATTCTGATGTGATGTAATGTCTGTTGTAACTTAATGACACCTAATGACTTATGCATTTTTACCTGCAGCATGAAATTATTTATTTGCTCTCAAACTGAACACTCTGAACATTTTTCCTAAAAAATCACCATCATTTCAATAATAATTATTTTCATCCTGTTGTACATCTTAAATATCCACAATGCTCACACCAAACCAATCATTTAACTTCAAATTACACAAGCAATTACACTTGTGTTGATGTTGTACACATGTTCAGAATGCAAAACAAGCATAAATATTTTAACAAAGCAAAATTGGAGATCATAGGAAATACAACAGATATTGCTGTGGCCTCTGGAGACTAAATAGTAAATAATGTGATGCTGACAACAAAGCATCAGGCCAAAATACAAATAGTGTTATTGACAAAAGGTTAATACAGCCATGATTTAATAATGACTTCCAGTTCCCATATTTGTCCTGTTCCTGTATCTAGCAGGGTGGAGTTAGGTGCAGGGATTGCAGCAGTGCAGGGGTGCAGGACGGGAGATCTAACAGAAGTGGGGAAGTCATTAATTACATTTTTACATTATTGATTAGTGTCTTTTGCCTCCCTTGGTAATCAAAGCGTCCCTGTTTTGTAGGCTAACAGAGAACACAGAGAGCGAGTGCCAGGGCCTGTTTATCCACAATGTGCCCTGGCAGGAGAAGCTTCTCATCCAACTGAAAGACAAATAGAAATTGGTTTGGAAATGTTGCAGAACTAAGCATTCAGCTGTACAAAATTCAAAAGCTCTGCAAAGGGATGAACACCACATTTCCTGCATTGCGTTTAGATGACATTCAATTTTAATGCACATGTCAGTATGTATGGATGGCATTGTTGACAGCAGGATAATCAGGTTTGACCAAATAAAGACAAGTTTTAGGCTTTAGATAGACCATTATTAGAGAAAACAAAAGTAAAAAGATTAAAATAAACCAACTAGGACCAATATGAACCAGTGTGACAGTCAGTCTTTGATTAAATGTTGCCAAATGGTATTAAATGTACAATTTTAGTTGTTTCTCAAACAATTATTCACAAATGTGCAAATCCGCATTTAACTGCATACCTAAATGTCACCTAATTTGGTCATATACCTTTGTTCCCTGATCCTGCTTTTCATATGCTGGCTGCTTGAATTAAGACAGTTGATGTAATGAAATAAAATTACATGTATAAAGACAAATAAGTAAACTCATGTTGGGTTTTCACAGGCAGCTTAGTTAATCAACTCTCCCCAAATGATTAAAACTGTTGAAGGCCACATAAAGTTAACTGTGCAAACCTGATGTCTGGCATCAGTTTGTTGGGAGGTCTGGGTAAGGACAAAAGGAGGCAGATTCATTCTTCTGCGGTTGGGTATCCTGTGGAGGAGAGCAGCAGATAGAGCCTGGAGCACAGCGTCACTGTTAGTCCTCTCCTGTCTCTCTAATAGAGCTGCCAATCATTCTTTTGCGTAGGGTTATATGGCCTGAGAGGGAGAAGATAAAGTAAGTTCTATCCTGGAGTTGAGAGGGGACAGTGACGCCACAGGCCTTATATGGTAGAGATGTTATAAAAGAACGAGTGACCGGAGGGAACAGTAGAGGAAAAAGGGAGTGTGCCATGGGTTGGAAGAACGAGTGAGCTCACAAAGACATATGAGACATAGCATCATTTAGATTTAGCTGTATTTGTGCACTGACTAGGGCTGGATGCACAGCTTGGAATTTCTGACCGAAGGGGATGCATGTGTGAACACAGTGACAGGAAAATAGTCCCTCACACACACAGTGGTCATCCCTGCTGTTCGCTGTTGCTTGTGGCGACACAAAGACTAAAATAGGCAGATCTGGACAGCATCAGATTCGAGACCATTTCATGGTAGATCATGAAACACACCTGTCAGTAATTGAGTTAATGGGCTCTTGTCTAATAGGGGGACCATAAGTTGGAGTCCATTTTATACTTCCCTTTGGGGCATGCAAAATGACTTTGATGGGCACTGATTTTATTTCTGCCCGCTCCTCCCTGATCTCTGACTTGTAAGGTCCTGGAGTGTCACTTCCATCTAAATGTTAATTTGAAGGCTGTTCCTTTAAGACTGGCATGGATACTGAAATGCTTTGAAAGTCTATTTGCATTGGACCACACTGGGTTTGTGAAACTGTGTGCTACACTGTCACAAAGCAAACATCTTTTTTCCAGTGTTTTCCGAAGCTCTCCTAAAAGTGTTTTCTGCTCCCTCCTTGTCCTCTTTAATCTTCTGTCAGTGACGATGTTTGGCATTGAGTCCTATGGGGAAAATAGGGCACTCTGATGTTATTTAGGCTCTTGAATCTCAGTTTTCAGGATTGAGGTGCTGTTTGGGTCTATTTTGCAAGTTTGCCTATTTTGTACCCATCATGCAGAGAGATTACTCTAGAAGACACATTAGTATCCTGTTCATCACAAACCCAGCAAGTGTCTCTTACACTGTGTCTTCCCAGCATTCTATTATTTGCACTGCAGTGGAGTAAATTGGTGCAATCAGAGGTTTACGCTGTGATTTCAGCTTGAGAAATGTGTTTTCTATTCTGAAGAGGCATGGTATTGGAAGTCCGAAAACTTTGCCATTGTAAGTTTCTTTGTTGCCCTTGTGTACACCCTTACAATAACCTTTGAGTTACGTTCATAGTTTGGTTACACAGGTGTGTTTTCAGGTGTAGTGGACCTGCAATTTTGGGGGAATTTATAAGAAAACTCTAAAAAAATCTACTACAAAAAGTTAAATAAAACATTTCACAATATGCTGATAATTAGATGAACAATTTAGACACAACGTATAGTTAAAAAATTACCTCTGATACTGATCAGTAAAAAAAAATTGTTTTATCTGTTGTTTTTACTATGAATCTATTTGTGTCCTTAATAAATCATTATAATTATTATTATTATTTGAAGAAAACTATGTCACATACATAGTTATATTGTGTACAACATGCAGTGAAATGTATCTTTCTGGATTTAAGCCATCTCTCTGGGAGAAGCAGTGGGAGTGGGAGTCTGAGCTGCGATTCAATCCTGCCACCTTTTCATACCACGATGACTGTATTATATTTGTTAAAGCATCTTCAGGGTGAAGAGATTAGGTGCAGCAAGGAGTAGAAAGTTTGGTTTTGTTTGTTTGTTGTTTGGAGGCAATACACAGCAGTTGCCCCCCCCCCCTGTCCCTGCAGATATGCCCCTGCTGTAACTATACCTCATATTAAGATGTACAACAGGATGAAAATAGTAATTATTAAAATGATGGTGATTTTTTTGGAAAAATGAATAAGAACTAGATGCTTGCCTGCACACTACACGAGGCTATTTGCTGGGCTTGACACATAAAACTGCAAAAGACAAAATAGAGCAGTCCATTTAGATTTTCTGGATGGTCTCTGGAACGAAAAGTCCAGAACAAGGTCATGAACAATCTAATTTTCCAACGCAGACACTC
Organism: Microctenopoma stevenorrisi; assembly: GCA_032270685.1. Classification (NCBI taxonomy): domain Eukaryota; kingdom Metazoa; phylum Chordata; class Actinopteri; order Anabantiformes; family Anabantidae; genus Microctenopoma; species Microctenopoma stevenorrisi. The sequence goes on along the minus strand of JAUMTR010000025.1, from coordinate 10,610,362 downwards.
TCTCCAAACTAGCTTGTCCATCCATCCATTATTTTCCCCCTATCCCAGCTGTCTTTGAGCAAACTAGCTTGTCTATCTTCCAAAATCGGTTAATAGGACCCCTTGAATAAAAAGCCTTAATTTCATGCCTTTTTCCTTATACTGTGTTGCATGGACAACTCTGTTTATCTGTTATGTTAAAAAAAGAGGATAAACAGGTTGCTGCTAGACAAAGAGACGTCGTGGGAAACAGTGAATGCCTCCACTTTAGTTTCATGGCAATTTGTGGTTGCTTATGCTAAATGTGTTCATTTGGTCAACTGCTGCCAGCTTTCCAAACCTACTACTGCTACTACGGTTACCACTCACGCCTTTGTTATTTGCATGCAGTTTGAATATTGTTTTTTTGATACTTAACACACTGTGCACAGTGTATACCTGCACACACCGAAGCATTAATCTGCAGTGAGGTGGTCTTTGGTGGTGTGCATGTTGTTCTTTCAGGGACACAAGGCAAGTGCATTATTTTAATAAAGAAAAGATTTTTGCAATCAACCACGGCTAAGGATTTACTTTAGAGTGGTCATAACAATAGACAGGGACTTCACACTGGTGAGAGTGAAAAAGGTGGGAGTCAGTGCAGAACAGCACAGACAGGCATCAGGTATTACAGTATACTGTAGTTGAAAACTGAAACCCTTCCATTCCAAAGGGCTTTCTCCCGAAAGGGACATAGAGAGACCTAGATGACTGAGAACCTTACACAGTAATTCTTTTTTTTTCCTTTTTGACAATCAAAACAAAAAAGAAATTATCACTGAATCCAGTAGAAACAACTTACGTGTTCTGATTTTCTGTGTTAGTCAAGTTACATCATTGACAAAGTGGCTTGAGGGGTATTCAATGAACCTTTAATGCAAAATTACCAAAATTGACTGATGATTCACTGATCGATAGCAAATTCAAGTTTTTTTTAATTAAGAGTTTAATTCAAAGAGATTACCAATACCCATTTACACAAGCTGACAAACTCACATTAAGCCAGAAAACCACAATGCAAGCTGCCTAAAGATATAAAGACAAATAAAGATCACCATCTTTATACTATACCTAATACTGTAGTTTTGGAGCTTATGACCTTAATGGGAAGTCTGTACAGGGAGGAAGTCTGATGGTCTTTTTGCAAGAGTTAGTTTTTCTGTTTTTCATCAATTGCCAATCAATAGATCAAACTGTTGTTAAAGGGTTAAACAATTTCCCATTGGGATTAAATTAAAGTTTGTATTCCCTTTATCTTAAGCCATTGCCAAGCCACTCACAAGACTGTATTATTTTGTAATGATCAATCTCCCTAACCTCATATCGAGATAAAAAAAACATGATATTTCCCTGTGTATCTAAACCTGACCAATCTATAACCAATCATAAAACAGACTTAGTTTTCCAGTGTTTAGAAAGGAATAAATAAAGGATGCCAATAAACACATCAAATCAGAAACTGTGTCATTCTTAATGACAAAATACATGTTTGGTATTTTAATTAAAATATTGTGTTGTGAAAAAAAAGACTCCTAATTGATATTTTGAGTGGGAGGTGTCTGTTTTTTGGACTTCTGGGTGGAAGACAGGAATGTAGCATAAGTTATACCTCATTACGTTGGTGTGAATGAACACTGGCAACATTGCTCATGAGCTTCCATCATATCTTGATATTGGATTGATTGACTGTGCCAGGATGTGACCTTTCTCTGCTGCTTATTTCATTTTTTCCCACCTGCTCATAAACCTCTGTCAAGGGAAATTATGGAATTATGAGATAAAAGTGTGATACACAGTGGCTGAGACAGAAACGGGAAACAGTCCACTGTCACGTTATTTACTCGCTGGTTGAATTTGAACATTTGATTTAAAGTACTTTGTGATTTGTCACATTTGTGTGGGTGAGCTTACAGTGACAGATGTGGCAACAGCAGAACACAACTGTACGGACCGAACATGAATGCACAAGCACAGAAATGCGCTGCACAGGTTTTATTCAGCTATGAGGTGACAGATACTCAGGAGACAATGGTGAAGATTTCCCTTGACACTATTGACCATATAGGTCACATTGATCTTACTTCTTTCTATAGTATTTAACTCATTCATTTCCCTAAGGGGGCTGGATTAGTCCTGTTCTTTGTTAATTAATATGGTCATTTGGACCAATGTAAGCTGCATTAAAACAATGAAGTTTGCAGTCATGACTGCCACATTTGAGAAGATAATACATTTTATTGATGGCTGCAATGACTGGACCAAAGGTGGGTCTTGCATAAAAGGTTATTTCATAGACAATAACGTCACAATGAATGGCCAGTGGCATTTTTGTGTTTCACACTTTTCACAGGGGACAAAGTCAATGAAACACATTATTCATGGATCACTCACCTAATTTGCTGGTTGCATTAGCTTCAAGAAACAGCTTTTATTGCTTTCACTGTGTGAGGGGTCAGCTATTGATCAATCCTGACACATCAAGACAGTTGAGTTTCTCTTGAAGGCAGAGCCACAGGAATTATTGATGGCCCCATCTTGTGTCATCAATGAAACAGAGGTGTCCTACGGGTGACATCAGAATATCTGGACTCCTGGGATTAATTAGTAGTAGAAGTAGATATGCAACAACTATGGATTTAAAAATTATGTATTATAACTACATTAAAAGTGAAATTAGCATTACATTGATTTGAACGCAGTAAGATCACTCATGGCATAGTGTGCATGCCAGTGCAGCGGGTTCCTGGCTAAGCTTTTGTGCAGTATACTGTCTTTACTTTCCAGAGTTATAAAGCCATCTTTCCTAATTTTATAAATAGTTGTTTCAAATTTAACTTCATGGATTGTGTTCCATTGTACAAATATTATCAAGATGTTCACTTAATTGTGTTTTATTGCTGTCTTGCTGCACAGGTGAGTTCCAACATTATGTATTTGTCTGTGTTATTGTGTGAACTCCCTGTACAACATTTCATTTTCTCTTTTTTTAGTGATTATATGTGAGGTTTTTTTACTGTTCTGTCTGCCATGGAGCCACAGACAGACACACAGACAGATAAAACCCCCACCAACCACACACCCTCAAAACAAACATGCACATTTACACACACACACACACACGCACACACACACACACACACACATACACACACACACATACAGATGACTGATGGCCATGGGCTCTCCTCTGTAAATGACAAGTGCCATCCATAACAGGCAGGCAGGGGCTGGTAAAGTGATTACGTTCATAACATACAGTGTCCGGGTAAATACAGCTGGCACCACATCTGTCATGCTAGACATGAAGGCAAATTGCTCAGTCCACACAAAATTATAGACTATGTTTTAGGTTTGTCCTAACAGAGGATTGTTACCGTCACAGCAGATGGATGGACTACACTTTTATTCCACCTCACTTACTGTAACAAGTGACTGTCTGAACCAGAGGATGTCAGGGATGGCCAAGTATGATAAAAACAGATAAGATAATGGAAGAAGAACACTTTAAGTCTATTGTCAGCATGGAGAGCATATTATAAACTCATTATTCATCTCTATCTGAAAATTACATGGATCATAATTCATTATACATCTGGCATGGCAATGTAATGAGATTTTTATCTGGCAGTGCCATGTCCTGATTCTAATGATCGTACTGTGATTTGCTTGTAATATACAGTATATAAAAATAGCTGACTGCACGCAAGTGAACTTCCAGAATGAAGCGTTTGAGGAGGAGTGGGAAAATATATATTTGACAGCAAAGATGTAATAAGAAGTAGTAGCTTTAAATGCTTTTCTCTGAAAGTGCATTTTTACATTCTTATTGGTGTGGGTAACGTCTGCAAAATATAATAAATAATAAATAAATTTTCTTTTACAAGTAATATTTTTTAACTAAAATGTTCTTCCAAACATTTTCCTTTTGGTTTATTTTCTGGTATAGAGGAAAATCATGCAATCAACAGCATTAAAAATGTAATATTTTTATTGTGTGAATACTTTTTGTGTGCATCATTTCTCTACAAACTAGATTCTCACAAATTTCCTGTAAATAGTGTGTAATTTGTAATTCTGATGGAACTTTTTGTGGAAAATCACAGGTACCTAATAACAGAGATTTCAGGGACCTGTTATTGAACATACTGGCTTATATGGACACTTAATAAGATATGCACTAATAAAGACACCTTTGTTTTATTAAATGTTGTTTTACTTCTATTAAAAGAAAATAATAATAATAAATGTATGCCCAGTATACATTCTAACCATAAATAGTCTACTTGGTAAAAAGATTGTCTGATTATTTTTTTAATGATGAACCAAAATCTAAAATGTTATGAAAGATGCATGTATGTTTGAACTGTGACATTTCTCATGCATTTTTAAACTGGAAGTTGAGGTTGAGATGAGTACCATCCACTCGAAACTAAAAAGTAAACATGGGAAATGACAGGAGAAGGAGAAAAAACAAGGTTCTAAGTAAGAAGGTTAGACCAACCTTGTTCTCTAGATTGAGTATGTTTGTGAATGAGCTCTAGACTAATTCTTTACAAATCTACTCAAGTAAAAGTAAAGAAGTACTACCCTAGAATTACTTGAGTAAATAATAAGACGTAAATGTAGCCAATTATATATGAATCAGTTGTGTTGTATCTCTCGTTACTTTTGAGTCAGTGACTCCATTATAACTGTAATTGGCGCATAAATATTAAATTTGATTACAACTAAGTGTGAAAGTAAGATATTGCTTTGGACCCTGGGAAATAGAGCCACAGACATCAGTGGAGAAAGAGATAATTAGAGAGTGACTGTCATGACAGATACTGTTGAACATTATTTGTTTCCGTCCATCAGAAACTCACCATCTAATTAAAGGTGGCACCTTATCTTTCACATTATATCCAATGTTTGACCATCAAGTGTTAGTGTCACTTGTCTTCCTTTTGTGCCTCACTACTGTTTTCATCACCATCATTTCCTGAAATGCTTCAAGGTTTACACTGTATGGATGGCAGATGATTTAAACAGATGATTCCTGCGAGGATATCTGACTCATTATGCCTTTTGTTAAATATCATCAGCACAGAGCTGTACAGTATGGAAAGCAGCAAATCAATAGGGTAGGAGCTTGAAAACAGATCGCTGTGTGTAAAAAATATAGTTTCTCACAAGCCTTTCTCATGGATTGTAGTTAAATATTTATAATAATCAAACAACTTTGCAATATCAGGATTTCTGTATTTGCTTGCCTTAGTGTCTTGACGATTGGATGGAAAGACATTTCAGCTATAGCTGGGTCAGTCACAGTCCATATTTGTTTTCCTTCCGTCTTCAGTATCAGTGTTTGTGTAGCCCAGAGTCCAGTTGTCTGGCTGTAACTGTTACTGACTGCAGGTCTTGAAGCAGTCTGACCTCAACTCAGCTCAATTCTACCTTCCTGTCTTGGTTATTCATTAGGAAAACAGGATAGTAGCTCATACTTTTTGATATCCTATGTAAGTCAGTCAAGGTTTCCCCTTTAAAAAAGAAATGTTAAAACACTGCAGACTACTGACTGGTCAGAGGAAATCATTACTACCACAATCATAGTCCTCTGAACTCTGACATAATTCAATTTTTTTCTCCAGCCTTTCATCTTGCTTCCTTAAATTTGAGAAAACAAGTTTAAATGAACTATGTTGGTTTTACATTTTCAAATTTCACTGGACAACTTTTCAGGTTCAGTTTAGAAAACTCACATATATAGCAACATGGAAATTTCTTTACATGAAACTATCCAAATCTAATTCATAATGTACCTGCTCTGTCTGCTGACTCTGCTCAGAGGTTTGAGTTCAGTTTTCTACATTGATAATGTACTCTGTTAATAACATATATCAATACCCTCTACACTATAAAAATGTCAATATTTCAGAGTTAACCTTTTTTAACCTAGATAGAGTCCTTAGTGACATGATGTAAATCTATTTTTATGAACGTTGTCTGTATGTAGTAAACGCTGTTATGGTAAGTTGTAGAGCGCTTGCTATTCGAGTTTGGAACTATGTGTTAGTTAACTTTGATTAGCTACTTCCAGTATTCATTATTGCAATATAACTGTAATAGACATGAAATACATTCAGTGGAGCATTTACATTGTTTTCTTTCTTTTTGCTATTTGTTGAAGTTTGGACAGAACTTGGATTTCTGAACTTACAGTACATTTAATTCCATTTCCGGAGCCAAGTTCCTGCTCAAGGACAAAAATCACTGTGAACATACTCAACAAACATTCATCCACCACACATTTTATTGAAGGGTATACACTCAGCTTGAAAACAGTTAATTAGATTCACTCCCCACACGGCCAGTACTGCGGCAGTGCAGAAGGGCAATTTGCCTTGACCGCCTACTCCGACATGAGGCACTTCAGACCATTCTCTCACAATTGTGGCTTTTGTCTCAAGCTGCTGCCATGTCAACAAAACTGAGCCGCCCAGCTGCTGTAAGCTCAGCCCTCAAACATTACTAAGACGCCTTGTACAAGCACCAAATATCACTTTAAAGCTCAATCAGAGTAGGCCAAAGGTTTGCTTCCCTACCTAAATGAATGTCGTATAAAATGTCCCCTTTGTAGAGATTATCTGTGGGAATATGGCTATTTTGTATGACACTGAGTGGGAGTTTGTTATCGTGTATATTGCTGAGAATTAACTTAATTTCCCTAAAGAGGCCAAGGCATTAGTCAGAGGACACGTCCCTGTGGCCCATGCCTTCTTCAGACAGCTGTGCTCTGTCATGCAGTTCCCAGAGAATAAGTAAGGTCAAGGGACTGTTGATAAATGTTTCAGCAGGACGTTGCCTTCAGTTGTGATAATACAGAAAAACAACGATTATGAATTAAACTGAGGCAGAACGAGCAGGCATGGTTCAGGTGGAAGGCAAAAATACACTGGTGTAACGCTGCAAGAGGCTGCATTATGACATCTTGTATATAACAACAAGCTGGAAAGCGCAAGTGCTACACTTGGTCCCAACACAATTTTGTGACTAGTTAAGTAAATTAGATTACAGACTAATTTACTTTTCAGTGTCTTCTCTCTCTCTCTTCTCCCAAACTGTCGGCAGAGTCTAAACTGAGTGTTTCCTCAATGATACACTTCTATCACTTCACTGATGTACTTGAATCTGCCAACTTATATTCATGGCGACAGACAGGAGACTTCACGCCTGGATTAATCTTAGAGATAACACACAAGATATGTGTTTTTATGCTGATGAATTCCTAGTCCATCTTCCTGCACCTGAAATAGCATTCTCCTGGGACTTTGAGCATTTGCATTGTGATCACATGCTAATGCTTGTTTACTCTGTAGTTTAAATGCACAGCAGTGTGTGCACACACTGTGAATCAGTGCCATCTATTTGATGAAGACATATTATAGCAAATGAATGGGTGTAATTATGTTTTATAAAAGTAAATTCTGAAAGCTTTTACTACTCTTTCCTGCTTACATTCATTAGTGTGAGTGGTAGAATTCAGTTTTCTCATTTGTACACTGATCCTTTTTCTGCATTAGGGTTATAGACCAGTATCCTTCAGATTGTTAATTCATTTTACAAAAAGTTTTACTGTCTTCTCGCAGTTTTTCTCAACAGTTAAACACCCACAGGCGGCTTAATGTTAATATTTTATTACATTGTTTAAATAAACATTTTTTTTTTGCAATTCTAACACAACATGTCTCATGAATCTTCTGAAAATCCCCATATCTCCAAATTAAAGTGGAAATATGTGCGTAGAATGCTGTTATAACATCTTTCTCATGAAGAGTTTGTGTATTTTTTTCCTTGTGGGTCAAAATTTGCCTAAATTAATTTGTCTGGGTCCACTTAGCAAACAAAATGCAGAAAGACGATCTTTCTATATCAAGCGTGAAACAACATTGTTGTTTTGGCATCAATAATATCTAGAAGTTTTCGACCTTCGTTTGGAAAAAACATGTGTGACACCAAAGACAGTGAGAAAGAAAGAAAGGGAGACCAAATAGCAGGCTCTCTTCTCTGAGGTGCAGACTTCCATTTAGAGAAAAGTGCAGGTACAGATCTCTACCTCTTCAGATTCCATTTAAAGGTCCCTGCATCTCAGTGTGTATTTGCTACATTCTAATGCATTGGGCTCTTAGGTAAAAAGCTGCTGGGTCTGCTTCATATACTTTTAGCTTTCAGGCAACGTGATATATAGAATTAATGAAAGAAGAAGAAATTATCCTAAAAGATGAACAAACACAATGAAAGCTATTTTTGATTTGTTCATGTAAAATACAATTGACTAATGGTTTAATAATATTTGTTATATTAATAATAATAATATGGAGATACATTTTACTTATCCTAGTAAACTAGAATGATAACAGAAAATACAACACTGTGATGTATCTGTGATGAAGCTTGACCAGTACAGTAAAACTAAATATTATTAATATTTTAATAAAAAACACCCGTTTAAATGATCAAATCAAAATTGGATGTCTGCACACAAATACAGTAAGTACAGAAAAACTCTCGCCTACGCATTCCAATTGCTGCCGCAGAGTTAAGAATTCACATACAGTGAGCTAAAATCCTAACATCATAAAATCTGAAGATCCATCCTCGTGTCGTGACATCTTTTTTTTTCCGAAAGCGCTGCAGTATCACATTGCATGGGTCATTTAATTTTACAATGTCTGTGACAGTGTTGAAATAAAGATAGCAGAGCATGGAAACCATTTGTCCAAGCTGACTGTGACCATTTCTCTGCCATTTGTGTGTGAATTGCTTATCATGTATTGTATATTTAGAATGTATATGGAGTTGAAAGGGCAGCTTATAATATGCAGACTGCGTTCAAAATATTACACATACTTAATGCCCATGACCATTAGATTTTACTATTACATCTAAAGTGCTGCAATGGTACACAGTTGAATTTCTAATTAGGAGTCACTGCTTTGCTTCGCTTTGAGGAATGAACAGGTTTTTCAAACCGACCTGTTTCTCAGTAACGACTCAGAACCATCTAGTGGCTGAGTTGTGTATTGTAACAAGACAGAGAACTATTGTCACTGTTGCTCAGAATCCTCTGAACATTTCCCTTGGGAACAACACGAGCGCTGTTTTGAGTGGAAAATCAGTAGTGATCCATGAAAAGCACAATGCTGCTCTTCATCACACAGTACAATGCAGCATCAGACAGCTACTACTATGGTCAGTGGGGGCATTTGTAAAAACTCTGCAGACACTTGTTTCATTTTTAATGACATTTTATTGACATTGACTTTTTTCCACCATAGTTTCTCTGATACCAATAGTTTTTACCATAAAGTTTCTTTTTCATTTAAATTACATTTATAATGTTTAACTCACATACACATTTATTTAATTTACATTAATTTTCTTATTGCAAAAAACAAGAGTAGCCAGAATGAATCAGGTATTGCTACAATTCGCCATACAAACTCTTTGTCCCTCTGACAATGAAATTCAAAAAATAATTTTATTGGCAAGACAAAATTACACCATAGCCTCTCCATCTCTCTCTCTCTCTCTCTCTCTCTCTGTGTGTGTTCTGGGAGAGGCTGAGGGCAGAATAAGGCTAAGGCTATTAGCCTAAACACAGCTTACATTAAATACCTGCCCAGAAACTAGGAATCTAACATTTACTTCCCATATGTGAACAATGAGAATGAAGCAATGGGATTTAACCACAGTATGAACATATTGCAGACCGTGTGAATCTGTGGTGCTGCTACTTGACTGACCTACCCAGGACGCGATGCTAAGGTTGAGTCATTGATCAAGTGTCATCTGCAGGTTCTTGTGTCCATTATTGTGTTAGGCCACTTTGTACCTTGTCTTGAATTGGTGGGATATGGGGAGAGAACAGGTCCCAACACACACTAGAATACATATGGTACACACACCAACAGGAAGAAGAGCACAGATCCTGGTACAGTATCTCACTCACAAAATTAACTCTGCAAAGGAGGTTTTGTTGCAAGTTTTACAACAAAAAGAGCACAATGGTGGAAGCTGATACCAAGCCAGCTTCTTCTTTAAGTAAATGTATTTATAACGTTCCTCAGGAGTTTCACTTAAACATTTCTCAAACACAAAAAAAAAATAATGCAACTCACTAAGTCCAGCTAAATAATATGACTGTTGAATCTAGCTTTATTATCTAAATACCTGGCACCGTACCCTGTTCACCAAGCATAGATTACCATAGTAAAAGGCCCTTTAATATGAAGGGTCGGTCCATAAACCCAGCTACACACCTGTCTCTCAGTCCCTTTGAGGGTTTGTACCTCCTCTTGGAAGAACATAAAAGTCTGTCAGCTGGCGTGCTCCCAGTTTCCACATGACTCCAGACAACATGTCACGACATGTCACAATGATAACAAGTCACTCCGATAAAAATTGCTCATTGCATTGCAATATTCAGACAAAGGTAAGACATTAGAGCTCATTGCTTCTCAATGAAAGGGCACAGTGTACATTTTATTCAGAAAGGGGTGATGGTTTCAAGCTTTCAAGCAAGCTAGGTCTGCTGCTGCTTATCTAGCTTTTGTGACTCCCCGATGAGTCAGTTAGTCTGCCTGTGTGTCAGCATGTCAGAATCCCCACTTCAGTCTAGTCTATCCAATACTTTCACCCCTTTCTTATTTTCCCTTCATTGATGCAGTTATTAACACTTCCTACCTACAAAAACTTTATCCTGTTTTATATTTAGTTTTCTATGTGTGATATAAACACAGACGGTTAAAAACCAAACAAAACAAAGTGCTTACCAGTATTTGTAAGAGAAGACAAATCATGGTGTGTCTCATGGCTTTCAGTTGTAAGACAGGAAGTATGATAGATGCCTTGGGTTAAACGTCTTGGCTCCTGCTCCGAGTGGCCTTGCAGGGCTTCTGGCTCGACTGTCACTTCAGCTCAAGATCATTTCTCCAAGAAATAATTTGGCTTTCACCTTCTCTTTAAATTTACTTTCATTCAGCATTATTGCCATTATTGCCAGTTGGCTGTGTCAATGTGCCCTCTACATAGACTCATATAAATCTTTGGAGTTAGGGAAACTGAAGAGGAGGGCGATTGAGCAGGAATGGTGAACCCAGTGATGCAAAAGTTTGACCCTGAAGGACCCTTATTGCGCTACATGCAGAAACAACATAAATACATCAGTTCACAAGGGCACACCTAATTCAAACCTTCCTATCTACACACTGAATCAAGCTGTATGAGGAGAGCATGTACATGTACGGGATGTCAATAATTTCTCTCTGATAGCAGAAATCACACAAATACATGTACATCATGCTCTCCCCAGCACAGTTTTTGTATAACTGAAAGAAAATGTACAGAATCCTTCCATTAAACAAAATGACAATTAAGGACGATGATGACGTATCAAATATAGCAGTACAGTATGTACCAAAGTGTGACTTCTGGTGTTTCTCCTGTCGTCTCCCCCTTTGGTGAAGCTTTTCTCTGACTGTTATGAAGGTTGTCAGATGTGCCCTGTAGTGATGTTTGTTGGTACAGTCTATTTTAAACCAGATTTGTTCTGGCCTCTGTGTGTGTGTGTCTGCATGCTGCCTGGGGTCAATCCATCCGCTGACCTGTGCCAGCCCTCTTCTCACCTCTCCCTCTCATGAAATGACAGGGGAGTCCAATCACCCACAGTCACTTTTCTGCTCTCCTAACCCCCCACCCCCCAGTTATCAGACATGTTCAGATGTGGCTACCACCTGCCAGTCAGCCAAAGTTATGTTGTATATAGCGAGGGCCTAGTGTCACAAACTGAAGAGTGACTGGCCTCCGGTGCAGAAGGGGACATTTACAGTACTGTGGAGGCCGCCACAGCTACATGTGGCGGATACAGCAAAGACTGATGGAAGCAGCTACCCTACTGACATAACATTATTGTCTTTGCTTTTGAAGTGCATAGGATGAGAAGAGCACATTGAGCGATGATGACAGGAGAACCAACCTGGCCCAGAATAATTACGTAACACTAGATGTGATTTAATGTTTCTTGAACAGTCTGCATGTGTTTTTTCTGTAGCTATCGAGGTGGCCATGACAGAGCCATAGTGCAAGGGAGAGGGATTAGAGGAGGTGAGTCATGTACAAGTGAGTTCAATGCATAATGAATATCTCTCCTCTGCTGATTCCATCAGGAGATCACTCAGAAGTCTTTGAAATGAAGGGAGAGTTTTAGATAAAGGGAAAAAAGAGAGACATATGCTTCTACTCCCTTCTGCTGCACCTTTCCCTTGTGTTTCTCTCAGTTAAATATTTAAATGGTAGTATTTTTCCCCTATCAATTGCTGTTTGTTGATCATGTTTGTATCTTCACAGTGTGCTTTTGGAGTGGCTGTTCCTGACCGGATGAAGTCAGAGGTTGATATGTCAGTAAGGGGAGAACAGGATTGGCCCGTGGGTGGTACGGATGGGCCCAGGGGCGGGTCTTAGGATGGCATGGCTGAGATGTGGACCTTGCAGGAGGTGATGGTGTGGGTGAGGCGCAGGTGCTGCTGCACGGAGAGCCAGAGTGTTTGAGGAAGCTGCAGCGGCCATTGCTGCGGCAACAGCCAAGGGGTTGGGTAATAACCCGGCACCCAAAGCTTTGGTGAGATCCTTGGAGAAGGTCAGAGAAGACTAAAACCAGAAGGTGAAATAAGATAAAAGAGAAGTGAAGGAGACATAAGACAAGAGAAAGACGAGAAACATAGAGAAAGAGAAGGGAATGAAATGGTTAGTTTCACCGGGTTGACATTTTGAAAACATATACCTTTCTCTCTAGATTTCATTTCATATGACACAATGTTTCCAAGAGGTGGACACCATAAATAACCACTCCAAGGCCTTATAGACATCAATTGTTGATTGTCACTGTATATGTGATCTGTTGCCCCCAGTTTAGCTGACACTGTCACAAGAGAAGTCAGAAAAGTGAAACTTTACCGTCAGATCAGCTCCCCTGTGCTTCTTGTGTCGGCTGAGGAGCGGGTTAGGCTTGCCTGCCATACCGTCCCGGTGCCTTCTACTTGATATGTGCTGAAAGAAAAAAACACATGCAATGACTCATTTATTTTTACTTAAAATAATAAAAGTATATATATATATATATATATGGTTTTGAGATGTATCATATCTTGAACTCTGCATTTCACAGTGTGCTGTAATTAAAGGACATTTTGTTTCATAATGTTGTGGTAAATTCAAATACCTGAAAAAGAAACCTTATTTTGAAAGAGTAAATACAATTTCTTTTTTGTCCTACCTGTTTGAGTTGCAGTTCAGAGTTGACCCGCACATTGCAGATCTCACAGTGGAAGGTTCTTTCCTGAGTGTTGGGGTCCACTGGCCCCCCGCCCTGCTCTCCACTGGGCTTAGGTCCCAGGCGTGGATATGCCTTGATAGGGCCCAGCCCGCTCCGTGCCTCCAGGATAGTTTTGTGTTTGGTACCTACAGGCAGACAAAGAAAGAATAATGAACAGAAGTGAGTAATACCATTAATGCAAAATTACACATTAAAAAGATTCATTAATTGCAAAATAAAAATGCTACTGCATGCAACCAACTGCTTGATGTGAAATGAGTGTGGACAGAATCTCTCTGTAGCTCAAAGCACTGACTGAGGAACAGTGAGTGCTGCTATCCACAGTTGTAGTTATTAGATTCTACCACTAGAGAGCTGTAGTCATATACTGTAGCTGTGTGACCTTTGATGGGGAGTATGAACTGGAAGCCCTCTGTACAGTAAATGTTCTAATAATGTATTAATTATGTTTGGTTCAGTGAGGTGCGTGAGGTAAGGTCATACAATATGCAAAGCATTAAATGACATTCACCACATCGGCTGATACATCAACAACTGTGAGGTAAAAGTAAAAGACCTTCATTTTCATAATTTTGTTAATGTTAAAGAGTGGAAATCTAAGAGCATTTTATTTTGAAAAGCAGGCTTTGTCTGCTCTGGATACTGTCAGTCCAGCATTTGCTGTTTACTGATTAACTAAATATTTGTGTGATGAAACAGCACATTAACAAGCATTAGAGCAACGTAGCAAACTATCAGAAGCTGCAGCTTTTTGTCAAACTAGGAAAGTTCAGTTACAGAGTTTACAAACTGGTCATGTTTCTGAATGAAGAGCTGATGTCTTAGTAATATAGAATAATATTAAAAACGCAACATACCTAATGTGTTTCCCCAGAGCCTCCCTGCCCCCTGTTAAGTGGGGGGCAGGGAGTGCAAAGCCTTAAATATTGAAGAATTGAAAAAAAAGCATACTCTTGCTTTCCCTTTCAAGTGGTCTGCCAAGCAGCACACCGGAGTAAGCTATTTGTTCTTGGCTGAAATATTTTAGTCATGCCCCCACCCCTTTCTCAACCCCCAAGCTTCCCACACCCAGTTACAGCTGTGCGTTTCTACACTTATAGTAGAAGATGAAGAGGAAGAAGAAGAGAGTTGAGTTTTTGCATAGTGTTAAGTTAACATTGTTCGGCTGGTGGGGAACATCGAGGCAGTGGGGAAAAAAAGGCTGGAATGACATATTTTGCTCATGGCCAGATATATTCTCTCGGGGTGTCTGTTTTTGCCTTTGTTCTATTTTGGTCTGACAGTGTAGGGCCCAGTGGATCTTTTTTGTCTTTGCAACGTTAGCTCATAGTGTAAATCAACAGATGCGCAGAAAAGGCATATTTAATAACTCAAAAATAGGATGACAGAAAAATTTATTAAGTGTTAAAATAACACTACATACACATCAGATTTTCTTTTTTGTTTTTTTATGCTCTTCATTTTGTGTCACGCACACAGTTCAAGACTGTCTGTCTGCCCGGCATATGCTTTTATTTTTGAAGTCTGGTAACATGCACAGTTTTGATTTGAGATTGAGTGAGTATGATTGTTTCCAGATCATTTCCCTCACAGAGTTTGAACTGTTTCAACATTTAGCCATCCAGGGGTTGAACTCTAGAGCCAAACTGTGTAATCGCTTCTTATACTTACACGAGCATGTACAAAGTAAATGTGCTGGCAAGCAAATATAACACACATTTATTGTTATGTAGTTGTTAGGCTCACAAACAATTCATTCAAACAGATGCTGACAGAAACATCCTCAGGTTGATATAACCATGGTGGTGTCAGTTATTGCAGCTTTCATGTCTGACTATGGATAGGGAGATACAGCTACACATACAGGATCTATCCGCTTGTTGTGTGTTGTGTTTTTGTAGTTTTCTTTATATGCAGTAGAAGCATATTCTTCTGTATAAGAATATAAGAAGAAGATGCAAACTGACCTCAGAGGGAAACAAGGTCACAGGCAGAGTTAAATTGGTGAGGTCTAAAGGATTAAAATGGCAGCTGATACCTCAGGGGTATTTGGAGCCTTGAGAGTGTTGTCATATGTAAAAGCTGTCTGGCTCAGTGTTGTAGCTCGTGTTGTGTTGAGCTCATTCACATAACAATGCCCTTTTCTCTGCTAAATCCCCAATGCTGTGGTTACCCAACTCAACCACCCTTCTCTGTAACTGGAAGTCTTTAGGCTATGTAGAAATATTATTATGATGTGTGCTGCAGATGACAGAATAAATCATCAATATTAAAATGGAGAAAAGTTTACTTTTGATTTATTATTATCATTAATCATTTGTGTGAGTAAGACATCGTGGCTATGTGTGGTTGCATTAGCAGTATGTTGCTGTGTGTATGAATGCACACACACCTTGACAAAGCAGCTGAAACCAAGAGAGCAAAGCTCGGTTACAGAGGTCACGTATGTCAGTATCAGACAGATCAGTTATCTGTTGAACAGTGTTCCTCTCAGTACCTTCTTCTGCATCACACTCAATGTGAAACACCTGCAAATGCCAGGACAGTGTCTTCTAGTCTATTCTGTTCAATTGTATTCTATGGGCAGGAGCTCTTACAGTGAGTGCACTCAGGTTTTTGTGTGCCATGGGTGTGTTTAGCAACATGGGCGTTGCAGGGTCTATTTTGGGGGAGCTGCTGCCGCCCCCCTAAGCCCCCCTAAAATTATAGATAATTATAGTATTTTTTAATTATATATACAAACACACATACCACTCTGCAGGTATTCAGCTGTCAAATTAAAGCATCACTATAAATTGAAATAAACAATAAGTCTAGTTATAGTTATAATTTTGACTAAAATGATTAAGGTGCTGTAGTGGGTGGGCATTAGGACCTAGATGAAGCTACATGTTGCTGCTTGTTTGCAGACAAAACAAAGCGGTCAGAGAATCACTTCTTAGTCTGATACTGTGAGTAGGTGTTAAAGAAGCTTTGGCTACCTACTCTACTCTACTTTTCTACCTACTCTCTGTCGTGCTTTTCCCTTTTTTCTATTTGCCATGTTGTTATTATCCAATATCTTTTCTTCTCGCTTTCTCAGTAAATCAGCTCCATTCTTTAAATACCACTCTGTTTCTGCCATTCTTCCTTTCAGACCTACGCCGTGCAACCTGCCTCCACCCCATCGCCACCTTTCCTTCTGACAGCCGGCAACTGCCCGTCCTCCCCCTCTTTTATATTGCATTAAAACGTTTTTGCAAAATGTAAATATGACTACATTTCAAGAGAGTGTACAAGCACCTCTTAATACTGAAACGATTTACCGATGCAAATGGTACAAAATGTTCTTTATTTAAATACAAAAATAAAAAAGCCTCAACACTTCATTGCCCGCTCAGTGTGATTTATAAGACAGAATAAAGTGCAGTTCATCATTTTCTTTTGAACTGTGTTATCCTATTCCCTTTTTAAATTTCTTGTAAATATGTAAATATTCCACAAAGCTGTGATGATAAACTCAAATAAAGTAACATAAGAGTCTTTTAGTGGCTCCATTACGTTAAACATACTTCTTTTTTGTCTATTTGTTAGCCGGCCTGCCTGTCTTATCTACAACTAGTACGGTTTTTCCACTTTTTCGCAGACTTTAAAATTCCATTTCAGAAAATCATAACAACATAGTTAGGAGCTGCTACATGGGTCTTTCTTGGCAAAACATTCTCTGGCACACAGGATGTGGTATATTTTCAGCAATAACAAAACCAGCCCTGTGGTTTGAGTAAACAGAGAAGAATGTGAAGAGACCCAGCATCGGAAATTCAAGCAGAAATATGTCACCGTTAGACCCAAGTGGTCTGATTGCCAGCTTATTTCTGGAAAGTCCAGAAACACTATCAGAACTCACAGATTAACACACCTTTGTTGTGGGCCTCCAGCTGTGACAAGGAATTGACTGCCACCTTACACAATGAGCAGTACAGCAGTTTCTTGGCTTTGTCCTCCTCTGTCTCCGGGTTGGGCGAGCTACTGGAGGCAGGGGTGCTGGTGGCTCCCGAAAGCAGGGGTCCTGATGCAAGCTGTTCCGAGTTGGCACTGCCATTTCCACAGCCTGGAGAAGAGGAGGACGGGGGCATCAGGGGTGCAGTGGTGCTGGACAGGAGGGGGCACACTGAGGGCACGGGGGCATCCATGGGTGGAGTAGGTGGGGTGGTAAGAGTAGGAAGGGGCCCCGGGGCCAGCAGGGGTCCATTTAACTGTGACAAAGTCCGTGTTTCATCTACGAAAACAAAGAAAGAGACAGAACACATATCAAATACAGTACAAATTCCAAAGGAAATAAATAACTTTATTGTCCAAAAAGTCCATAACTCAAACAATAAAGTGTTTTACTATTGAAAAACACTGTCTTTAAACTCTGTGGTGAAGCAAACTTCCCCTGGAAATAACTCTCTACTACGTCAAACCAGATTGTTAACCACTCCCAGAATGTGGAAGGCACATCCTGCTTCATAGATCAGACAAACCAACATAAAGAGCTGCAGACACATGTACTGTTTGTTCCCTACCGTATAAGCCGCAAATTGTCACGAACAGTTCACTTTGATTTAGGTTATAGATTAAGAGGAAAATGTATGGCCCATGCATGTAAACTAACGAACATGAGTTTTAGTCTTATGAGGGCTTTTGAAGCTTTAAAGTCTTTCACTGATGTGGTCTCGATGTTTCCTAAGGGAGAAATGGGAAACGGTTACTTCAGCCTGTGCATGTGCTGAGTTTTTCCCACACACCTGGTCTTTATGGCCAGGTTTGAAGCAACATGACCCAAGGCAATAAATAAGGTTTAATCAAAATATCCGTAAGTGAGCTCGCTTCTCACTTTTCGCTCTCTTTCCCTTCTGCTTAGTCTATGTAGTTCATTCTCTCTAATTTCTTATTGTTTCAGAGTTTTAATGAATAATTGCTGTATTTTCATTTTCCTCAGAGAATCCTCATACATAGATTTCCACACACATGTTTCTGTTCAGCCACTCCCATGTGTAATTCCTTTGGTATTCACTAAGCGTTGGCTGAAAAAAGACCCCCTCAATTTGGGTGGACTATTCAGAAATCCCCCCGTCACCAAGGACGAGCAGGCCCTTCCCCACACTCCACAGGACATAGTGCCAAAGACAGGCAACAGAAAAGGCTCATTGGATTATGGCATTAAAGGGATAATATGGTGTATTTGTTGGAAGAAAACAAATATTGATTTAGGACTAAGAATGTGCTTAGCAAAGCACATCCATATCGACCATGATATTTTAATGCTTCTTCGCCCTGTCAGTCTTATCTGACTAAATGATAATTAGGGTCTTACGTAACTGCAAGTTTCTTTGTCTATTCTATTGCATCATCCCTGATAAAGATGTCATTGTGAGTGCTTTCCATTCCACTGCTTTCCAGCATCTAAGTTTCTTCTTTCCATAATGAAAGTTTCCAGATGAAAGGCTGTTGGCTGCACCTTGCGTTTGTCAAACAGATGTTCTGCTGCAAAGAAAAAAAACAACGTATTTTTCTATATGGCAGTAAGGAGACCATAAAACAGACCTAGATCAAAGTGCTGCGTGGGGCTAAGTGCACTTTGGAGAGGTTTCTGACTCATAATGTGCCTGCTGGTTAAGTTGACTGCAAAGCCTAATTTTCCAAGTGCAGGAAGGACGACTAACAGAGGCCAAAATAGTTTTCTCCAGGAGAACTATTGTTTCTGACATTTGCCTACACAAATTAATTTTGAATACGTGATTTTACTATAAGGCTGAGAAACAAATCCACAGTATCCATAACATGTGGTTTAAGGTAAAATCAAGTGGGTAATGTGGGATTAATGTAGTAATGTGGGATTTCATGAGAGCCTTGAGGTCTGCCGTGTGCCAAAGTGGCACAACCCATCACCATTTCACCTCACACCACAATGATTTTCTCCTAAACGTAATCCCTCTATAACATGTTCAGCGTGTCTCTGTTGCACAAAATCTTACTGTGCAGCAAGTGTCTGTTTTATTGAAATGCATTAGCAGTTCATTCTAAGTTCGCTGTTCTCCCAAAATAGGAATAAAGTAGAGACAAATTGCAGTATTTTTCCTGGCCCAAGAATCCCACTGTCTATAAGCTATAAGTCTAATTAAGCATTGATAAGGCAGTCATCTGTACTTTCTTCCTGCTAGCAGGCCCTATAGTCAACAAAAAAAGTCATTATTCACTGGGAGAGGTCTGCAGAGGGGGATAACTCAGTCCAGATGCTTAACACTATAGCCTGATGTGTTTACCTTGCCCTAATCTATTCCAGGAAATTAAAGCTATGTATAATATACAGTCCTTGAGGAGAGGTTCTAGTCAGTAGCTTCTTGGAAACACCTCATTGTGGAATTAGTGTGGATTGCAGTTTATTAAGGAGTGTCTCTGTAAACAAATGTTCCCTATTCTACAGAGAATGTAAGTGATCCGATAGGTTGGAAAACCAAACAATGACTAAGCTTTTAGTTGCTTTATAAATTAGAAAACCGGCATAACAATATTATTGGTGCAAACATTTCTGTGTGTAGGTGAAATATTATATGATGATGCATACGCTTTGTTTATTTTAAATGTCAAATGAAAGTGAAACAATTCAAACCAAGCTAAACAGATTACAGAGGCTTGAGTTACAAGTCATTAGCATATGGTTCAGGGCAAATACCAGGAGGTTTACCACAGGACTGTGGCAGAAAGTTTGGGTGAGAGTTTGTACACAGACTGTGTGTGTGTGTGTTGTGTGTGTGTGTGTGTGTGCGTGTGTTTTGTTTGGGGTAAGGATTCTGTAGGCAGGATGACATTGTCTGCCACCAGTGCCCCCTACTCATTTCATGCACCTTCTTAATGATTAACGGCCCAAGAAACCCAATGCTGGTTTTACAGGAGACCATCTTCATTCATAATGCAGTTTGGTGCCTTTTTACAAGTCTGAACCGACTCTGAACTCTGTGCGACACACACGTGCAAATTATGTTTACACAGTGCGCGTGTAGATTATTACAGGTAGATGTTACCAAAAAGCCCAATACAGAGTAAAACTTCAATGAAAGTTTAAATGCGAGACCCAAAGCAAATCTAGAAAGAGCATAAAGAGCATATCAGCTTTGTGTAACTCTATATTTCAAGCACCCCACAGTCATGCAACCCAAGCCCTCACATGAAAGTCATCTATTTAATTGACCTTGGGTGTGTGGGCCTGGGTTTTTGTGTGGACTAAAGAGTGCTATAATGTTAGGGTGGTTTTAACAAAGCCCTTCATTAGAGTGGGAGTGTAAGACATCAGAGGGATAAAGAAGAGGAGAAGAGGGAGGGACAAACAGAGTTTTCTCTCCAAGTAAACAGGTGCTTGCAGGCAATGGTGAAGCCTCAAACCAAGGCCTTCATCTCTGGTGGCCACATTGACCAGCAACTCTTCCAAGGTTCCAAAACTCATGACCTGCTTTGATAGTTGAAGCTGCTCTGAAGCAACAGCAAAACCTTTCACTATGTTGACCCAATGTGCTGTGTTTACAGACATCTCCACTTACTGCATTAGATGTGTTCATTTTAAATGAAAAGAAATGCATGCCAGACTGTACTAGTGTAACATTTCAGATTGACAGACTATTCATAGTTACATTCACTTAACTTTACCCACAAATGCAGCTCTGTGTTGTAAGGGGATTGCACTGTGGGAGGTCCTCTTGTCCTTGTCCATGTGTTAGCACATCCCTGACTATATTGTTTGTCTCTGTGTGTAGATGCATGTACATCTATAATATGGGAGGTTGTTTTTGCCAGCTTTAGAGTAACTGCCCCAGATTGACCCATGTTAGGCTTCACAGCCGAAACCACAGTGTCCTCCAGATGTTGCATCTCTTGTTGAGGCCTTACACAGCTGCCTGCTCCCAGAGAGCTGTCCCTTTACCATGGAGCAATGGGACTGGAGTACAGACAAACACACACAAGCAAGCATGCAAAGAGACCAGGAAGACACAAGGTTGCAAGGTCACGAGAAAGAGACTTGGATGGAAAAAGGCATTCTTTCACATGTTGCTACTTTCAGATCTCAATCATGGCAGGCCTGTTCTGGCTCCTCATGCTCTTGGAGTTCACCCCAGGAAGTCTCACAAATGGTGACTAGCCTGGATCTGATCTCAGATCCCTCATGAGGGAGGGTGGGTGAAAAGGAGCTTGCCTCTATTTTGGGTTCAGTGAGAATAATTTCTTAGGGATTGAAAAAGAGTCAAAGACAGTGAAGTATTGCAACCGTTGCCAAGGCATGTTGCTGCATTTTGATCTTACTTGACCCACTGGTTTTATCTTTTCATTCTGTGTATGACAATGAGTCAGCTACAGAAACCCTTGTAAATGTCTCTAAAACATGGCCGATCTTTTCTTTACCTCATGTTTGATATGTTTGATCCAAGGACAGATTGATGACAGTGAGACAATGGAAAATTCCAGGTGGAGAAGGGCAGAGACACGCAACCGCCAGTCTCTGAATTGTAGCTTGAAAAGGAAGATGTGCAAAATAGTGTGAGGTTAATAAAAGCTAAGCTAAAGAATACTGCTAAAGAGAGAGGCCTGTAATAATATATTAATCTGCCAACAGTGAATTACTTTTGACTAAAGTCAGATCACCTGCTGTGTGTCAAATGCTGGCTTAGATTTTGTTCCAGCAGACACTTTCACAATGGGATCATCTTTATTTCTCTTAATAAGACTTAGCACTTATTACCGCCACCGCGAGCCCAGCCAACACTGTCTATTTTAACTCTGCAGCAAATGTTACTGTACCCAATTGCTCACTTAGACTTATACAAATAATGCATGCATACAGACATACTGTACACACACAAGTGCACTGAAGTGCCAAGCAACTTGGGTCTCAATGGAGGGACGTCACACGTTTTACATTGCTTAGTTGACCAAAGCTTTTCTGTTGATAGACCATACTGAAAGTGGATTACCATTAGTAAAATTATGCTCCCTGTCCCGGTGAGTGACACCTCATGCCTAATGTTTGTGTTGGTTCATCTACTCCTCTCTATGCTACGCAATCAAAGGTAATACTCTGGTATCACTATTGTTCTAAATTAAAAAAAAATAATCAAAACAAATCAATAGTGTGATTTAAACTAACGTAGCATCTGCAATCTTTTTCCATGATCAAAAAACACTATATATCTATGTTCTAGCCCAGGCCCCACCAGGCTAACCTGAATCTGTCTCTCTAATACAGTACGTGCAATTCAAGATTCAAGATTCAAGATTCAAAACACTTTATTAATCCTAGAGGGAAATTGTTTGCCATGAATACAGCCGCTCTCATTATAGAAAAATTAGAAGACCCACAACCATAAATAGCACC
>JAUMTR010000025.1:10474549-10587487 GCA_032270685.1 Microctenopoma stevenorrisi | reverse complement strand
CGTCCTCCTCTCAGCTACAACATGTAGAGGGTCCAGCTCCACACCAAGAACAGAACCAGCCCTCCTGATTATTTTGTGGACTGTCCCCTGTGGAGCTCCTCTGCTGCAGACCACAGTGTCAGACACACAGTTTTGCAGGCGGACGTACTGGGGGTGGTCAGTGAGGTAAATTAATGCATACATACTCAGCTCCTCAGTTTAGTTTGGCTCTAACTTCTCCATACTCTTGGAAAATTGGGTCATATCCATTCTGCTTTTAGTTTAACTTTCCTATGAACCTTCCTTCCTTCAGTCATCTGACGGTCGGGTGTTTTCATCAAGCGTTTGCCAGCACTTGTTAACTGGGGTTGCATTCAGACTGACTTGGACACAGTGCTTTGAAGTACAAGGCTCACTTTCATTTCTTAATGTAATTTAATGTTCCCTGGGCCACAGAAAAAACTTTTGCTTTAACTGTGTCCCACTTTTAAATTAAACCTCCGTGGTATTCTGAGTTTAAATGCATTTTAACATCATTAGAATAGTTTTGCTATTAAAAATGAAGCATGCACCAAACTACCTAAAAGTCCTGAAATCTTTTTTTTTTCATTTTTAAAATTTTTTCCATATGTTTAACTGTCAGTGCAAACATTTTTTTATACAATTTTGAACTGTGTTGTTGGCCAGAAGACATAAGTCACAGCCAAATCAGACCACACATAGAGCTGAGATGCTCACAAGACAAAAAACACAGAGAATATGCCTTTGTCATTCTTGCATATTTTCCACTTCATTTTCCAGCTAAACTTTAACCCTCTACATATCCTGCATGGATTAAAATTATTATTTCTACAACAAAACTCACATAAGCCTTTTTTGTGTTTCTACATCCATGAGTATTTTCAACTCTCTTACCCGCTTTGCTAGGATCACTATCTGGGGAAGTGCCAGGAGCTCCAGGGGGAGATGGGGAAGAGGTGGGGGGTACAGTATTAGGCTTGTCCCCCTCCTGAGGACGAGTCTTAGAGGTCTCAATGCCTTTGACTCTCCTGGCATGGCGGTTTCCTTTGTAATGTGCTTCTGCCTGACTCTATAGAAGAACACAGAAAACAAAATGCTAATATTGTAAGTGAAAACCAATGACAACAGGTGAATAAAACATTGCAGGATGGTTTAGAATTCACAGTGACACCAACGTACACACATGCAGGCCTCTCATTATGATAGCATGTCATTTAATATACTCTGGGGACAGGAGTCACCGACAGGTTTACAGTGGATAGATGGATTACAAAACGGTGCAGTGATGCAGCCATAGAGACACCTAAGAGCCCTGCTACACCTCAGTCATCTTATTTTTTCAAAACAGCAAGGTATCTTCTTGATAAACTGCAGGATATGTACACTTAACTGTACATGCAATCTAGACCTCTGCATGTTGTGTACTTGGCTCCAGTTTTCATTGAGACAACATTGCTGATAAACATGCCAAAGGTCAGGGGAATGTCACGCTATCTGCCTGGAGGGCCTGCCCCACCAACAACATCCACATACAGCACATACACTATTTACATGTGTGGGGATTTGCAGTGTAAATGATGTGATCACCATCAGCCCTGATCCGGACACAATCAGGATCTTGCAGTCTCAAACTTCACTGCTAGCTTGTTAAATTGTCAAAATCTAAATACAGGCAGTAACTCTGCAGCAAACATGCTATTTGTAACATCTTGTGAAGATACAAAGGAGATGTTTTCTCTAGAGTCTGGAGAATTTCATAATTTTCCTTCAATCCAGCAATTAACTTATTTCAGAAGCTAGTGTGGCTAACCGCCTGACGAAAAGCTAGCTACAAACAAATGTGTTTGTTCAAAAAGTAAACAACAAGAAGCGGGTCATTTATCAGGAGACTACCAGGACATCAGGGGAGTCTGTCTCCAGTCTGTGTATGTTTGTGTCTACACAGTGGTATGTGAGCTGATGAAATGCAGTGTTGCTATACTGAGCTGTCGCCAATGGTTTAGCTTCACAGTATGGTGACTGCGAAAAAAATTTAACCGTATCTGTCATCATCATCATCATTCATGTTTACTCAATCTCTATCTGCCCTCGGTTGAAAACACAAATAGGCACCTTGAGTCAGCGTCAAGTATTCTGAGCAGATGCACCAAGCCATGTGCTCTGGCGGCCAAATAATGTTTGTATCAAAGGACCAGTGATTAAGATTAATATTAAGTGGCTGGATTACACAGGGTGACATGGTCTTGAGGAGCAGCTGACAGCCGTTATATGTGCTGAAGGGCTGGGACAATTCACTGACACTTAGGACATCGCAATGACCGCAGACTGAGAGGTGGGGTTAGACTGGCTGATCTGCAACATTAGTGCGCCTGGTTCGCTCTATGTATATTCCTGATGGCATGCAGGATGTACAGCAGTACAATAAACCTCAGACATTGGCTGCAGTCATTTGCAAGATTACATTGCTGTAAATCTTGATGACACACTGGGCTGTAACTGTACTCTGTCAGAGTAATGGAGAGAGGTGGATTTCTGAAAGACCAGTGATCTCTCAGATAAAAGAGGGAATTTGAAAGGTATTGATGACACGTGACAAAACAGCCAGAGATACTTTTTTTCAACCTTGACCACCAAGTCAAGGGATCAACTCAAGCAACTCAGTGTCAATATGAGGACCTGAGAAGAAGAAGGGAAAAGGGACAAAACAAAGGTAGAAATATTTGCATGCTTGGGATCTATCAGATGAGGACGTGTAAATTTAATAGGAATGATTAAAGGAATCTCAGACAGGAAAAACTGAACCGCAAACATCTGTAACGCATGCATTTCATTATTCAGAGAGCTCAAACTGAAAGAGTGTTTTTTTTCACGATCAGGATCATGAAGAAAAACATGATCATGATCATTTTGAGGGGAAAGCTGTGATGTTAGAGCAAAGCTACAGCTGCAACCGCAGATGACAAATAGAAGGAAAAAACAGATTGTAGCAATAAAGAAACAAGAGTGAGTGAAAGGGAGGAAAACAGAACAGGGGAGCAGTGAAGGAGAAAGGAAGAGGAACCAAATAAGGGATGCATATCAGCCTGCTGCAGCAGCTGTGACGTTGGTCAGTGCAGTGCAACGGAGCCTATGATGTCACTAATGCAGCATGCCACCAAGGTTATTCTGCATAAACCACCATTTAGCATCGCACACCATGACACAATGCAGAGATGGTGGGGCACAAACCCTCCCCTATTCATTCTCCATCTCCTATCCTTCCCCTCCAAGTCTCCTTTCTCCCAATTTCCCAAGATGCACTAGGGCTGTCAGAGGCAGACGCTAATCCATGCCCTTGACGAATGCATCTTATAATAAGTAGTGGCAGGCAATTTTAGGTATTTCCACACTGTAAATAATGCAGCATGAGAGAAGGAGGCAGAGAGAAAGAAGGGGGGAAGGTCGCTGGGAGAGGCAGAGGATAGAGAGAGGCGCAGTAGTGCATCAAATGGGATGAATGATGACAAAATGATGCATGAAATGAGGAGAGGACAAGGTGTGAGGTGGAAGACAGAACAGGATCCTTCGAAGGCAAAAACACTGCGTGTGACATCACACGGTGAATTCCCATTGCTGTCGTGGTCCTAAGCAACCCATTCAACCAGCAGCTGGCAGATGAAGATAGAGACACAGTATGTCCACATCAGGAGCAGAGACCAAACTAGACAGGACTCTTCAAAGTGTTTCCTGCTTTATTATTTCGATTCGTGAAATATTCATCCTGACTTGACATTATGTAAAAGAAAAAAAGAGTGGGTGAGGGTAGTCGTTCTTCTCAGCTGAGCTTAGTAGGACAGGACAAAATATATACATCCTGCTGCAAGTTTGACATTGCTGATGTACTGCAGTATGCATTCCTCTCTTATGTATACTAGCAGTGACAGCAAAGAGGTGGTACAGTATGTGTGTTTATCTTATGTATGTCTATGAAACCTTAGAGTATATATATTGTATATTTGTATTTCTATTTAGGCATATCAACTGTATTATCTTATTGCAACTACCTGGTTTAAAAAATAAAAACAAAAATTGAAATGTAGCTTTTCCAAGGATTCACAGTGTTGATATAAATGTCAAAGAGGGGGAGGAGGAATTTGTCAAGGCTAGAGATGGCTCTTCACCACCTTATTGCTGTGTATAAACAGTATTCATCCACTCTGCGTGTCCATTTAGTCAGAAATGCTGTGCCTAATGTATAGATGTATAAAAACATAAGAGCATTTGGGTTTATTTTATGACAACATCGCATGGAAAATATAGACTAGATACATTTTTGTAACTTTGCCGTCGCTTTCTCGTAACCATCATCAATAGAACAATATTTTAACAATTAAGATAAATATTTAAAAGCTTGGAATTCTTAACCAATATATTTGTATGTCTTAAAGATACTAACAGGACACGTCGTCAATAAAGAAACCACTGTTTTGAAGATATACAGCAAAGACCTCTGTGAAGAGCAAGCTCAAGATTACAGCCCTGCAGTTCCCTGACCACATGTTAGCCATGATTGTAGACCTGAGAAGTATATATAGCAGCAGTCCACTTCTTAATGTTATGTATTGTGGCTGGATGTACGCCCTGGGCCTGACGTCTCCACCACTGAATATAGAATATCACAGCCAAATTATACAGTACACACAACATTTGGCGCTCGTGTTGTCATGTGTCTGTCCTATTCATCTATAGAAAGAAGAATAGTTTATAAGATTGGCACCAGTACACATAAAAGACTTCCATGTGATTTTTGTTTTCATTAATTTGTCATCAGTCATGTACGCCAGTTGCCCGTGGGTATAATGTGCCATTAAACTTCCATTATGAGCTTTGAAACTCCACCATATGGACAAACAGATGAAACTGTAGCTCAAATTAATTGATTCAATTTCTCCAAAAGCATGACAAAACAGCTTGTTGCAGTCAGTCCTGATGACTTCATGACATGTTTACATGAAAATAACTTTCCACATGTTCAACATCGCAATCGAGCAGTGCCAGTGTGAAACAGAAAAAGTCTTATCTCTCTTAAAAAACTATGATTATAAACTGTGATTATTGCTTCTTCTAACTCTACGCTGTGTACAAATTAAATTCCAACAGGGTCACAACTAGCCAAAACACCAGCCCAAGCAAATGTGCCACATCCTCTGTGTCTAAACTGTGTCTTCAGAGACCAAACAGGAAGGAGAGGTCTGCAATATACATTCCAAAGGAAAATGTGTTTGAGGTGCGAGTTTTATGTAGACAGGGGAATGCAGCACATTTAAAACCACAAGAAACT
This sequence comes from Microctenopoma stevenorrisi, assembly GCA_032270685.1. Lineage (NCBI taxonomy): Eukaryota > Metazoa > Chordata > Actinopteri > Anabantiformes > Anabantidae > Microctenopoma > Microctenopoma stevenorrisi. Next base: position 10,582,167 of record JAUMTR010000025.1, on the reverse strand, counting down.
GACATATTATGAGAGACAGAGGGAGAGAAATACTGTGTATGTGTTGAATTCATTTTATAAATCTGTACCTCTGAGTTGAAGCGAATCTGGCAGACATTACAGGAGATGACTGGTCGCTTGGTCTTGACCAGAGGAACGCCAAAGGTGTGGTTGATCACAGCCTTTTGTACCGGGTCCATCTGACAGAAAATGGCAGGGAATAAGGCAGACAGAGGAATGAGAGAGAGGGAGGGACGAGAAGAAAAGAAATATGTGAGTCTTCAGTTCTATGTCCATGTCCTGATGCTACTAGGTGACAGATGAGTTCATGATAATGATGTGAGGAATTGGCTGTGGTGTCCTTGTTCCCGTTCTGGTAGAGGCCAGTGTGGAGACCAAGAGTTTTCTGCCAAAGAGACTAAACCTAAAATAACAACAGGGATAAAGTAGATAGACAAGAGTGTTTACAGGGTCTATTTAGTCTTCACTGTGTGTCTGTGTTTACAGTCAGCAAATGGTGGTCAACACTGTTGAGAACGTGTTGCTACAACTGAGACACCTGTTGCTTCTTACCCAAGCTTACCCTGTCCAGGTTGTAGCTTCACGCTGTCCTTGTGCTAATTGTTTCAGCTGGGACGTCCATCATTTATACGGTGTTAAGCACCTCGTATAAATTTAACAGACTTGATTGAGCACGTGACCGTGGCTAAGCCTTCTGCTTAAACTCTGTCCCAGGCACAAAAGAGCTTGCATGTACTCATCTAATAGGGCTCCGTACCTTTTATGTATCTGTGCTTGAAGCAGAATTTATCATGTGATCATCTCTAACTTTTTTTTAGCATTACTGTTCGATGGAAACAAGAGGCTGGTGCAGGTTTTCATCCTATGGAATCAAACATTTGGCAGATAAAGCAAGTAACATTTAGGATGATGTGGCAGTTCATGGGTATGCAAAAGAAAAAAAAAATACAAAAGTATTGGCTCGAAGAACAAACTGGATATGGTGATGTGTGTTTTGAATTGAAAAGGCAGTGAGGGAATGTTCCAGAAAGTCCTCCAAGTCTGATGTTGGTTTAGAGAGCCCAACAGACTCTAAATGACTCAATTTGGCTCATCACTACATTTAATTTGGATAATCACCAAGCTTTCCCCTAAACCATCTTACACTCTAGGCCACAGTCTCATCAAATATAGAAATGGCTCTAGACTCTGGCCTGAGGAGAGAACAAGCAGCTGAAATGAATATTCTCACAAGTTAAGCTGAAACTATTTGAAATTGCTTGTTACTCAGCAACTCCAAAGAAACAGGGTAAACAGTGAAAAAGAAAAAAATGAGTAGGATGCCTGAGAGATTTAGCTGGGTGTCAGGACAAAATAGAAACACACCATCTGGAGCAGTGAATGGGTAAAAGAGAGGGAGAGGAAGATGAATAGAGACAGATAGGGGGTGGGGGGCAGGCCGGACATCCTCACATTGCACATTCTTATCTCATTTGGCTTCTATACTTTATTTCACGTTCCACCAGTTAATCCGGGGAGGGGTGGGTATAGACCAATGACAAGGGTGGACAATAACTGTCTGTCCAGCAACGAGAATAACTCAGCAGTCAGTTAAAACCATCCGAGTGACCACTTTTACACGAGGACTGCTACAGAACAGTTTTTATTTCAACAACCAACTCAGCACTATCATCATATCCCTCCTCTTCCTGCCAAATGTCATCCAAGCTCCATGCCGTGACATACTGTATCATATCCATCTCTAAGAAGTTTTTCAAAAGAAATGGAGAACATGCACCGTGAAGTAACATGGGAATCATGGGCTTCTCCCCGGACCATCAGCCTGTACACTGGGTGGGGGGCAGCTGGGTGTGGGTCTCCTATAATTCATTGATTCAGCTGTTGAAAACACAGTCCAGCTGCCAACAAGCATTTTTGGATGACTGCTCACATGGCCTCTTACCCAACGCTCTCCAAAACATCTCTCCATGAAACCCAGCACTGTGATGTAACTGAAAAGGGAATTTCCAAAACTCACTGACCAACTTTGAAAAAACTATTAATTTAATTTGAAATTGGCTGTATTCCTGGATTAATGGTTTATAAATAAATCCAGTCTGTCTCTACAATCTAACAAACATGTATGTAAATATAAAGTCATCTTGATTAGCAACTGGAACATGGAGATGTTTTATTGTGGCGAAGGCACTGGCACATGCACATAAACCACACACACCACTGATGTCATGTCAACAGCTCCACGGGGCCTTGAGACCCAACGACCTAATACCTTTGTTACAACAGAACCTGTTCTGAGGGGAAACATCTCACAGAGAGACCATGCACTGCCTGGCACTGCACAGCAGCATGCACTTAAACCTGCCAGGATCTTTGGAGTTTTCTTTTCTTTTCATTTGTTTCCTTTGTTTAAATGTCACATCTCGCCTTTTTCATTGTCTGCCTTTTATCCTTTTCTCCATATTTTTTTCTTTTCAGCCTCATTGTGTTTGATCACTTCCCCGCAACAAACAATTTGGAAGGATTGAATTCCAGCAACAAGGCATGCACTACGCTGTGACTCTCATTGGGACCACTCTGGCAGTCACAGTGTAGCCTGCACTGTGCCAGATAAAAACAGCCTTTGATGCACAAATTCTGCAGTACTTTCGAGTTGTGCCCAATTTAAGACACAAAAACAAAAGCCTCCAAGATTATAGGTACTCACCCTCCTTTCCTCTGTTTCTGTAGACACTTGGAGCTGCATTGGTCCTCCAGTGTGTGTGGTGTTCTCCAAGTTGTGTGTTTGGGTCTCAGCATGTGAAAGGCTGAGCGTGTGTGTTGCAGCTTCCTCACTCATTCAGCCTCCTGGTTGGTTGTCAATATTTAGTTCAGACTAAGCTCACTTACCATAAAGTAAGGCCTGTGTCTATTGATGTTTTGCCTAATATATTTTCTTAATTTTTCCCTTACACACTCTCTGCTTCACTTTGAGATGTAGAGGGTCTACTTACTGTGTCTACTTTCTAAGATCTCTCTCTTACACTCTTTTTTTCACTGACACATCACCTTACAAGTACTCGTACCACCTCATCTCCTCTGAGTGGCTTTCTATCTGTCTCACACTCCCCATAGCGTGTTTCCCTGTCTCTGCTTTCCAGTTTTCTCCTCCCCTTCTTGCTCTCTCTCTCTCTCTCTCTCTCCCCCTTTTCCATGCATACTTGATTTGTCCAGATGCAGCCAGGACTGTGAGTCTCAGTCTCCTCCTCCAATGCTTCTTTCCAAAGTTCACACTTTCCATCAAAGTCATCATTAGCCACTAGAGCACATTTCTATAACTACACATCAATACACACAGTAATCTCTGATATATAATATATATATATCATATAATATCTGATGGCTTTCAGAAAGTACAATCAAGAACTGATACACCATATGTTAAGTGGTTAGTATTTATAAGTATCAGCTATAACCTGTAGCGGCAACAGGTCTCAAAATGTCTGGGAAGGTTAGTGCAGGAAAGAAAGTCCTGAATATTCTACGCCTCTGGAGATGACTTGTCTAAGAAGAGAGCTAAAAAAACTGATGAAAGACGAATGGACAGTTGGTGATATTCAACAGCTTTGCAAGCAGCTTTGCATCATTAGATACTTTCATTGGAAATTCCTGTCTTTGCATCCTGAGCAAGTCCACACTCCTAACCTGAGTGCAGACTGCTCCGTGTGAGCGTGTCTATCCCAGGACCAGCTGCTGCAGATAAATAATTCAGCCTTGTCACTGTCTAGAGGCACATTAGGTGAGACGGTCAGGTAGAAGACAAATCACATTAGAAGACCATTAAAGCTGTACATGGCTTTAGGAGCGGCGATTCCTCTACTATGGGGCTAATAACCCTCAATGAGAATTAGAGTCTCATTAAGACTGTACAAACTCAGCAAAGATCACTTATTAAGAGAAATTGAGAATAGAATAACAAGTTGCATGTCATTGCTGCTATAAAGCTGCATCATCCTTCAACTATTGTACATATCTATATTTATCAGTGTGTAATGACATCTGGAAAGTCATCTGGAAAATATATATTATTATTGTCAAATGATCCTGTAGTTCAAACTTCTTTTTTCAGTTAGTACATATGCAGGAGATTAAATCCAAACGTAATGCCAATCTCTGGTTGTTTTCTCTGATGTTCTTTTACCTAAAAACACTGCAGCAAGTTATAAAATATAGTCAGTGATTTAGCTACAAACAGTCTGAAGTCTTTATATCAAATACTGAATGCTGTGCAAATAAAATATAAACAACATCTCCCGACCACATGAAAGCTGTGATTTCCTCTGTAGAAACATCATGATAGCTAAAGCCACGTCCATACATATGTGAAGTAGGTTCCCCTAGACTTACTGTAATGTCAGTGTGTCAGTCAGTTTCCCACTATTTTTAAAGCAATGCAGTAAAAATACTTCAGTGATACACACACAGTATACAGTTAGGCTATAAGGTCATATTGTCCTCCAAGCTTGTGGCCCCACCTCCTGGCCACAGGGCTGTAAAACACCATTCAGTCCTGGCAAGCTGGCAGTCATCAACTGTAACAGCTATTAACATTCACAGCATCCCCGTGGACTCTCAGACATAGTTAATGTTCTGAGGAGGAAGATGGGGAACAGAGGGTGTTACAGAATGAGGGAGTGAGGGAGAGCTCTGCAGAGGGAGCACGGCAGAATGAAGAAGGAGCAGGAATGATTTCAGAGCTCAGAGAACAGATGCAAGTGTGGAAATTGAGTGCTTGCATAATTTCAGTATCGCTATTAATTCTGCTGGGTGAACTACAGTTGTAACATCAATGAGACCGCTTATGTCACGGCCTGTGGAGAGCTTTTAAAATGATTGTATTATAAAACTGTGTTTAGCATTGTCTGGATTCCTGTTACTATCCCTGCACCAGCATATGTGGCCAAAGCAAACGCCAGACATTATGTTTATGCCCCAGTGTACCAAGCTGAGATGCAGAAATAGCAATTCTCCACATACAGTATGTACAAAGTTCACTGACTTTACATATTGCTGACAAGAAATGCGTTGATACTCCCTAATGGAGCCGGGAGGACCAGGCAGCAGCATATTATGCTGAGTGGTTGAAATGCTAAATGTCTCTATATTCTTCTCTTTACTTTTACTTTACTTTACTTTGCTTGGCAGACGCTTTTATCCAAAGCGACTTACATGGAGCTAGCGCTTGGTGTCTGGCTCAGGAACACACCTGGCAGGGGATAGGTTAGGAGTCAGACGGGGTTCGAACCTGCGACCTTCTACATCCCAGTCTGACGCTTAACCCATTGAGCTACCAGGCCGCTGTTAGACTCCTAATGATAAGATGTTAGTCTGGGCCTGGAGATACAGAAATATCTCTCTAAAATAAATATTACATCAAACAAAGCATTGGATGTGAAGCACATGTGTATGATGGCCTTAGGGGTGCTCTTTATTTTGGGTCTTTGATTCAAGGAGAGTGTGTGTGTTCCTTTATAGAGAAACCGGCAACGCAACAGAATATTTTTGTGTAGGTATAAAAACATATACATGACATAAAAAGCCTTAAAGACAGATTAAAGACTTGCAAAAGTCATTGACATGTATATGTTTCACATTATTGCATTATTATTGTATGGCATTATTTTACCCCATGTTGGGTGAAACTAGTCCTTATTGTACTAAAGTTAAAAGACAACAGTTATGTATGGGTTTGTCTGTGACTGTGTCTGCAGCTCTCACCGTGTTGAAATTGTGAAAGAGGTTCATGCTGTGAGGTGGAGGGGGTGTTTCTATGGGGAACTGCAGAAAGGGCTTCATATCCAGGTGGGGCTGGATCACTGTAGGGGTCCGCAAGAATGTTGGCACCGCTGCCCCAGCCCGGTTTATGCCTCCTGCACACAGAAAAAAAGCATAAAGGTGAATAAATATACACACGTAATATTTGTGCGTATAAGATACTTATACTGGCGATAAATAATGTACATTAGAGAGACATAACACTTGTAGCTCATCACAGATGGTGTGCTGTGGTTTCCTGGGATGTGGTGCTGAATTTTAAAAGGCAGGACAGAACAAATCTATGTGACAACCCCAGCATGCAACATGCAATGGCTAAACTGTGAGGAGAAGCAATATTTGGGCCAACGGGGGAACCCCAGTGACTGCTGTGGACAGACATTGTGGTATTCCTGACAAACTGATGAGACAAACGACGAACGGCAAAGGCAAACTCTGTTATTCTAATGGCTTTGTAGGATTTGTACAATTTACACAACTGAAGCATTTTATTGTAGTAAAACATTCACATGAAATGAAGCAGAGAAGAAACAAATACCACAGAGACAGCGTGGATTCCCCTTATGCACCTGCCTACCAGTGTCTTCTCTCCTCCTCTTGTCTCTCGGGAGACATCTGCAGCTTGATGATAATGAGTTTCATCTCAGCGTGTGTCGCTTTATGTCTTCTTGACTTGAGTTAGATCACTTGGTTGTGTCTAATTATAAAATGAAAGAGTAAAAGATCTCTGGTTCCTTTGATGCTCCTTGGCATTTACTCTATCTAAAACACTTTTTGAGCAGAAGTTTAGAACAAACGTATGTTTATTACATACACATGACAATATATAATATACACACTTACCTGTTAAATCATCCTATAAAAGCATGCAAGGCTATTATTATGAGACATGGGTCCCTTTTTTCGTCACTGCTCCCATCTGCCTCCTCTTCCTCGCCTGCTTATCCCTCCTCGTCTCCTCTTTAACCTCTGTCAAGGATGATAGTGATGGGGCCCACACAGCAAAACTCAGCCTCAGCAAGCTCTTATATTAAGCCTCTTAATATCCGCAACTGGATTTCTGTGGCTTTCAAATTCCCCCAAGACTTAAAGCTCTGCCGCTCTCCTTTTTGGTATTGCTCTAAGCTACTCTCTCGCTCTGTTACTGGCTGTCCCTCGCTCTGCTTCCTACAGCTATTCATTTCTACCTGCCTCCAGACTTTCACATGGTAATGTGGGCATTATTTGACACCTCTGCATTTTCATCAAGCTTTATGTCAACTGAATGTGATCAGTGAAAATAATACAGCTGCCGCATGGAGGAATATTGTGTTCACAGATGCCGACTGCAAAGTTTGGATTAGAGAGTGTGGGAGAGATAGAGATAGAAAGAGATTGACTATGTCAGACTAAGTAAAACTGCTGTCTCAGCTGCAGCTCAGCTGCCTCCTGCTGCGCATATCTAGGCCTCGAGTAGGAAAGGACTGCATCATTACCTCTAGTTTGGCATGTAAGTTTCTTCCACTAAACAATGAACATATCAATGCAGAAGCCCATGCTCCAAAATGTCTCCATTCTTACACCGACTCAAACAAGTTGGAGAACTTGTGCCTGTTGTTTCATCATTGCAGGATAACTTAGGTCTCTCAACTCTAAACTATCACATTAAATGAGTTGGAAGTTGTTTAAATGCATGTTGTGTTACATCTCTCAGAAAACATCCAGTTTCCTTAGTCAGTCTTTTAAGCTGAGATCCTCCTAGATGCTGTGGGAGGTCCCGTAGCTGCTCCCTTCTCCACCTCTACCTAAATGACTGATGAAGGCAGCTCCTCCTCTGGGGCTGAGCCACTAACAACATGATGAATACACTTCCCCTTGACTGCATTTATCATGACACTATACTGCGTAGTTGATACATGACCTTGTGCCTGTGGCTGTGTATGTATATGTTTTGCTTAGCTGAAGCACAGTGGTATTGTTTGCTGCTCCCCAGTGAGTCTGCATTTGAACATAGAGACTGTGGCTGTGGGTCAGCCAGGCTCTGGCCGGGAGACAAACAGAGAGAAGGGCTGACCGGGGGACAAATTATGTCTCTGCAGCAGCAGGAGAAGCTGAAACTTGAGGAGGTGAATGGAGCTGAGGACCAGAGAGGAGGGAGAGGAGCAGCTGTCCTTGGAGCAAAGACAGAGTGTGTCCCAGCAGGGACTCTGTGTGCATGTGTGTGTAAGTGTTTGTCAGTATGCATAAATCAGTGTCTGCTGTATTCTCCCAGTGTTTAATTACCCTATTAATTTACGCTTCCTTTTAGGGGCCTTCTTGCAGTGTAAATCAAACAAATAATTGTACGATGTAGGAGTAGGAGCTCATTCTCGTGCATACAGGTATGTGTGATTGTAGTGGTTGTGAATAAATATTTGTACTGTATCTGGTCCCATTAGGCTCTACTAGGCACAGACACACCATCTTGTATGACAGCTAGACTTACTAAAACAATTAAGTCTTTTAAAATGTCAAGTAACAACTAAACAAGACAACTGTATAACATGACAAAATCACAGAATTACTACTCTGCACATGCTACACATACATTCATGCTGTAACACAAGAACCGAATGGCTTATATACATTTTTTGGGTTGTAGGCTCAAGTGAACCTAAAATTTGGCTTCAAAAAATGGGGATGCTCATGTTATACAAGTTTCTGGCTTTTTAGGAACCCATTAACAGGTAATCACAGGATTATAGACACTGAAAAAACTAACGCTACTACTTGACAGATATGTAAATAATACAACATATTAAAATAATAAAACTGATTGTACTGTGTGTATTCTCATATTCCCTTTACCTGTTCTCTCTGCTGACTTTTGGAGTGACTGTGTGAGGCAGTGTGACAGGCAGACCAGTCTGGAAGAGGTGATAGGACCTGGACAGTGATTTGGATGTTGTTAAACCCTCTGACATGCCAGGAATCCTACTAGCGTGCAGGACACAGCCAGAGGGTTGGGTGCTGTACGTGTGTGTTTGTGAGCTTCTATGATGTGATTTTTGTGAGCTTTAGAGTTTAGAGTCTCCAGCGTAAAGGTTAAGTTTTGCTCATGGTTAAATGGTTGGGGTTAGGCATGTAGTTGTATTAGTCAAAGGTTAGGGCTACCTAAGATTCTCCCTAAAATGATTTGTGTGTGTGAATAAGTGCCAAAACAAACCAGGCAACTGTGTGGTAGAGGCAGAGGAAGGAGTTATAGATGAAAACTGGCGCAATATAGACTGAATGTAGTGAGGAATAAAATATGGAGCAGGCAGGAGACAGATCACAGGAAAGAGTGGCTGATTCTCCTATTTGGAATAATTCGCCAAGCTGCATGGACCTGATAAATCTGCTCCTGGCCACATCCCCAGCTCCACTTATGAACTACACACATATACACGTTTATACACACAGGGACGCAGACGAACAGCTCACATGAACAAATCAGTCCTGCGTCTCCATGGGAAACACACCTCTTTGATATGTATGTTCAGGTTTGAAAAAGCAGAAGCAAGTAAATAAAGCCCAAGTAAAGTACAAACAACAGACAGAGGCTCACGACATTTGTGCACGATTACTGCCTGTGTTTTGTTTTTCCTGTGTGTATGGATCTCACATCGTGCAATAATTATGACATGATGCTGCATCATGAAAGCAAAATCTCTAAAACAATTGCTCACAAACTCAGACAACTACATAATGAATCAATTAAACACAATCAATCAAAGAAGTAAAATATGATTTAAGAGTAGCGCTGGTGTTTGTGTGGAAATCAATATGCTGTAATGTATATTATGAAAAGATTTCATCAGTTTCATAAATTATTAGGCAGACGTGGGAGTGCAGGGTTGCAGGGCTGCTTTTCCACCAGTGAATGTCTAACTCTAGAAACACAAGCGAATCTTATAAAATCATCCCTGGGTATTTTCCTTGCCTGTGCTACAAGACAAAAAGCTGTTTCTAGAATCTAGGCTAAGAGAATCATTTCATGTCTTGAGATTATCTAACAGACTGTATACGTTGTGCCACACTGTGTTCCGTCTCTTTTCCCATGGGCATTGGGTGCATTCAGCAGAGAACAATGTAAGCTGGGTAGTTGGCACCAGGCACTCTGCACAGGCACAGATGTGCCAAGGTTGTTGGCAGCAGAGGCCCAGAGGAGGAGGTGGTAACAATCAGGCTGCCAGCTTGCCTTCTGCCAGTCCATGAAGCGAGCACCTGTCCCTCGCATAGACTGGGGGAGCATCATTTACTTTACAGTCAATGCTTTAAATTTACTTGATGCGAGAATTTTTAAAGCAGAGATACTGATAAGGCTCAAAATATTTGATAATTCTGCACCCGGGATTAATGTAATATTAGTAGTCAAGTAGCAGCTGTAGTAAGGAACTGTGCAGTGTTGACACTGTGCGCGCAGTGCATTGAGATTTGCTGCCTCTAAATCCTGAGAAAACCTGCCCTCAGCTTATGTATACATTACTGAGAGAACTCTGACTCAGTGAGATGATTTAAAGAGACTGGGGCACCTGCAGTGGGAGCTTCCTCTACATAAACTCCACCATAGTTTCTCATCAAACCTTATTTTTTACTCTTTCTCTCACGCCCACATAATAGACAGTAGACAGTAGAAAGACCATTAGCGGCTCCTCAGACCTGGTCTGACAGCTCAGAGGACGGTGGCTGGTGCACATTGAGTAACTCATGGCAGAGACACAAACTGAGGTTGCCAGACTATTTCATAAGCACCAAAGCAGATAATTTTCATGACCTAAAATTACTAGCTTATTATTATTACAGCATTTGTGGTCAGACAAAGCTGTTGCATTTTTCTGTTAAGTCCCTGCTGATTTACTTTTTTATATGGATTGAAGGGTGTGATTGATGGTTGACTGTCTGTCTCACCCCATTCATCATCCTATGTCTCACTCTTATTTGTTCTATGCCTTTCTCAGGATCAGCTCAGAGTACATTATATGTTCTACACACCTGTGCCCAGACCTACATGAATAGCCAATTCATTTCAGAGGCGGAGGCAGCGTTAGAGCACAGACACAGGGTACAAGAGTGAGTGAGAGAGTGAAATAAAAATCTGGTACTGTTCCATTCAGTAATCGCTGCCAGCCTCAGACCCAGCAGGACAGCGTGCCTCCCTTTCACCTGACCACAAGCGCAATCAACAGGATCACAGGCTGAGCCAAAAGCTCTGCTCAACTGCACAAAGAACACAGCAGATTTACAAGTAACAGACAAGTGCATGCAATACACACAACACGTGTGTGTTTATCTTTGATACCTGCATACATACACACACTCATATTCTAATCTAAAGCACTTGAGCAACCTTATGCCCCACCTGTTATTTCAAGATCCTGCAGTGTGGGTGCTGTGAAGGTCATCAACCTCGAGTGTTTATCTGCACGCTGTATCCTAAGCTGCTTACTTGCCTGGATGCTTCCTTTACAGACAGTGACAGCAGCATCCTTATTCCAGATAGCTGCCTCAGTCTGTGCTAGGGATGAATTGTCTGACTCACAGGTAGTGATCCGCTTCATCAGAGAAAGCGCTGAGTGCAACATTGCTCACACAGTGCCTGGAAAGTTTTTACTTTAAGTGGCCACAAGAGTGTGCTGCTGAGCTCCTCTGTAAACTTCAAAGCAGATACTTTCACCCCTTATTTTAGAGCCCGAAAAGGATTGTGAAATATAAAAACTGCATGTTCCTCTGAAACGTTATCTTCTTCATCCTTTCGAATCATTATATGTTAATTATTATCTTCCTATGAAGGTTAATATATTCATGCATGGTAGGTGGAAGAAGATAAAGATCTGTTTGATTTGCAGCCTGGAATTTCTGGCGTTATGCTTTAGAAGATTATGCAGGGTAAAGCTGAAACTCGTTTCATTTTCACAAATGCAAGTTGGCCTTGAGTTGCATTCACAGTATGTGTGTTAGCGTGTGTATTTCTGACAACGCGTGTGTTTGTGTGTGTGCCAAATAGTTGAAAAAGGTTATGAGAGCTTAGTTACCGTGAAATTATACAGCGGTCTCTTCTTAAGACTTTAGTGCAGTAAGTATTAGTCAGAACATGTCTCCGTTCTTACTCCAAATATTCGCACTTGACACACGTACATAAGTGTGCACAAAGTAACAATACACAGTTCATTGCATACTAGTAAGATAAAGGCTTATATATGTATATAAATATGTATATATATAAATACTGTATTCGATTCTGAATTGTGTTGTTAGAATAAGTTGACATCATAAGCATTGTGTTCTGTGCACATTTTTCTGCATTAGTGGGAGGGCGTTACACTTTACCCTCTAATTGAATGGTTGGGTATAATCTTTAGATTAAACTCAAACTACCAATTTGGAGAACAGTAATTTTACTGATTGAATTTTACTGTAGGGTATGAGTAAACTACAGACTGCAGCACATACGGTATTATACTCTGTGGTTATACGTTTTAGAGAAAAGACAGAAACATAAAGGTGAAACAAAGTTAGAACAGCTTAAAAAGGGAAAAGGAAAAACACAGGTCTCTCACACATAGTTTAAATTTTTAGGTGAAAGAACGAGTACATTTATCACCCCCCTCCTTCACACACGAGCACACAAGAAACTCAAGCTTTTGCCCTTTGCAATGTGATCATAGAACATCCATTCCAAGAACATATTCTTTTACTGCATACTTTATCACCTGCTACAAACAGCATCAGACACATCAGAACGACTGGTCAAAAATCAGACACACATTACACAAAGATGTACTTTTATACACAGTAGTGTAAGCCTTCAGTCCCTCCCAACACGCAGTACTGTGCGTAATGACAGAGTGGATGGGGTGGTAATGACTCCCTGGTGAGATAATATGACAGTGGCAGGCCCCAAAAAGCCCCCTAAAAGATCCTACCTTGATCTCTCCTAAGTAGCTGAATCAAGGTTGGGAGGATTTAATTGCCAGTCTGTCTCTCTGGTAGACACAGAGGAGCTAACTGGGGATTCCAAGAGAAATGGAGAGAAGGAAGATGAGAGCAAAAAAGAGGAGGCAAAAATAATGGGATGGAATGTGGGTGAAGACAGTCTGCTTCTGATACAGTGACCAGAAAACACACTAGGGCCAATACACGTGCTTGAGGTACAGAAGCAGACGCACGGCGCTTTAATCCTTCAGATAAATCTCCTGCTGGCTCCTCGTCCACCAACAACTGAACTTTTCTAGGCTGTTGGCTTTTGTTAGTTGTGTGTTGAAGGATTGTGTGCTCGTACTACACATGGACACACATTTGCACACCAACATGCACATACATGCACACGGATCTGGTGAGCTGATTTCTCTAGAGTAGGCTGCAGGCTTCCCACTTCATTCTCTGCATGTATTGTAGCTTTAGTCAGCGTTACACAGACAAAGCCTTTGATTCAGTAATGTTGTTTTTTTTCCACAGGAGCAGTTGTTTCTATCTAATGGCAGTAAAGGTGGGCTGCCTAAATGATGTGGCCCTGTTCTTTCTCACACCACTAATATCCTGTTTGTCCACCTTAAATCAATGACAGTGCCGATGATGATACCTTAGGACAGCAGCTGTATATTGGGCTTCACGTTGCCACTTGCACCAACTCGCTCCGAGCAGGATTAATAGACTTAAAGGAAATATGTCCGAATTGGCCCAGTCTCATTACATTCCAGTGTGATATTTATCTCCATAGCACCTAGTTTGATGAAAGCATACAGTGTAATTATGTTTGAACTGTAGCACAGACACAAAATAATTTCACAGTGTAATGCTCAGCGAGTGTGCAGTCGCTGTGTGCTTGTGGTGACTGAGGCTGTTTTGAGGTCAGTAATGACAGACAAATAGCTGTCAGGGCTAATGGGAAGGGACAGCGAGGGATGATGGGAGCACAGGGAGAAAACTGCAGCTGACTACAGAGACAAGGCACACAGCGCTGTTTCGGTGTTGACAGAAAGGGTCAAAATGACAACAGGGAACAAACACAAATATGCACACCTTAGATGGGCACTCGTGTCAGATCATTGGCTTACATTGTCGTTCCTGACATTTGACCTCTAGCACTAATCCTGCCACAAACAAACTCTTACTAACCGTTTTTTATAAAGTCATGTTCACTCAACATCTGAAATGTATCTAGCTATGTTTTCCACGTATGATGCCACCTGTGGAAAGCAGGAAGGAGGAGTGGTGCTGTAGTGTTTGATTAGTGGTATGAGTTGTCTGACAACATAAATTGTGAAACTCAAAAGAAAAATATCTTGGTTAGAGCTGAGTATGTGTGCAACAATATACAGTGAGCGCTGAAATAGAAATGAAAAATAAAAGGCTATATCCACAGAGCAATGATTCATGAGGAGTTTTAGTAACCATAATAGGGAATAAAATGACTGACTTTATCATCTGGCAGCTAGAAAGACAAAAAGCTTAACAGAATATTTCATATTTCAGCCATCCATCTCCCACGTCCACTCTTCCTTTCTCAGCGTTCTATCTTTTTATGTATTTTTCTATTGTAATGAATGCTCCTCCCTTGGCCGATGGCCAGACAGGTTTGTAAGATGATCACAGAGTTGTCCCATGGAGGTGTGTTTGAATGTCGTGGCCGAGGGCAAAGTCTGAGTCAGTGATGGATGGACTATTGGAATTCTTTAGAGGAGGAACCAGAATACTGCTTTGTTGTGGCTGTTCAAAGACAGTGATCCACTGCAGCAGAAGGAGTTTAGACTTATTACACTGCTAGAAAAAGGAATGTGCTATTTGTACATCTTTTTGAGATAACCATGACCTGGATGACTGAGAACCTTCACATATATTTGTATATATTAGTTCACTGCAACAACAACAGTGGGAAAAATAGAGAAAAATGCAAGAGGAGAGTAAAAGAAAAAAAGATAAAGGAGGAATGAGGACAAAATGAGAGCAAAACACTAGAACCTGAAGCTGGATTTTTAAATCCACTACCACACGCCCCCTCCCAACCAGCCCCTACCCAAACCACCATATCCCCGTCCCTCATATCTCCTCCCCTTCTATCCTTGTTCTAGGCGGTGGTCACACACCCAGGTGAAACAATAGCCAGCAACTTTATTCCCATGCATCTCCCAGACACCTGTGCCCTCAGGTATGAAATTCTATCACTCAGCCACAATGAGATGGATCAACCCAAATACACTTTGTGGGGGGAGAAACAAAGGCAACAGATTCTCCCTGAGATTAGACCCTCAGCCCTAATGCAAGCGAAAAGATGACACAATGGGCCGCAGAAGGGTGTATGTGGGAACAAAAACTATACATGTGGTTTTTGAAGAACTCTAGCCACAATAATACTAATAAAAATAGTAGTAATAATAATAATGTTGACATACATTTATTGATCACCTTGCGTAAATAAAGTAGATGCCTGCTCCACCAACTTAGCTACCTGCTGCATCACCTGCCAAATATTTAGCAGTCCATTTTATTAGTGTTGATTTCCCAAGAAGGATGCAATGTGCTATAAGAGTTGGAGGGGAGCGGAGACCATGTGGTTGATTGTCCACTGCCTTCATTTCAGCCCTGCAGTGTTTGGTTTATGGGAAGCCTAAAAACATGCGTGTCCTCAAACACACAGTGGTCTCTGTTCACCCGTCTGCAATGCCACGGCCCAATCTATTAAAGTGCTGGGGGTCCTCCTCTGCAAATTCACTTATCATCAGCGTGACAGTTTTTGTCTCTGTGTAGTGTAATTGACACGTGCCCCCACCCCCAAAACGCGCTTATATTTCTTGAACCAGACATTAGCTCATTTGTCAAAGCAGAGAGCAATGTTTTCCCCCGTTGTCCTATATTTAGAAGCTAAATCGAGAGCAAGCTCAATGCTTTTTCACACCACCTTCACGCTAAGCTTATGTGCATTCAGCATATTTTTCTATGAAAGTAATTGATGCATTATTCAGTGAGCTGTGGTTGATCTCAGCTGTAATAAATAGCTTGTCTATGGACACGTGGACATGAACCCCACCCACATTCACACACAAACGTGCATTCTTCAGTGTTAATACAAGATGAATAAAGAGAAACTGAGCATCCAAGAATCTCACCCCCGTAGAGACATCTTAAACAAAGCGTACCATGGATGAAAGGAGTGCTTGCCTCTTAAAAAGCCATCTAAAGCAGTATGGTAATGAGAGTAATGAGGATATCAGACGGTGAAAGTTTCGCAATATGCTTGTTAAACGTGACAGTTGAATTACATCAGAGGTTCACCTCTGAGAAACCAACCACTGCTGAGTATTATCTCCTGTGGCCAAACATTTCTTCAGTTTAAAGAGACTTTACTGGAGCGATAGGGATTCATAACTTACATCAAGTGTAGCAGGATCCCATGACTCTCCTTCAACTCTTCTTGTGTCTGCATGAGGATCATGGGATCAAATATCTTCAAAGAGAATAAAAGAGGTACTCCATAGACTTCGAAATCAGATGTGTAGTCATGTCCAGTCCTACAGAGTGTTTAATGTATTGTGTGCCTCAGTAGATAAACTGAGAAAATCATCCTCATCAGACGTACCGCATTATAAAGATTAGAGCTCATCAGTGTACCCCAGATAATGAAGATGTGTCTACGAAAAGCCTGACTGGCCGACATTATACTGAGAAATGCATTTCTTTACTCATACTCAGAGCTCATTACTGCTGACAGCACAACATAGCGTCCTCAACAAAGTGCTGTAAGGATTTGCAAGTTGAACTGCAGGAAGTGACAGGTCACAGTCCAGAAATGCTCCAGCACATACCGTCCTGTAAACATGAAATTGTTGTGTGTGTTTTTCAGGATATAGACTGCTAATTAACAAGCAAAGGTACCTGTTTGGTAAATTTCCATAGTTTGAGCCAATTGACTTTCTATTATAATAAAAAGGAAGATAAGTGTGTGTCAGTCCTCTCATCAAATTCTCCATTGGAAACCAAATAAGCATGTTTCAAATGTTTCACTGAAATTAAATTGATATTAAATCTTTAAAAAAATTGTGCCATGTTAAATGAATGACCGTTTGCTCTATTAATGAAGTGACTGAACACCAATTAGTCATGTAAATCATATCTGTATCTCCATGGAGAGGTAGGGAACAGAGGCCTCGTTGAAACTGGAGAATGCTGACTTTTTCTTTTGTCAGGTGAGTCAGAGAGTCTGCACCCTCACGCACACTGATTTTCACCACCTCTTCCTCACCAGTGCCTACCCTCCATATGACCACTATTTAGATGTTTGATTTGTTTGAAAAAATCGACGAGGAAAGGAAGGATGGGTAGAAAAGAGAGGAAGAAAGAGTTTGATGACAAAGCTTAGGTGCTGCTTGCCTTTGCAGCCTGGGCCTCATTGTTATTATGATTTATTTTTTAATGAGCAGTGCTGCCCTCCCCTCTGCCAAACAAAGGGCTGATTGAATCTGGCGTTCCATTAGCATGTTAAAGAGGCCCAGCTTCATCTGTGAGCCGGTGACTGACAGTGGATATCATCTCTGTAATTGCGCCGTATACTGGATCCAGAGCCAGCAAGAGATAGACAGAGTCTGTAGAGGAAGGGGGAGGTGAAGAAAGATATGGAGGGAGGGATTAGGAATTAAAAAGGGGGAATGCAGGGCAGACGGGGAGATTTGATGAGGGGAGCTGCTGGATCAAGCTACATCTCTGCATATCTCAATCTGGTATGGCTAGGACCCCATGCAGAGAGCTGGAAATATTCTGTTTGAGCAAGTCCGTGACAGCAGAAACAGTGGTGGTGTTTCACAACAGAAGCTCTGCATGTACAGAAATGTTAGGTGGACATTTGTCGCACCAGTCCTATGACGATTAATGTGCATGTCTAAGCAAGGAGCACACGAGAATCCGTCGTTGGTACTGCTGGCGTTTTTGAGCAGAACTCGTCATGCACAGTAAAGCGCATGACACTGTGTCCTACACCTTTATTTTGCAGTATGTGTTTACTGTTCATTTTGTCATCTCTGCACCACCTTTTATCCTGAATCTTCTGCTCTCCCCCTATCTCTGTATACAGAATGTTTTTTTTGCATTTTCTCTCTCTCTGGTTTTATAGTCACTCTGTTCTCTCCAGCTCTTTCAAATTTCTCTCATTCCCTGCATCGCTGAGCAACTCCCCTCCACCATCTCCTCTACTCCCTCTGTTTCCCTTGTTCTTCTATTTCTCTGTTCCAGATCTCTCTTTTCTTTTTTGTGTCCCTCTCTTTCTCTGCAGTAAATGGTAATTGAACAAACACTGTGGTGAAGAAGAGCTGCAGAAGAGATGGTTATCTTAACTCCACACGCCATGCATCCAAAATTAGCCCCTCCCCTCTCTCACTCTGTTCTACTCTAGTCTGCTCTGACACTGTGACTCGCATGCAGTCCCACAGCACCCTCAGCTTTGTGTATTAATGTTGGAGGAGTGTGTGTGTGTGTGTGTGCATGTGAGAGTATGAAAGATTGAGAATAAGATGTGCAGTGCCAGCACATTTCCATGAGACTAGGTGAATGACAGACTAATTAGGTACATTTGCTTCTGTCTTTCCTATGATAATAATGTGATATTGTAGGTGCTTTACAAACTTTTATTTTGTTATCAAATTATTTTGAATGTATTTGAAGTGTACGTGGCTTTCAAATAAAAAATCACAAATCATAAAAAATGTCACAGATTCTGTATTCAATAGTGAATAGATTTATTAATGGCATAATTAGTGTGCTAGATTAATCTTTCACGTTTTACTGAAAGGTCTAAAAGAGCAGCTTAATTCATCAAGTGACTCTGAGCTTTTAGTTAATATAAACAAAAATGATTTCCATCATTTATTTAACAACATTATTTTTTGCTCTATTTCTCTTGTGTGCAAGTTTTGGTAATTGAACTGTGTAATTATAGGTTTCCTAATATACGTAAAGTTTTGACAAACTAAAAATGAACTTATTTTTCACTCTCAGATTTTGTGCCAGAAGACTATCAGACAAGCATTGTAAAAAAATATAAGTTTAGTTTTGTTTAAAGATATGTAGAGGCGTAAATCACATGCATAAATCAAAAAAAAAACTATGCAGTAAAGTAGAAAGAATGGTCACCAACATGGAAATGTCCTGGAAATAATGAAACTTTAAGAAACAGTATAATGTATATTTACCTTTGTAAGGGTTAAAATGGGATCCTGGAATGCTTGTGCTTTTAGAGCATGTTGTGTTTCTTGTTTACACATCCATGCCCCGTCTGCGTGGTGTTCTGAGACATGTACAGACCCACATTTAGTCCCACTTCACATTTCAAAATGTTCCCGGATAAGACTGGGCTGCCCACAAGAATTTCTCCATCAACCAAAAAATATCAGTAGAATGTAATACTACTATGCACTTCAATGAGGTCCACCCAAATAGACAATAAATCAGCTACCTTTGATTCTGTGCTCTGCTGTCCAAGTGTTGACCAGGACCAGAGAGACGAGAACACATTACATCAGTCTGACAGTCTTTACACTGTTGGCCTGCCTTTTTCTTGTTTATGAAGCACTGCATTGCACTGCTCTGGTGCATTGTCTTGCACCAGCCTAAATGTCTGACATTGTGCTAGTGTGTAATCCATAATAAACTCTCAGGTCCTCTGGTACAAGTCTATTAATTGTTGAGGGCAGTCAGTAGTTCTCAAGCATCCAAAGTGTTTCAATATCTCAGAGAGTGCTCATGAAAGCCTACCTGGCATTTGACTAAAATAATAATGAAATATTAATTTTGAGCATTTCTTTATTTTATTCTCCTATTACCATGTTATATTCTGATGTTTTGTTTATGTCCCAATTTGAAATATTTAGCCATTATTATTATTATAATATACTTTTTTGGGTTGTATTTATGTATTTTATTTTTGTGCTTTAGTCTGAATGTTTATTTGTTTTCCTTTACGACTGTTGGCCATTTGTGAAGCACTTGGTGACTAGGTAGGCAGGCAGCTAGGTAGAGCAGTCATCCAGCGACCACATAATCAGTGCCGAACTGTATTTAGCGTAGTGCAGGGCTACCCTGCTTTGTACACCAACTGACTGCATTAGCCACTTCCTACTAATATGAAACTTAATAGATTTACCCAATGATGTTAATCTTATGCACAATGTTTTATTCAAATGCTAGACGCTCAAAATAAAGTGTTGAGATCTATCACTATTAGGTACTTTCCCTACACAAATGCTCTGTCTAAATCACTGTAGCCACTTCTGAAGAGGTAGTCTATCACCAGCAATTACCCTCAGGCAATGCTCTCTCTGTTCTGCATTGGACCAGGCATTACAGATTCAATGAATATTGATGTAGCCAATGTTGACATGCATGTGTGTCCATGTATGTTTGTAAATATGTCCAAACAGAAGGATCAGCTGGATTGTAAGAAACAAGCATAGTACTCTCTTCATTATTATGTTATTTATACCGGTTTGAAAATGTATAGTGTGCTGAAATGCCATGCAGACTTTAGCTGTAGATTCTGGAGGGAGTTTGGCCGCAGCTTTACAGCACTATGGCATCAGCCATAAAGATTTAGCCATGTGTGGTAGTGAGGTAGTATACCCATGTATTGCATGTTTGGGCCTGTCACAGTGCATGTGTTGGAGGCCAGTGATGCTGTGATAGGAAGCCTGGCAGGCAGTGTGTCTTCACGTGTCAGCCGCCGTTCCAGAGGACAGACAGATGTGACGCTACAGTGACGACGACAAAAAACATTATGTAGCCTTTATGTATGCCCCACGCCCACTGCCCTTACTCTTATCTCCCCTTCTCATTCTGTCCTGCTATCAAAGTCTTAGACTGCCGCAGTGCAAGGCAGTGAAACGGAAAATACAGTGATTGTTTCTGTTGAAAATAGAGGGGTTTGGTGAGAGGCTAAAAGAGAGCAGAAGAAAGAGAAAAAGAGTCAAAGCATGACAGAGCAATGGAAGAGGAGAAAGAATGAAAGGCAGAGAGAGAAACAGAACATTAGAGCAGACTATTTTAAGGTCACGGTGTGGCTATTCAGGCTCAGGAGAGACTTGTAGAGAATAACAGCTCCACTGAGAACTGATTTTGTGTATAGTGGGTGAGAGAAAAAAGAGCGAACAGGGGCGAGCAAGAGAGAGAGCTGGTCTGTACCATAAAGAGTCTCACCTTGTTCTGCACCATGCACACACAGCAGCCCAGCTGTCATCCAGCGCCACTCTCTTTCTCCATCACAGCTAGTGGAGACATGCATCATTCATGAGCAGGGACTTATTTGGCTGTGTCATCTCCTCACATAACTGTCAATAACTTTTTCTGGTTCTGGCCTCACCTTTACTCAAGCAGCATGGTGCACTGGATGCACACAGCAAATGTTAAATGATGAATTGCATTTCTTGCCAAGACACAGAGCAAACTGCAGGAAGCTGATTTAGCATTGATTTGACAGTGACAATTTTGTTCCAGCAGAACTTTCACTCGAGATTGATCTTTATGATGTTACAACCAGAAGTACTTAGAAAATGACAGATATAGAAGAGTTCAAATGATTAGAGTAACATCAGCCTTCTGGAAAATATCCCTTAAATATTCATCACAACTGTGTGAAAAAAAGCAACCACACGAAGTGACTGTAGTGTAATTATTTAAGAACTGATGTCCTGCCCCCAGCACTCTTTTGCCCAGCGTGTCCTCTTCGCTGGGTGCCTGTGTCGCAGCCTGCTGTGAGGCTGCCTGCTGTGAAGGTCACCCTCCCTGCAGCTATGGATTACACAGGCGCGCACAGTCAGGCAGAATATGATACTGCCCTTGAGGGGAGGACTGAGGCACGGGCTGGCAGAGATGGAACCTTTAGGACTTCTGGAGCCCACGGGGACCAGGCAGTGATGAAGCTACTTCTGGTCAGGTGTTAAAGGTAGAAGCACAGCATAACTGGCATGGATGCCACGCTATAAATATATAAAAAAAGGATTTTCACGCCAGAAATAAAATGGACAACTTGTCTGTTTACACACGGTTTTGATGCTGGTGAGTACAAAAATAGAATTCCACCAATATGTCTGTGAAAAGGAACCCCCCAACATCAGAAGAGCATGGATGGGCCAACAACAGCCAGATGAGAAATAACACTCCCAGCAAACACGAGAGGGACTCAAATAGTCCTGCAGTTTTCATCAGGTGATATCAAAGAGGCTTCAAAAGGAGCATTCATCACTTTGTTTTCCAACCTGAATTCAAAGTGACGGGGTGAGGGCTTTTATTCTACAAAATGGTGCACCGAGGGTCCGTTTTCCTTTGAGTGAGACAAAAGCCATTTGACAACAACTCTCTCGGGAGTCATGCCACTGTTTAGTGGTCAGAGGGTACATATATAATAAAATACATATATACACACACACAATCACTTGGCAGCTTGTCTTGTCATTTGCTGGCTGGGCTCTCCCTGCTGTGACCTTAATTTGTTCTGTCTTGAGTATGAGTGCACACTGGGCAACTGATGTTCCTCAGGGGAACAAACTGAAAGCATGTTTGAGCATTATGTTTATGTGGGTTTGAGCATTTGTGCGAGAGAGACGGATACAGAGTGAGATAGAGAGAGAAGCTAGACAGAAACAAAAAGGTATAAGAGCGTATGTGCATATGTTTGCAGGCGTGTGATTTTCTGGTGAGCTGTGGTTGTCCACGGGTTTAAGTAGAGGAGACAGGAAGGAGAGAGACTGAAGCTGAAAGCACTGGACACCGGGCCACCAATAAAAGCAAAAGAACACAAGCTGTCTCCCTGCTGCCTAATCCCCTAATGAAGATTTGTGGCAGTGGCGGGTTGGTGATTATTGGCTCAGCACACAGACGAAAAACATCTTTGGTGTTACTGTAAATACAATTTTTCACATTTACACAAGCCATCACAGGTGTGAATGAGATCTAGAATAGGGGCAGAAACACTGGTACAGTGTACAGTAAATGAGCTGGTTACCGCTGTGTTCTGACATCAGCCTGCTCTGGTGCTAAATTAATGAGCAATCACATTTCAAACCACAACATTAATCAGCGTTATTCAGATTTGAAGAGTCTGTTTATGCTGTATCTCCTGTCTCATCGGGACAATTGCAGCAAATCTATCTATGCTAATTTCATAGAAATGCTTTTTTTCTATCCTTCCTGTTTGCCTCCCAGTTACATTTCACCAATCATGTTAACAGCCACTCTCTGAGTTTATGTATTCATAAAGGATAAACAGTGACTTGTACAGTGTGTATTAACCAGATGTTAATACAGTTAAACAGTTCCTCCTCTACACTGTATGTTTAATGGGTGTCATCAAAAAAACATGAAGAATTAAAATTGTTTTATCAGCTTAGAAATGTTATTTTTTGTGACTTTGTTGAAAATCTGGTAACATTTCATGACCAATGAAACATTTCTGGAGCCCATGGGGACCAGGCAATAATATAACTTCTGGTCAGGTGTTAAAGGTAGAAGCACAGCATACCTAGCATAGATGCCATGCTATAAAGATATAAAAAAGGATTTTCACGCCAGAAATAAAATGGACAAAATTTTTATGGTTTTTGCAGAAATCTAGGAAATTCAGCAAAGAAGAACGCTGTTTTTTTTTGCTATAGCTGTATATGACAAATCAAAAAAATCTCCATGTGTGTCTTTCATAAAACATGTGACAAATGCCAGCCACAAGATAAATAGACCTAGTGACATCCTGTAAATGGATGACCAGAGAAACCACACTACCCCTGTGTCCCTTACAGCCTTCTAATCCACACTACTGGCACCTCACACTCCTGATCCTCCCTTTCACTTCCCTCCCTCAGGCAGGGGCAGCTGTGATAGCTGCGATGCAGGTCTTGACAAAGCCTGTTTGCGTCTCTTCCTCTCTTTCTCTGAGGGCTAAGTCTACATGCTCAGGGAAGAGCGTTTGTAGAGACAGGTGTGCATACCAGACACCTGCACTAACCCTCGCACCGCGAGGATCCCATAACTACCTGCTAGCAAGGCTTACCCAGCTCATATTCAGTGTTGAACTAAACATTTCCAGAGAACCCTTCTCCTGGTTGGAGTTACAGTTGCTGTCAAAGCCGAGACACAACCGAAGGCAGGTCTGAGCTCGACCTGCTGCCGTTTTTTTATCCCCAACCCTGCATCCCATCAGCTGTTATGCACCCCATTAGAACACATCAGAACAGATTTAGTTGGCGGGAGGCAGGAGTTAGGGGTGGAGATTTAAGCTATTTTGGGATGTTCATGTAACATTAAGGATTAAAAGCTAGCTCAAGGCTTCTTGGAAGCAAAATCTACTACTATTCTTTCAGTATGTTGTGCCTGGATAACTTTGTCATTGTAAAGCAAGAGCTGTTTGGAGGGATGAGGTCACAGAGTGAGGAGACATCCTTGTGGCCAAAGATCAGGCAGGACTGTAAATGTCATTGTCAACAGTGTGTTAAATACACTGCTCACATTTCTTTTATGAGTCAGATGGTGACAGAGAGCGTACACGCACACTGGAAGAATCTATTTCTCCCCATAGGCCAGCTTCAACCAAAAAAAGTGTTGCTGCACCCATATCCAGACTTTCTCATCTCTGTTTGCTCATTTCCTCTCTGCCTTTATCCTCATTGCACCCTAAAGTCTCTCTCCTCCTGCTCTATTCACCCAGTTCCACTCTTTCATTCTTTGGTTGCTTCATCAACTTCCTCCTCTCTAGCTATGCCCCTATGGTTTGACCTTGCTGCATCTCAAGGAGAATTGATTTTTCTTTTGGTCTTTGTGTGAAACCTTATCTCAACGAAGCTCAGAGGAATTTCCTCCTCCCCCAGAGCTGGATGGAGTTAATTCTCTTTCATAAGGACACTTTTCACTCCATTTTATATGTCTGCCTTTTTCTGCCTTCTATTCTTCCCATCTTCTCTATGGAGCATGTAGAAATAGAGCAGGCATGATTAATGCAACGTCTATTGCCACCAAACATTCGGTTTGCTCAGTCTTTTCATGCTTGGCTGCTGTTTAGGAAATTGTAATTCATGTACCTTCCAACACTGTTGCAGAATTATGAAAATGACTTGATCGATAAAACACACTGATTGCTAAAGAGAAATTCAATGGATGGGTCACTTATCAGTTTAATGTTTACTTTGAATTTCCCTAAACCTGACACATCTAGGGGACATGACTATGATGCTTTGAAATGCCCATATTTGAGTATAGTTATAATGCACCTGCATATGTATGACAAAAGCTGATTATGTCAGTGTGTATTGTTGTCCCTATTCTTTTTTCTAATCAGTCAAATGTATACAAATCTGCATCAATGTCTGTGTGTGCAAAGGAATCGGTAGAGCATGGCAGGGACTGCACAGGCACAAAGCAAATATGATCAAATGATCTGTATTACATGGTTAAAGCATTCGCATTGCCTTAAATGCTCTCTCATGCTGATGGCAGGAACAATGTTGTCTGCTCCTGTTGCTGCCATAAAAGCTTATAATGTAAGTACACATACATATCATTCAAAATACATAGAGATTGTTTATACAACAGCATATTATGATACGTGATCACAACAAAGACAATCAGATGTTTTAAACTAACCAATAAGATATATCAGATTAGCAGAGGCATGAAGTAGATAATAATATATATTCTATAGATTAAAGACAACAGTGCCATTTTACAAATACCACAGAGCTACTGTGTAAAGATTCATCTGTGTCTCTTTCCACTTTGTGATCAGAGCAACTGTTGAAGCATACAGAATATTTTCCAGGCTTCAACTCCCAGGTGTCTTGTAGCCCCAGGATTCCCAGTAAGTACTCAGCCAGGCTGCCTTGGTGAATGCACTAATGTGACACCATAATCGCACACAGGTGCATTTTTGTGCTTCACAAAGCAACAGCACCAGGCTGTTAGCGGCTGCAGGTGCCAGCACTGGTGTGTGCCGCAGCTCTACGTTTTATTGACGTGTATGCATGTGTTGTCTTTACACTTATTTTAATGTATTGACTAAAAAAAACCTTCTCATGTATCACTAGATAGAAACAGACACCTCCACCTCTTTGCCGATGACCCACAGACACACACAAAGATGCGCTCAGAGACACTATAGGTTGCCTTCCCACAAGTCCAATAACAGGCCTATTCATTAGAGTCTCTTACAGGCAGTATTGACAACTTGCTGATACACAGTCACTCCAGCATAAACAAATGGGGCAACAGAGAAGAGCGAAGAAGGAGAGAAAGACGAGGAGAGACCTGTTATAGTGACTTTTTGACTGAGGAGTCCTCTCCACAAACCAGGAGTGAGTCAGAGTGGGCAGAGCTGCCACTTCTGCTACTTCTACCCATCCACATACATCATCTCACACTCTCACACACAATGCCTTGTCACATTAATCTTGCATCCTAGGTCGTTCTGGAGATATGTAGCCTATTCCCATTACAATTATGGGGATATGTCTTGCCACATAGCGGAGTAATTGAAAGGTGAACTGGGTCAAGCCATTTCACTGTCCAATCACAAAGCACTATGTCACAGCTTCCCTGTGAACGGATGTTCTGCAAAACAATGTGGTGGAATCTAAAGCCAATGACCCACTTATTAGAAAAAACTAGCTCACTTTGAATTTAAACTAAACACCAAAACATTAAAATTTGTTTTAACACATTAACGCATGCTTTTTTATCGCTCAATGTTGCTATCAATATGTTCAAGACGCTTCACTAATCAATTCTAAAGTTTCAGCTGCACTGAAAAGTGCTTCAGTTATATCTTGGATACGCAAAGTTGCCTAAAGACACACTGTGCCATGCATAACAAATATCTGGATCATTAGAGCTTTTAATTACAGTGTCACTTTGACATAAACAAAGGGACCAAAGCAGTCATGGAGAAAATAGCGGGAAAACTGCTGACATACTCAAAGACATGTTCTCTAGCGTCTCTTTAAGTTGACCAGAGGTCAACCAGGTGAATGCATGCTTCTACAGGAAGGGGGATAAAGATTTGGGTGAATGGAATGAGCAATAGCTCTGCCGACAGGTCAACAGAGAGACACATTTTATGAAGACAGATGAGGCCACAGTGGGCACCCAAACACAAAGACAAAGAGACAGATAGACTGCAAGGTCCTGAGCTCAGGAGGTCAGCTCTGATTCAACAGACAAGACAGATGAGACATAACGCAACATCCAAACATTAAGTGATTGTGACTGAAGTTCCTCAAAAAAACTTTGAGACTAAGCCAACAAAGTTGAATGTCCCAGGACGTTTATCAAATATTTGTCATACAGTATTTTGGGTTACAGTGAGAGGACGTTACAGACATTTCTCATCTTAAAGCAGACTCCATACGAGGAGCTCCCTCTAGGCATCAGCAAGCTGAAAGTGTTGAACATGATCAGTGAGTACACAGTTAATCGAGAGGCTTTATGTAAACAGGAGCCCAGTGATTTTGTTCTCTTTACCGTATAATTGTTGTGCCACTGTTTAGCTCCGTTCTATGTGCAAATAACTCAAAAACAGCAGCTTCACCACCACCATACCGCTGACGTGGTGTAGTACCTTTGTCATGCAAAGCAATGTCCACAGCTTTGTATATAAAACACACTGTACAGCACAATCACACATCCATTACCAACATAAGCATCAGGCTAGAGATATCGCCATCGGTGCTATAGCAGCCAAGCTGCCAGGCAGGGCATGTCCGATTGCCCACGAAGATAGTTACTGTGGATTTGTGAAATCAATTTCAAGTATAGAGCAGCAGTGGGGAAGGTTGTTTGCCCAAGGTCATTCAAAACAAAGAATAGGAAAAGACTAATAGCAGTACAGGCACGGCATGATGCCTTCAGTTTACACAGGCACATTCACTCACATCTAACACATATGCACACGCATGGAAAAAAATTTATATAGATATGCTTTTATATATATACGGTGTATACATTTCTCAGCGATATGCTATCACAATCTTGCAAATTAACATCAGTGAGCTGAAACGGTATTTTTGCCAATTGCAGGTCCAGATCAGCCAACACCAGAATTGTAAAGGTCATTACAATGACATTACCCTTTTCAGAGGATGGAAGTCAGAAATGTCAACTCGTTCAGCAGCCACATCATCATGTAAATGGAGCAGAATGTTAGCACTGAAACATCTCAATGTTCAGACAGATATATTGGAAGATACCTATTTCAGTTCTAACTTAAATAGGAGAAGTCTTTGCCACCTTTTCCAGTTGATGTGAGTGGGGAAGGAAAATATATATTGCTGGTATTTCTGAGAGGGAGTACATGTAACATGTAGTGTTTGGATTTAAGAAACCGTCTGCTGACAGCATTCAATGTCCCACACAGGCAGAAGACTAAGTGCTGCGCAACATAACTAATTAACGTGCCATGAATTACGTCTTTCACTCCTGTGATTCCAAACAGGTCCACTGTAATAACTATTCTAAACTTAAACCGTAGCTTTGACGAACAAGCTTACCTACTGTGGTACAACAGTGGTTGAGGGTTAGTGTGGCTGTTAACACGTCTTGGCCAAACCTACTTTAAGAGTGCTGCTATCATCTACGATCTGATCAAGCTCATGCTTGCCTAACTGGGAAACGAGGCTCTCCACTACACTACACATTATACAAGCAGAATGAACTGAGAAAATGTAGAACCAGCACAAATTGGCAACAACCACAATGTAAAAAAATGAAAAATAAACCTGAAGAAGTCAGTGGAAAAGTTTCCCTTTCAAACAGTCATTGTTATAGACATAACCATTACCAATTTAGTTATAGCCTCTAGCTCACAAAATATGTATCTCAGTGTGCATACTTCAAACTCATACACCTCAGACTACATGACTCCCTATAATCATTAGTGATGTCTGCTTGAAAAACATGCCTGCTAGGAGAGCAGAGGAGCAGAGCTGCCTCTGAATCAGCCCAGGCATGCGTTAAAACAAAGTGGCCTTTCCTGCAGAGCACAAAGCAACACATACACACTCACAACAAACGCACGCACAATAACCACACACTGTCCCACAGACACAACTAAAGACAAATTAGAGGACTCTAGAACACGTTCACATGCACCGCGCTGCCTATTAAGCACACACATGTTCTTCCAGCCATGACAGTACATATGACGGGAAATCCAGTGGTAAGTTCCAAACCTCTGTGTGAATGTAAAAGCTGACTATCTAGAGCACAGAAAATACACAGAATTCCTTCTCTCAGACATGGCCACTGTGAGACCAGAATACTAAAGCACAAAGCACTGGCTGACTCAGAACAGACCAAGCCTGTATAATATCTGAGAGCTATACTGTGCTTTAACCAAAGGGCTGAGTTTAAGATTTTATTTAAAAATGCATTTGTCAGCTGAGTATCACATCCCCCAATGAGATCTATCAAGCAGATGTGTGTTTACATTTTAGCAGTTATCAGTGGGATGGCATGAAACCGTGAATGCCACTTCACCCTTTCAGTCAGGACGTGAGAATGGTGGAGTGTGATCATGTGACCAAACAGCCCATAACGATACAGTCCAGCACCAAACACTTTGACCTTCACTGTCATCAGTCACACCTGCCATATTAAGGGCGCACTATCATTATAATTACAAGCACTAACTATGATTTAACAGTTTGTGCCAGCCAGCACTTGCTATAGACAGATGTCTGTGTGGAATGGAAACCAAGCATGGCACAAGTTTAAGTAGGGATTACTGCTCCGACAACATGACTGACCTCTCCAAAATCCCATGCACCAAAAAGCGGCAACTCACCCAAAATCATGCTGTCTGTTGCCTTTGCTGTCCCTGGGTTGACAAGTGCTCCCACACTGCTCCTGTCTCTCCTGCTTTCACCAAGGGACAATGGCTTCCAATTCTCTTTTCAGAGTTCCTCTCCACTCTCCAGAAAGAGGCAACTCAGAGAAGCAGCACTAGACGTGAGGAGAGACTGCTGCTGCTGCTGCTGCTGCTGCTGCTGCTGCTACTGTTGCTGCTGCTGCTGCTGCACATGCCATCTCTTGCGCCTGCCCTCTCCAGGTGAAAAGCTGAGTATGTGTGTGTTTGTGTTTGAGTGTGACTGTGTCTGTGTGTGTGTGTGTGTGTGTGAAAGAGAAGAGAGAGAGAGCGAGAGAGCGAGAGCCTGTGTGAGTGGAGGAGGGGGTTCCAGCGTTTCTGCAGTTGTGGCTCAGGTAAGCCTGAGGACAGTGTAGAGGGGGTTAGAAGCAGGGGAGGGGAGAGGGAAGAGAGAGAGGGGAGTCAGAGAGAGAAGGGGGAGCCTAATGTGTGACAGCCAATCACAGAGGGAGCTAAGATCATCTTCTCCACAGCAGCCAGGAGGAATTGCAGAGGTCTCCACCAAACAGCTGACAAGCAGTTTCTTCTGAACTCTATCATTTCACAGGGGACGTCTGAGGGAAGATCTTCACTTCACTTCACTTCACTTTACTTCACTTCAAGTCATCACCTTCTTTGGTATCTCTGAGAAACACACACTCCCCTTCCCACTCTGTCTCTTTCTCCCTCTCTCTGCTTCTTGTTTTTGGGGTTGGGTATAGCCTAAAGGCACCTTACATGCCTCGGCTCTGATTGGTGGCAGGCTCGACCAATGGGACACACTTGTCATCATGCAGAGTGGAAGTCATGAAGGAGAGACGGTGCTTGACTGAAAATGCCATCTCTTCCAACCACTGTTTCTCTCTTTCATTTCCCACATCTCTCAGCTCAGCTCTCCCTTATGCAGAGCCTGATTGTGAGAGCTGGTGGTGGTGTTGTTTCAGACCCCTCCCCCTCTCTGTCCTTTGACTCCATGTGTACGTGAACTAGTTAAAGGATTAACCTGTGTCTGCGCGGCTCCGTCCTTCTCTCTTTTGCTCCCTTCATCTCTTAACCAGCCCAGGCAAGGTTACACATCTTATCAACCTCTGTTTTTAGTCAAAGAGATGGAATTTAGACTGGGGGAGGAGTGAGGAGTGGGGGGGGGTGAGCAAAAAGGAAAGATGAAATAGAAAGCGACAGAATGGAGGAAGCAGAAGAAGGAGGGGCAGGGATTAAACTAAATACGAACTGACAGAGGAAGAAGAAGCATGGAGTGACAAGAAGAGACAACCAGGAGGACGGAATACTGAGACAAAGACAGACAGTAGGACACAGGAGACGGAGTGCAGAGAGTTAACCTGTGGATCGCAGGACAGCAGTCACTAATTGCAGAGCTTCGTAGACAGCTTCTTATGGTCGACTTCCTTCACACCGAGAAGCCAACCAAACAATGTCTGTTGTGTCAATGTCTCCAGCTTCTCCAGGAATCAGAGGATAGCTAAAGAGAGGGAGACCTTCACACAGTGAAGTCACAGCCACAATGTTATTGAGAAGCTCGGTGCTTAAGAGAGGGCTTAACAAAGCTGTCAAAAAATTAATCCCTTAGGGCGGGCATGCTT
This sequence comes from Microctenopoma stevenorrisi, assembly GCA_032270685.1. Classification (NCBI taxonomy): domain Eukaryota; kingdom Metazoa; phylum Chordata; class Actinopteri; order Anabantiformes; family Anabantidae; genus Microctenopoma; species Microctenopoma stevenorrisi. The sequence continues at coordinate 10,550,898 of JAUMTR010000025.1, read as the reverse complement.
GCAAACACACAGTTACGAACACGTGAGCCTGGGGCTAGAGAAAATGCTGCCTGATGTTCATGGTGCCTCCTCTTGTCCTGCTCTTTTTCTCCCATTCCTTTTCTATATCTACACCCCCCTCCCCCTTCTCGCACTCTCAGGCTGAGACTGTGAGTCACAGGGTGTTGGAGTGAATACTAAGGAGGTTGGCTGACACCTCCAATACCGCTCTACACAGCAGCTTCATTGCACACATTTAAACCATTGTACGTAAACACTGGCAAATTTAGGACGTCACAAACATCCACAGTGATTCTGTGAAGTGATTAAAAGCTGCTGGTATAGTGGACTACACGTTACTTCCACCAACAATAATGTTTGTCATATTTTTCAACTATTGTTATAATATATGTGAATTAACAAAGTGACAGACCAACTTCATATAATGCAAAGAAATAACCAAGCAAATTATATATGGAATTTGATTTGCACACTGAGATAATTAAAAAAGGGGGCAAAAGTTAACATCAATACACATATGTGTGCAACTTCTTCCATGAGAACCTCTGTGTGTTTGTGTGTCAGCAAAAGGGCTGGGATAGGGTTTCCTCATTAGTTGTGTTAGTATCAATAATTCAGAGCTGGTCCTTGTTTGCGTTCAATGGGCCGAGTGCTAATGTGCTGTCGGGCCAGTGGGGGCCCAGGGCCCAGCACCATTTTAATGGATGTCATGATGAGAGGGTGAAATCGGAGCATGGAGATCCTGTATCCATAGGCAAAAAAAAGTAGGGAGGACAGGACACAAGAGTGAGGAGGTGTGAGAAAAATGGGGCTGGACAGATGCCATTATTAGACAGGTATATGCAGCAGAGTGGAAGAAGACCGAGAGAAACAGGGGGTAGACATGGCCTTTCATTTACCGTTGGCTACAGCTTAATCATTCTGGAAGTGATACACTAACCTCTATTCCCTCTGGATTGGAAGGAAAACATGGGACACATGTTAAGTGAATGTTAAGAAATGTTTTAAATTAACATCAAGCTAATATTATTTAATTTACTATTCATCTGAATTGTTAGAGGTACTTCAAAAACAAATGCCACTTCAAAGGCATCAGGAAAAATATAGTAAATGGTATTGTTGCATTTCAGAGATACAAAATGTCATTTGATTCAGAAAGAAATGACAATTAAGAGGTAAATAGAAGATAACCTTATTACCTGTATTTATGTACACATATTTAATTTCCAAAATTGAAAAGAGCAGTTCAGTTTGAAGCTGATTCAGGCTTCAAAAGTCCTTTATTGTTTGTGTTGTTATAAAGAAAATGGTTGGGATATTTTGCTTGCAGGCATAGAGAGAGGGTAGAACATGCAAAGTGTCCACAGCCAGGATCCATCTGTGGATGTTAATACTTTATGTGACATGTGCTGCTCTGATGTTTTTTATTTGTGCTGTCTGAATTTTTTATTTCTAATATTAAAAGATGTTTTCTGTTTTGTTGTGTTTTAGAATAGGTTTTTTTGTTGTTGAGATGTCACATTTACTGGTGTGCTATTTATATTTTGTGTTTTTAATTTTGATTAGTGTTGGCTTGGTTATTTTTAAAATAGATTTATACTGCTTTGTCTAATATAGTTGTGTAGGAGGTCTGTGGGACTCAAGAAAATCAAGTCAACATCTATAATATCCTCATTCAAGTACATGACAGCCACAAACTTGCATTTGTTACTTAAACATTTATTTATTATTATAATTCTAAACATAAGTATAAAGTAAGTGAAAAATAAGACACAGTAAGCAAAAAAATATAGAGCAGGCAACTGCTGCTAAGACTAGATGGTGATCACAGGTTAAGCTGTGCTGCCATCTATTGGTTTAAACATGTCTACACATCTGTGAAGGTTCTCAGTCATCCAGGTCATGGTTATCTCCAAAAAGCTTTTATCCAAAGCAACTGGACTTGTTTGGTTTCTTGACAACATTTCACCCTTCCATTGCAGAGGGCTTTCTCAAGCTTTCATGTCTACACGGGTAAACAGACACCACAATCTGTTGCCGCTTTAGCAAGCTCAATGCTAAATAGCAGGTTCATAATGAAAAACAATTCAAAAATGCATCCAGATATTCTGTAACCAAACAGAAATGATCTATACGACACAGCTAACAAAGTGACTGGGGCTAGTATCCTCTTCTGAATTTGGCAAAGTGCAAAGAGACATATTGCATGTCAAGTGTAAAAGGAATGAATGCTCATTCTGAAGGACTTAAAAGGACTTAAGCAACCAGCCCGTGAAAGAAATATAAACCTGAGGGATATCAAACTCCATCAGTCATATAATCATTTGACATTTCTTCTTCATTCTTTCCTGGAGGGAAAACACACGGTAAATCTACACTCGCTGAAATCTGCCAGACAGACTTACAACAGCTCAAGAGCAGTGTCAAAACTCAACTTTTGTTGATCATAAATTCTATCTATATTTCATGAGCATGGGCCTCAAGGCACTTGTGCCTTTCTGCCCATTTTCATTTTCTAGAATCTGTTTGTATGATGTAGTGAAAAAGATTTTTGTTGAAACACAGATCACATCTAGGTCATATATCATGCTCTGGGTGTCTCATGTCACTGTAGTGGAGAATTTAGAGACTCCACTACAGCCTATGAAGGTCAAAGATGAGGGGAGCAGTCAAGCACCAGGCAATACTTCACCTCATAATGTGGCAAAGCATTTTCTAAACTATCAGACAATAAATCACAGCTATAAACTGCAACTATAAAATCTTTACTTTAACAGAAAGCAATCGTCTCCACATTTGCCAAATAGTGATTGTGCCATGGCACACATTCCATCGAATAGCTTCATTAAAAGCCTGCGTAGAACATAAAAAATATCATAAGTTAGCTCAGTATGGACAAATCGATCTCTGCTCTCCCCTTGAACTGGCCTGAGCTTGCAATTCTGACAGTTAGGCATATCAGTTTGCAGCTGTGAGGGATAATCATCTCACTAAATTTAGACTATTGATCAGGTGTAGATATGTGCAGGAATTGTGGCATGCTATACAGTATGTTTTCCTTTCACCGGAAGACATTAATAGATTAGGATACAAGTGTTTTGTTCAGACTTTAGAAGTGAATATCTCTATTATTTTATTTCATGAACTGTCTATCATTCCAATATAGTGTATGTTTACATTGTATTTATGACATATTTTACTACGTTTGTGTTTCTCTACATATTTTATTTTCCTTTGTTTTTTTGTGCAGGGACTGTGGTTTTTTTTTACAAAGGTGGGTGTGCCTGTCCTGCGAATCCCCACCTGCCTAAAGAGCTGAAGAATGTCGATGTTGACTGTCACACTCTCACACGTCTCTGACATTTTTACACCAGCACTGGAGGACAGGACGCCTTTCTTTCCAACCACATTCTCATCACACTTTTTCATGCTTGTTGAAACCCTGATGCAATATTATGCTTCTGTTACAAAACGAAACACTTCAGGATGACACATTCCTGGTCATTATTACACAATGGTGTGTGTATTTTAGAGCATAGCAATTTAAAGTACTGTAATTATATTTTCGACAGGTCATAGTTTATTTCTCACTCTCAGGCATTTCTCAGCTGAAAGCACTGTGTGATGACAAAAAGGATTAACCACATACCTACAGCACAAAGTATAATTCTTCTAACGAGTCTAACAGCCATAAACATATTTTACACAAGCAACCAGCACATGAAAACACACCTACACTGCATGCAAGAAAGCACTTTGACTGATGAGGACATGAGTGTCAGGACATGCATGTGTTCCACTGGTGCTGATACATCTACACTAATCACAGCTATCCTGTCCTGTCACTATGCTTGTTATATAGTAAATGAAATCAGACAGATACAGTAACAGTAGGTGATCATAGCTTTGTTACTTACCTGTACTCCACATTGTTTGCACCTCTTGTTCTCCTAGTGCTTTTGAGTCCAACCACCAACCCTATGCAGAAGACTGTGAAACAACTGTTTCCTCTGTGAACTCCTGTCCAGCATGAAACTGTTTACTCAAGTCAAAATAAAATGACCAGAAAGATCCTGATGTCTTCTCATTAATTCAAAAACATTTCAAAAGCTGCATAATGTATATAGTCTTGTAGCCACAATAGCAATACAAGGAAAATGTGGAAATAAAGACCACAGACTCATTGCTTGTATCACCTCCCCACCATCCTATCCCCTCCCTCCAGCTATCACAGCTCTGTGTGAAAACAAAGCGGAGCGCATGAGATTCCAGCACCTAATCGTGGCACACCTAAATAAATGAGCGCAGTTGTGTTGGAGGAAAGAAAGAGCAGAGAGCTGAAGGCTGTGACAGAGAGGCTAAGAGGGGAGGAAAGAGAGTCAAATATCAATGAAGGCATGACGTACAGTACATGGAGGAAAGAAAAGAAACACTATGAAAACTTATTATGTGGTAAAGCACATGGCTGTTTCAAGGGACCACCCATCAGGAGAGGGAACATAGCAAAACAAAATGTTACACCTCTGTAAATAGTTGTAATGGTTGTTTAGCATCATAACATCTGCAACATACTAGACAGTGACTTTCAGCTGAAAACGTAGTTCAAAATGTAAAAGGAAAACTGCAAAATGTTTCATATAAATGGAAAAATACAAGCACAAGCACATGCAGAAATTCAGAAGCAGCTATATTTTTCTGCCATGCCTGCAGTAAGCAGCCACCCACCAGACAGTTTATTTTGAGACCTGTGACCTGCCATAAGATGTACAGTGAAGGTCCAATTCACCCCAGAACTACTGCTCAGAAGCCCTTACACAGCATCACCTCTCAAAGGACCATTACCTTTTACCGTGTTATAAACACACAGTAAAACAATCACACACTCTCGACTTTACAAGCAGGCGCACCACACAGCACACCACACGAGAGGATAAGCTTAGAAGGGGAAAGGGAGAGCAGTTTACAGTTGTAAGCACATTTCAGCACCCAGCCGCCTGGGGGGTAGTGTTACAGAGACACACCGAAGACAGAACTCTCCCCGTCTCTCACAGTAATATACACACCGGTAACTAATCCATAAACTGGTTAATTGGCATCGTGGTGACAATAAGATATATACAGAGTTGTTGTGTAAATTATGTATTTTTAAGTATGGTTAAGTGTACACACACTTCATTTGTGTGTAATAAACATAATTGTGTTCTTTCCTGTATTTCTGATATATTAAGAGATGCAAATAATCAAATTAAAGGAATAATTAATCATCAACATACAAACTTGCCAACAGGGAGAGTCAAGATCCATTTTATATATTTATTAATATAGATTTCATTAAGTCTTTTAAATATATCAAGAGTTTTATATAATATATTTGTACTTTGTATAATTGTATACATACCAAGTTTTTCTGTTCCTCAATAAAATCACAAAAAAAGAATATGGTACGAAAATCATCAAAAAAATGAAAAACACGAAGGATTAAAAGTTAGAGATATTCTGTATTATTAATGTGACATTGTGAAATAACTATAAGGGTCATTTGAACATATTTAGTTATTTTCTAGCAATGGTATCAAAGCAAGTGCTAATTATAACTTTATTGCACCTGTTGGTGAAAACTATGAGATAAGGTTGAATAATTTGGCGACTGATGTGTTAGACGTCCTACAAACGTGTTGTCATCCCTGTAAAATTAAAGTGTAGTTACCTGCTGCAGCCCAAGAGGCTGTATTTGAAACAACAGTAAAAAAATGACTAGGTCCAGCTCTCATTTGCCGGATTAGGCCTGTAGGTGAAGTCAGGTGACCACACATCACAGCCCCACCCACTTTAAACCCAAGCTCATTTTAGTCAGCCAAAACTGAAAACACCTGTGGAAGTGTGCAGGGCAGCCTCAACAACACGTTACCACAGACAAAAGTGAATTAGATATCTGTTGGATTGCTGGCACAATGGCCAGCACAGATGTACTGAGGACCAGGTTTTACTTCTATGACAAAATGTACAGTCATGAGTTACGTGAACAAAGTTTTGCTGACTGGCCATTTAGGGAGGAATGTAACTGCACACCTGGAAAGGTAAGGAGGCTGCTCTAGCAAACATGATGTGCAGTTTAGAATTGGGAAGTTAAAAGATAAATATTCATGATTTCTAATTTATTTTTATTTTGATAATGTACAGTAGTGACAGAATGTTTTTTTTTTTTTTGGGGGGGGGCGGTGTCTTTGACATTAGAGACCTTGACAGGATCCAGATAAAAACCACAGTTTTACACATGATGTGACTGCATCTATGCACTAGTGTCTGATTTACATTAACCTACACCATACATCTATGTGTTGTGCAACTAATTGATGCTACAACGATCTTGGGAGACAACCTTTTATCCAAGGCTGTGACAGCTTCTGATTTGTGGTTAAGCAGGTGCCAGATTCAGTTTCATTGCATCAGAGGGCCAATGCACAGATCTTTCACTTTGCACACTTGGTCTTGTCGTGATTGATGGGCTGCTGACACCTCACTTGACGAGGAACACTATATACCATGTTACCAGCTTATAACTGCACCAGGATCCAAAGGTTCTGGTTTCATTCTCGCTTACTCTCACTTTCCTGCAGCTCTGGCCTTTTGTCTTGAACTTGTCATTTGTCGTTGATTTATCAGCTCATAAATAATTAATTTAGTGCTTAGACTTTAGTAGTATGTAAAAAAAAAAAAAATACTTTAGGCATGAGGAAATCTGCTGCTGTCTCTGCAGATGGCCAAGGCTGGGTTTGTCCACTGCCCCAGTGAGAATGAGCCTGATGTTGCCTGCTGTTTCTTCTGTCTGATTGAGCTTGAGGGCTGGGAGCCAGATGATGATCCATGGTGAGAGAATTTTTTTGGTCCATCTTGTCTACTTTATAAACTTTGAGTCAGTGTTAACATTCCTGCTGATGTTACCTTATCTTTATCACTGGTGATGGTGATGACGTAGCATTGCTACGTATTGTTATAGACAAATATCTTTAATATTTTCTCTGCCCAGGTCTGAACATGTTAAACGCTCACCTAACTGTGGATTCCTAAACATGAAGAAGGACTTCACCGAACTAACTGTGGCTGAATTCTTTCACATGGAAAAGGACAGGCTCAAGGTCTACCTTGTAAGTGTCTTTCCCTTCTCTGCATATTGTGTGAAAAGAAATTTCACGCTTAACAAATGAGCATTTCACGCCTGCTTAACAAATGTTATTTTTTTCCTAGAGAAAAATTGGTCATAAGAAGATGGCGTTTTTGAGGGATGACATAGACCATAAACTCAAGAGCCTAAAATCTCGGTTTGAATCCATGTGACATCCAAATACCTGATTTTATTGTTAAACTTTTATTTAACTTAAAGCTTGTGGGTTTATCGAGAACTTGCTGTCTAAATTGTTTGATATTATGAACAATTAAAATATGAATAAAGATGATGACTTTGTTTGTAATATAGTCTTTAACCACAAGATGGAGCATTTGCATTGAAGCTGCAGTTTCATACTTTTCGGAGTTTGCATCTCACATTGAAAACCTTCACAAAGACTATCTGAAATAAAAGCACACATTGAGCTGGATTACAATGTGTGCTATATTCCCTCTTCTCAACTAAATACTTACCATTTTTCTGAACGTGCCACCTTCTCCACCACTCCTTTTCAAACCTTGACCCTGGACAGATGGTCTGAAGCCCCTCCCTTTCAATACCAACTGTTGCCCTAGTAACATCTGTTACATATAGGGGGACAGTGTGCACTAAGAGGGCTCACCAGGACTCTTGCCTAACCCTCTGAGGAGGATTTAAGAAAATGCTGTAAAGTTGTGCAAGGTGCACATGCAGAAAACACTCCTAGAACCTTTGTGATCTTATTGAGCATTTCAAGAACAAAGGTTTACCAGAATTGTTAGCCAAAGTTGGCGCAAAGTCTCGAAATGTTACTTTGTTTGGCTCTTTGTGTGAGTCTCACCCTGTGTTTGATGGGAGGTTTGGCCGGATGAAGTACAGGATTAAAAGATGCTATCCCTTCTCCAACCTTCCATTGGTTCTGGATTAATGTCTAATGTAACACTCTGGCCACTGAGCCTAGATCAGCTGCTTAATTCTCTTTTATCCTCTCGCTGCAGAGAGAATATTTTTAGAAACAAAAGTGAAATACCCAAGGGTGATGTAACATTTCTAATAAACTATTATGCTTCTGTTTCAGGACTTATTTTATAATGCTCATAAACTAGTGTTGTGAAGCATTCATAATTTCTTGTCACGATGAGAAATGTTCATTCTGAATGTGTGTGTGTGTCAGTGAAATGTCCCTTTTCACAAATTGTACCAAAGAAAGAATACTAATTTCTTGATGAGATTTTAATTTTGATATTTATCTAGGTAAAACTGCATGGTATTTGCATGTCTAAACAGATCACGAGAAGGGTCTTACAGTAATTGCTAATGCAACTTTAATCAGGGTTTATACTCACACCTCATGTCAATCCACAACCCAAATAAAGAGAATTCTGTGGTCCAGCCTCTGTCCCTCAATAGAACAGATGTGTCAGACAGGCTTATCTGTGGGAATGATGGTGGAGGGGGGGTATTTTTATTAAGCATATAGTCAATCCCACGAAAATGTCTTTGGATCATTAATCTATTAGAAATCTGCACCGCATCACTACACATATAATCGCCTCTGTTTGATCTAATTAATAAACTGTGACAAAGCGTTTGCACCAATGGCATCTACTGCCGTTTTTTAATAAATGAGGTTTTTGCTAAACAAACTGCAAACACTGAATACAGCAGATGGAAAAACAGACAGATGTTATTAACAGAAAGTTTATGACCTGAAGTCTCCATCAGGCCCCATCTGTTGCTCCTGCAACCAGTACCTCCCTCAACCCTCCTCCAATGCTTCTCCTCTCAACTCATCTGCATCTATCACTGTACCCTCACCCCCGATGCTCCACACACTACACCCGAAATTAATGATATCAGCATTTACCCTCTCATCTGACCTGGTCTAACTTGAATGAACAAAGGCTGAATGGACGGCATGTTATCACATCACTTGGGATTTGTATATTACAATGTTTACAGTGTGATTCTCTTTGCTTTGTTGGCTTGTTCCAATCTGAACTTTTTTATTCCATGTAGGACTTACAGTAATATAAAAGTTTGAATGTCCAGAGCCCAGCTGATACTGAACTTGAGACATCTGACTGTGTGGATCACATTGAATTTAAAAATAACCAGACCAAAGAATACTCTGAGTTACACTCTTCTTCGCATCATAATTAGGATGAAACTTAAATCCCCTTATTCGGTTTTTCCTCTACCTTCAATGTTCTCCCACATCACTGGCAATGGGGCATGCTGGCTCCTTGCTCTCTCAGACACTACAGCCCTCCTACCTTGCCTGTTTTTTGTGCCCTCTGCGAATAGGACCTCCATCTGTCCCTATACTCAGCTCATTGTGGTGTCCCAAAGCCCAGCAACTTCTACAATGCAGTGGGCGTGCAGAGGGGGGCCAGGGTAAACACGACAGCATCCAGATCCCATTAGAAGCTCTTTAACTCCTACACCCTAATACTCTCAGAGAACTCTGGGAGGAGAAGGCCCACCCCTTATCCCTATGCACACAATGTCACCTTTTACACGCACTCCCATAGGTAATGAGTCTGCAAGCTGCCCTATTTCCTCCCATCCCATGTAAATGTTTTCCTTTTTCTCTTGTCATGATAGATTATGCTTATTTTATTTATACATTGTGCTTGTTTTCTTTGTCTTTTTTTGGACTCTGGACATATTAACACAACCATTTATATATATTTTACTTACATTTTTACAGTAGTTAATTATAAAGGGTTTGATAAAACAAAGAAAAAACTTTTGATATGCAGTGGAACTACTTATATTTGGAGCTGTTAAATGTTTTCCCATCATGTTGATCGCAACCATCTCACTATATCATTTTCATTTCCCTTCCAACTCCTACATCTTCTCATGGTGCCAGCTCGGTCATCTTTCATTCTTTCCCCTCTTTCTTTTCTTTGCTTACAGTCTGTCTCCCTACATAGCACTGGTCTTCTACCAGCTGCTCCACTGACTCAACCTGGGTACTCACATCTCTGTGCTACCTACAGAATGTGTGTGCATCTCTCTGTGTTAGTACATGTGTGCATGTGCTGTGGCCCGAGAGGAGGGGGGATCACTGTGTTCACCCCAGCTTAAAGGCAGAGGGATTACCGGCACACAGACACTGATTAAAGCCTTCCAGCCTCCTATGGCCCCATTAATACAATCTTAATCACAATGCTTTATCCCTCCATCTAGATCCTATGGATCAGGACCTTTTCATTTTAGTGGGAGCCACTCTTGTTTGGCCAGTAGATTAAGTGTGTTGCACAGAGTAACTGAAATAAAAGCACACAAAGTGGCGGGGAGATAGAACAAGCTTTACACTTCAAAAACTCTGTTATTACAGATTTAGTTTTTTGTTTTTGTCCACAATGTCAGCATCCATAGCCAAAAAGACAAAACTGGACTTTGCAAAAATGTACAATTGTACTGAAATAGGGACTAAAGATCCTGTGTGGCAGGCACAATGTGTCTAAAAACACAAACCACAGCGTTCACAAATGTTTAGGACTCAGGAGAAGTGCAGCAACGTATATTAAATCATTGTGGATTGATATCTGACATGACCTCTCTCTCCCAGGGGACAGAGCTACAGGTCGTGCTCTGTAGCCTCAGCCAAGATGGCATTGCAGAGCATGTGTTCAATTCCCATCAGGAGACCCTCATGCCCTTGTCATAGATAGGAGCCTCTTGATACACTCAATTACATTTACTGCTTGTTTTGTAGTTTGAATAGTTTTCAGCACACTTAGAAGCATATCTCCACTTTAACATAATGTTTTTTATGTTGTGTAAAAGAAATGTAATCTAAAATGCACAGTCTTAAAAAAACATCCTGTTGTCTTGTCTATCTAACAAAATATATCTACTGTTACCGTGCACCAATCCAATGAGACTGTCCTGCATCTCTCTGTTTTGTAATCTCGTATCTAAAGTTAATTTACTTGGATTATTTCCATATCCACCCACTCTTGTATTTGGACTCGGAAAGATAATCCACATACCCCCCCCCCCTCTATCATCACCATTTTTGCTGTAACAAAACAGCAAACAGACAAAGAGTGCATGCCAGCCAACTCTGCCTGTATTTTTCTCACCGACCAAATGTCTGTCTGTGTGTAAAGCTATGTGTCACTTCTATGCCAAGGCTGACACACAAGAGCAGAGAGGATGAACTTGTAAATGAGGAGCAAGGACCTCCGTCACCTCATCTGCCCTTTCTTTCTCTTTCCTCTTTTCCTTTATCCCTCAACACACTGATTCCCCTTTCGCTTTCCTCTCTCATCCCGCTGTCTCATGCTTTTACTCTCTTCTTCCTCTCTCTCCCCAAATTGGCCCAGCTGTCCATCAGCCCCCCCGCAGTTCCCCCAGCTGTCTGCCCTCCCCGAACAAGAAACCCCACAACAATACAGGTCACAGGTCAAGAGAAAGAAAAGGCTGCGTTCACAATAGACCAGTGGCGCCCCATAAAACAATCATTTCTTTTTTCTCCTCCAGCCTCTCTCCACTGTTGGCAGGACTGGAAAAGACAAACCTTTGTAGAGGTAGCTGAAGAGGGGGGAAGTCCTCTTGGACAACAGCCTCCGAGGCACCTTCTCCTGCTAACAATTGCCTTAAGGACCACAATGATAAACACACTTGTACACACCAGCTCTTGCTCTCACCACTCCATCTTTGCACTATACCACCCCTGTCTTTGTTTATTTTCAAGAGCCATCATGTCATTCAACATGATCATAAAAGTCAAACTGACACTTTTGTTATTAGTTCAATGATATTAATGTGTTTGAAATTTGACAATATAATGAAATATATTTTACTATTTTTATGCTTTGTAAATAAGTTACATCGTTTTTTCAAATAATAGTGGGAAAAACCTAATACATACAATGTATTACACATCCTCATCCACATTGACTTGCTCTGAAGCCTCTGAACAGAAATCAGGTGTGTTCCGCTTTTATAGTTAATGTGAATGAATTCTTTGAAAAGGAGTTCTTGCCCCACAGTGTTTTGGCATGAGCTATATGGGAAAATGGGACATGGGAAAGAAAACGATGGAGACTCAGAAAAGCCTCTGTGACACATTCACCTGTTCCCCAGAGCTGTTTTCCCATGGTCTACAACAGCCTCCTGCCTGACCTGATGGAAACCCTGGAGCAAGCCTCTGAATGACACACGCACACACTCACACACACACACACACACACACGTCTTGCAGCAGATCTGTTGCTTGCATGGAGATGCATCTCGGTAGATATCTACTAATAAAAGTGAACTAAAATCACTGTTATATTATTTGTGAAGTCAATAGAACAGGTTGGAGGGTTAGAGTATGATTTAATATGCTGCTGTTGATTATCTTTTTTAAGATAGTAATATAAAATAGAATTTATTTGGAAGGGCAGGAATGCTTTATTCTTCGTACACTGGCTACATGGCAGGTGAAATGTGAAAGTACTAAAAAGTCTATCTTAAGTATTGTATTATTTCCTTTATCTCACTCCACTTATATTGTTTAGGGGACACATAAATGTATTGGAGCTTCATGTATGTACACTCAGTTATATTCAGAGTAATGAACTTTCTGTTGAACCCACATTTTGTAGCACTAGACGTGTGCAATAATAACATGTAAAACATGTTTACTATGGAAATATCATATAATATAAGAATATTTATTCAATTAAGTGCGAAACAGCAAAATATTTACAACAGTACAGTATGACAAAAATTGTGACACCAAATGAACATGTACCTGAAGACATCAAATAAATAATTTAAATATAGTACAGTTGCCAATGTTTGACAATAAACCAAGAAGACAGTTAAAGAAAAACTGTGCTGAGAAAAATATAAAAAGGACAAGACATAAAAATAAATATTAAATACAAATATAAATTAATACATTGCTCTTCTTTTGGCCAGAGGGATAGCAAAAGTGACTTTTTGATCATTTATGATTCTGATATAGAGACATAAAGTTTTCATGCTTTTGTTAAACCCCAATATCTGTATAAAGACTGTATATCTGCTCTTATTGTTAAACAAATCTTTAGTTCCACTCTGCAACTACTAATGGGACGCCTTATTCAGAAATAATTATAATGCAAATATCAAAATATAACAAAAAAGAATAAATAAAATAATAAAAGTTATGGGTGCATGTATCAGGTAGATTCAGTTGAGGTGTTGAGTCTCTTTCCCTCTCCCTCTCTCTCTCTCTCTCTCTGAGCATTTGGTGCTCTCCCAGAGTACTAGACAACATAAATGCAAACAGTTTGTTTCTGTACAGTTTTTACCTCAGCCGTTGTTTTTACAGCAGTTTATTCAGGAACCAAATCTATAGCAGTTATTCACTGGTCCTCTGTTCAGGGTCATGTTTCAGATAGTACCCATCTGAGAGGTCACCAGGTGAGAAGGAGTGAAGGAGTCAAAGGCTACATCTAGGGGCAGGTCATAGCGTGAAGCCTGAAAGAGTGGGTGTCCCTGTGGCCCCCCTGGTAGGCCACTCGTTGTGGTAGTGGGGTAGTGGTGGGATGAGAGGTAGTGGGCGTGGTGGCCAGAGTGGGGTGTGTAATTCCTCTCTGATTCATGGGGTGAAGTCTCCTGCTTCAGGGCAAAGTTGCCACTGATGCTTAGAGGCGGAGTGAGGGGCCCGTCATATGGTGGGGTGCCACTGCTGCACTCGTTAGAGGAGGGGTTGTCATATACTGGCCCCTTGAAACTCTTCATGTGGAGGAGGTGGGATGCCTCCAGGGAGCCGTAGGGGGGGCTGGGAAGGCCTGGGGACGGGTAGCTGAGGGGATGGCCAGCCTGACCCACCCCTGGGCCACACTTGTCTTCCAGCTTGTTGAGCATCATTGGACTGGGTCCCAGCTGCAGACAGCCAGCCACAAGGTTACTGGTGGGCTGAGAAAGACCTTTACACAGCATCTCCACAAAGCCATGGCTCTCTGGAGATTGGCCACTCTCAAGCACCTCTGACAGAGCCCATATGTAGTTGCGGGCCAGCCGTAAAGTCTCAATCTTTGACAATTTCTGTGTCTTGGAGTAACAGGGCATCACTCTACGCAGATTATCCAAGGCATCATTCAGCCCGTGCATACGAGAACGTTCTCTGGCATTAGCCTTGACTCGCCGGGCACGAAACCTCTCCTGTCTAGCTTTGGTCATCTTCTTCTTCTTAGGGCCTCTCCTTTTTGGACCCTTTTCTCCATTTGGTCCAATCTCCTCGTCATAATCTTCCTCCTCTTCCATATCCTCACTTCCTAGTTCTGTGCCGGAGTGGATCCGTGCCCCTAAAGTCATTCCATTGCGCCCCCTCATTTCTGGGCTTTCCTCTCCATCCTGTGAGCTGCCATCCTCCTCCAGCCAGCCGAGGGAGCTCACCAGCTCACTCACATCAGCACTTTTCCCAAATGGTTTGGTCATCATTTTGACCTGAAAAAAACACAGCACAAAAAATTCAATACTACTTTCAATTTTATTAAATATGCACTTTGAGTATCGAATCTTATTGTACAATTAGAATTAGAAGCAGTGCCTGATATATTGAGATGCTAATACTATTTCAGCACTGTAGTGTGGACAGTTCAATCACGTCCAAGAGGTCGTGGCCGAGTCTAATAAAAAGCTAAATATTTGGTAGAAACCATGTAACTATAACAATGCGTTTATTTTTTGTTATCAAGAAATAGATGGCTGATGTTAGAATGATGTCTGTCTCCTGCTGTTATGTTGAAGTGGTTTCAGAGACGCTGTCAATCTAGGACAGAACAGGATTTACTCAGTATATAAAGCTCAAAGATTAAATAGGCAACACACAAATCAACAAATATGTGGGCAAGCTGACGACATACTATTTATAATGTAAGAGAAAATGAATTTTTGTGTTTTAATAAAGATGCACATAGTCTAAAAATTTAAACAAATAGAATATTTTTATGTAAAGACCCAGCCCTGTTTTGAAAAAAATAATTGTCACGTTAATCATGGTGAACTAATGCGTAAGTACGAGATATTATGTATGTATGAACTGTATTACTGAGCATAATTGCAAAAACTCTACAAATACTACACTTGCTCAGGAAATAAGCACATATTTTGGAAATTTCTTTAACATTGTTTTCTATGTCTGTTAGTGTTTTTTGTTGTTTGATTTTATATTTTGAATTCTACTGTGTTTGCAGTTCATGTATTCAAAGAGTAATAAATTGAACTTACCAGATTGAATCCAGAGCTCGCTCTAAGAAAAGACTGGATGATTTTAAAGGACCGGTAACTTAATGATAAGTCCAGAGTCGCTGCGTTTTTCTCTTTACGTCTTTTCCAGTGTCCAAAGTGTCCCAGTGTCTTCGGTTTTCTCAGATAGCCATGGGAGCGCGTCAAACTTTCATTTCCAAATGGCACGATCAGGCTGATTTTTTGCCTTTACTTGGGCAAGCCCCTCCCACTTGCGTCCCGCCCATCGTCATTCATCCAAACGCGCGTGGCGGGCTCGTGGCCAGAGGCTTTACCCATGTGTAGTGTATGATGGACTGGGAGAGAGAGTGCGCCTACATTGACGGATGGCTAATTCTTTATCTGTAAATCGAGAGGTCCAGAAACACGGAGTGGGTAATAGTCTGTTGCTATACTGCAGAAACTGCATATGGCACACACATCAAACGATCTTGACGACATATAGTGGAAAAGCCACATATTATTTCTCCCACTATGCCAACTTGTATAGTTTCAGGTCTTATAAGTACTCGAACGTATTTAGAAACGTGAGTAATATTCGTTATTGTTTTTCCACTGGTTCCCAGTATATTTTTTTCAAGCTATACTACCTGGGATGAATCAGCTGTCCACCCTCAGTGCTACAGATTTTTGCATGCATCATAACTTTCGTCACATATTTAATCACTGTTTGTATTTATTTTATAAACCAATAACTCCACAAACAACTTTACCATTTACTTTCAAGTCACAGCGTGTAAGGGGGTCAAAGTCTCTGAGCAGGGATCTTTTTAAACCAGGTACAGTGTAGAACCTTGCACAATAAAACTAAAAACTCAGCTGTATCCTGCTTCACATTTGGAAATATGGGACATATAAAAATACTCTGCTTTGTGTTTTGTTTTGTTGCCTCGTGTTAACTATCTTAATCGATTGTATCTCTTCATTAGTCGGTTGGATTAGGAATTTTCCACTTAATTAAACACAATGTTGGTCTGCTCTTCGCCAAGCACAGAGACGCTCTTCCATGTGTGCTCATTTAAGCGATTTTGACAGCTTGGTGTGCAGAGAGCAGGTGTGTCCGTTGTACGACCGGTCGTTCAGTTGTTTTCTTACATTTTTAGCGTCATATTCTGCCCCAGTCTGATTTCCTGATTGTTGAATCGATTGGAGAGATGCTTAAAACCCCGAAATTATGAAGGCAATATAACAGCATTCAGACGGATTTTACATTGGGGTTATAGTCATTGCTTTAGTCTATGGGTTTTCTGTTTGTATAAGTTAGTTCATTTGCTAATTTGTTGTTTGTTTAGTATATGTCCATCGTCTCATGGACAGTAACACGGACTATACTTGAACGTTCACCTCAACAGAACTCGTGGAAATCTTTAAAACTTTTTAAGGGCTTTTTTATTGTTCATTCACAAATCTTATGTCAAAACTGAGAATTTTTCCCAGTTTTGGGAAATGCCATGGCACAATAAACGCCCGCCACTCCTCGTGCGTGGCGAGCCGCAGCGCAGTGGGGGTCTATTGTCATCACTGGCCAGTGACAACTGGGGAGTCGCGAGTCGCACGTGCCCCCGCATCGATCGCATTGTGCGCGCAATTGCGCACAGCTGTGCTCGAGACCGGGAGAGACTGAACTCTGGCAACTGCTCTGTTGGCTCTCCGTGTTTCTGAATCTGCAATGTATTTGCATTTTATAAGATGTGGTCACGTGGCTAATCAGCAACATCGTGTTAAAGCAGGCACTTACCCAACGATTAATTGAACAGAAGCTAACAGATGGCTGGATATAGGAAGCGCTGGGGGTAGGGGCATCTGTTGCTTGGATGCTTACGCGTCACTCGATTGCCCAAGTTGATGTCTCGTGCTGAAAGTATTTATCCGTGTCGCTAAGGACCCTAATCGCTCCTGGTCACTGCATTGGCCATAAAGGCGCGTGAGGGGTAACTGCCTTTTGTCTGTGTGTTGCCCCATGTTAACCAGATATTGTATGTGTACAGCAATAACTCTAGACTAATGTGATGTGCCCAAAACTCCCCAGGTACATGCACTCCAACCCCCCAAACACACATACTACCCTTCTGTCCCATGAGTATAAGCATGGCCTCCACCACACCTGCAGCCTACATGGGGAATTAGAACCTCTCAGTCTCCCACAATCCCCATCCTTTTCCCAAATGACTGACTGACTAACGGAAAGGGAATAGTCCCGCTCCCATTTAAGCAGTAAAACACTGTGGATAGCAAACCTCCTGAAAGAGGTCATCATGAACACATCTGATTTAGTTCAACTTTAGAGTACTCCGAATAGTTATTTAGATTTTTTTAAAACATAGTTATGAACTATAAAGTTATGATTTTTTTTATTATTTTACCTAATTTTTACCAAGTAAAATATTCAGAAGAAATGTTTGTAGGTATGGTTTCATTTTTAGTGTTTCTCATAAAGAATAAGCATGAGCTGTTCAAAACAAGTTTAAAGATTTGTCAGAAAATACTACCAGTCCAACATTAGCTCTTTAAGTAGTGTTGTTACTATTAGCGGGGGTAACCCCCTTCCTTACAAAACCACTGCCACAAGTGAGTTGACTCTCGTTCTTGTCCCTTGGGACTCAAAGTGGAATGGGAGGGATTCGTGCACTGTGCTGACAGATGGGTCCTTGTTCCTGTCTTTTTCTTCATCTCTATCTCCCTCTCCCTCCTTCGCTAAAACACAGACACACTCACACCACCAAGACTGCACGAATACAATAGGAATTAAAGCTCAACACACATGCTCCCTGGTCTGCTTCTGAAAGCTGAGCCCCTTGTAGTGATCATAAAAGATGGAGAGACTGTGGATTTGTGAGAGACTCTAGCGTGCTAAGTGGTGGGGGTGATGTGGCATCGGGTGGTGAGGCTAGAGAGATGAAACTGTAATGTTTCCAAACTAAAAATTTACTTTGATATTGGCAACCTGGGTATCTATTTGTATAACGTCTCACGTTTTATCTGCAGCACGCGAAGCCACATTTCAAATGTTTCAGTTAGTATTCCCTGTACAAATGCACTTTGCCTGTGTGTGTGCGAGCGTCCCATGGCTCAGTCATCTGAACTTGCTGCTCACTGAGGCTGAATATGGTTAAATAGCAGACTTTCCTGAGGGAGAAACTGACAGTCCTACTGATTCTGCCGTTCACCAGGGAGCAACGGTGGTCTAACACAGACACGTTCGTGAATCATGGATTTCTCATCTCACTTAAATCTCGGTTTATCATGTTAAGAGTGTCATTTGTTGAAGACATTTAATATAATTCAGAAGAGCCTAAATATGTATTTATTTATCTTTAAATGATATTTAACATGGAGCTTAATGTAGAAAGTTAAGCCTACAAAGGTTTATTAAAGTTTGCCCAATCCAAAAAACGGACAAACTGCCACTGAAACAGTCAGACCAACATACAGACACATACTTTAAAAAAAGGTTTTATCCAATATCAACTGGACTTGTTTGGTTTCTTGACAACGTTTCACCCTTCCAGTCCAGTTGCTATTGGATAAAACCTTTTTGAGATAACCACGACCTGGATGAGTGAGAACCTTCACAGATACAGACACATACATATGTTTTCACACAGTCTAAAGTGATTCTGATCTGACCGTCTGAGCTTACACCCAGATTGGATAGTCTGAACAGCGCCTTGTACTTTCATGCATGGACACAGAGTTTTCATACTGTGCCACGTGAAGCCCAGCCAAATCACATTAGACACTGAATACACATAACCACACACGATACCTGAAGACTGCAAAGACAAAACATGTGTGATGATGGGCCACAGACAGGTGGGCAATTACTATTATCTGCTTGTGTGGGAATATAATCCTCTGTGTGACCAGACCATCACATACATTTTGGGAAAATGGGTTGTCATGTCTATAAAAACTATGATGTCAACAACTTAGAGTCTCCTGGATCGCAAAGTGAGTTTTGATAAGATCTAGCAGCACCTCATCCAGGCAATACGAGCAGATTGTGTGCCACTTATTCCTCTTCCTTTGAGCTAATGCATTTGGAGCACATTCCAATCAGGCAGAAATGTAGCTACAGAATGGGAATCAGGCCTTAGGGCAATTCTCACTAAGTGGGGAGAGAGCCATTAAACAAAGGTGGCTGTGGTTTCATATTCAGGATACTTTACAACCTCCGTCCCAGGACATCATCAGTGTTTTTGGGTGTGCTGTTAAAGGGGGCAGAGGAAGGGGAGGAGGATCCATCTGCCATGCTGCTGGTCCTCAGGGAGACGGGCATATCCCAGGGGTGTTTTGCAGAGAGAGGGACTGAAAGGATTACACCCAACTACTAATCAACGGCAGTAATCTGTGGGCCCCTATATAAAATCCGCTGCGATCCAAACAACAATTTAGGACACAACACAAAACCTTAGTGTACAGGGACATCTAACTCATGTAGGACAACCTGACAAATACAGGGACAAATACAGGTGATTTTTAATTGGAAGACTCAACAGTGGAGGTGTGATTGGCAAAGAGCCACAGTGTCTCTGTGATCAGGTGCAAGTGTCCCACAAGTGGCCTAGTCTGATTCCCAGTGTGACCATTATGCAAATATAGCAACTATACAAGCCTGCAACATAAATTAGTCTAACGGATGAAAGCACTTTTCTAATCAAATCAGATTGCAAGAGATTTGTCTTATATTGAGTTGTTGTGCAAAATGTTATGTATTTTGTCATTCATTTTCAAATGTAAAACACATTATTTTAATTGGACATTTGATCTTTTCTGTTTACAAGAATCGAAATTGCTTTTTTTTTTGTTTTTGTTTTCTTCAACTGATGGCAGCTGTCACAAAATGTGAACTGTAAAGCAGTTTAGCCTGAGTGTCAGCTAAAGACTTTCGTGATGCAGCTGCTGAGCTGTTGTCTTGGCAGGTCTCTCCATGCAGGGTAATAGAAAAGCAGGGAATCAAGTTGCCACTAGTTTTATGGTCCCTTGTCAGCATGTTTTTGTGTCTGGGTGGGGTTCTGATCTGGTATTGGTGGGTTTAAAGCTTCACAGGACTATAGAAGAAGCTGTCTAATGAGTGTGCCAGTCCTCCGGGGCATAGGGAACAGGAGCATCCTGGCCTGCACCTCCTCTACCTCCTGCAGTATGCCCATTGGCTAAGCAGCCTCTAAGCTCCCTATCTCCGTAGCCTCATTGTTTAGTGGCTCGGCACTGTCAATATTAAGCCTGGCTAATGTGATCTAGAGGCAGCTGGAGCAGCCACGATTATTACCATGACACAGCCGACTGAGGGGTGTAATATCATTAAAAATAAATCAGGTGGTTTGGAGATTTGCTGTAGCAGGGGGGACTCTCAATGACAGTGGGTGGGAGAACTGCCATAATTTCATTAGTCAGTTGGGGCACCGCAAAGGATCTGTTGAAACATTTCCTTTAAGTTGGAATAATTGAATTTGCTTTCAAAACACTGCACACAAAATGAAGAGGGGGGATATTTCAATTAAGTGTCTAATAATGTTTTCAGCTATGTGATGAATTATGAAAACACTTGACTGTAATGGTAACATTTTAGATTTCTAATTACAGCAAGTATGGATAATCTATCTGGAAGCAGACGCAGGTTATTCCCGTTATTATAAGCCTTTTCAGTGGATTATTGTAGTAAAAGATGAGGAAAACGTGAGACACTGCTAATCTTCTTAAACTGTTTGACACTGAGCTGTCTGCTCGGCCGACTCATAATCAGCTGGCTAGTGAGGCAGCAGGCTGACAGAATCTATTTGCATTTATATGTCATATAATAATTAAAATCTCTTTATTGGGCCATTACTTGTATGCACTTGTTATTTTGATCATCGTCTCAGTGAATATGTTTGTAGGCCTTTTTTATTCGTCATGTTCGATCTTCTGGTAAAAAGCGCCAAAAGTGCCGTTGGTCTCGCAGCAAGGGTCTTATGTCGCTATTGTTTTGACGCTGGAGCCACATAAACGGTGATTTCAAGGTCCATTGAACGCGCGATGGATTGTGCCCAAAATCCGATGACGAGTGGGGAACATTGATTATTAGAGGACAGTGACGCCAGAAGTTGTAAATCAGTGTTTTGGTCTGTCCAGTGACGTAAAATATGAATATAAATACAATTATTTTCATGCAACCCCCCTTAAACAAGCATTAATGAATTAGTAAAGGCACATTATTATTGTTATTGTTGAGTGTCCTCTGTCCATCTTCGCTACTCCAGACACATCTGCGATTAAATTCGTTTTATTCAGCTGAAGTCAAGTGTTTTTTCTGTTGTTCAATAGGGACATCTAGTGGTTCTGTTTGACACTACTTTCTACCTTTCAATCTACCACTTGCACGGCTACAGTATGAGTGTGTATATAGTATTACACAATAGCACAATACTAGTTGCAAGTACTTTTCATGCAAAAAAGACAAACGTATCCATGGAGTAGCCGAAAATTAACTAAAGAGTAGATCAGTCTTAATATAGTAAGTTAATTCAGGTTTAGTCAAGCAGCCCAAGAAAATAAGAAAGAACTCAGTTACTCTATTCACTAACTTCACAGAGCAAAGCCAGTTATACGTTCACTGCACATATTTTGATGTTACGTGAAAAACATTTTTAACATCGTTTACTGATTCACTTTAGGGCATTTTATTGCCAAAAACAATTTTTTCTATTTCAGTCCTCACTTCAAAATATTTTTTGTTGCCTCTGGGGCAGCGTTGTGCAACAATGGTACAAAACAACAGAGAAAATAATAAATTCATAGATCATAAAACAACTGTTAGAGAGCATTAAAAACATTCGAAGATCTTCCAGAAATGTGAAATTATGAAACTAAGAATTGAAAAACACTTTCACAAAACAGTTCTCTGATGTGAAAACGAAGTGCAGATTCCACTTCATGGGTAAAACTGTGCTGCTTGTTTTCGCACCACCCATGAACTTACAGCTTCTGATTGGCTAAACACCTGTTCCAGGCAACCAGCAGTGTGCAGAGCAGGGATAATTGGAAAACAAATAGGCCACTGACCTACAAGGACTAGGGATCCCCACTTTTGTTGATCGTGCTGTGTGCTCCTATAGAATAATGTCAGTTCTTTCATTTGACTATTTTTCTGTCAAAATGTGTTAAAAGAATTAAAATTCAATAGGAATAAAACTAATGCTGCATTTACAGGTAGTTCTTTTGCACGAGTACATGCAATAATATTTGATTATATACAAACACAATGTGAGCAAAAACTCCCTCAAAAGCACCCCCTACCGCACAATGTTGCCCTGAGGCAATGAAAAGAAAAACAGAGTTTCTGAACATGCAAAAATAAGAAATACTTCATTAAACAGACAGTACCCCTCTCTGCAACTTTATAAACCAACATGTATTTTATATTTGCAGTTTATGTCATTTTAAATAGGAAAATAATTATAGTTCATAGTTTTAAAAACATTGTTTGTTGATTGTTTGGTATCATTTAAGTCGTACGTACTGGGCATGGGGCGTAAAAAGATATTCTGTTGCCCAAGGGCAACACTGTGCTGTAGGTTTCTAATATGATATTTCTGGGCATGTAGCATCAGTGTCAGGAATTCTGCAGGAAACAGGAGGAAGAGAGTATCTGGGGAGAAGGGAAAATAGAACATGTATTTATACCAACCTAGAACTGCCTATAATTAGCCACATTGTGGGTCACTAATGAGTCTCAATATTCATCATGACACCTCTCGTAACATATTTTCACAAAAATAAAACACAGATGTCAGGCTAACCTACCTGTGTTAAGCACAGAAACCTGATCATTGGTGTTTAACTCCTCCACACACCAGTTTCTAACCCAAATATAAGCATGCACTCAGAGCTTCTTCTATTTCTGAATCCTCCTAATTCTACACTCAAGCTTTCATCTTGGCTCGTCCTACGCTTTGCTTCTCAAATTCACTCACATGCTATTTTATACACCCATCTCTGTCTTATCCACCTGCCAGCCCCTGAGCACCATCAGCATCATCAACTTGCTCTCTCCTCTTCCCAACCTTCGCACAACTGACACACTTTACTTCATAGCTTAATACCTCCTCTCAGCAGCTTCACAAGCAGCTGGTACAGAGATTTGAAACACAGGTCGCTACGGATGGCTCCTAAACGAGAATCTTCCATTAAGAAGTCTCCTTCACCAGTGACCCCACCCAGACTGGGTCCCCCTTATCCCTGCCTACCTGCGGCTCCTGCAGCACCAAAAGCAGTTCCAGAGCAGAAACCTAGGATGCTGCGTCCCTCAGATTCACCATTTGACCCAACTACTTTGGAGGTGAGTGTGGTAGTATAACTTTTATAACAAACCTAATGTGGGGCATTCATTAAACAGGATTTCTAGATATGTCTCATCTAATTTCCAGTCTAATGGACCTCCTATGTACAGAGTAGATCTCGACATATATCAGTTGATGCTGCAAAAAAATTATATCTACTGTAGTTTTGTGTTATTCTGGAGCTGAGACCAACCAAACTATCACTGGATAAGGTAGACTTTAGACAGGTTGGCAGCAACAAACGGGTCCTTTTTACTGTGAGACAATCATTTCGCTTAGCTAACTCAGCCAACTTGAGCTAATTATTTTAATCAATTATTTTTGATTTTTGATTTTATAAAAATCCAATCATCATCATATCATAAATATACTGGTAGTGGAAAATCCTATCCACTATTTTATTATGTATAAGTATATTAATGTAGTCATAAAGGAGTCAAGGAAAAAGGCACATGGTAAGTTAGCAATTCATATGCCAACTGGGTACATTAATGTTTGTTAATAGTTAGTAATAGACTTTATATCTCAACTGTAAAATACCCTGCATCACATGCACATCAGTTGTTTTAAACAACACTATCTGAACTATCCTTGCTAAACATATATGCACTTATGTAGTATATTAAAAATAAATATTGAAATGTTTTGATATTAATAATTGTGATCAGCACTGTCATAGGAAAATAATAATAAGTATCATTATCTAAAGCTGTGGATGCCCACGTTAGAATTTACACTCATTTGCTTTAAATTTGTTGGTGCTTTAGCTTTGCTTCCATCTTCATGTGCCTAATAAACTGTGTGCGCTGCATGATTTTATGGTGCAAGACTGCCCCATTTAGCCTGTGAGGATATGTGGGTCATGTTAGACAGCCACTTCTAGTCACAGCGGGATAACAGACATGACATAAGGCCAGAATTCCTGCTGAGGAAGGACAACAATTCAGCCAAGCTCTTAATAGATGTGAGATCAGTCCATGCTCTCACTGGCCTGAAGTAGTCCATCATTCCTGGATGGCCAGACACAAGTCAATCATCTTCATTTACAGCAATTATTCATACATTTTCCCAAGTAAAATTCTTGGTTTTTGTGCATTAAACGCTTACTCTGCACACCTGAACAAATTGAACGATGAGAGTTGAACAGTATTATTATCAATATTATTTGTAAAACTGTAAAATTGCATCTGTTTATGTCTGAGTTGTGATAATGTAAAGAATTCTAATTTGCATGTGCTATGAGAACACAGGAGATGGATAATGTGCACACACAAATTTGTAAATCTCAGGCTTGGCAGGCAAAAACAATATAGCCAACTGAGAGGCACTGAGTTGCACAAAGTGGAATGAAGACTTAATTTATTAGGAAATGTACCTTCACACACGCATATATATATATATATATATATATAGATATATATATAATTTTTTACAGAGTAAAAAATCTGAAATATTGTTCATAGATCAGATCAGAATCAGATGTATACATACATACACATACACTGCATTTCAGAGCAGATTTAACTCAGTACACTTAGAAATATTAATGCACATTTGCCGATTCCTTTACCTACTCATATATCTGACATTACATTTAGTACTGGGCTGAAAAAGTCGTTTCTTTGAGTATATATTTGAGAATATAGCATTAACAAAAGGTATGTTTTTGATTTGCAAAGTACCAAATCATGCTGCAAATCTAAACCACCAGACAGGCGTGTACACATGTCCCCATGGGTTTCAAGTAAAGGGAAGTGAGTAAGAGTGCATGAAGAGAGTAACATACCAAGTAGGACGTTTGTGAATATATTTATAGAGCAAACATGAATAGAAATTCTCTTTGGGCTTAACTTGTCACCCACAATTATACAGAAAAAACATGATGCTGGTCACCACAGTAAATATAGGGGCATTGGTCCTGGTGAAGATACTTTACAATCACTTTATTATGCCTTTGTGCACAAATATAGACACAACTGCAACACCGGATTTCTCGTAACTTCAGTCTGCATGAATAGAATGAGGTTTTTGCCCTTATTGAATCCATGTACATATCACCTTACCAATAAAAATCGTTTAAGGTGTTTTAAGGCATGTAATGAACGCAAATGAAGCGCAAACCATACCTAGAGTTTTGTTTCTATATATGGTGCGCACGGCTGCATACAGTGCTGCAGGGGCGTCGTGCGTCCACAACGTCATGACGTAGCGCCGTCGGAGTATTCTCACCCTGCCCGTCCCGCACAGCCGTCACATTCTTGGTTTGCCGACGTCTCGGACACACTTCAGCAAGCACAGCCATGGTGGGTTTTTCGTTTCGCTCGACCTAACTTGCATTACAAACGTTCTTGTGTGATTAGCCTTGAGTATCAGTTTTAATGGAACATGCTTTGGATTTGTAAAGATGTCAAGTTGCGTTTGGCTATCTGAAATAGCTCGCTAGCCACTAGCGGAAGTGCAATTTTGAGAAGCTAACGTTAGCTCGTAACATATAGTAGATAAAATGAACTATCACGCGTTAACGCTGCCATCTTAAAGGGTTTCAAAAATGCCTACGTGTACATTAATAATTGCACAATGTGCTATATTTAGGGAGTATCTTGTTGGGTAAACGAATAAAGGAACATTTTCAATAACCTACTGGAGTTGACCTGAGCTAGCTTTTGTCAGTAAAAAGGAACCATTTTCATGCAGCCTAATTTCTCTTTGAACAGTCTGACTTCTCGGAAGATCAAATTGCTGGTGAGTTTTGAGTTTGTGCTTAACATTTTCTAAGTCGCGACTGTTTTGCATGTTTTCATTCTTGCTGGGATAAGATGACACTTTACCTGTATTTCCACTATCATCCTGCTCTATGCCCGCCTCGCATAATTTAGTAGTCGTAGGCTAGGTTTTCCTCCTCTGTTTCCCTACTGTTTCACCACTTTCCACTTGCAAATGCTTGTCCTTTTCAGATTGAATTTAACCTGGATCAAATTCATGGTAAGTCAGTGAAAAGGGACCACCTTAGCTGTGCTAACTGATGGCTGATGGCTATCTTTAAGTGTTTAGGGTGTGATCTGCATGTTGGTTTCGGATTAGACGGATTGTTTTAAATGTCAGTAACAGTTGCTTGGCATGTCAAATTTAGACATGTAACGTTATAATCCTTAACAGCTTTGAGGGTGTGTTGCAGTGTTTTTGTATGTGGCCAATCATGCATTAACAGTGAAAGTCAACATGGACAAAGCACATTTCTGTTCTCATGAGTCTTGTTCTGTTAGACTGTAGTCATCTTTGGTTGTGTTAGTTTGCTTTAAAATTTGCCTGTTATCTTCCAAAAGGCTCATCTTCAGGAGCGGTGTCCTTTTTTGGTGCTGAATGCAGTGGTGGATGGTTTTTGTCCTAGAGCTGGTTTGTTTAATCATCGTTGACATAATAGGCTATAGCTAATCTCAATCTCCTCCTACTTTCCTCCACTCCTCCAATACCAAATATGGTGTTGGGAAAAGTGCTCACACGCCATAAGGGAAGAAGCACATTCCTCAGAACAGGAAAAACTCCACAACAGTGTCTGAGCTTTTCTAAGGGGAATAAGTTGTTTGTAACATTAAGAACAGTGCGCCATGCGGCTATTGTGTAATACAACTTTATTGCGTGGCTGTTGAGTTTAAGTAGAGTACCTAGCTTAATCAACTTTGATCAATTGGAATTGATTAAGTTTAGGTAACTCGTCTTTAACAACAAACATGCTTAGTACTTCTTCATGGGAATGCTATAGAAGACTTTGGCAGCTCAGAGCCTCATTGCCCTATCCTACAGGGCTGTCAAAATATTAATGCTAATTTAGTTGGAAAAAGGTATGGGTGTGAAATTAAGCATTTTCAAGCTTGTAAAAAGTAATTGTCACAGTGCTTACCTCCAGGGGTGTGCCTCACTGGTATATGTATGTGGTTTTAGTTTTGGACAACAGTGGACGTCTATGGAACAGATAAATGACTAAAAAAGGTTCAATATTAGAAGCAAATCACTCTTGGTTTCAGTCTCTGTGGCAATTGATTGACAAAATCTCTTTGTTTGATTTGAGCAAAACAACCACAAACACAGCGTTTGCATTAGAGGTCTACAGATTGTCAGTGCATTTATTTTGTTGAATAGAATAGTTAGAATTATCTTGGTCTTGTGGGGTAGGATAGTTAATCAGGCTTGTCAGTGTGGTGTTTTGGCCCCTGCTTGATCTCCAAACAAATGCAAAAATAAAGTTTATGAGCTTAGTCGTGTGCCATAATTTGTGCCTTCTTTGCTCTGCTTGTACTTATTGTGTAAATAAGTTGTCTGGCTTTTCTGTTTTCATCCAGTTTTCCTCCAATGTCTGTATCATACCTCCACATGTCTTCTTATCTCTTAATTTTGTATCTGCACT
Source organism: Microctenopoma stevenorrisi (assembly GCA_032270685.1). Lineage (NCBI taxonomy): Eukaryota > Metazoa > Chordata > Actinopteri > Anabantiformes > Anabantidae > Microctenopoma > Microctenopoma stevenorrisi. Next base: position 10,522,787 of record JAUMTR010000025.1, on the reverse strand, counting down.
CTGATTTTGTCACATGTCTTTATGTCCTACAGAGTTTAAGGAGGCATTCCTGCTGTTCGACAGGACAGGAGATGGGAAGATCAGCTACAGTCAGTGTGGGGATGTCATGAGGGCCCTAGGACAAAACCCTGTCAATGCTGAGGTGCTCAAGGTCCTGGGCAACCCTAAGGCTGAAGGTAAGAGGAAATATAAATTAGGAAGTGATGTGTATTAAATAAAAATGGTTAAGTAAATGTCTGGTGGCTCAAAGAATACAACTTGCCCCATTTATGGGGCCCTATGAAATTTATTTATTTATTTATTCCCCTAAAACACATTTCAACATTTACCTGTAAATCTGATTTGTTTATATGACCAAGACTTGTTGGAGAGAGCGGCTTGTGCTAGTTTGCTCCTTGTGTCGGTTTCCAATGTGAGTCTTTGGACGTCATGTGTTCCTGCAGGTCCCGTTCTGTGCTGTTAAAATCTATAAAATAGTTTTTTTCTAAATTCATAAAACAATTTCAGGTCTAAACCTAGAACCAACTATGTAATTTTGTGATTTCTTTTGAGTGTCAACGAGCCTTTTAGTCATAGCTGGCCACTGACTTTTTATTTTGCTCTGTGTCTGTGTGGAAAGCTGAACTCTGCCTAGACGGGTATGAACAGTGGGCTGCAGCCATAAAAATTCTTTAGAAATTTTAGCTTTGCCTGCACATTGATGTCAGGAGTTATAGAACATTTTACAACAGATTATCTTCTGCATAGGGCCCTACATTTATCTTGGTTCTTGTCTTTTTGCAGAAATGAACACCAAGATGCTTGACTTTGAGCAGTTCCTGCCGATGTTCCAGGCCATCGCTAAGAACAAAGATCAAGGCTCCATGGAAGATTTTGTAGAGGGGTTACGTGTCTTTGACAAGGAGGGCAATGGCACAGTAATGGGAGCAGAGCTACGTCATGTCCTCACTACGCTAGGCAAGTTAAATTTTCATCACTCTTAAATACATCAGTGGATTAATCTTGTACACACTACTTACATTTTTCAACAGGAAAATGCCTGGATTTCCACACTGTATATTAATACTACAGAAAGTAAATTCATCATATACTTTTGGGACCATTCTATTAGTATTGGCATTAAAGTCATTATGACCTATTTTTAGTTAGCTGCATTTTAATGTGTTTTAAAAAATATGTAATTCTTTATCATTAGAAATATATATAAAAAAAATAATGCTATAACATGAAAAAACTTTTATTCATCATCCCTTTTCAGGTGAGAAAATGACAGAGGAGGAAGTGGAGACACTCCTGGCGGGCCATGAAGATGCAAATGGATGCATCAATTATGAAGGTGAGAACAAAATAAACAAGCAGAAGAAAGATGTAATCTACATTTTAACGTTGTGTGTGTGTGTGTTTGTGTGTGTCTGCTAATCAACTGCTAATCATGCCGTGTAACCAACATACCCAGTCTTGGTAATGTGATCACAAAACCTTGCTTGTGTATTGTATTTGAGCTTAATAATTGAAGTGAAACATTGTGCAGTTGCCAAGAAAATAAATTTAGGGAAAATTGTAAAAAATGCAAATCGGTTTTTAGTTATTCCAGGAGTTATTAGAAATAATTAATGCTAATTAGGTGTGTATAGTGAAACAGTTTAGTATGTGTAACGCATTTTATTTTTAGAGGCCCTGTATTAATTTCAACTGCTGACAGTGTGTTAACTGTTCTTCCTCCACAGCATTTGTTCGCCACATCATGTCAGGCTGAGGGCTGGTACGGCCATTGGGTATAACGTGAGACGGCACCTCCAGGCTTTCCTAATCTTTATTTGTTAAATAATCCTTGCCCATCAGACCATTCTAACAATAATCATCCATAGCTCTTCATTTTGGCAAACATGAACTGTTGCAAAGTAGATTGAACCTACGGGGAAGCCTGGTGGTCCTTCTCAACTTGAGTTCTGAGGCTTTGACTTATGTGTAGCCTCCTGCTGTTCTGTCTCTCCCCTGCAGCCCTCTGCCTTGGCCCCTGGCTGCAGCATGCCCCTCTGCATGTGTCTGGAACTCCCCTCAGTTTCTAAGGGGATATGGTGGACACACAGGGAAGAGACTGGTCACATTCAGAGAAAGCCTGGTGGCCACTGTCAACTTATTTGTACTGACTGGTGTGGTGGTCACAGGACAAGTTCTTTTAGTCTCATTTGCATGTCATTGGTGCTATTAAAATTGGCCTTTCTTTCTATTGGTGTCATAGGGGCTTCTTCTTTTTTAGACACTGAATTAGGTGTGTCAGTTGAAGATATTTTTACAGTAGCATAGCCACCACCTTTGAGAGAGTGGACCAGTCCCCTTTTCTACTAACAAGAGATGCAATGAGTTGCTTTTGTGCTGATTATTTTCTCCTCTGTACTGATGGAAGCTGATTTATTTTTTTTAGCTGGCCGCATTGACTGGACTTTAGCTCCCTTGATCTTCCCCTTTTCTCTGCTTCTCGGCTAGGAGAAAGCATAAAGCGAGGATGGCTTCTCTAACCAGCTGTTCTTGGATTTTAGACAGCCAAATGCTTAGGCTGGATAGGAAATAGAGATGATAACCTCACCCGTTTCTCTCCATATCTACTTCAACCCTACTTTTCTCTGGGTGCCCAGAATATTGGAGATCTGCCTCCACATGCAGCATCTAACCACCCAGCCCACCTAAGGTTGGATAAGGAGTGGGGCATAGCATCACATGCTGTAGTTGGAGTAGGTCTCTGCTAAGATCTAGTTTGAGAAATTAACATTCCTCTTTTTCTCATCTCTGTTTTACAGAACTGGTCAGGATGGTGATGAGTGGGTGAAGACAAACAGCGTCCTATATAATTTTTTTTTTACCTGTCACATGTTGCCGTCTTTTTGCAGCTGGCTTCTACAGTCCTCCAATGTTTTCCCTACAAAAGTTCTCCATGTTTAATTTAAGAAGTGCCTTTACATTCCCCGCAAATAAAAACAGATAATCCTGGCCATTGCTGTCTAAGTCCATTTACACACCAACCTGTATGCATTCAGTCTTTGTGTCTGCACTGTTTGCAACTACATTCCAAAGTGCAGCATTGGAGAAGACACAATTTGATAGTGATACACTGTAATTATTGATACTAGCGTGTCAGTATGACAGGACATATATATGTGTGCGTATATACACGCGTAATACTGTTGGCAACATATTATACTGTATCATTCAGTAAAACTTGCTTTAGCTGAGGAACATTCTCCGATTCTGTGGTAAACCAGTAAGGTCAAAGCCATGATATTGAGGTAGAAAAATACATTTCATATGTGTTTCCATATTTTGCCCCCCCCCCCTTTCCTAATTATGTTGCTGCCTTTAAATAAATACTTCTGAAAATATATCTTGATGTGTTTTAAAGCTGTGTTTTATTAAAGAAAACTAATTTCCTCAGATTTGTGGACAGTGCACTGATGTGTCTGTGCTGTTTCTTTAATGGACACAAGAGGGCAGTGTTGCTACTGAAATCTTATGTTTTAATGTTCATGCTGTAATACTGAAATTATCTTGGTCCACATGTTTTCTTGAGACAAATTAATATATACTTAAAACCACACAATAGAAAATCTAGTTTTGGTGGTTCAAGTCAAGATGAATAATTACTGGTTGGTAATTTAGGTTTTCTGTGGTTGGCTAATAAAAATACATATATTGAATTTTAAGTTAGATTTTTGTGTCCATGCTGTAAATTTTCATGAAAATAATTTGGTGACTTTGGCACTACTACATGAGCCATAGAAGGCTGTTTAGTGTCTTCCTGACCTTTTCATTTTCTTCACAAGCAGCCACAACAATTCCCCCTCATTAGCTATTGGTGTGTGTGGAGCCTACTCTTGCCTGTGTGTGTGTGGGGTAAGGTTCAGGAAGGTGTCATAGTCCACTACTGAATAGGTTGTCCACTAATTACTCTGTGTGCGTGTGTGTGTAGTCGATGGAAGTCAAGGCTATTGATTATTTTAATCCTCCTATTTGTGAGTCTGTGATCCTCATGGCTCTGTGTTTGACAGGGGAATCACTAATGGGCCTCAGCGCAGCCTCACCCCATCCAATTAACTTTCAACTGAAATCGGCCAGGAGACAGAGCCGGGGGCTGGGCCCAGCTACAACGCAGCTACAATCCTGTTTCTCTCAGGCGCAACAGATACACCAAATCCTCTAAGTCTAGAATGCCATCAGTTCTCTACTCTAATTAAATATTTTCTTTTTTGCCAGTACTGTAAGAGGTATTTGAGATTTATTTTCTCTAACATGAAGCTGGTGTTTCTTGTTGAGGAACTGCCTAAGTAGCTCAACTGCTCAAATATGATCCCTTTAATAAAGTACTGAAATTAACTGTGTATATCTTGTGAAATGTCACCCAGCGTCACCCTCCCTAATCTCTAAATTAGTTTGATTTAGACATTCAGAGATCATGCAGAATTGGTCTGTTCATGATCACCTAACCAAAATCAACTCATGTCAAATTTTCAAAGGTGAGTTTTCAGACATTTCATAGATCAAACAATATAACCGCTGCTCAAGAATAAAATCAGCAGAATTATTGATAATGAAAATAGTTGCTGTTACCTAGTCGTCCAAAAAACGACCATGTTCAAAACTGTAAAAAGAAGTAGTGTGACAACACTGAACCAATTTGCTTGGTTTGTACAATTGATCACTGTATTGTTACATTTTAAAGGTATGCATTGGCTGGACTTTGTAGACCCAGTGTGTATTACCACTGAGATCAATACAGAGGTATTAATGTTTGTATCTTACATATTGGAAATCCATGTTGTAGCAAAAAAAAAAGTCCACACAGCCATGTCATATCTCCAATTGTCCACAGTCACCCCAAGTGCAAATAAATCCAAACAAGGGGATGCATGTGTTTATGGCTGGAAAATGTATATACATGTATTCAGCTTTTTGCTATAAAAATAACATATAAGAACAGAAACAAAGCGGGTGTACAGCAGATGTTTTAATATTCTATCTAAATAACAATCTACATAACCCTTTAAACAAACCAGACGGCCCATCTCAAGATTACTGTTTATACATGTGATGATACTCTCAAAAATAAAGTACTAAGTAGGTATGGCAGTGTAAGTATAGCAATATCTCTGTAATGTATTGCACAACATTAAATGTCAGTAAAATCATATCCATAGTATCCATTCACACTCACTGACATACCCCCCCCCCCCCACACACACACACACACAGCATATTGCCAATAATGCACTTGGCAATTAAAACTTCATAACACACAAGCGCCATTCTTGAAATGCGTCTTCATGTGTAGCCTTGTAATATTAATACAAATTGTTTTAGCTTACCAGGTGACATAATGTGTCATGTTGGTAACAGGAAAGGAAATTCAAACATCTGCGTTTGTTCAGATGACGTTGTTTTAATCATTACTGTGCCAGGACAGAATCAGTCACAACAAGAAATTAATTAATGTTGACTGGTGCATTCCCTTTGAAGATTACTTCCAAAATATAGGCAGGCTATTTGACACAGAGATCATTAGAATGAAGAGCATGTATGAGGTAAATACTGTTTAGGTATAGACTGGAATACATTAAGTGTGCATTTGTCTCAGCTTAGGCATCTTGATTAATAGCACACCCGACTCCATTATTTCATTAAAAAACAATCAGACTAATGGTGTTTGTATTCTAGTTCTCACAATGCCAGTTAATATGGAACACATGATAATATTTGAGATATTTCAGAGCCACAACGTGCAAGTTATGTGCAGTTACACTGTACCTATTCAGATATTCATATTTGCACACAATGGAAGCCAATAAATGTGGTGGCTCATGATGACTGGCTCAATATCACATCATTTGACTCAGTCCTGCTTCTCTGTCATTTTCACCCAATTTACACTAACCTGTTGTTATCTCAGTATACCTGTATATGTGTGTGTCTATTTCTGTGTGTGCATTTGTCTGCATTAATTTGCATACATACATGTATCAATTTGTCTTTGTATATCTCTGTTTATCTAAGCTCTTCTCGCTCAGTGAGTAAGGACGAGATTCAGTCCGGGTAGATGAGGAAGCCAGAGAAGGTGCTGTATTTGTTTGTGTTCCCTCCGTGGACCTTCCCTCCGTCCAGCTGCACACACACCTCATCACCCACGTCCAAATGCAGGATCACACTGTTGGAGGCGTAGTCGTAATTCTGATCAGCGTCCTGAGCGATGGCGCTGGCTCTTACCTGTCACCCACAGAGGACACACGCATTGACAATTAGAACACAGAAAAAACTGAACAAACAGTCACAAATGTCACTGTACTTAACAGCTCCAAGTGCTCAACAGCTCTTTAAATGTAAGCAGGGTCTAAATTAATTATTAACAGCAATGAGTATAACATCGCCTCCACATACACAGTAGATAAACAAACAGATGGGACTGTGACCCGTGACCCGAGAGGTGGCCTGAAAACACAGCCACTCTGCCTCTTATTGATCAGTTGTGGCTGAGAGCCAGAGGATGGAGATGTGATTGGGTTGTGCAGATAAGCAGACCCACTGGGGACAACAGGTTGTCTGTGGGGAAACTAGCTCAGCCAAGATACAGCATCACTATCCACACCAGCTATTGACCTGTTGCTTATGATCTTGGACCAGCTCAATATGCATGATATTGAGTGGCTATGCCTAAGCCAGACAGTTCCACATTTGCATGCTGTGTGCGAGTTAGATCTTATTGACCCAGCAGCAGTGGATCTTTAGTTGTTTGTTAACATCTTTAATTGGGTTTACTTATTGTGAACATGTAGACATGTCTAGATTGAGTTACGGTAAACGGTAAAAAGAAATTGGATTTTTCAATATATCTTTTGTACTTTCCACTTCTAATGATCATGAGCAACAAATCAGGTAAAATGTTTATTTATAACTAAAGCATCTAAGGTATTTTCAGTAAATCCAAAAAGTAGCAGTATCACATATTACGTACCATCTCTAAAAAACCTCCTACGTAGAACGTATCAATAATTCTGGTGTAGCGGCTCCAATCATCAGACATATGTCAGCCATCAGTGGCCTTGTGTCTGGCTCAGTGTCCATCTACGGTGGGAGCACTCAATCTATGTCAGCAACTGAGACAAGCTACGCACATCTCCATGACAGCCACAGAATATGATCTGCAATTCAACTACCATCATGTCATTCCCATCACTGGGACTCCTTTTTCCCCAATGAGTATGCATCAATTTGAAAACAGTCAATCACAGAACCAACAGAGACTGAATTACTGTAACAAAAAACATGTTTTTCCCCCCCTGTACCCACAGATTTCACCCTAGTCAGAGCACATTGTTGACCATGTGTCACACCCCAGAGTTGTGTTATAGTGGCTGGACACCATCTGTATCCAGGTAATACTATATACCAGAACTCTTTATACGAGGTGCAGGTCGTGGATACTTTGGCATACAGCAATAATTAAACATATGTATATCTATTCCAAATCATATTAAATAAGGTAAATAAAAAAATAACATATGTAAGAAAACTGAGACTGAAAACTGAAATCTTAGAGATCTGAATGCACTGCATCATAAGAAAACATACACATACAAAGCAAGCAAATTAGGAAAAGAGCTATATCAATGCCAACCAAATACAATACACATCCCAAAAGTCAATCTGACAACCAAATATAAACAGGCTGCAAACACCATGGAGAGAATTATTTTCAGGAGGGCAGTAAAGAGTGAACGACACAGCTGGGGTATTTCAACAACATGCAGTTGTTACTGGAAAATGAGCTATGTATGTATGTACATTTTCTAATTATTTGTTCTCCTTTGTTGTTTTGTACAAGTCACTGGAAACATTTCCATTTTTGTCTGGGTTTTTCTTTTCTGCATTTGTTTCTTTTTTATGTATTTTTGTGTTTTTTACTAAATATTAAAGGCAGTTGTTTGAACAAATGTTTCTGATTTATTAGTTAACTAAAATAAATTTGAACATTTTAGATTCTTAAAGAATTTTTTTTTCATATAAGATCAAAAAATACAAATTATTTTACAAAAAAAAGTCTGTTAGTAATTAGTATTATTAAACAGTGAACATATTCCACCTTTTTTAAAGCCCTCATAAGATCGGCTCTCAAATAACAGCACCAATCCATTGTCATCCGCAAAGGTTATACTGTTGTTCTGCTTGAATGTGTAGTGACAGCCAATATCACATTTGCATCTTTGGATGCGTTTGACAGGGATGATATTGTGACTTCCTACCAGTCCCATGTCATCGTGCTCATTATTTTGGCCAAGCAGTGTAACGGAGGGAGATGTAAGGACATCTTACCCCTCTGAGGCCTTTTTTGCTGATTTAATGCGTGCTGTTGTTGTTATATTTTGTACGACAGAATAATAATCACAACTCAACGTGGAGATCACTTTTCAAACATGTGATATATGAATTGGTGCTTCAACTGAAATTTCATCTTTGCGAAGGAAATAATGCAAGCCAGCCGTTAATGCAGATACCAACTAGAGAGGCACGAGAGCGCTGACGTGGGATTAGGACAGGAAGCCAAGAGAGAAGATGGATACGACTGGAGGACACAGACTGATCCGTGTGAACCTGGTAGCACACTGTGCTGATCCTGGATCTAGAAGGGTTGTGAGCCGTGAGGCAGGGGCCCCCAGGGCTTGCCTGTGGCTGTCTCTGTCTCCGCCTAGCTCTTTCATTATAGGGCCTCCAGTAAACATGCCTGGGAGCAGTGGGGGCCAAAGGCATGGGGGATGCTTTAGGGAGTGGTGGGTGGCAGCGTGTGGAGCAGCTGCAGTGTCATTTCCCTAACAAGTGAATCTGTAGCACAGAAAACAGACAAGGATAGACTAAAAGAAGGACGAGGTGAAAAAAAAAAAACAAGGTCCAGAGGGTTGAGAAAGGAGGAGGGAGGGGGCCTGGAGTAACAGACTGATCAAGCAAGGCTGTTTTGTGAGACCAGGGAGGTGTGGGGGGATATGAAGTCTTGTTTTTATCTGTGGTGCTGTGCTCCGCTGGTAATAAAACTGACAGGGTTCATTCGCTGTGATATACTGACCTCTTAGAGTGGAGACAATAGAAAAGTAGCTGTTAAACTTACCTGAGGGACTCCAGCACATGGCGGTACGGTTGGGGATGAGGTTGGAGGGTGATATTGTGGAAATAGAATATTTATTGAATAGGTTCTCACTTTCCTTTGGGAGCCCAGGAATCACATGGCGACAAGCAACTGGCATTGAACTGCACCATAGATTGTTATTATCTGCTATTTGGTATTACAGCGGTCGACTGTCAAACCTGTGCATAGCATGAATGGAACTGATTTATCTCCACAAATATCTTTAATCCGGCACATTATTTCATACAAACTATTTATTAACTTAAAAGACAACATCTGACTTCACTCCACAGAACAAATTCTTATATGTATCTACATATCCCCCCTCTCTAAGGCTAATTACATTTCTCCTGTAGCATATCTATGTCTGTGTAGTTGGAAAGTTATTACAGGTACCGGTCATTACAGCAAGTGATGACATTTTAACACTACTGTGTGAAATAACTTGACCTTTAACTGAGCTATTAAAAGAGTCTATGACAGGTAAAAAAAAAACAAGGAAGAGATTATATATACTCATATAGCAGTTGATGAAGAAAAAGGTATATACATTATGTACTGCTACCCGTCACCACGTCAAGCAAGTCAACATACACTAAACTAAGCTTTTAGACTGTTTTAATAAAATTTGCTACAAAGTTGGAACATTAAGTGCCATTAAATCCATCTATGTGTAAAATAAATCGATTAAACAAGCTATAATAGCAGTGGAACCAATGGGACATTCCCATTTCTAAAAATGTGTTTTAAGATATGTGATTATAAAATAAGGGTATTGTCTTCTTCACAAACTGGGTTATCAATTTGGTATTATTGCCTTAAATTTGCAGATAACGCAGCAAAGGACGTGTGGCATTCACATCCAACATTGGAATTGTATTGTAAGTCATTTACAGTTCAATTACAAAGAATGAAGCAGCTGTGTGAAGTGTGGCCCACTTCAATCACAAACCCCCTTGACTCTGAAGCCCTGTCATGCTGCAATGATTTGTGAAAGTGAGGTGTGTGAGCAGGAAGGCTTTACAGAGTGGGGATTTAGTAAAGGTAATAGGTATTGGATCTGTAGGAATCCCTTGGAAGTCCTGCTACAGTCAGCACATACTCCTGAGATCCTGGCATTGCATTGTACCACACATGAAGCATGTATGGGTATTCAGAATTGTTTTACTATAATGGGCACCTTAACTTTCGAAATTGGTACATATCAGATTCAGATTTTATTTGTCACATGCACAGTACGATATGCAGACAAATGCTTTTTCGCAGTTTGTGCCGACCTTAATCACTTTTGAAGCGGAGACATGTTGAGTGGGTGTCCATTGGTCATCGCGCCTGATCTCATCTTGGCCTTCACCACCAGCCTCCCTGATGCCTCATCTACCAGCTTACTGTCTCCACATCTCCATTAAGTAATCCGTCTTTCTCTGCTCCACCCATGAACTTCCCACCAACTCACTTGTCTTGTTTTGCTCCCCCTTTCGCTCTCTCCGACTGGACATCTCAGCATGTCCCTGTCATATAGAGCTTTTCGTGTTTCATTCATTCTCTCTCCCAAGTGTGGCGGATTGGCTACCTGACAAAGTCAAGGTAACAAATGATCCTATCTGTTTAGGTGTAAAAAGTTACAACACAATCAGATAGAGAAGGTGGCAAATTTTGTGGCTGCTGCGGCCTTTATTTTAACTTACAAATCCCTTGTGAGCAGGTAACATATCCAATAAAGCTTCAGCACCTACGGCAATAGTAAAACCAACCATTTGATTCTGTGGTCAGGAATGCAACCTGTCAAACATAGTGCCCAATAAGTAAACCCCTGCCACTGACTGGCCTCAGGCAAAGAACCCGCCTGCCTCAGGGCTTCAATAACTCCAAACATGATCAGGCATTTTGCAGCATTTCATTTACACTCAGTTTTCATCTACCAGTAGCTCTGTTGAGGTACATCCCTGTTAGGCGACTGCTCTATTGAACACTACTGTTTAAGGAGGCTACCTGAAGGGTGTCAGATGGACCCAAGTGAGGTTAAATAATTGAGGTGAGTGAAAAGATAATTAATGGAGAATCAATGAACATGCTTGGGATGGGTTAGTAGAGGAAACGTATAGTGGGTGTTCAAGGGATCTAATCTAAGTGTATAAATTATTTAGCAGACGACTTGAATGACAACACAGGCAGCCTTACACATATTCACACATGCGGTCTCCAATAAAATCATTAACTGCAGATGATTTAAAAAACTAAATCAAATCTAAATTATTCTGAATCAGCCTTATTTGGTACAATCATGATGAAGAACTATACAGTATCTTGATAAAGTCTCTCTACGTGAATAGATTGGGGTCTGAGTGAAGTGTATTTGCATTTAAAGTCCTTGATGAATGAATGAATGAATGTAAAAAAACATCTTAAAAAATGCATTTCTGAATTTGGTGTCCTCTGATGAAATCCCTGTGATTTTTCCCACCTCTCATTTCCTCTTCCCCCCATCAGCCCCTCTGTCTTTAATTAGTGTCTTGGGAATGAGCGAGTGGATGAGTGGAATGTCAATTTTGCATTCATTATTTATTTAGCTGAGGTGTAAACTGACTGGTCCACGTACTGACAGACATTTCTCTTGTGCTCTTTTGCACTTCTGTTTAGGCAATAATCAAGCTCTGTCTATTATACTTACTAATTAGACTGTTCCTTTTGGCGGTGGTGGCTGCATTCTGCCACTTGTCATTTAGCCACGGTGCATGTGGGAATGCAAATATCTGTGCTTGCGATATTCGACTGTATAGCATGAATTCCCCTTAATGAGGGAAAAGATTTCCGTTTCATTCTTTGGCTGTCATGTTGCCACCTGCTAAGTGGTATGTGCTCTGAATCTGAAGAGCTCAATGTAACACAGGTGAATGTGAGTCAGTGATAACACAAGATGGTCCAAAGAAATCTGTACATACATACACACAGTATTCAATATGTATCCATGCATACAAACATACTCACTTCTACTAACCTGTCCGTTTTTTTTCAGGTCTGCCCACATGCTCGTCCCGTCGCCGCCTCTCATTAGAACATGGTAGGTGAAGAAGTAGATGCCAGGCAGAGGACAGGTGAACTTGCCGGTGCTTGGTTCATAGTAGTTACCCACGTTGGTCACCACATCATCAAACTTGAGTATTTCACTCCCCTCGTGCTGCTTGCGTAACCCTGCATAAAAGGCAATTTTGGGAGTATAGAGTGAGGGAGAATAGCCACCAGGACCTGGACCTGGGGGACCCTGTGGTCCTGGTTTGCCTGGCTCTCCAGGGGGTCCACGTTCTCCTGGACGGCCAGGGATGCCTGGAGGTCCACGAAGCCCAGACCTTATCTTCTTCCCAGAGTAATCCTGGGGCGGTGGGGACACAGCTGTCAGCTCCTGCCCTGGCTGAGAGGTGGCATAGGGGTCACAAACCATGCGGCAGCTTCCAAGCATTTCATAATGGCTCCCTGAATTTCCAGTGTTTCCTCCCTTGGTTGTGTGGACTAACAGAGGAATGGCTACCAAAAGTATTAGAACCATTGCCACACCTACACCAGCTCCAATAACACGTTTCCTGCGACTGAGCCGCGATGCGGCCAGCGTTAGGAAGTCTTCTTCCCCTTTGGCTGGAATAGTGCCGGCCAGGATGAAGCCTCTCTGTGAACCAGTATATGAAAAGGTAAAGAAAGACGTAGAGGGGGGAGTACGTAGCGTATCACTAGGCTAAGTAAGATGGCCGCTGGTCAGAACAAAGCAACAGGTTTAAAATATCCTGGGAAAATTATAAAGGTGACCAGGCCAGGAACAAGAAATATAAAAATGTTTATGTATTGATTATTGAACGATGAAAACAGTACACATGAAATAACCCAAAAAATCGATGTCTCAGCTTTATGGTGACACGCTAGAAAAATATCTACCTGAAGAAACCTGGTTCACTTTTTTTCGTGTCCCCTGTCGTCCTTCTCCAATCCAATTGTTTTCAGCAAACAAAAACCATAACCGGCGCTGAGAGGGTGGTTGTGAAAGTGAAGCTCATTAAAAGTGTGCTGAAAGGAGCGCTGGCCAAATTCAGCTGACAAAAGGGTGGAGACACTGTTTGTGTGATGAAGGAAACGGATACTTTTAGAAAAATCTTCTTTCAGGCCCTTCTTCTAAAGCACAGGATCTCCCTTCACATAGATGCCTTACTTATTTCATAAAAGATGTCGTGACAAAGTTCATCAGAGATCTTTTCCTGAGACAAACATCTTATGAATTTATCTCACTTTTCTGTTAATTCCACTGTCCACATTAAGAAGGTGCTGTTCCCAGGAAAATAATCAAATTTATGTCAACCTGAGTGTGCTTTAGATTCCTCCTCTGACTGTATTTGGATCTGAAAAGAAAGAAAAACACAGTTATTAATTTAATATTATATATATATATATTTTTTTTTTCCATATTCAAATTCAATTCAAATTGTAATTAAAAAAACGTGATAACAAAGATAAAAATAATGTATATTAAGTAGTGATGGTAATATAATTTAGTAGCAATCAGCAAATACAATTATCACAAACTTGTTTAGGGATACATGTATATTACATACATTGCATGAATATAACCACCATCCCATGAACATGTTTCTTATTACATTTAGAACTACTAAACAAGAAAGACAAAGAAAAACTCACCATATGCTCTTTAGAATCCAAATAAATTTTTGCAGAATAAATTTCTCTCTCATCAGTCCAGCCCGCGTCCCACCAAAATGATGAAAGACTTTGGATCGCTCGAGTGCCAAACGGAGAGCTGGAGAGCCGACGGGCGCGCAGGAGATGCCAGGAAAGTGACGAGAGTTTCCTAATCAGCGCAAAATACCCCCCTCTCTTTCCATGTAGGAAATTGAGTTTAAAATGCAATTAACTTCAAAGAAAATTAAGCTCACAAATGCCTACTTGAACACTTTGATCGCAGTTCCAAATGACGGATGAACGCAAAATCGGACGCTCGTATCCAGAGTCCGGTTTATCGCCTATCGTTGCGTTTGGTCCTGGCAGTCCACGACACCTGTTAGATCCCTCTCTCTCTCTCTCTCTCTCTCCCCTCAACTCTCTCCCTGTCTCTCTCTCTCATTTACATACCGGTAGCGTCTTTATTTATTTTATTTTTTCCTGTATGAACTGTTGTCCACTGAAAAATTAATGAGTGGTAAAATAATGTGAGTGCTAATTTCCGCAACATATATTTTCACAACATTATCTATAATTTTTCTTTATGGGCCAATCAAATTGTAAATTAATTTAAACTAATATAAATGTGGACTAGACTGTGTTGAAACCTTCTGGTCTGTATCTTGTTAGGCTGACATTCACCTGTTGTTAGAGGCAAACTCTTAACAAGCAAACTGTTTGATAAAGTGTTGTGAAATGATGGCAGATTTTTTCATCTTCTGGGTGCTATGGAAGGGAGGACAGAGGACGGTGACTAAGTAAAGGCTGCCTCTGCATGATGTGTGAGGAATGGAGAGGAGACACTAAATGTTCCCTAGACCATGGTCTGTGTGTGTGACTCGCATCCCACTGCTATAAAGCCTCATTAGCGAGACACCCTGCCCCACACATTGTGCTGCTCTTTTTCCTTTGCCTACCTAAAACCTACACAAACACATACAATGCCAGCAACCTTGTGTGTAAACACAAAAACACACATGTCCACCACACAGACAAATGCAACTACAGGCAAGGCATTTTAAATCATTAGTAATGAAGGTCTGTGTTTTGTGTTGTGTCAGAATTTCTCACTGTTAAAACTACATTTGGGAAATATGTGAGGCATGCGGACATAGTATCGTAATATGTTTATTTTTTTTCTAGTTAACACCAAGTCACATTCACTAGTAATGACATTTCATATCAGAAACATCTCGAGCAGATTTGTAGGTCATGTCATCGTTTCCTCGGAGTCTTGTGTCACGTGTTTGACAGGGACAATTGCAGATCTGTGAGTTTTTAAAGTTTAATGACCGAAGCATTGGAAGCGAGGGGAATAGGTCTGCATACAGTATTGATGGCTCCCTTTTCATCAACCACCACCGCGTCAACCCACCTCTCCTCAGATATGATGACCCCTGTCTGGAAGTGTAGGTATAATTTAACCTGATCCCACCAGACACGGCGAGGTAGATAATCACTGCGTTTTAGGGATGTTTTTCTACCTGTGAGGAAGTGTTGAATTTAGTGGGAAATTGATGTGGAAGGTTTGCGTAGCGATAGCCTGTGATGCTTCCAATGGGAAATACTGGTACAGCTGAGCAGCACAAAGACGAGTTAAATGCTGTGTCAGTCGCAGTTTGCGGGTCAGTCAGTCTAACCCCCTAGAAAAGTGCTCATAGGTCCTAAGTAGCATAGAGCAGATAATCATTGCCAACAGTCAGAGGCAATATGCCAGGAATTGGATTTCTAAAGCCTGATTAAATATTACTGAGGTGATTAATATCAAAATATGTGCATGTCTTTCAGCTGTCTCCCTCTCTCCCTATTCTCCTCTTTATTTGTTCCCCTTAGTATTCACACTCACCTACAATTTCAAAATTATGCATTATGTTGCTGAAATGTGTCCATTTTTATTGAATGCAATTGCTCTATCATGTCACTTGCTCTGACTTCACTGTGACTCATACAGTTGCTATTGTCACCAATGGAGACAGGGCCATTGGAGAATCATTACAGGACTGTTTGAGTTATTAGTTTGTTTAATAATTAATTTTATACATTACGATACACCAAGAATAAATCTCTGTCTTTTGTGCACACGCCTGCATAAATTGAACTCTAGCTTTTCCTTCTTCTGTTTTGTGCGAACACGAAAGAAGAACGGGGACTTATTTATGGAGACATTACTCATGTTGTGTTTCTCTTCTGCTATGCCTGGTATGACTGTATGCTTTCTTAAGGACATACTAATTATTCAACTTGGCAACATTTAAATTACTCTATATTTTCTTTTGTTAAATTTATGGAATACTAATAGTTTGGTGATGTATGCGATATATCAGGTATAGGCAACTTACACTCATGGAACCAGCGAGTGTGACCAACACATACTGAGCATCCTCTCTCAATGACAACATCATTTTCAAGAAGCACATAGCTGCCGGAGGGCTGTCGCTCCCAGGGGGACCACCACTCATGTCCTCCACAGTTAGCGCTGACAGAAATCCAGCTATCAAGCTTCCATCCTTTGCTATTTATATTACTGTCTTGTAAATCAATTTAGAGGTCATTAGGGGTATAAAGAGGAGCTTTGGTGGAAGTCTAAATGAGAACTATACACAAGAGAAGAAAGAAGCTGGAGGAAAGACATCATAAATATGGTGAAAAATAGTGAGTGTATTAGGAGTAATGTAAATGTAGAACAGTACATCCTATGTTTGTAATTAGTTTTACCAATGTAACTACAACTGTCATGTCAAGTGTCATGGACAAAACAAGCAAACAAACTGGATTCTTGCCAACAGAAAATATGACACATTTGTAGCAGGATAATTTAAAGATGAACATGAAGTTTAGATAGGTCATCTTATACTCGTACCACATTGTTCTTGTACTGTGCATTTTCTCCCTGACATACCTCAACATTTCATTACAGTGTAGATTTGTAAATGCACAGGTGTGGATGTGTCTACATCCTGGAGCTGTGCTGTTTCATTAGGCTCTGATTATGGGGCCTGATGCAGAGTGACAGTGTGCAGATTGAGTTGCACAGCCACTCTAATTCTCTCTATTAATAACAGCCGTCCACACTACCATTGTGAACCGCATTTATTAATCACAATTTGTCATCTGTCCAATGCTCCACCCTCGTCTTCTCCTGTTCTCTCGCCTTTCCTCTTCTTTTGCTGTGTTCTCCTCCCCCTCCCAGAAGGGCCAGTTAAACCCTGCACCTCCCCACCCCTACCTCCTCCCAGCCCTCACTCCATCTCCGTTTGCCTTCAGCTCAGAGCTATGGTTCAGCATACAGAGGGATGTTCTCACTTTCCTCCTGCCCACTCACTTTAGCTGCACCCTGGTCTAATTAATCAGAAGCCTTCCATCTTTAATTGGCCACATAACAGTTATAATAGCTTGGATTGTGTCAACTGTTTTGAGGAACAATTTACTGAATAATACTAATTTTCAAATTTCATTTTGCAACTATAAAATACTTCATTCGATTTGCTGTCTTTGCCACGATACAAACTTTGTGCAGTATAATTCATCATTATATAGACGTGCAACCATTCGCTGTGATTGTGTGTAATGGCCTTTTGGAACACGCTGATTGTTTTTTGCATTAATCCCGATTTGTAATTTCTATGTACTGTACACAAATGCTGTCATTTAATCAATATGTATACTGGCATATGCATATAATATTATTGCATTATTGGTGAGGAAATATTCCCATAACTAAAATCACATTTCTGCTCATGTCTCAGTCAAATGGCCCTTGACCCCACTCAGAAAAATGATTTATGACTCAGCTAGTCCCTTAGGTCCTGCTCTGCCATTCCAATTTTCAAGCTGTATTTATGCTCATTACATTGACACTTTTATGATATTAATTTACCCTGATGTGTAATTTCATCACACAGCAGAACTTTTTACCAAGTTTCTTTTTGCTGCGAGTTACAACCATGTAAAGAAACTGACTGAACACTGCTCAGCACCCTGAAAAAGCCTGGGCTCGGTTACTGTGTGTTGAGGATTTGTGGCAGCATTGTTTCTCTAATTACACCACCCTCAAACAACCCTCCCACTCCTCAGTGCTCCCCACCACAACCCACAGCACCATGCACAAAACCAAGGTCCCTCTGCTGTTTTCTTTGAGCAGAATGGGTGTTTGGGGGGAAACAGGAGCGATTTTCATGTGCAAATGTCAGTCAGTCCGCTCCCAGCAATCACAGATCTGTCTTCTCCAGAGATCGGGGCTTGAGACACAGCCTGAATAATTTAGCAGCTCTGTGCCACCGTGCTTTAGGGTCGCAACCTTCTAAAGTGATGACAGAAAGACGTTGGCTGACTTCCCCTCCCATACACTCCCATTACCACTTATTTACCATTCCTGATTCCAGGCAGACAAAGCAGAAGGCCACACTTGGGGAGAGAAATCATCAGTGCTGTATAAACTGTGTCAGAAAGCAGAGCACAACAGTGACATTTTCAGAGCATCCCCAAGTTGGTGGCGATCCCCTCCTGTGCCATGCTGTGAAATAAACACACGTCGTGCACATGATCACTCAAACCAGCAAGTCACAGACCAAAGAGATGATGGACACACACACACACACACACACACACACACACACACAGAAAAGGTCGAGAAGTGACATACAGCAGGGGCGAATGTCAAAGCAAAAACCCTACCAATATACGAAAGGTGTGGATTAAGATTCAGATAGAGATGGAAAAAATCATCCAAATCTTCTATTTCATAGACGGGGAGATTACAGTGAATTTCAAGGTATGACAAGAAAAGCACACAGACATAAAGGACAGAGTGAAAGAAATTGATCCGTCCTTCCTCACAGACACATTCTACATTTCTATCATTCAGAGATAGACAGACTGCGTTTGGTCTGACAAGTGTGGTCATCACTCGTCTGCAGCAGGGCTTTGACAGCAACATGACGAGGATGAATGGACTGTCCAGTTATACCAACCAAGACACATGCTGCTAGAGAAATGATACATTTATCGGCCTTGTAATTTCTTTCAGTCATGATTCATTCATATCCCCTTGTTGAATTATTCCTAAGTTTTTTTTTTGCCATAAATCATGCATTAAAGAACTTCCATTGACACCAACATCTGTGTTTTATTACCTTCAAAATTCTTATCTGCTGATAAAACTGATCTGTGTTTGTTAAAAAACAAGGAACAGACACACAAAACCACACGGATGACTTCATAGCGTCTCCACAGTACAGGACGGTCTCACTGGAATGTAAGCAAGCAGCAGTGAATTGTGTGTAAGTGATGCAGTGGGACGTTCCCATGGAGATGTCAATTGTGATAGCCTATTAGTCCAGGCGGAGAGATGCAGAAGTGCTGAGAAACCTGGAGGAAAGAACAATGCCTCCCTCTAACCTGTTGTCATGGACTGCAGTCAGTCAAGTCAAACTGTATTTATGAGCTGCTCGCGGCCATGTGGTTTGACCTCATGTCATGGGAATGTGTTACAAGGGCAAGCAAAGGGGAAGGGAGGACATGAGAGATCCCTCTGAATTATTGCACGAGATTTTTTTGATGACTTATGGTTAGTGGTTGTCAGGGACAGCATGATAAACTGTGCCAAGACAGAATTACACTTTCTCATTTCTCTTATGTCTATTTATCTGTCTTTCTCTTCCTCCCTCCCTACCCTATGCTCATCCCCTTACCACCGACTCCTCTGTTATAGTACTAGTACGTCTCAGACTGATGTTTTGTCCTCAAATGTCCTCTAATGAAGTATCAATATAATGGGAGTGTTATGCCTTTTTTAGCCTCATTAAAAGATGTAACAAAAGTTCTCTGGTTGGAAATGTCAGTCGATCCACTTCGTTGGGCCAGACTCATTCTCAACAACTACTAGATGGATTGCTATTAAATTTAAAATACACATCTTACTTACGTACTTACGTACTCGCTTATAAATTTACTAAGGTTGTCGTCTGATTATTTTATCTAATGCCATTCTCTGTCTGTTTCTTAGTGACATGTCTTGACTGCTATGATGGCTGGCCATCAAACTTGGTTCACACATGCAAGGTACATCTAGGATGAATTCTAATGACTTTGATGGTTCTCTGACCTTTCCTCTTGCTCCACTAGAATGCTTTTTCCTCTTCTTGTGAAAAATCTCATTGTGCCTCAACACATATCTTTGCACTATGAGACATTCATAGTGTCCAGATGACAATCCTACTGATTTTGGTGCTCTGTCAACAGTCAACAAGCAATGTGTTTACAAAAAAAACATGGCTTAAAAATTCATTACTGTGCAAAATTTCATTTTAATTGATTAATGTGATGGGTTTTTCAGTAAATGACGTATGGCTGTGACTCTGCTTTTCAGTCCACAAATAAAGGTTACTTCTGGGAAAAAAGAAGTTACCACGTGGAAAGATGACCAATTTAAGATGACCAGGTAAATGGGTGCAAATTGACATAGTGACAGTGGCCAGTGGATATAATCCTGGTCTCTTAGACTATAGTGCCAAGGTTCTGATCTAACCATAAACACCTTGCTGCAGTCATTGAAGGAACTGCGAAAGGAAGAGATCCAGGGTAAATTGGTGAGGGTAAAAGTGAGGCAGCAGCATCATTCTGAGTACGAGGAGAGAGTTGGGAAAGGCAAATGATTAAAGCTTGATAATGGTGCTTGGTCAAGTCCCCAGTTGGATGTAGTGCAAATTGTAGGTGGAGTTCACTTAATAAATAGATAAACTGATGAGTGGACACATGGCACAGGAACTATCTTGACTTAAGTTGAGCCCATTACATCTGAAAACTCCTCCCTTGGTGAATACTGATGTTGCAAGACTTTTAAGTTTTGGGTTCTTCACAACTGGGGGGGTCTATGTTCTCTTCATGCTTTGTTTTCATTTTTATTGTGCACATTTCAGGAGACCCATTTCCCCGAATTCTAATTGACATTCCCTGTTGCATAATGTTTCTAACTGACTGATCAGGTATCAGAGATAGAGTTCGTTGTGTAAATGCAGTCTGAATAATTCATACAAGGCTGTGAGATAGAGAAGGAACGGGGCATTTTAGAAATCAGCTCACTAGGCCCCTGACCATGAATAATTGATTTGAACTGATTAAAGTTTGCTGTGATTACCCATCACCTCCCCGATAGATAAAATGCCACACCTGTGTTTACTGTCTCTTTATTCATTCTCCTCCTTCTCTCCTTGTTTCTGATAACCACATGTGGTCACACTGTGTGTGCTGGAATTTAAGACACTTCAGCGTTGTTGCTGTCGCTCTTGTCAGTTGGATTTCCAGGAACTTTTGTAATTTGAATTTCCTCTTCTCCGTGTGCATTCATAACAATCCTCAAGCTAAATTCAGTATAGTTTTGTTTGTATTCAGGCAACTCTTGAAATGTGAGACTTTTGTATTGTAATCTTTTCTTATAATCGCCATGACATAGTCGTAGAACCAACAGTAGCAACCTACTCACTGCATAACACACACATGCTCGCAAACAGATGGCAGGTTCATTCTATGCTGGGGGTCACTTCTCACTTCTCTTAACCTTCAAAGTCTAGCTGGACGGCACATTGATCAGTGCTACGGAGACGAAGAAAAAAAAAGTGTGACAGAGAGTGACTTGAAGAAGAGGAGAGGCAGGGAGCAGGAAGGTGTATGGGAGAGTGACAGCTAATGACAATAGCTACAGTCTGTGACCTTTAGAGCGATCACACAAGCATGACGAACCAGGCTCAAGGTGACAGAAAACGGGCTACTTTTGGAGAGGATGAGGAGGACAACAAAGCTTTGCGTGTCTGTGGTTCAGCAGTCATGAAACATCAGTGCTAATGAAGATTATAGGTACACGGAGGATCAATTGCACTGTAATTTGTCAGAGGACAGTGGTGAACTGTGTGGAAGTGCAGGTAAGATAAATAAAACGCTGAGACAGCAACTGAGTAAGAACATCATCTAACTATATCAACAGAAGTTCAACAGTGCTGGACTTTACCCGTGATACAGGCTGTTCTCTCTATCTCTCTCTCTGTCTCTCTCTCTCTCTCTCACACACACACACACACTTTGCTGAATGGTACACTGAGAATCAGAAAGAAGAGAAGAGGTTTTGTCATGCATTTTCAGCTACATTTTTCACTGACGTTTTGATATTCAAACCAGATAGCTTGCATCTCCTTTAGTTTGGTATAAGTTCTTTTCTTTTGCATATTTAAGCCCACAACCTGAAAACTGCATGTGATCTAGTTTGAAATGTTATCAACCTTTCCCTGAGAACTTGTTTTGCAGAAGGTTCATTAGGAAACACCGCACTGAGATGCGTCATATTAAAAAATGTTCCTAGTGTTCTGGCCCCCTCGTTTGTGTAAAGATTAAAAATGACGGTACAGGTCTGAGGAAAGGTGATTCACAGAGTAGACCTGATGAAAAGGTCTGAGTGGGAGGAGGGAGCAAAGGGAGGTGTACAAGAAGGATGTGTCCAGTTCAGGTCCTTTTCAAGTGGCTGTACTCTGTGTCTCTACTGTCAACCCCGAGCAAACACCCCATCCTAAAAAGGAAGATGTGAAAAAACTCCCCGCTAGCATCACACACGGCTGGCTAGGGCCTCACTAGCAGTCCACTTGTCTGCTCTCCCCTCCACAGAGCCTTCGCAAGAGATGGGAGGAATACTAAGAGAGCAGGGATAGATTTTTTTCTGCTGTGGGTTGAGGAAGAGAGGGAAGGCTGTTGGAGGGTGGTGGGGTTGACTGCCCACATCAAACTCCCCTTCTTTTCTCTCGCCCCTTTCCCTTTCTCCTCCTCTCCTTCACATCTGCCTGGCTCTGGAGGGACCCTCTGTTTGTCAGCCAGGCAGTGGAGCATCTCCCTCTAACCCCACCCCCTCCTGGTTCTCTGTCTTTTCCCTTTTCTTGCTTCATCTCTCTAAACCTCCACCTCCCTCTTACTCTTATTTTAAGTCCATGTTTCTTGCTTTCCTCAGGTCTTTTAAACAGCCTCTCTGTTCCTGTAGGGAAAGTCAGCCAGATAGATAGAGCATGCAAACAGGGTGGGGTAGATGTGTTCTGCGTTTAAAGCAGTAAAATCAAATTGGTGCAAAGAAATATTAATACAGGTTTTATAAAGAATACTGATTTACTGGTGGCAAATCAAATAGGACAAAGTGGGAGTGGATAGACAATAGTGCAATACAAGATCTATGCAGCATTTCAACCACTGCCCCAGATTGCAGGTGTCTCGGCCATGTAGTCACTGGGCTATACATTAACTTTCACTTAAGGGGGATGTATGCCTTTTGACATGAAGGTCTGAAATAAAAGTTGTACCCTGTGATTCCATAGGGAGCTGTGTGAAATCCGATAAACTGCTTTGCTTTGCTGCCTCCTATAAACAATGCACAAAGCTGAAATGAAAAACAAACTACATTCTTCTTCACTTGCTTGTCCTCTACGTTCTTCTGTAAATATATTTTTTTTTTAAAAACTGTTGCTGTTTATTTTTTAATATATTCAATAAACTATCAGTGTTGACAGAACTCCAAACTAAAAACATCACATACATCTTTAATATTCTAGATAAGTAGAGCCAAGAGAGAACATATGGTTTAGTTTGTTTTAGTACTTTAGTAAAACCCATCCCTCCCATTCTGAATAATTTGAACCCTCTCTTTTATCCATGTAGATGTTTCCTTCCTCCACCCTAACTCTAATCCCCTCTCTCCCTTCCTTTCTCTCTTCCTGGCTCCTCTTTCTTTTTGCCTGTCTCCTTCTCAGGCCCAGTCAGCCTAAGCTTGCTCCACACGTGTGCTGCGATTAGAGGGGAATGTGGGGCTGAATTGATTTCAGACGCTGTGAGATGACAAGTTTGGTCTCAGATCTCCCTGTTTACATGTGACTTGCTGCAAACCATTCGTTGTCTCAACAAAAAAACCCAGAGAAAATAGGGAATCAGAGAAAAGGCACCAATGTTTCTGTGGTTTGTTTGTCTGTCATGCTGCATTTATAGGCTTCATTCATTATATTATGCACATCTTAATGTCTTGTGTGTGTAGAGGTCTGTGCAGCTTATTGTGGCACATCACTGTCAGATCAGATTGCCGAACATGCAGAAACAGAGGAGGGTGAGTCACGGTGGCATTTGGAAGAGACGTCTGCTTTCAAAAACCACGATGCCTCTACATGTGGCCTGCAGCTGCGACATTTGGACCACAAACCGCCACAAAAAGGAGATAGCTGGAGATATGGTAAGAGAGGGGCATTTACTTGAAAGCTGCTACTCAACATCACGCTGTCAAAGGAAAGTCCCTCTGCCGCACAACAAGCTCAACCCTCAACACATACAGGAGAAAACTGGCATGAGGTTCCTCTCCAAATATTTTCTATGTGCCAATGTCTTAGCGTACCCAATTTTCTCTGACTTTAAATTGCTTAGCTTGTTTCCTCCTATTCTTTGAGGCAGCTGACACAGTTTCAAGTGTCATGTATGATTTCTATACCAGTCACCTACCAGACATGGATCTGTTTGTGTTTCCTCACTGTCTTGAGCAGCCACGTATGTAGCACATTCATCCTTAAGGATTCTGCATCAGTGTTGTATATTGCGTGCTAGTGTCACTAAAATGTGGACATAAATGCCTGACAGTCTAGTGACTTGTCTGCCATGTCTTGTTAAACCACCTGGCAGCTTTTCCAAGACTGAGGCCTGCATCACATTCTTTTATACCACCAACAAACTTCCTTCCTCCCTGCAGCTATTTGTCTACCTTTCAATTCATGTCACCTTTCATTTCTTGCTATTGTTTTCAGCTGTCTTCTTGCCTGACCCCCTGGTCTCTCTTGAAAGATGCATGTGGATTTCTGGCAGCTTGCTGATTTTTTTTTTCCTGCCAACATGCCACGATTCTTTGATTGGCCAATGAAGTTCTCTTTGAAGCTTCCCTGCATCTTTCTAAACATCTCGGGCAACATCAAAGTCCACATATTACAAGGGGTCAGAGCTCAACTGGCAGCCACTGCAATGCAAGCATCAGCTCTCATTTTCCCCTTTCCTTCTTCTTTAGGGGCTTTGTTTATCTGTAGCACAGCTAAAAGAGAAGAATAGCAAACAGGGGAGAACGAGGATGAGAAGGAGGAGGCATCTTCTCTTCCTGCGTTTGTGTCCATCAGGTGTCATGGCTGCACTTGGCTTTCATGTTCTGTTTGGCTGAGTCTCCTGCTCCAGCAGACTTTGTTTCCTTGCTGAAAACCTGTGTCCCTCAGAGGCAGGAGGCACTCTCTCCTCCGCATCCATTTCAGTTCAGCTCAGTGTAGGTGCTCTCACCTTGCTGACATCAGCTCCTCAGCAGACACCTCTCGCCTGCGTGGACTCAGCTGGCTGACAGACAGCTGTCCATTCGGATAAACCAGAAGAGGACACACACTGTACTCTGAGTTACCGCCACTGCCTACTTTTCTAACACCTTTGCTATTGCCACCTCTTACATTTAGACGCTTCTACTGGAAGCATCTCACAAAACCTTCAAAAAGGAAGCATTGCTGTGACATCAGGTAATGTTTGTGTTTGTTTTTCCTGAGGTTTGATTTAAGGTCACACTGGTTTTCTGTTTTGCATTTTGTAGCTTTATTCCTGTTTCTTTCTTTCACACTGTTCGAAGTAAGTACAAAACATCCTTTTCGTCTGTTTATGTTGCTGCTTTGAATACTTTCACTTGCTGCATCTCAAGTGTGGCTAATTGTTGAGACTAATATAGTGGACATGGACGGACTCAAACACAGCTCGTCCATGTTTGATTACCACTGGAAGGGAAAATTGTTGCAGGGGCCCAAAACAAGCCAGTGGCTGATGAAGACAAATGCCCAAACACATGTTGGCAGAATTGCTTTTTGGTTGAGCGTGATCGGCTACGCTCAAGAGGGCGGAACCAGGAGTTGTGATTTATAGTTTTGTGCTGTCCCTCGACCACTATTGTCTGCTGCCTCCCACAACTGTAATTACCATGTGTGTCTATTAGTACAGTCCTGCTGCCCACAATGCACTGCATCGGCTGAGAGGAGAGGAGAGGAGAGGAGAGGAGAGGAGAGGAGAGGAGAGGAGGTTATCACTTTCCAGAGATAGTCTTGTTATTCAAACTGTGTTCTCTTCAAAAGCATGATACAGAGGAAGAATGGAGAGCAAAAAGACACTGCAGATGATGTGATAAAGGTCAAAAAGGACCGTTCTGAAAGGTTGAGGGGTATATTGAAAGTGGGAGAATAAGAACAGAAAGTGGTATCTTCTTACAGAATATGCTCATATATGACTTTATTTTAGTTGCTGTGATCACTATAAATACCGTTTTCACTCCTGAACACTATTCAGCTCTTAAGTCTTCTGTGATTCTGCAGACCTGCTCTTAATTGCATGTGGCTGATATATAAACTACACGAGGGTGCTTCTGACAAGTTTTACTTGGTTTGATTTACATTATGTTATTTTTATACATTCAATTCTATCATATCTGAATCCTTCTCAACTGCTCCAAAGTCTGGATTCAGTTTGCTTTGCCTCGGGCCTCACAGCATCTCCTAGTGGGCACATTGCCCGCTGATTTCAGCCTATGAAAATTAATGCTTTGAATAATGCGATCCAGTCAATACCTTCTGGTATCCTGACAAATAAGGGAACTTGACATTGTCTGCGCTTGTTGAACAGGTGGAGCTCTCTGCTGTGTTTCCATTTTTTCATTGCTGTTTAAAAGTCTGGGTGGGTGCACAGGCTACTACCCGCAGACTTTGATCACACATTTCATCACACATCTACCAATGCAGTTTTGTTTAGAGGGAATAAACCAGTTTTGCATTATCTAACTAGATTTCTTACATTACTAAAATAAATTTGCTTTGTCTATCTAGAAACAGACTGAATCACCTTTTCAGCTAGATGGCAGCTCAAAACCCATAATAAGACCTGACACTGTGTTCTGGTCAGTGTCGTTTAGGCTGTAATTAGCCTAAGGGTGTAAAGGGCACCAATGCATCAGAGAAGACTGAGAAGTAAGTGGAAACAATGATAAGAGTGAGAGGGCAAAAAACAGGTGGAGGGCTCAAACAAGTCAAACACTTTATGAGCCAATAGATAGAACATACATCACGACTGCAGAATCAAGTGATTAATTAAAATTAATTAATCCTTCCTTTAAATATTCTAAAAAGACTTACACAATTCACAATTCAAAAACGATAAAATTATTAAATAATCCCCATGTTTTTTTTTATTTATTTAGGGAAACAGTCTCCTCTTTAACCATGACAATTTACTGTCCAAAGCCTTAACAGAATAGTTTACTAGCCTGAGAGAGATTTTCACCCAAAACAGTACAACATGCTTAAAGAATTCAGCCTAATTTGTAGCTCTGCAAAGTATCACTTAGGCTTGTTCACTTTTTTTTGTTACACTTGTGTCACTGTTCAGGCTTGTGCACAAACAAGGTTGTTAAAGAACTGATTTCTAATATTATAACACAAAATAAATGCATCAAATTTAATTAAAACACATATGGCAGAAAAATCTCAAAATCATTCCAATATTAACTTTTCTCCCAAGATATACACTCATACACCCTGTTTATTGATATAAGCTATGAATCAACTCTTGACCAGGGTCATGCATCATTCATATTCACTAATTTATTCCACATTCCCCCCTTCACAGTTCACATAAAACAGCTGTGATTGAAGCAAATGTACATGCAACAACAACAATCATATATACCTCAACTCAATTATTTCATCCTTTTGTAAATCAGAATTCACAAAACCCTGATATCTCTATGTTATGTTAATATTAACAAATAATAATACAGGCAGCATTTCTGTTGTTTTAAATGGTTGAATCAAGAGTAACATAAATGATTGAGTTTCTGCCGAGGATGGGATTGTGCTTTATACTCTCATATGATAGCTCATTAGAGAAATAACCATGGTCTCAATTGATCTCAGTGACCACGAGCTCAAGTGGTTCAGGCTGAATTTGTGAGCCATTGATTTCTTTGGATTATTAAAGGTATGAGTATCTTACTATACAGAGAGATGTGAAAGCAGGATTACCAGGAAATAAAGGTATTGATTGGGTCAAGAAGGTGGGGCTGACATTTTAAATGTCGCCAGAGAGACATAAGAACAGTGACTGATTGAAAGACATGGAAAAATATTTTGTGATGTCTTATAAATGGCATTCTCATGTCTTTAAATATATATAATGCTAGTGTTGTGTTACAACAGACATACCCATAATATACTCAATTTTAGTGTTACTGCCATTTTAATACAGTGTTTGTCACGCCTGTAAACGACACCGTCATTTAAGCACCTGCAGTGTTGATTAGGTTCATCTAAATTCTGAGCATATATCTTCCTCCCAGAGTTTAATGTAATTGAACGTGCAAAGTTTTCTCCGTGAGGTTTTACACATTTAACAACTTTATTTACATGACGTTTTGAGCTTCTCATATCTAGACAGTCGAACTTGCATGCCTGTGTTTTGTCCAGCAGGCGTCGCTGTCGTCACGTCGCCCATCTTACGTCACGTGTGACGACAACCCCCGGAATACGGAAGTTCATCACTAATTTGTTGACAGATACAAGGATCCGTAATAACGTAATAGAGTATGTTTATGTACGGATGTGCTTTAACATGTTGTATTTATATTAAATGTAGTGCTAAAGATGGACACCAACGTCTGCTAAAATGTAATTAGATTCTGTTTTGCTTTATCTAGAGATTGTTTTAGCTGCCAGTGAAGTTATTTATTTTGCTGGTGTTCTTGCTAACTGACTGCTAACCAGACTGTCTGTTGTTTTAACAGAGCTGTGCTGATTAACCAGCTCCCACCCCGCTGATACCCTGAGAAAATGTCATCCAGGACTTTTGTCGCAGCCTCAGTAGTGAGCGTGTTTCTGTTGGACGCTGTGTTTTTTGCACAGGCGAAGGTAAAACCTAGAGCAGCAGCACACATGATGGATGCAAGCTGTGTCAGAAGGGACCTACTTAAACTGGTTGGCAATGTGTCTGCAGATGTTTAAAGGCATTAACATGGACCAGATTTTAGATTTTTGTTTAACTCAAACCCGGAGACTCCTCAATTACATGGTGTTAAATAACAAATCAGGCCAGTCAGTTTATTTTGGACAACTAATCGCTTTGTTAAGTTATGATTAATCTATGTAAAGCTTGTCACTACAATACTCTTCCATGTGTATGCTTTTTCAGTACATTCCACAAAGACAGAGCATCCAATAATATATTGTAACAAGTTCAATATCTTCTTCAAGGAAGAAGGTCCAGTTGCCACTCAGTAACCTTCTGGGATAAGAAATTGCTTCTAAAACGTCACATTGCTACTAACAGAAAGCTTTCATGCTTTAAGGAAAAACATGTGGAGCAGTTTACTGAGTTTGATGCCACTTTGACTCAGTTTTCTCGACCACCACAGAGTTTTGAAGATGTTCGCTGCAAGTGCATCTGTCCTCCATACAGAAACATCTCTGGCAACATATATAACAGGAATGTCTCTCAGAAGGATTGGTACGAGAAACCCTTTTAATTTGACTCAACTGTATCAGTGTTAGCAGACAATGTAGATACTCACAGCACAGATCTGATGTGTTTCACAGTAACTGCCTCCATGTAGTGGAGCCTATGCCAGTGCCTGGACATGATGTTGAAGCTTACTGTCTGTTGTGTGAGTGCAAATATGAGGAGCGAAGCAGCACCACCATCAAGGTACAGATGGACTTAAAATAGAATAGGTCATTATCTCTTTAAAGATGATCAGTTTTGTTTATTACTGTATCAAATAATAAATATAATAAAATAATAGGATAGACAAGTTTGCTATTTGAAGCTGATTCTTGTATTATGACTTTCTTCTTACTAAATGTTTGCTCTCTTGTCTATCACAGATAACCATCATCATTTATTTGTCTGTTGTGGGTGCACTATTGCTCTACATGCTGTTTCTGTTACTGGTTGATCCTCTTATCCGCAAACATGACCACTACACGCAACCGCTGCACAATGAGGTGGATTCTGAGGTAATCAATCATACATACATACAACATACTGTATGTGTGCTTAAGCACACGCAGTGACTGATTTTTCTGTTTTTCACTTCAGTGTAAAGTCCCTGATTGAATTAATTCCTGTTTTTGGTGCGTGTATGTTCAGGAAATGAGTCCGCGTGTGGACAGTGGCCAGGCCAGGGGAAACACAGTGCTGGAACGGGTTGAGGGAGCACAGCAACGCTGGAAACAGCAGGTTCAAGAACAGCGCAAGACTGTTTTTGACCGCCACAAAATGCTTAGTTAGATCATACAATTGACATTAGAACAGGTATTAGTGTAGGTACCTTTACTGAGCTCAACACTATCACACTGTCACTAAATGCACTATTAATAACCTCTTTGTCATTGCTGTGCATCGAACCTCTCCAAAAACAGCTGTGAAAAAACTGCATGTTTGCACAGGTCTAGAAAACATCTCAACCATTTTAACTGTTTGCAATGCGACATATGTGAAATGTCTTGATAAGTTAAGAATCTTTTTTTGTTGAGTAGGTAGACTTTGAACGGCTTTTAAACTTACTTATGATTTTTATTTATTTTAGCTACTTGCTAGTTTGTTGTTTAGCTATTGGAATAGTGCCAGGAACTAACCAACTATCATGTAAATATATATATATTTATGTTCATATTTAATGTTATTTGCACTGATAATATAAATGAAGGATTGTATATTGTGAGCCTTGTAGCTTTGACATTGATACCTTTAAGATAGCTCCAATATGTGCCTTTTCTGTTTCTCTCCTTGAATGGGTGAAGTTGTTTCACCAAACACCAGTGCAAAATTTGCTTTTTAGAGGTTTGCAATTCATAGCTTGCAAATCATAATAGACGGTACAGTGTGCAGAAGAGTTTAGTGGAACAGACTTTGACATGCAAAGAGAAAATTTGAGAACTGGACATTTATCAGAACCTTGACTCTCAAATGAATCTAATCTGTGCCAGTGGAGAATATCTTTAGTTAGTAAAACTAGGAACGATAGATAGCAGTTACATCTGGCAGAATCTGGATGCCCCGTGGTTCTGTATGACCCTTGTGTGTGTTTGGATTTAAGATCATGACATGCGAAGTCTGAATTTCAGCTTTGATATGATGGTATATAGCGCCTTGATACATTAAGTGACACACCATATAGCACAGCTTGTATCAGATGACAGTCAGAAAAAGTATTGGAACATGTGACTAAAAGGTGCTTTTTGATAGGTGTGCCCTGTAAGAAGAATAACTAGTAATACTCAGTACCTCTCTAATCTTGAGGTGACTACTCTAAACACAATATGCATTTCCTATAGTTAAAGGGAAAACTTCTAAAATGAAAACAACAACTAGATGAGGCTGCAGGAAAGATCTGGAAAAGCGAATCAGAAAATACATTTGCTTTCTCCAAATGTGTGTCATCTGAAACAAAATGTGTGTTCTTTATGTGTTGTTTACGGTAAAGAGGTATAAAAGATCAAATAAAAGCTGACATTCTTAATGTTCTTCTCATATCCATCATTTGATCTTAAAACCAAATGTCTTTTGTGAACAGCAGAAATACACAAATTCACCTTGTCTTTGCAAAACTGAGAGTTCTGTATATTGGCCATTTAATCCTCATGTTATACTGCTGAATCTCCTTGCAGGGTTTTAAATACGGCAAAGAAAGGTACACTTCACATTACCTCATGAACAATGTTAACTGCTGTTTTTCTGTATTTGTTTAATCTTTTGTATTTAAGTATGATTTCATATTGCTAATACTTGTGGTATTTATCAGAATACAGTATTTATCTCAGTTTTAGTACTGCACTGCTCATGTCTATGCATTCAGCCTGATGTAAAATAAACAAAATACAAAATAATTAGTACAAAATGTTGTTCTTTAGTTCAGATGTTTGGCATTATATCAGCAGTAGGTGGCGACATAGTACACAATATGATTTGGTCTAGAGCTGTATTTACCTTGTTTTAATATTTTATTATCAAAACCTTTAAAGAACGTGTAAGTCCGTGTAAATATGACTCTCAAAATGAGATGTTAAAGTCTTTGTATGAGAAGTAGAGATGTAGATGTGTCACAAGTCAGATCACATTTTCACTAGTACCCCCCATACTTTGTGTTCAAAAGACTCATATAAACATAAAAATATTTACTTTTATGCATATTATCAATTTGTGTTTCTTTGTACAGCTGGTGTACACTGTAGTGTTTGATTGTAAATCATTATATAGTGTTAATTGTTATCATATAAATATCATGTATCTTCTCACTAATATGATTGATCGCCCAGCATTAGGGATTCAGTACAGAAAGCCTCAAATGTAAATACACAGTGTAAACATTCCCTGTGTGTGTGTGTGTGTGTGTGTGTGTGTGTGTGTGTGTGTGTGTAAATGGCGCGTTTGCGGCTGCTTCTCTCGCTTACGGCCATACCACCCTGAACACGCCCGATCTCGTCCGATCTCGGAAGCTAAGTAGGGTCGGGCCTGGTTAGTACTTGGATGGGAGACCGCCTGGGAATACCAGGTGCTGTAAGCTTTTGCTTCTTGTTTTTTCCCGCTTCTTCTTTACACGTGTCAGGGGACGCTGCAAAAGTCCGACACTTTTACTTGTGAAAACACAGTGCAAGCATCATTTTGTGAGGCAGGAAATCCACACAGTAGATTGTAGTTTTCTTTCAGCTTGTGACAGTGAGCTCCCTCCTTGGCTGCAAGCGGAGCATTAAAATACATACAAGATATGAGCAAATGGACAAGCCCAGTCTAGTCTGGATGTTTTTGCTGACCCTGTGCGTCCCCTGCTTTTGTAAAGCTCTCTCTCCAGTGAAGTGGCAGCAGCAGCAGCAGCAGCGTCCCCTGACACGTGTAAAGAAGAAGCGGGAAAAAACAAGAAGCAAAAGCTTACAGCACCTGGTATTCCCAGGCGGTCTCCCATCCAAGTACTAACCAGGCCCGACCCTGCTTAGCTTCCGAGATCGGACGAGATCGGGCGTGTTCAGGGTGGTATGGCCGTAAGCGAGAGAAGCAGTCGCAAACGCGCCATTTATAGGCGGAGGTCTTTGTCACTGTTGCACGTGCGCAGCGCTGCGTGCCATTCACGCGCAGCCTGGAAAAAGACCGGAACCGCGTCATATGAGAGTGGCTGCCGATTTGAAGGTGGTTCCACAGCCTGTGCCTACTATCTAACACCTTCTGGTGTTTAATTAGCTGCCTTGGTTAATGGCAGAGGGAGCCCCGAGCCGCTCTGGTTGATGAGCGCCTCTGTGTGTGCGTGCGCGCGCGCGCGCGTGTGATCCACTCCAGTATTTAGCAGGAGAACAGCTGAGACTGTTTTGAAAGGGAGGGCAGGGACTGCAAAACTATTTCCCCCCTTTTTTGTGCTCTGCCCCTGCGACTGATGCCCGTCCCTAACCCACCCCACCCTTGATCCTATGTACTCCCTTCTGCCACCTTCTACCTCCCCCCAGCCCTTTAACCATCCCCAAGCATGGCCTGTCAGTGGTTCACAGTCTAAATTTAAACTAGAGCAGGGCCATCTGCTCTCCCAATGACTGGGCTCCTATTATTTTTCCCTGCAGAGGGGACTTTTTCTGTCAGAGGCCCTCAGTCAGGAGGAGAGGCCTTTGACTCTGTGTGAGGGACACAGAGTCCACGGGAGAGGGGGAGAGAGGCCAGCAGGGAAGCGCACACAAGATCACCAGGCCTGTAAGCGCAGGGGCCTTCACCACGGGAAGTTAGTTGTGCCTCAGTTTGGGATTATACTGTAAGAAAACACATTTTCCGAGACGGGAAGCTTGTTTCGAGTGGAGATATCAAGATGGCGGCGAACGCAGAGGCAGCCAAGCCTGTCATTATGAATGAAGAGGAGCTGAAGAGGAAGCAGAGGGAGAAGCTGAAGAAGCTACAGGCCACAGGGGGCAACCCTCGACCTGCAAGATCTCTCTTTCTCCTCACGCTCAAAAATCCTTTCCGCAAGGCCTGCATCAACATCGTAGAGTGGAAGTATCCTTTAAGTTTTACACACTTGCACACATCTATTGTATACAAAATCTGAAATTGACTTGAGATAGCGTTTCAGTCATGCTTGCTAAATGGGTAATTGGGCACGTTCTTTAGGAACAAGATTCCAAGGTATAATATAGAAAGTTAGAATTTATAATTTACATCTTTGCATGACCTTTAATTATTAGTCACCAAGTTCACCAGGCACAATTGAGCTATCTCTCCTGTTTACATGATCCCTGAAGTGTTAGGATGTCTATTATTTATCTGCGTCAGAGTCAAGTTTGCAGCTGTCACATATTCACCAAATGTGCAAAAAGATATCTCTCTGGTACCTCTATATGCTCAGGCATGTTATGAGTTGTTTACTGCAGTTAAACTACACCAGTATGTGGTTCTATAACATATATAAGAGCTGTATTCAGAGCCAAATAACAAAAATGATCAAACATTTTATTATAATTAAATATATGGTTTCAGACAATATTAATAACATGTTATTCATTTAAAGAATCACCAAAAACTTTTATTCCTGATGAGTCGCCTGTGTTGGGTCTGGTCATATTCTTGGGCTGTGCAGCTGTCCTGCGAAATCACAGCACGACATGATGCTGACCTGGCAGGGGAATTCTCATAGAGAGCCCCCTATGGATGAGAATGAAGCAGCACAGGGGACAAGATTACAACCTGCCGCTGTCTCGCTGCTAGACTAATGGGCTGTTTTGAGAATGATGTGTCAAGCAGCATTTAGGCACTGATCAGTGTTAGCAGGTCTGCAGAGCTATAGTACATGACAACTCACACAAATAAGGAAATAATGCATTGCTTTTCTAAAATTCTTACTTACTCTATCATTGTCACTCAGATATGAGTATATAGGTATCATTTGCCATCCTCTTCGTGTATTATTGTCATGATCCTGAGCTTCTACCTTCAGAACCTTCGAGATCATTATCTTATTGACAATCTTTGCAAACTGTATAGCTCTGGCTGTTTTCTTGCCCATGCCCGAAGAAGACAGTAATAACACCAACTCAAGCTTGGTGAGTATCACTACGAACAAACACACTTTAACTGTGACACTGACAGGTGTTTCTCATTCAAGTATTCCATCTATGATCTCCACTCTCTATTGGAACAATTTAATGCATTTGATTGCTTTGTGCCAGAAAAGTCAGATACTTTATGGATGGTCCCTAGTCAGCGCCAAGCCACATTTAATACCTGCAGACACAACTCAGTTCTTTATTTGGAGTCCCATCTGCGTCAGCACAGCACGCCTGTCACCAGATAACTATGCTGTTGGTTTATCCTCCATCTGTGACAGATTTGCCCCTCTCTGAACAGAACCTCAAAGTGAACGTAACAATAGGGCAAAAGCTTGAGAGTCATATGGGATGTGATGTGTGTGAAATGTTCACCGCCTATGGATTAAAGCTACACATTTCTAACATGTACAGTGATGTCTCATTACACTGTATGTCAAATATGCAATTTGAGTTTTTTTTAAATATTAACTGACGACTAAATGTTTTGACACACTCTCCCTGACTGTGGTATGAAATAGCTGGTGACAAGGGCTAGACCCAGGGGGGAACAATACAGACACTGGACTTTATTGGATGATGATGAAAAGTGTCTATATGATATGTTTGCTTTTGTACAGTGTACACGTCTGTATTTAATGAATGTCTGTGTTTGATGGTGGTATTATGGTATTATGGAGGCTTATGTGAGAAATTTGATATGTGGCTTGCTGTCTCTGACATCCAGTACGATTGCCAACGTAGAGCCAGAGCCAACAGTTACATACAATCAATCAACGTCCCCACACATAACTGGGTTAAAGCTAAGATCAGTATTGTTGGGACACAGCCACTTGAACTATACACCCTCGCCAAATTCATTAAGTCCTGAGCTCTTAGCATCTTTGCTTTGGATTGCTTTGAAAGACTACTCCCGAATCCTTCTTACTTTTTAGTGTGTCATTCTTCAGGGGTAAGCATTGTAGGAGGAGCTGGTAAACCTGAGCCCCCGTGAGTATTAGAAGTAGGTCGGCCCTCACAGCATCAGGTGGACACAAGTGATCCACAAATGTTGTCTCGTGAAACGCACTCGGAAAGTTGTGAGAGTTTGTAATGCTGATACACCAGTGCTATACTTGCCCCACGTGGCATAATCTGAATTGCAAAATTGCTTATGTTCATAAATGCATTCATTATTAATCTTGTGTGGAAGTTTGACTTTGGAGGTTATAATTGATTAGGGGCTCGGGGACTACTGCTGGGTGATTTAGACAAACAGTACTGGCCTGATTTGTTTAAAAGTATGAAAGAGAAATAAACAGCATACATAATTTATAGTTAACCTAAAGTGAACTCTCCAGTTTTAATGTCATTTGATGGCAGGACTACATTCCCTTTGTGCTCTATGAAACCTCTGCAACATTTTACATCAGCACTGAAAAGAGAAAAAGCTAATGAAGACGATTTCATGTTGCTTTTGTTAGAAAATCTATGTAATGTGTAGTTGAGTGTTTTGATAGTCGAATAACACTACTAGAGGAAATATGACCATGCTCACTTCTGTGACAGTCTGCTGTTCATCCTCGAAAATATCAACCATGATATTTTGAAGATGATACACGTGAAAGAAAACTGATGCGTAAACTGTATTTACCCAACCTGACACGTATTATGTTAACACCTATGAAAAACAGTTTACTTTATGTTAAACTGTTCTCTCGGGATTCTTACTTGGTCAACTGTGTCTAAAATCATTTCATTATTTACCATGTGACCATGGACAGTGGTGGGAGAAGTACATTTGCTGAAGTAAAAGTAGCAATGCCATCCTCTAGTGAAGGTTGCTCAGGTTCAGATACCTGAGTGAAAGCACTTAGTAATTAGTCACACATCTGTAGGCCATCAGAGGCAGTGTAATTTGCATCAAAGTGAGCCAACAAGCTGTCAAATCTAATGCGTTCATCAAACACCAGAGACATCTATTACTATATAAAGCAGCATGTTATCATTAACTCCAATTTATCCATATTTTACCAAAGAACTGAACCTGCAGAGTATAAACCTTGTTTATTATAAATCTGGCTTGTGTTTGTCTTTCCGCAGGAGAGTTTGGAATATATATTTCTGGTCATCTTCACATTAGAGTGCTTTCTGAAGATAGTGGCGTATGGATTTGTGTTCCATGAAGGCGCCTATTTACGGAATTGTTGGAACATATTGGACTTTGTCATTGTCTTCATGGGGTAAGACGAGCTGTCGGCTGCAGGTAGTCACATGCACTGCTGAATGGCAAAGCTTTTCTTAAGCACTGTAACAGTCTTATAATACAGTATGTACAGACATGCTTTCACTGAAAAAGTAACACGTCTCAAGTCATCAACGCAACATTGATACCATTGCACTTATTCTTGTAATATCCTCTTTGTCTACAGTCTCTTCACCTTTGTTTTGGATACCTTCAATAAGATAGCAGATGTTCCGATGGAGAAGGGTGGAGGGTTTGACATGAAGGCACTGAGAGCCTTCAGAGTGCTCCGACCCCTGCGCCTTGTCTCTGGAGTCCCCAGTAAGAATGTGTGCTTGCTGTGTGTTAGCGTTTTAAGGGTCATGTTAATCAAAAGGCTACTTTTTAGCTATTGTTCCCCACGCAGGTGTTTAATTAGCCTTTCAAACAACAATAAAACACATATGGTATTACATTTTAAGTCACTGTATTATATTATTTGAAGGTTGAATATCTGTAATCTGGAGACATAGTGTTTTGATGCTTTGGTTTTATTGTACGCCATCAGGCCTGCAGGTGGTGATGAACTCCATCCTGAAGGCCATGCTACCTCTGCTGCACATCGCCCTGCTGGTCTTTCTACTCGTCACCATCTATGCCATCATGGGACTGGAGCTCTTCAAGTGCAAAATGCACAAGACCTGCTATTATACTGGCACAGGTCTGTAGATAGGGCAAATTA
Source organism: Microctenopoma stevenorrisi (assembly GCA_032270685.1). Lineage (NCBI taxonomy): Eukaryota > Metazoa > Chordata > Actinopteri > Anabantiformes > Anabantidae > Microctenopoma > Microctenopoma stevenorrisi. The sequence goes on along the minus strand of JAUMTR010000025.1, from coordinate 10,484,832 downwards.
GATCATGTTGTATGTCCTTTATATATTTTATAACATTTACATGTTTTATTTGTATATTAACTTCATATATCATGACCTGTATTTCCCCCAAACCTCCCAAAGATTATTCATATGTTCACCTTATTCCACAGAAATTTATGCCACAGCAGAGGCTGAGCTGCCTGCTCCCTGTGCTCAGGCTGGTAATGGACGCCGCTGCATCATCAATGGCTCAGAGTGTCGGCCAGGCTGGGAAGGTCCAAACAATGGCATTACTCACTTTGATAACATTGGCTTTGCCATGCTGACTGTCTACCAGTGTATCACCATGGAGGGGTGGACCAAAGTGCTCTACTGGGTGAGTAACTGTATGAACACTGTCTCAGTCGTGTGCTGATTTTAGTGTTGATAGATTTGTGGTCTGCCCACCATCACCTCGGCATTGTTCTTAATATGTTATGCTATTGTGCAAACCATACCCTCACACACTGCACTGAATGTGACTGACCTAGAGTCCTCTGTTAGGTTAATGATGCCATAGGGAATGAATGGCCTTGGCTCTATTTTGTTCCCCTCATTCTGGTGGGCTCCTTCTTTGTACTCAACCTGGTTCTGGGTGTGCTCAGTGGGTGAGGCAACTTATATTTGAACTAATTCTTACTGTCTACATCACATTCCCCACCTTGAAAAAATACTATTACACATGATGTTTTAGCCTTTCTTGATCTTGACGTGCGCACAGAGAGTTTACCAAAGAGCGAGAGAAGGCCAGGTCGCGTGGAGAGTTTCAGAAGTTACGAGAGCGCCAGCAGCTTGACGAAGATCTCCATGGCTATATGGAGTGGATCACTCATGCTGAAGTCTTAGATGCTGACCGAGAAGGGAAAGGTGAGTAAATGAGCGAACTCATCATTCATTCTTCTCATGATGAAATAATGTTGATTTACAACTGTTATGCTCTTTGTCAGGCCTGCTGCCTTTGACCAGTGGAGATTCGGACACAGACAGCCTGTACGACCTGGAAGGCAAAAGTAAAATCGTGTACTACTAGTGAGTCAACTGTTCTGTGAATGTGCAAATGTTTACATATATTATGGACAGTAGCTTGGCACAGAAAACCAGGGTTGTTCTTATGTTTAGCCGCTTGGCTCGTCGCTGGAATCGCTTCTTCAGGATGAAGTGCCTTGTCTATGTGAAAACCAGGAGTTTTTACTGGGTAGTGATGATCCTTGTCCTCCTCAACACCTTGACCATAGCGACGGAGCACCATCACCAGTCTGACTCCCTCACTTCCCTACAGGGTTGGTGACTAATATATAATGTATATGTATATATAGGTCACTATTGTTTAACTTAAATACCTCCCTACCTCTCCCAGCTTCATGGGTTTGTCTCTCTTCTCTTATCTCAACAGATGTTGCCAGTCGCGTTCTGCTGGTGCTGTTTGTCATAGAGATGCTTCTGAAGATGTATGCATTTGGTCCCAGAGCATATTTTATGTCTCTTTTTAACCGTTTCGACTTCTTCGTGGTGCTGTGCGGGATCCTAGAGATGATCATGTTGTCTGCAGGGGCTGTGGCTCCCTTGGGTTTCTCAGTACTCAGGTGTATCCGGCTGCTGAGGATCCTCAAAGTCACAAAGTAAATCCTCCCACCTCAATGTATTACACTGCATTTGATTTAACAGTAATTTACTTCAACATTAACAGCTCCTCTCTTACCTGTTTTGCAGGTACTGGACTTCTTTGAGTAACCTTGTGGCCTCTCTCCTCAACTCTGTACGATCCATTGCGTCCCTGCTCCTCCTACTCTTTCTCTTCATCGTCATCTTCTCACTCCTTGGCATGCAAGTGTTTGGGGGTAAATTCAACTTTGTAGACCAGAGACCCAGACGCAGTAACTTTGACAACTTCCCTCAGGCCCTCATCAGTGTGTTTCAGGTGAGGCAAGATACTGATTCATAAATGGTCCTTTTTAAAATACAATGGCTACTTTGGTTTTTGTTAGACCAGGTTCTGTGATCCTTAACTGAAGTTAAGTTAATTTACAGAAACAACATTTAACCATCTTTTCATAAATTATATTAGAAAACCACTGCCTGCTTTTCATCATTTGGCTTTAAGGTGTTAACAGGAGAAGAGTGGACCAACATCATGTACAATGGCATAATGTCGTATGGAGGGCCTGTTATCCCTGGCATCCTCGTCGCCATCTACTTCATTGTCCTCTTTGTCTGTGGAAACTGTATCCTTCACAATCATTCAGAATGTCAAAAATACAGTACACTGCCATGGTGTTAACCAAAATGCCAGTGTTTTTGTTTTTCTGACTTCAAAGCAAATAGATATCCTTCTCAATGTCTTCTTGGCTATTGCTGTCGACAACCTGGCAGAGGCTGAGAGTCTGACTTCAGCTCAGAAAGAAAAGGCGGAGGAGAAGTTGAGAAGGAAGATATTAAGGTGAATAAGGCACAGAGGCATAGATAAACATTGGAGTAGGTTGAATGAGCTGCTCTTATTATCCATTGCTCAGATTTCTTCCATTGTTCTTGCTTGTTTCCCCCCAGGTCCAAAATGCCAGACAAGACTGACGAGGAGAGAGAAAGGATATCTAAGAAACTGGCAGAGCAAAGGGCCAAGTTGGAGGGCATGCCCACCACAGCTAAGGTTAGTGTTCTCTCTGGTGTGATATTACACCCTTACTCTAAACACTGAAGCATAAGTAGTTATGTTAGTTATGTTTTTCTTTCTCAGCTCAAAATTGATGAGTTTGAGTCTAATGTCAATGAAGTAAAAGATCCGTTCCCACCTGCCGACTTCCCAGGTAACAGAAAACCGCTGCTCTAATTCTTTTACATCTCTGACCTCTGAACTATGTTTCTTACTGATGTAGTTGTAGCAAAATGAGGTCAGCGACTGCAGGAATTTATATTCATTACACTGGCAATTCTGCCACCTTGGCGATGTCACAGTATAAGTATAGTAACCCCTCATTATTATTAGACTCAGCCAATTGCCTGAGCTGAGTTTATAGCAGATTCTAAAGTTAGGCTGTTTTCACACTACTCTGGTGACGACCATATAAAGCACTATCACGGATAGCTGGGATAGATTTCCATTTTTCCAAAAGAGTTTTATTTAATTTTTAGTATTTTTTCTTGTTCTCTCTTTCTCTCCCAAAAGACTGGGACATGATTATAATTAGAAAGCAGTGCACTATAGAGTATCAAGTGTTTCTTCTTCTGCGTGGTAGGTGATGATGAGGAAGAAGAGCCTGAAATTCCTATCAGCCCTAGACCCCGACCAATGGCTGACCTACAGTTGAAGGAAGAAGCAGTTCCACTTCCTGAAGCCAGTTCCTTTTTTGTCTTTGGTCCCCAGAACAAGTAAGAATGAAAGTCCTCCTGCATAATACCAACATGCAAATACGTGTAATGCTGTAATAAAGTAGAAACAAAACTCTGTGTGTGTGTGTGTGTGTGTGTGTGTGTGTGTGTGTGTGTGTGTGTGTGTGTGTGTACATTTGTTTGTTAAATGGTTTCCAGGTTCCGTAAATTGTGCTACAAGATTATCAATGCCTCGTCCTTCACCAACTTAATCCTTCTGTTCATCCTGCTCTCCTCTATCTCCCTGGCAGCGGAGGACCCCATTGATCCCAGGTCCTACAGAAACCAGGTGGGTACAGCATTACACACACTAATGGACGTTAAACACTGAAAGAAGGTGGAAAGGGAAAGAATTAATTCTCTCTGTACCTCTCTGCTAGATCTTGGCCTATGCTGACATTGTGTTTACAACCGTGTTCACGATTGAGATTGTGCTAAAGGTAAACTGATATATTTCATGTTTAGCTGTATTTGTGTTTCATTGTTATTCATTTTTTAATTTGATATACCAGATAATAAATACTGTTTTCTTCTGAAACTGATGATTTCAAGAATCAGAGCCAAAATGTCAGTGTTTGGTGGTGACAGCATGATGCACATCACAAGCAAGAATAAAATCAAATTAAATTAAATTAAAACCTTAAGAAAGGAAATAGACCTCTCTAAAGGAGATAAGTCAGTGTTTCCACTGAGATTCACAGTGATAGCAGCATTGTAAATACTACATTTGGTGATAATAATCATTTTATACTTCAACATTTGGTTCTTCTGTTAAAATAACTGATCTTTTTTAATGAGTATTCTTTATGTAACTGACAAATTTGATTGACAGATGACAGTATACGGAGCATTTATGCACCAAGGTTCCTTCTGTCGTAACTCTTTCAACATTCTGGATCTGATTGTGGTCGGGGTGTCCCTGCTGTCTATGGGAATGGAGTGAGTTGGACTTTTGAAATTGTCAAAATGACTATGCACCAACTCCACTTTTAGTTTTTCCTTACATTTCTTTTTTTGTATTCCTAAATGTGCAATTACTGCTTTTTGATATGTTATATGCAGATCCAGTGCCATCTCTGTAGTAAAGATTCTCAGGGTGTTGAGGGTGCTGAGGCCTCTCAGGGCCATCAACAGAGCTAAAGGGTTAAAGGTAAAACACACGCAGAACTTTTTAACTAGTCAAATTTCAGGTTGTATAGATGAGACAGTGTTGCGTACAACAATGTTACCCCAGCTCCAACAAACCCCAGCATTCAAAAATCTACTTACAGCTTTTGTGTATATGTTCTAGTTGAAGTTTACTTAATGCTGTTATAGGTGATATTAGCTTCTTAAAGTACTTGAGGGAGCCCCACTCCTTTAACCAATCAAAGCATTGTAATCATTTCTGCTATTTTAGTATGTTTTCTATCTATTTTGTTATTGTAATTTGATGATGACTAATACCTGAAGGGTTGTGCAGAGCGTAGCAGAGAGTAGAAGAGTATAGCAGAGCAAGGAGAGTGAAGGCTGAGCGAAGCAGAAAGGATTGTTTTATATGTACATTATGGATTCTTATTCTTATGCTTAGGTTGCACATTGATTTAAGTAAATGTACAAAATATTATTTGCAGGTTAGACAAGTTAAAGATTTGTTCTGTAGATAAAGGGAACATGCAACACATGTAAGTATGACAGGACAAGTGGTCCTGAGATGATTGATGAACTCAAAATGCAAAAACTTACTGCAGTACATATCTACATTCCCATATACATGCACCTTGCTTGTGTGTGTAGTAACTGTTCATTTGTCTCTGTTAACAGCATGTGGTCCAGTGCGTGTTTGTGGCCATCAAAACCATCGGGAACATCGTCCTGGTCACCATGCTGCTGAATTTCATGTTTGCCTGTATAGGAGTGCAACTCTTCAAGGTAGATTGTTTAAAAGAGATGATGCTGACACCACATGTAGCATGGTACATGCACTTTACCTAACTGTAACTGTATTTTATATGTTACTAATCCTTTTTCCTTTTAGGGTAAATTCTACAGCTGCACAGACCCATCCAAAGTGGCGGAGGAGGATTGCCAGTGAGGCAAACATCATTCACACCATACATTTAATTTCTGAAACCTATAACACTGCTTTAGAGTGACCATCCACTGTGTTCTCAGGGGAGCCTTCGTGAAGCACATAGAGAACTCCATACAAGACACAGTGGTGGCTAAGAGAGAATGGGTCAACAGTGACTTCAACTTTGACAATGTGCTCTGCGGCATGCTGGCGCTGTTCACTGTTTCTACATTTGAGGGCTGGCCAAAGTAAGCACAGCATACATCAACTAATTACATCTGTGATAGGATTTCCGATTGAGTTAGATGACACAATATCTTTTTATGTGGATATTGGGTTGCATGTAATTCCACTGCCTGGAATCAGAGATGGTAAAAGAGGCAATATTTATGTTTTAATCCACAGAATTATAGATTTCATCTTTACAAATTATACTCATTGTATCTCTGATCTATGTCCTGGCTATTTGCTCTCCTCTCTCATCCTCCCAGACTGTTGTACAGAGCCATTGATTCAGACGAGGAAGACATGGGTCCCGTCTTCAATAACCGTGTAGAGGTGTCAATCTTCTTCATCATTTACATTATTCTCATCGCCTTCTTCATGATGAACATTTTCGTGGGCTTCGTCATCGTCACTTTTCAGGAGCAGGGCGAGCAGGAGTATAAGAACTGTGAGCTGGACAAGAATCAGGTACACGGATAGATGAAGGTGTTTGCTAAAACACGTTGCTCAAGTGCAGAACGTCTAATTCTTTTTCATAACACCACTTTCTGTTTGCGTTGTCCCCACTTTAGCGTCAGTGTGTGCAGTACGCCCTGAAAGCTCGGCCTCTGAGGTGCTACATCCCTAAAAACCCCTACCAGTACAGAGTGTGGTACATAGTCACCTCCTGCTACTTTGAGTATCTCATGTTCTTCCTCATTATGCTCAACACCCTGTGTCTGGGGATGCAGGTATGTAAATGCTAAACCTAAATACATAAATGTGGCCGCTGTGATATATTGTGTGTTATAATATATCATTATATTTTGATGTAAAGGTAAACTGAGTGTTCTTGTGCCAAAATCACAAGGACTCAGCATTTAATTAATGGGCATATGACCATGTGAAGCAGTATTTAAAATATGGGACACTACAACTTTCCACTAAATCCCAGACTAATTATTTTTGTGGGGATTAGGAGCATGCTTATACAGAGTGTCCTAATTTTTTTTTGGCAATTAATTTACAAAAGCTTGCTCTGCATGTAAAACCTAAGAAAAAAATGAATTGTAAATTTTGTGCTTTCATCTACCTACATTTAGAAAGATCGAACAAGACGGTACATTGATGAGATCAAATTTAAATGTTTCAACATGGGGCCTGATGTCTTTATTCTAAAAAGCTATTCATAGTTAAAATGTGCTGTGATAACATGGTGCTCATTTTGACTTAAATGTCAAAGCTACAACACGAGTAACACTCCAATCCAATTTAATTTAACTATAGTAAAACAGCTGATCAAACACCACCTGCAGTAAAACTGTGTTTTTTTGTAGCACAATATCAAATTAATAATTTTAATGTGTTGAGAATAATATTTGCATTACTTTTTGAACAGCACTGTAACCAATCAGATCATGTGACCAAGCTGTCAGACACTCTGAACTTGATCTTCACCGTGCTCTTCACCGTGGAGATGATTCTCAAACTTATGGCCTTCAAAGCGAAGGTAGAGGCTCCAGCATTTGTTGTTTCAGTCATTGTCCACGCGCACACATTGTCCTTCTGTCTCAGCACTGCTGTTTTCTGTCTGTGCAGGGCTACTTTGGAGATCCCTGGAACGTCTTCGACTTCATTATCGTTGTGGGTAGTGTTGTTGATGTTATCCTGAGTGAAGTCGATGTAAGTATAGAAAATACATGTCTATTATTTTCTATTCTAATGAATTCCACAGAAAAAAATCTCAGTGCAGCAGCGGTATATAAGGTCACTTGAGTTCCCAGTCGATTACGTGGTCTGAACTTAAATCACTGAATGTCTTTATTCAATTCTCTCACTTGGAAGTACACGATCATGGCCCAACAGCTGATTGGTGCCAACAGAACTAGTTCACAGAACATGGTCAGTACTGTTGTTGGCCATCCTCCTCACTCATTTCATTCCCACCATCCAGCCCTGTACAATCTCAACCTCATTTCCATCACAAAACCACTGCTTTCCATTATTCCATAATTTGTAAATGTTGTTTGAGCACTTATAAAAGCACAATATCTGTAAAGACTTCAGTGTTATGTCATGTGAAAATGCTACACTCTGGCTTGTCACAGACTTTCCTGCTCCTGTTACACTGCGCTCCTTTTTTTATCCACATATCGCGTCCTCTCTTTCTCCTATTCTTCTACGGATTTATCTTTATCCTTTCCTTTTTTTCCGATTCCCATCAACTGCCATTGTCCTCCATGCACCTCACTCCTCATCTGTCTATCCTCCACAGACTGCCCTGGCCTCCAGTGGAGGACTGTACTGTCTTCATGGCTGTGCTGTAAATATCTGATCTGCACTGCACTGCACTGCTGCATGAGCCTTACTGTGTGAGCACTCCACCATGTTATCTACTAAACTCTAGCACTACCTTACTCAACTGTGTGTGACTCCAGCTGCTGGTGAAACATCTGTTTCATCTTACAGTGCAAAAGTAATATAAGAAGGTGTTTGCTATAAACAAACAGGACTACATTTCAGTGCTATATGTAAAACCATAGCCAGTAATAATAATGGTTGGAATTACTGAAAACTGTTAATATGTTAAATATTTTGTCAGCAATGTGTGTTTATAGTGTTTGTTTGGCATGAGTTACAATGTGCTGAAGCTGTTTCTTCTAGTTTTCAGTAACTAAGACCTGGAAGCTTTGTAAGTTATTTAAGGTGGAAAACATGCCTCTAATATTAACCCTAATTATGATTAATTTGACCTTCTCCTATCCCGCTATTGTTTAAGTGCTTAGACATAGTATTCACATCCCTTCGTTTTTTGCACACATTATTTTACACATTAACTTTGATAAAACTGGTGTTTATTCCATCGATCTGCATCAACAGTCATGACATAATGACAAAGTGTTTGTAAATGTATTAAAAATCTGAATTTGAATTTTTTCATTTATAAAAGTATTCACACCTGAGTAATTAGTAAATGACACATTTCAACATGCATATAAAGTGAAGATTTATGGACAAACATGGCAGATTTATCAATTTTTTCACACAAAGTGTAAAAAAGATGAAGGATACTGAAAATTAGTACTTAAGGAAGCAGCTGCATGTGCCTCATATTAATTCTATTATATTATAACGTCCTTCAAAAAATAACTAATGTAACTACAGTTTGTCATCTCTTCATCTACTTTGTCCAGGAGACAAATCCTATGCAAGAAATAGCGGTAAGCCCAAATTTCCTGCACTTTAAACCCTTTACTGTTTTGTGTTTTCAAGTTTTTATTTTTCTCAAATGCTCTCATTTCTTGTTTTTTTGGGTTCATAGGCCTCTGAAAATGCTTCGGTTTCCATCACGTTCTTCCGACTTTTCCGTGTCATGCGTCTGGTTAAGCTGCTGAACCGCTCGGAGGGCATCCGTAACCTGCTATGGACCTTCATCAAATCCTTCCAGGTTTGTTTTAATAAGAATAATCCTCATCATCATCATTTAGTCTCTCCACTTAGCTGCTCTGTGGTGTCTGACTGTTGGATTTTGTCTTCAGGCTCTCCCACATGTAGCCCTGCTCATTGTGATGCTCTTCTTTATTTATGCTGTCATTGGAATGCAGGTAAAATTTTCTCTTAAAAAAATAAAAATGTATAGTACAGTTTATTTCCTTGCTAGTTTTTTGATTTGGAGAGTGAATTTACGGTATGATTCAGATCTTTGGGAAGGTAGCCTTAGTGGATGGCAGCCAGATCAACCGCAACAATAACTTCCAGACATTCCCTCAGGCTGTTCTGATGCTGTTCCGGTGAGTCTGTGAGTTTCACATGTCTGTGGATGTAAGTTCATGAACAGAGCAAACTATTCACTGTGGTTGGTCTCCAGATGTGCTACTGGAGAGGCTTGGCAGGAGGTCATGATGGCTTCAATGTATGGGAAGAAATGTGACCCCAAGTCTGACTTCCTGCCGGGAGAGGAGTACACCTGTGGGTCCAACTTTGCCGTCTTCTACTTCCTCAGCTTTTACTGTCTCTGTGCCTTCTTGGTATGAAGCAGTGGGACAATCTACACCTGGCTTTTGACATAGTCGCCATATGTTTTAGTTAATATTTTAGTTTAAATAAACATTGTGCTTTCCTGCATACTTCAGATCCTCAACTTGTTTGTAGCCGTCATCATGGACAACTTTGACTACCTGACCCGTGATTGGTCTCTCCTTGGTCCACATCATCTGGACGAGTTCAAGAAGATCTGGGCTGAATATGACCCTGAAGCCACGTGAGCCTGAGCACTAGAATAAAGTCCACGTGGGAAATATGGGCAAACATCACCATCACTGTAGATGTTTCTCATTTCTAACAGGGGAAGAATCAAACATCTGGATGTGGTGACGCTGCTGCGACGCATCCAGCCTCCACTAGGCTTTGGCAAGTTCTGTCCTCATCGTGCTGCGTGCAAGGTACAGACGGAAAAAAATATGTGTACATGATAAAGTTCATACAGTAAGAGGAGTTGAGACAAAGGTAAACACAGAAAATGGTTCTATTTTGTCTTGACTGGAAATAACATGGAAATAACTGGAAATAAGAGGATTGCGATAGAGATTTGAAAAGAATACTCATACAGTGTATATATATATATATATATATATATATATATAAATACATTTCCAACCATTAT
>JAUMTR010000025.1:10429850-10474449 GCA_032270685.1 Microctenopoma stevenorrisi | reverse complement strand
TCAGACAGTGTATATATATATATATCTATATATATATATATATATATATAAATACAGTTCCAACCATTATTTCTACAGTTGATTGGATTTGTTATTTACTACTATTATTTCATATTTTTCTCTTTTTCTGTCTGTACCAGCGTTTGGTTGGCATGAACATGCCTCTCAACAGCGATGGCACTGTTACCTTCAATGCCACACTGTTCGCTTTGGTCAGGACAGCACTCAAGATCAAAACAGAAGGTATAGAACTGAAGTGTGGGTCTTAAGTGTGAACATACGTTTCCTTCCGTTTTGATTGTAATTCCATTTGTGGTTTACTTTGAGCAGGTAACTTTGAGCAGGCCAATGAGGAGTTGAGAGCAATTATAAAGAAAATCTGGAAACGCACTAGTATGAAACTCTTAGACCAAGTCATCCCGCCGATAGGAGGTAAGTCAATGACCAGACATTTAATGAGTTCATGAAGTTCACCCTTACAGAGTAATCCAGCATATACCCACACTGACAGCACTGTCATTGATCTACAGATGATGAGGTGACTGTGGGGAAATTCTATGCTACTTTCCTGCTTCAAGACCATTTTCGCAAGTTCATGAAACGGCAGGAGGAGTACTATGGCTACCGGCCCACAAAGAAGAGCGCCTCAGGCCCAGAGATCCAGGTGAGCAGTCACTGTGGTGTTATGCTATGCAAAGATGTTGTTGGCTATCATTGTTTTCTTTTTATTGTTGTATCTTACAGTATTGTTCTTATCTAGCGTACGCATGATTTCATCTCACCTCTTGTGACCTTTCTTACACCAGTCCTCAGTAGCGCTGTAGTGATCATTCTGTCATTCTGTCTACGTGTGCATCTCCTGCTCATTTCTCCACGTCCTCCATGTTTTTCTAGGCAGGGCTGAGGAGTATAGAAGAAGAGGCAGCTCAAGAGATGCACAGGGCCATTTCAGGAGACCTTCAGAATGAGGAAGAGATGGACAGAGCTATGGAGGACGCTGAAGAAGAGCGCATTTACCACGTGAGAAATCTGCAATAAAGTGGTGTATTTCTGCACACATTGTGCATCATCACTGGTGTGTTGAAGACTTTTAAGTATTACACTGTTTGGATTCTGCCTATACATTTTACATTAGAGTAACTTGTCTTTATAAATGACCGTGGACAATCGTTTAGGTTTGTGCCTGCCTGATGCTTGTTTTGCAGCGTACACATGGTCTGTTTGGCAACCAAGTGGACTCATTCTCCACCGAGCCCAACAACGCCGAGGCCCCGCAGATGACTAGTCAGCGGCCCCTCCAGTTCTCTGAGAGCCAACCTGAGTCTCCACCAAACTCCTCTGCTCTGGTGCCCACTACAGAGTTTTTCCCCACAAACACCAACAACAATGCCTTTGCAGAGTGAGTACCAAAACTGCTGCTTCGTACCATGACGACACATAATCACGGTGAGTTTCTCTGACGCAGTCTTTGCTGTGTTTCAGATTTTCATTTGAAAGAGAAGGTAGTCCTGAGGAGTTTTACAATCCCAGTGAGGATGCAGAGCCAGGTCTAGGTGAGGACTTCTTCTCAGGTCTCAACATGGTTCCAATTTGTCCATATATTTGGAGCTCTTTATCAGTCACACATATTCACGTTATATCAGACAATAAAAACAAAAATATTTATAAATGAAATACAGTGTATATATGGTAAATATACAACAGATCATTAAAACAATGATGAGAATGGTTTAAAATAACTATCACAAGATTCAAATTGCTTGTTTTGGGCCAACCAACAGACCAAAGTAGAAAGGTTTAGTATCAGTCTAATAGTTTTCTCTAATTAACTTTTTGTTGCCTGGGAATAATGTTTTTCTCTCTTCAGACGTTCGTCACTCTTGGAACTTCACAGTGAGAACAGGCAAAACACAGGTACTATTATAAAGAAGGCTCGGTCATTCACTGTGCACAATGATAAACTGCTCATACTAATGCACGCATGCTTGCCTTTCTTTTGAAGCTCCCTTATGACCCAAGTTATGGTGACAGTGAAAGTCAGAGCTCGCATGCTGCAGCCGATCAGCTCGTCCAGGAGGTAAGTGAGGGAGCGTCTCGACTTGTCCACCCTTTTCATCACATACTGGTTAAGATTCTGTTTTTATTTTTTGAGAGTAAACCCAAGAGTTCAAGAGAAAAAATGTCACATAGTTACTGAGTTTTGAAAAATTTCTTGCAAAATGATTTCCCAGTGCAATTTATCGAGAATAATGTGCAATAAGCCTTATCCTCCATCTGTAGAAAAAGAAATCTTTCTATCCAACATAGTTTCTTACTCTCTTAGCTCTATAGTCTTCTTGAAATATTAGCAGGGTAAAATATGACATTATTGCTAAGGCTACTCAAAGTTTCAGCTACAACACAAAGTTCAATACAATAGTTGGTTTAAGCTTGTAGTTAGTAGTATGAAATTTTTAAATTGTTATTGTATGTAAACAAAAACACTGTCTTTTCTTCCAGGCTCTAGTAGAGGGTGGTTTGATTTCTCTGGCCAGAAACCCCAGCTTTGTCTCTGCGACTAAGAAAGAAATGGCTGATGCCATGCACATTCCCATCTCTAAAATGGAGGGCATGGCGCAGGGAATCCTCAGCAAACGCAGCAGCAGCATCACCTCTGTCAAAAAAAGACGTCCCATTCCCGCTCCTCCTTCTGTCGCTGCTGCAGCAGCACAACAGATGAACCAGCCAGATCCAGCTGTTCGGAAAAAGAGACGTCCCATCCCTGTGATTCCCTCAGTACAGGAGCCAGCTGAGGCCGACTCAAAAGTTTAGAGGCTGCTTTACATGGTTATTTTTACATTAGCAGGTGGCTTCATGTTACCTCATGTTACCGAGCTTGTCCCTATGACAATTTCTATCTACTAGCCTGGCTTAAGGCCTACAGGCAGCTTGACTCAGATTTTCTGTATTGTCAAGTGCGACTGAAACTTAACTAAGACAAAACAATATATCTGATATTATCTTAATCTTCAGATGTATTGAAACTAATAAAGAGTAACTTGTCTCAGAGTGAAGAGATTGACGCACTTCTTTTGTTTTTTGAGGTTATCCATTCCACAGACTTATTGGATAACCATGTGAGTCAGAGGAGTGTCTTATTAAGGCCCCACTGAGGGAGGCAGGACAGTGAATGTGGACAAAATGTCTCAGGTGACTTAGGACCAAGGAGCAAGCAGTTGTTTTTGTGCTGCTGTTCTTTGAGGACAGCCTGGGGAAAAAAACACCACTGAACCTTTGCGAATCCACACCCAGGAGAATTTAACTGAGTACTGGTACTGACAAGTTTCTGTTAGCGGAGCAGTGTCCTCTGCTCCAATAGGACTTGCTGTCTTTTAATACTGAGATTTTCTCCTGCTCCCAACTGTTAATATTCAGTTTACAGCAGAAGAGGAAACTTCTTATTACTCTAATTTTGGGATACATAAGTAGTTCTAGTCTATTATAAGCAATTAGCCAAATATTTATTCGATATAACAGTGCATGTGATTTATTTCCAAGTCACTGTACTGCTACCGGTTTTTAAGTGTTTTATTTTGATTTACACGTATATTTTGGTGCGCGTTACCTAGTACAGAGAATGTTTCTTCAGCATACCTGGAGTATGGTGGATTAAGCTTGAAAGCTTTTTGATTGTAATTGCATAGGCATAATTCATTGGACTATTTTGTGCCTAAATGCCAACACATACAGACCTTCCAAAGGACAGTTGTTTCTGTTTTTACATTGTCCTCAGATCAGCCTGTGTTTTATTGTCATAAATGTTTTGTTTCAAGGTTTTGGAGAAACTAGGAGTTTGACACTTTTAGCTCAACTCCTGATGTTAATTCTCCTTAACTTCCAGATTTATGCCATTATGGTTGATTACAATGGTGTTTTCCCAACTGGCAAAATAAATCACTAAAATAATTCCTGTTAGATTTCTTTGTGTGAGCAAACCAAAAGTAGATGTCTGACAGCGCAGACTGGGACTTACAAAAGGAAAGAAGTCCTTACACAAGTGAATTTGCTACAGCAAATATCAAGACTTGAATTAAAAATACCTGGAAATGCAAGATAGTGTGAGGAGAGCCTTGATGTGAAGATAGATGGAGGCTTTGGATGTTGCCCCTCTTAAGTGTGAAAACTGAGAACCTCTAAAAATAGTCATGCCTAGCAAAGCACACACCCCCCCTTATGGAATGGAAACTTATGCAGCAACATGTATGCTGCATTGTGGTGGGTTCATATCAAAAGGTAAAAAAAAAAAACAAATGCACCATAAAAAGAAGTCCTTGAATCAGAACAGTGATTTCAATACCTTGAACTTTTGCTTTTCAAAATAACAAAAAGTAAACAATTAAACTTAAATAACTCCATTTTTATTTAGCGAAGCAAAGCTATCAATAAGACTGACTTGACAAAACACTCAATCACGTTGAGTTTGTCGTTCGCCTAAGGCCTGATTCTGAATATCACTCAGGGAATATAAAGGTACTGGTTATTCTTACAGCCATATTTCTGTTGACAGTTTTGACAAAGCTCCATGATCTCGTTATAGCACCGCCAGTTGCAGCTAACCAGTGTTTTTATTTAGCTATAACACACGGGAATGTATCCAACAGAGTTCAACAATAGTTTCCTGACTAAGCTTTAAAAAAAAAAAACGTAGCACATATGAAAATGCAAATATATCTTTCAGTAGACACAACCGAGGGAAGGTAAGGGTTTTGGGGTGCATCATTGAAAAGAGTTCCATTAACATTATAAAACATCATTCAGGTAAATCTGACATGATCATGTGATACAAATACAGTCTGTTAAAAAGGTTTGCTTACCATTCTCAGTCACTTTTAATTCATTCATTTTTGTTGATTATTATGATAACTCATGTAGGGCCAATTGAGAAAGGGCTGTTTTGTGTAAATATACATACTTCCTGGTTGTCACAGTATATAAAGAGCAACCACCCAATAAAAAAACTCACTAATTCACTAACCTACCATATCCAAAAAAAAGTACATAAACATAACAATGACAGGAAATAACATGTGGGACATAAAGATGTGACTATAGAATACATCCAGGGGAAGTAAGCAAGTAAACACCCAACCTGCCAAAATGTGTTTTCAGTGCCCTTCTATTCATTGGGATTTGGATTGGCATCAGGATACTGAGACAGGTCAAAGGTTAGAACTTTGCTGATGACACAATCTCCTTGCTGTGGGTGGAGGACAAGAAAAAACAATCTGTTAATTAACAGCATCTTTGGGTTTATCCACATAAAAGTTGCTTTAGTTTTATTTGGCTTAGTTTCTGCTCGATCAACAATGAACCAAAGTGAATTTCATTATTAACACTTATGTTCACCAATAGCTTTGCAGAATGAAATGTCAAGAAACTGATAAATGTGAATTGTCCAATTTCTCAGCGATGACGATGCCTGAATGCTTAATTGTTTGAGACAATGAACGACTGTCACCAACAGTAATAACAGTTCAGTTTTCAGTCAAAATAACCAATTTAATATACTGTGAAAATAATCTGTAGTTTAGAAATGTACAACTTAATCTAAAACACAACCACATTCTACCATCCATCCTTTGCATGAAAAAAGCATTTAAGACCTCTGTGAATTGTAGTTTTTAAATTTTAAATCTTTTTTCAATGGAGTGGATAATAATGAGAAACACACCTCTGGATAAACACCAATGAGTGAGTCTGCCTTGGTGTAGAACTCCTCTTTCAGAGAAATGACAACCGCCTGGAAGTTCAGCACTGACTGGTCTTTGATATAATTGGCCACCTTGAGGATACAGAAAAATATGGAAATTTATGTGAGGATCAGCATGCATAAATATTCACTGTTTAATCATATACACTCCAGCTTAAAAAATGCTAGATCAGCTAAATCGTCAACAGACCTTGCCAATGTTAGTGTTGTCCAGAGCAGCATCAATCTCATCCAGGACAAAGAAGGGCGCAGGTTTATAGCTAAAGGCAAGCAGCAGAAATCATGTTAACAGCATTCCATCTACTCTTAGGTAACTTGAGCACATATCTAGAATCCCTCCGCCGTCTTCCCTCCTTGTACCTGTGGATAGCAAATAGCAGAGCCAGGGCAGCGACCGTCTTCTCCCCTCCTGACAGGTTGTCCATGGGTCTGAACCTCTTTCCTGGTGCCACGCAGTTATAGTTGATGCCATCTAGGTATGGCTCCTCTGGGTTTTCTGGGCCCAAGAAAGCCTACAAGAAAATAAAAAAACTTATGTTCGTGTGATTTGTGTGTTACCAGGCTGAGCATATGCCACACAAAGTACTGAAATTATGTTGAAGCAAACCTGAGCACTGCTGTTGCGTGAAAGGGCCTTGTATATCTCATCAATGTTGGTGGCCACAGACTCAAAGCAGGTGTTGAAACGATCAAATCTTTCCTTCTTGATCTGCTCAAATGCTTGCTTGGCCTTCTTGGCTCTCTTACGAGCAGCCTCAAACTCTGACAAAAGAAAAACACAACTGTAAGATCAGATATGACATTACCAGCAGTTCTAAAAAGTCACCTTAGACCAGCATCCTCCTTCTCCTTCTAACGTAACCCCTTCACCCTCCTGTCAACTCACCATCGCTGGTTTCTTGAAACTTGTCCCTGACACTCTCAAGCTTCTCCATGGCCTTCATGTTGGGTGCACTGATCCTTTGTAGAATGCTCTGCTGTTCATTCAGACGCTGCTGCAGTGTGTTTGTCTCTGCTTTGATCTCTTCCTCTGACAGAGCATCCTGCAGGAGGATAAAGACAGTTAGTTCAGTTCAGTGTACTTTAAACGGTGGGTTTATCATCTTTCCTGCAAATGTCTATCAACTACATAACTGTGTTGTTTCAGCTACTACGTCATCATTACCACCACCTACAAAACCAAGTAACACATATCCAGAGACCAATGCCTATCTAAAAAGAGGGAGAAGATTTACAGTACATTCAGACTGTACAAACCTTTATTGTGTATTTAGTTAGACAAGCTACCTTAAGGTCTTCAGCTAGGTTGCTGTAGTCGATCTCTATGAGAGCTTCTTTAGCGAGAACACTGCTTGAAGTCCTCTGGCTGCTGGAGTCCTCTGTCTGGGAGCTCCCCTGGAACAACACAACAAAAATTTCATTCTCTGTTTCAATGCCAGGACATAAGTCGTAGGTGAGGTGAGTGTGTATGTGTGTACCTCTCCCTGGCTAATGTCATCCATTGTTCCAGAACGAAGAGGCAACCTGATGTCCTGCATTTTGCAGGCTTGCAGCAAGTTGTGACGGTCACTGCGCTTCTGCTCTAGTTTGGTCTCAATGGCCGTCACCTCCTTCTGGAGCTGGGTCAACTCCCTGAAGAAACAAAAAACAAACATTTGTAGAACAACCTGAATAAAAGTTAATACTTAACTTAACTGTGTGTATGTCTGCAGCCACTGACTTGTTGGCGCCACCCAGTTTTTTGCGGATCTCCTCCATCTCATGGTTCTTGTCATTGACTTCAGATTTTTTGGTGAGGTGCTGGTTCTTTAAATCCTGCAACTGGGCCATTGTCTCATCGATGATTTTCATGTGTCTGTGCTCCTCCTACAGAAGAGTAAGCCATATGAGTGAGATATCATTCGCCAACAAAAAGAACGGAACAAATCATGTTTTTATTGACTTTTACCTTCTTAAGTCGCTCGATTTCAGCCTCATCCTTCTTGACTGTCTGCTCCCACATCATGACTTTCTCTTGATCCTCCTTCAGCTGGTTCTTCTCATAGTCTAACTGGATACCGAGACGGGTCTTTTGTGTCTCAAACTCAAGACTGCGGCAAGATTTTGGATACCAGGTTAGACTATACAGCACAGTGGGACCGTTTGACCGACAACATGGAAAGAACTGAACTAGTCCAGGACTTTCAATCAGCGTTCACAAAACTCACCGCTTCTTTGCTATCTCATTTTGCCTCTTGACCTTCTCCTCTTCAAACTCCCTGATGTTTCTCACTCCAATCTCTTTACAGAATTCCACAAACACCTCATCCTCCACCTGGAAAGTAAATTAAGTAAATTAATTTTACTGCAATAGCACTAATTCAGCGACCTGAAAAAGACCTCACTGAGTGTCTGTCTCACCTGGTTCATGCGTTCCCTCAGGTCATTAATCTCCCTCTCACGGGACTGAATGATTCGCTTGATGTCGTTGATGCGAGGGCCAAAGTTCGCTAGTTCACTCTCAAGCTTAGACTTCTCCTGCATGACAGAAATAAAATGCATAAGTCAGCAGCATTTAACTGCAAGAAGAAATATGGAACCATAACAAATAAGTACCTGCATGTTCAGGGAAAGGTGTCTGGTTTTTGTCTGCTCCAAGTCACTTTGAGAGTACTTGAGTCTCATCTGCAGACCATGAGCTTGAGACTGCACCTGACGCAATTCTGCCTCTTTCCTCTTGGCCTTCATTTGTTCCTGTAGAGAAAAACATACAGTAGAAATCATTGTGAGCGTACTAACAAGTGACAATCAGAGGACTACAGAGATCACAATCACTATCAGAGACCAAATATCTTAACTTAAATTTTGAACCATCTGGTTATCAACCACACACCCTGCACAAGTGTCCTTCTAGAAACATCAAACAAGGCCTAAAACCACAACCTCTAAGAGGGAAGATATTAACGTCAAAGTCACCTTGAGCTCATCAGTGAGTTTTTCCTTCTTTTCCTTTAGCTTATCCACTGCTTTCTCATCCCAGCGCCTGGCCTTGGCCTTTAAATCACTGGCTCCTCCAGAGATTACTCCAGACTTCTGGAACAGAGTACCATCCAGGGCTACTGTCTGGAAACGGGCAGAGAAGTAGAAGTTAGGTGGAGAACAGACTTCTCCTAAATCATCAGCCATGCATGTTTGCACCCCATTCCTCATATTAAAGTAAAATAAAATGTCGACAGCGTGTTGACAACCTAAGCCAGTCAAGTACCTTGTGTCTGTACGGCCCCCCAAAAGCGATTCTTCGTGCATCTTCTACATTCTCACAAACCAGGGCGTTGCCACATGCATACTGCAGGGCTTTCTTGATGTGCGGAGGCTCATATCGAATCACATCAATCACCAACTTGGCTCCTCGCAGTTCTCTCAGTTTCTCATCTGTTGGTTTCACCTTTGGGCAGACAAGAGAAAGCATACTTTCAAATAAAGTATTTTTAAAATTTCCACTGAATAAATGATATTGTCAGAAGGAAAACTGGTGCCTCCACTGACGTGGGGTAAGACAGTTACAATTAACTAAGATGGTTTGCAGTTAAACCGAGCATGTCAATTGTGCAGTAGCACTAGAGTAAATATATTTAAAAATGACACTGGTATCAGACACATTTTATGTGTCTAACATAAAAGTCTTGTTCCTTACTCAAATGTTATTGCTCATCTCACAGGTGGACCTATACTAAGTTCTCCGAAAGGCTCTGGGTTAGTTATCTGTACTTTCTGTTATTCACCTCAAGGTAGTCGAGAGGAAGGAAGGTTTCAGGCTCTCCTCTTTGTTCCTTGATGTACTGAATGCAATCTCGACCAGTCTTTTCCGAGTCAACAATAATGGCATCCATGTTCTTGCCCAACACTTTGGTCACAGCAATCTGATATTTCTTCTGCGTGGGTTGGCACAGGTCAATTAGACGACCATACTGAAAAAAGAAACAGCAGCATTGTTTTGATAAAGTGGGTTTAAATCAGGTTTATTCATTGTTCCCATTAAATATTAAAAAAGAAGCAATAGAATCTAGTTTCGCAAGAATACACAATTGCACTGAATTCTCTTAATGTTGCCTTACCACAGAGCCAGGGTAAAGTCTTTTGATACTCTCCATGATCTCGGCCTTGCGCTGCTGACGACTGTTCTCCTGTCTGTCAATTCTGGCATCTCCCAGTTGCTCCATTACCTACAGCAGAAGACAATAATAATTGGATTTGTTCTTAACTTTTTCATAGCTGACTTTTTCCACTTGCCAGACACAGGTGTAGCTAATAACATCAACAATAAGCGCACCAGTGACTTACTCATTACTGGCACAGAGAGCAATCATATTCATTATGGGTCACACTTTTCTCTGATGTGTGAAAATGAATAGACAAATCTATTCATTTATATGCCGGCATTTAGAGTCTCCTGAAGACACCCATGTTACCACAATTTGAAGTTGAAGTATTTCCTTTCTTTGCTTATATATTTATAGTCAGTACCTGGTTAAGCTCCATGTTGATTTCATCAATTCTTCTTTTGGCCATCTCCACCTCTTCAGTCAGCTCCTCCTCCATGCGTTTCTGCTCATCCAGTGACTGCCTGAGGCACAAAAGAACAAAATATGTGAATGACTGTGACTAATGCAAAAAGGTTTTTAATAATCGAGGTGCAGGATATGACAGTGACCAAACAATACAAATGTGGGAGCCGCATACCTGCTGGTGCTAATATAATCATCTAATTTTTCAATACGTTTCTGGTTTTCCTCAATTTCGCGGATCTTCTGTTTGATTTTGGCCTGGAAAAAAAGTTCATAATGTATGGTTGCTTGCATTCAAATCAATGCAAATATTGTTTCCTGCCACTGGAAAACCTGCCATCCTCTTATTTACCTCTGTCTCCACTTTCTTCCTCTCCTCCAAATCAAGGCGATCCTGATCAGCCTTCTGGTCACGGTTGAACTTCTCTAGCTCCTGTGCCAGTGTAGCAGCTCTTTTACTGGCTTCCTCCTTCAGACGATGGTACTGTTTGACCTGGAGAATAGAGAGAAGTATACGTCCTGTCAAGTCACGTTCACCTTTTAATCTGAATATACCAATGACAATGTCAAAATAAAAATATGAAACACACATACATATTACCAAACCACATGCATTTTATGGAGTTTGTAGAAAATTTATAAGAATAATTTAACATTAATTCAGTACAAATGACTTACGAATAAAACAATTACAATAAACCCAAATAACTGAGTGCCAGTAGTTCACTTTTATCAACTAAATAAAAACAAAAAAAGAAAACTTTTCGACTAAAATGCCAACATATCAGACCTGGTTTTCCTCTAAGGTGAGGTCCTGTCCTTGGCTCTGTGCCTCCTCTTCCATACGCTCCTCAAACTCTTGCTTCGCCACCTCAACTGCTCTCATCTCCTTATCCAGCTCATCCATGTCTGCCTTGCGTTTCTTGTACATCTTCTGTGCATTCTGCAAAGACTTGCGCGCTGCCTCAAGTTTCTTGATCTTATGTGATGTGTTTTCTTTAGCCTTGATGTATTGTGGCCTCTTTTGGTTCAATTCAGAGTCTTTCTCTCTGTGGATAGAATCACGTGATTAACAAAGCTCCAATTAAAATGGGACAAGAGCTCTGAATGTGCGTCATGTCAATGTCACCTACTTGATTTCTTTTTCAATAGTCTGTTGCTCCCTCATCAGCCTGCCCAGTTCCTTTTTCTTGTCCTTCAGCTCCTCCTCCACATGGTCCATCTTTCTACGGTCCTTATCAATCTCCTTGTTCCTCTGGCCCAGCTCTTTGTTCAACTTCTCAATTTCTGTCTCATTGTGATAAAGTTTAAAGAGCTGTAACTGAACACTGGCTCTGGCCACTTCGTCCTTCAGACGCTGATAACGTTCAGCCTGGTAGTGAGATGTAGGAGACAGTGTTAAGTGTTTGGTATAATGAGGGTCCATATAATGAAGACACTAATACATGAATGTATTCCTATTAGTATCTGAACACAGAAAACAAACCTCTTCTTTCTCTTGCTTGGCTTCTTTGCGCTCAGCAGCAATGTTTTTTTTGCGATGGTAATTAAATTGTGTGTCCTCTTCTGCTTTCACCATCTCCTTCTTCCTGCGGTCATATTCCTGGGCAAGCTCTCCGGAACGAGAGATCTCCTCAAACAGGGCTGTGCGCTCTTTGGGATTTTTCATGGCAATAGACTCCACAGCACCCTGGAGGAAAATAAGCAGGAGTGTGTTCAGTGTTCACAGTAGCAGAAAACATAGTTTGAACCTCAGCTGTAGTCACATTTACAGTTATGATGCCTAACGAATGCAGATGCATGACATATTAATTGTGCACTTAACAGTATACTACTAACCCAGCACCATAGCTATTTTGTTGACATCACTGTGAAGAGCAATGGTTCAGTACATGAACATTAGTAAACAACACCAATAAATACATTTAACATCTTTCACATACTTCTTAAAATGAGCTTTTTAGGATTTCAGTCTCACCTGAAAGACCAGGAAGTTTCTAGCCTTTATCAGAATGCCAAGCTTTTCCAGCTCCTCACTGTATTCAGGCAGGCCCACAACCTTGTTGTTGATACGGTATTCAGAGGAGGAACCTAATGCACATGCACATTAAAGAGGATAAAATAATAGACATTAACTCAAATATAGGTCAATAGACCAATAGTTTTTATTTTAAAGAGCTCAATCAAGCATCACATATTCCAGTATTACGGGTGGTTCCTACCAATGATAACCCTTGTGAAGGAGCGCTCCTCTCCATTATCCTCCTGGTACACCATACTAACAAAGGCTCTGTTCGCAGCAGGTTTTCCAACTGGTGCCCCATGAATTAGATCCTTTAAAGTCTTCACACGCAAGTTGCTGGTTTTCTCTGCCAACACAAAGCTGATGGCATCCATGAGGTTCGACTTTCCTGCAACAACATTACATTTTAGTAACAGGGAATCAGAATATAAACTGAGTGAACTATCTAAAGGTATGCAATCCAAAAAAAGCCCTCTAGTAGCGTTTCCTACTGTGATTTTACAGTTTGTCAAGCACATTTAAAAGGCCACAGATGATTTCCAAGAGTTTTACCTTTTATTCTGAACATAACGCAGTGTTCAAAATTGCAATATAGCAATACTTTGACAAAGAAATGGTAAACATTACATATACATGTCATAGGCAAAAACTAAGTTATAGAATAAATTCATTGGTGTGCACACCCATCATAACACAAACAACACTGGATCAAACTGCACACTATATCCTTAAATAATGCAGGATATACAATTTAATCAGAATGAAATACGCGTAAGTCAATCGCGTCTATTTCAAGCGTAAGATAATAGCTTTAATATATGGTCACAGTAAAGCATTTGTACAGTTAGCCGATGTTAGCTTAGCAGCTAGCAAGCAGTTTGCATTGGCCGGGAATGAATATTAACATCATAACATACCAGATCCATTGGGTCCGATGATTGCAGTAAACTTATGAAAGGGTCCGATAATCTGCCTTCCTTTATATGACTTGAAGTTTTCAATCTCTATCAGTTTTAAATAACCCATATTCTTATATTTAAGTTGCTGTTATGAGAAAAAATATGCAAAGTGAATTAGCTAACGTTAGCTAGTAAAATGTTAGCTACCTAAGCTAACAACCAGTAGTTACCGAACAAGATATCTTATAGACGAAGCATGCACGCGGATGAATAAACCTGTCTGTTCAGTCTACTGCCGGCATATGCATACGTCCCATCATGCAGTAAATATTTAGTTTGATAATACAAACAGCTCCATAATCATAACCATTAAACCGCGAAGCAGTTTTAACAACAATGCGCCATTTTACAGTCCAACAGCAAAACCCTGGAGCGCGCGAGACACGTAATCCCACGGTTTCTCGCGAGATAACGTATGTCTGTGTTGTGGTTTTTTAGACCCTCAAACGTTAAATTATCTAAAATGATTATACGTAACAAATTATGTTGCTTTAATAAGGACTTTATTTGTTGTAACTGTGTAAAAGTCGCTACTGTAATGCATTTTAAACATAGCACAATTCGTTCAGAAGTTACTATGGTTACCAGGACTATACAAACACAACCGGACCCGAACGACAGTACAGCATTCATTGTTTTACTAGTCTAAGTAATTAAATTACTGTAACTTAAATAGCGTCTCACGTCTAAAACGAGGTAAAAGGTAAGTTCTACTTTAGACCACTGACAGTTTTTAAAAGAAATACAGCTGAATTTATAGTATATATTATACTATTATTTATTATCCTATTACTACGGGTACGAAATATCCCTCTCATCATCATGTGTAAACTAATCTGACAGTATAGTCAAGATTTTACAACCTTTTTTGTAAAGGCGAACCATTATTTAGACGATATAGTTTAAAGTAAAATCTCATTAAATTGAGTTACGTTGGGACATTGGCAGATTTTTTCTTTTGATAATTAGGTTACTTTTAGGTGTATTTATTTTCAGAAATGTCATTATAAAGAATTACATTTTACTCCTCCTGGACTATCTACACTAGTTACACATACATAAATTACATTAGTAATAATGATATTTCAATACTGCACATATGCATATATATAACCCATTCACATTTTTATTATTTGCTTAAATACTTTTTTACTTTCTATCCAGTTCACTGTAGAAATGTACAAAGTGGATTTACCTGTCGACCAGTCGACAGAAAAGGCAGTTGAGAGACGAAGGTCTGCAGAGAACGCACGCAAGGCCCGAATTTTCAACACCCGCCTCCGCGTGATGGGCCTCGACCTTGATGCTCTAAATCAACAAGTCCATGACAGAAAACAGCAGCAACACACAGAGAGACAGAGAGATAAAGCCGCAGGTATTCTTAGAAAAATAAGCTCTGTACATGCAACAGCTATCATCCATCTTAGAAGAGCAATCCCTCCACTGTTGCTCTTTGCTTTTTTCTTCTTTTTTGATTTTAAAGGTCAGAGGACAGAGGGTGTTTTTGCTCCACTTATGTCAATGAGATTTTCTAAATAAATAAAGATTAACTAACTAGTTTGTTACAGCTGTATTTATTTCAAATGTATTGCAGATAAGCTGAGAATATATCATGATGATCTTCTGCTGCAGCAAGACATTGATGAAAGAGAGAAGCAAACAGCTTTGCACGCTGAATTAACCCAGTACTGGGCCACTCATCAGCGTGCTGAAGACTCTCGTTATGCTGATTTACAGTGTGACCTGAAAGGGGTTGTCACAATGCCAGAGGCTGAACTAGGGCCTGCCAGTATGCAGATCTTCCAGGTAGGCTCCTTTCGGCAAGCAGGTTCGTAAAAATTAGTGGAACAAAATTCATCAAATGTATAAATAAATAATCCCCTGAATTACTGTATTCTTGTTTTGTGTTCAGGGAGAGGGTAATGGAGCAGAGCAAATTAGGAGAGAACAAATGAAAAACACTCAACGAGACTTGAGCGCACAGAAGGAAGACAATGAGAGGAGGCACATGGGAATCAAGCATAAAGGTGAGAAGAGACACACACAAGCACACACTGAGGAGCTCATGCACATACTCACTGATGAGCTTACAGCTCTACAGCCTCTGTAAAGCACACACATGTTTCATGCTTTTCTGCCCAAACAATCACACGCGCCTACGCACAGCCTTTATTGCCAGGTGGCGTTGATGGATGCTCATCCCAGAGAGCTGTTATGTACGAGTATATTGTTGAAGAACTTTAAACAATGAGTAATGGCCAATGCAGGTGCGAGAAGCACAGAGTGGATGACTTCCAATTCATGTGTGTATCACAGAGACGCTCATGAGCAAAGAGCTGGTGCATCAGGACCTAAAAGGAGTTCAGCAAGCTGCCCTAGAGGAGGAGTGTAGGAAAGCTGCTCGTATCGCACTCGACAACTACAATCAAGCTCTGGTACAGTACATGCATGTGCACACACAGACGGACACACAGATGCTCACACACCACATGCTGATGTGAAAGCTCATAGATAATTCCAGTGGGATTTTGAGCTGTCACACGGTTTTCCCTAATGGGATTTGAAATTAAAATTGCTAATTGAAAATGTTAAGTGATGTGTGCACTCACAAACATGTTGGTGCCATGCAACATGGATGGTTAAACGTCTTTGATGTACATGTGGTCCCTGCCTGTTTTTAAAAGCCCTCTTCTCATTTGCCTGAATGCACTTGACTCAATCCTCCATCGGGAGGCATCATTATAAATCTTGCAGGTCGTGGTATCTTTTATAGTAGTCATGTGATTTCTCTAATAACCACTAACATCCATGAAGCACACGCAAATACAGCTGACTAAATAGCTCTCATGAGGACATTCTTCAAATTGCTCTCTCTTGACTGTACTGTATGCTCAAGGTCACAGCATATTAGAGTTCTGGTTTGAAAACTCCTGCTCATCTAATAGTCAAGGAAATTATCATCTCTCTGTGAATCAATGGTTTGGCCTCATCCTCCACAGGCTGCAGAGCGGGCAGAGAAACTGAAAGAGCAGCACAGAAGCAAGGAAAGGGAAAATCATGCCGAGATGTGGCACGTACAGACATCAGACCTGATGACAGAGTGTGCAGAGGCAGCAGAGAAAGCAGTTGGAGGAGGGAAGCCACCCTTGGTGCTGACAGACAGATGGAAGGGAATGAGAACTGAGCAACTAAGCGCCATCCACAGGGAACAAGAAGCACAGCGCCTAGAGAGACAGGTACTGGATTCACTGCCAAACACAGTGAAACATCAATACAGATTCAGTCGTGGTCACGTTACATCATATATTCTGTTTCAAGCTCTCCCAGATGTATGTTGTCTGTAAAATTACTTACATTTTTTATATTCAAAATTCATAATAAAAATGTCTTGGTAAGCCTCCAACTACATCACACTTTAGTAATGATTTCTCCAAGTATCTTGGACTAAATGAATGAATGAAAATGATTTTCCTGACTTATACATTAAGAACCTCTCTGTAATGTTTAAACTCAGCATCCGGCATAGCAGGTTTAGCATTCAGGCGTTTCTGTCTTGTCGTCTTTAGAGACAGCATGAAGCTGAGAAGATTCAAGAAGCAGCTTGGGACCTCCAGCTTCTGAAGCTGTCAAGAGAAGCAGAGAAGGAAGAAATGAGAGCAGCAGAGCTGAGGAGAGAGAAGAGGATTCAAATGGACCAACACAACATCCAGTTGGCCAGAGAGCAACAGGCATAGTGAGCAATGCACACACATACTGTACATACACATTTCCTGTGTAGGTCATGTGCTCTTATGTCAACTCCCTGTGTTTCTGTTTGCCCCAGTCAGGAGTATCTGAACAACAAAGTATACAGCAACAAACCTACCAAGGACTACTTTCTTCAATTTAACACTACCTCACGCTGACTACTACGCCTGTGCTCCCGTGGCAATATATGTAATAAAATCTGTAGACCATTATGTTAAATGCAGTGTGAATTAAACCCTGATTAATTAATCCTTGCTGCTTCATTTTAAGTCTCTCAAATGCACTGGTTTTTGACTGGAGGATATTGATGAGAAAAAAGGGACCTTTTGTGTATAGATTGTTCCACGTACTTTATTTTTCTGTCACATATCCAGTTACAGTGGTAAATTCATAACGCAATTACAGTTATATTGGCTCCATATGTGGTACAAGTTGACGCCTGTTGTTCAGGGCGGATACATCTAGATACCAATAGTGCACCCCACACTCCACAAAGAGGCACATCTAAACCTCAGTACTGGCACACACTCCCTCCCTCTCCTTCCTCCTCTCTTCCCAGCCCTGTTTTCCCTCGACCTTCCCCTTGGTCGGCTTTTCTGGGTTCTGAAGGACCTTCTGCAAACAAACAAATTCACTTCTTAAGAGGCTGTTACCTTTTAACTATAACAACGAGGAAACAATAGTGGAAAAGCAAAGGCCAGTGTCCCCAGCTTTCCCCTTGACATATGAAAAGCAAAGAGTAAGTGGCAGTCGAGTGAGTATCTGTGTGTGTGTGTGTGTGTGTGTGTGTGTACACTCATTCATCATTCAAAGCTAACATTTGCCTTGAACACTGACAAACACAAATGTTTAGCAGCAGATAGTCAAGTTAGAATATTGGCATATTCTGTGTCATTCATTGCTCCTGTATGAAAATAGATTTGCTTTTGTCCTGAGTGTGTTTGTATAATCAACCACAGGGAGCTTATACAAACTTCGTTCGGTACCACTAGCCTTTTTGTCTGTCTGGTGATATTTGGACAGTGTCAATTTTTTTGGAGTAGGGAGAACTAAGACAGCAATGTTGCACAAACAGTAGGTACTCTCTGTGGTATGCACAAACTCGCTTGCTGCATCCATGCCTGTCACAACTGCATCAGAAAACACCACAGATATTCACTACACTGCAAAGGATGGGAATGAACTCAGTCTTAGCTTTGCGTGGAATGTAATTACTACGATCACTAAATGACACTAAGTTTTTGATTTTCAAATGTTTGCAAACATGTACAGAACAATGTTGGTTTATTTTTTTGATCATTTTTCATTGTTTCTTTCCTTAACTATGAACTATTTTGGATAAAACAGCGAAATCTATCAGCAGTCAATAGTACAATAGTACAAAGAAGAAAACTTGTTTAAATTAAGTGGTTTTTAACCTGCACATTTTTCACATTTTTATATCAAACATGGGAGTGTTCATGAAAACAATCTTGGGGGGTTATATTTACATTCAGTGGAAAAAGGGTCTTTTCCAGGTCATAACCGCAGTTACCTTAAAAGTACCTTGTAGCTTAGATTTTCTTTTAATCAGTAGCATGTAAGTATAGTGTCTGTCCAACCGTAAAAACAAAACTTTCTCTGTATATGATGGTAATACCAACTGTTTGCCTTTATTATGCAGTCTGGAAACAATCTGTCAATAAGACAGACAGTCTGAAAATAAACCTTGGGTCTTTGTCCACAAGACTCTCTAATCTGTAAATATACATAAATAATGCTCCTCAAATGTTAAGTTGCATGAGATGGACAGGTATGAAAAGATTGTTAATTAGAGACAACAATGTTTTTAATACGGTGTAGAAAGAGACAAAGACAGATACAGAAAGCTACACATAGGTCTCGACACAAAAATTACATTATCATTTCCAATAATGACATTACACTTCTGGTGGGAAGGCGAGAGAGTAATGACATCAATCTGGTGCCCTATGCAGACCCAGCAGGCACAGGAAATTATAAGGATCATGTACATCTATAATACTGTATTATGGCTAAATAGATAGATGTAAATGCAGCTATATACACCAGATGCTACTCAGCATTTTCACATCAAGTTTCCCTCAATGCGTCCAATATTATTTATTGTAAGAAACTTGGCTTTACTTAGTTTCAATGAAAACATCTATGAAATATGTCAAAAAAGAGAAGTCATGAGTTTTGTGTAAAATCGTGTAGAAAACCATATTAAAATTATGATGATGGCAACAAAAAATGTGTTTTCAAGCACATTTGTAAAAAAAATGTCACTGGCAAATACAATCTGAGACATCAAATGGCATTGGACATACTTATTATGTGTGAATTAATTTGAACGGTGATAAATATCTAAGTTTCAAAACTTCTTACAGCAGCACCTGCTGTCTGATTCCCCACATCAGGCTCTACCATCCTGCGTCTCCTTTTTTGTACAACTCTGCACGTCAATAGAACCAAACTAATGTCCTCTCAATATCCGTAACTGTACAGCATTCTGTCTTTATCTTTCTACATAGTTGTTTTGCTGAGAGATAGAAAGAAAAGAAAGGCTGAAAAAATAATGTTAATTATTTCGATTTGTTGTAAACAACACAGATAAAGTAAAGGACGTTGTAAGGGGTCAAAGGGCATCTTCGCGTCAGTCAAACTTGTATCAACAATTTGTCCACTAGATTGGACACTCCTTTGGTCAAAATAGTCCAGTCGATCAGATGACTGCCAGGCGCATCTGAATAGTCAATACATTGATTGTGTATTAGTCGTCAAACTACAGATCAACAAGTGGGTAGGGAACAGGAGGGTATGGGCACATATGTGTTGTCATGTTTTGGTCTGATATCCCCCAGTGGATATGTGGGCATTAATCAAGGATGGTGACCGAGTTGGGCATGCCGTTAGTGGCTGGGGAGACAGTGGTGGGGTTGAGCGGCGAGTTGTCTGGCAGGCCCTCGCTTGGGCGACTGAACTGGCTGACCAGAGACTCATCCATGTTAAGCTCTGTGGTTATGGCACTGCTGCCGTTGAAGTCCAGGTTGTCCACGCTGCACAGCTTGCTGTCCTCACACAAAGATGGCTGACTGGCCGTGCGCTTCTCCTCGAGGTCACTGAAGTATGTGAAAGGACAGTAGAGATCAAAAGCAAGGTACTGTATGTTACGCAACACATGAAAAACGTAAATACACTTTGATTACCACTATATTTAGCAAATGTTTAAAAAAAAGCTGCTTATAATATGCCAGCATGCATGATGAAATTCCTGGAACTGTGAGATTAGTAAATAAAAAATTCATTGTTATTTTGGATTTGGCACTGCTTGACGATAAAAATTAAAAGGATTCGGGATAGCAAGTCACATCACAGTATACCTTTCTAGAGATCTGCATAGCAATGGCAAGCATTGGGGAGAAGAGGGACAGGGTAAAGGGTTAGGAAAGCCAAACAGTGCAAAGGGAATCAGGCGTGTGTTAGGAGTTAGGATTATAATGAGCTACAGAAACAAAACTACTGCTGACAAACCTGTACTCTCCAAAAGTCTCATCCTTCATAGGTCGTGCTTCTGAGTCCATCGGACCCTCCTCTTTATCTTTCACTGTGGATAGACATTAATGCATTTACTATCAGTGGGATCTCAGCATCATTGCTCTCTCTAAGCTACCATCTCAGACATTAATAATGACATCCTGTCAGACAGCAGGATTACACCACCTAAGAGGAACAGAGATAGTCTTACTGCCTGTAAACACAATCTGTTTGGAGTAGATCTTCACTTTATTCCTCATATGTCTTTGAGTGTAAAACTGCCACTATGAATATAACTATTGCAATTTCAAAAATATATGAATAATTATTTGTTCAGTGGTGTGTTCAGCTTTATTGTTCAATTAGTCCTTTCTTTAAAACAGGTAAAGGCAGTCACTTGTTTATCCCAAAAGATTGACTATTATCTCACAGCTCTTTTACGGGCTACATTTTGTACATTTTAAAGTAAGTAAATGCAAAGTTAATGGTCTGTTTCACTACATGTTTAATGTGAAGGCTGCTAAGCAGAACGCTGACAAAGTAAAATCGGACAACTGTGGTTGGAGCCACTAAAAGGATTACAGAGTGATGTTTGGGGAGCGTTTTAAGCAATCCTAGTCTTCTTTTCCAGTCAGAATAATCTTGTTTACTGTGCTGCATTCTTGTAACTCCTTTTTCTACAGCAGTGTCATTTTCACTATACGACAGCTTCGTGGCTCCACCCTGGCCAGTGTGACCCACATAGAGCATTTCACAGCAATTCTCCTATACTGCACCATTTACACAAAGGCTTAGAAAGAAAAACTAATATAGTACATGTCTACAAAAGGCTGCTCAATGATTTTGTACTCAATACTAAACTGATCGTTTTTGACACCATGCCCTTGCTGACATATACAGTAATAGTAGCCTGCACTTGCCTGAATACTTCCCCCCTTTACTCCTCTTGATGAAGCAGAGGATTAGTAGTATCAGTAGCAGTAGGATGATGGCACTGACGACACCAATGAACCAGCCCTGCGTCGCAAAACTTGGCTGCATCTCCGTCACTTCTTTATATGGGAAGAAATGGAAAGGAAAGTTTGTTATGTTTGTTATGAGGGGAAGAAAGTATAAGGCAGGAGAAACCAGATTAAAGAGGCATTTGAAACTACAGCAAAAGAGACACAGCATTTTGTATTCTGACAATATGGTACCTCACCAGAGAAGTGCAGAAGACAGAGAAATACCACAAACAAACACGAGTAATATATCATTTCATCTGGCTAACCAAGCTCTCTGCAAAAACTCTTTAAAAACAAACTTTAAAAGCAATTCACATGCAGAAGAGAGAAAAGAGGGACACTCTTTGTAGAATCAGGCTTTTTTGCGGTGGCCTGGTAGCTCAACGGATTAAGCATCAGACTGAGATGCAAAAGGTGGCAGAATCGAATCCCAGTCCAGACGCCCAGTCCTTCCCCCAGACCAGGTGTGTCCCTGAGCGAGACACTCAGCGCTAGCTCCCCGTGCGTCCCATGTGGCTGCTCACTGCTTCCCCCAAAGGGGGATGGGTCAAATGCACGTAACATGTAAAATGTAATGAATGACAATAAAATCATAAAACAATGAAATTCTTCTTATATTTAGATGTGGGAAGTTCAGAGGTGAGAAAGGAGTGGATGACAAAGGATGAAAGATCAGCAGAACGGGTCTTAGTACCTGTCCCTTCAGTCTCTATTTCAGTATCCCAGAAAGTGGTGTTGCTGTAGGTGAAGAGTAGACGATAATAAGAGCCAGGTGTCAAGCCCTGAAGTTGGTAGAAAGACTGAGAGGAGTTCACCTTCTCTGTCTTCTTCCAGTAACTGCCATCTGCAGAAGCACAGCACGAAGGGCGATTGTTTTTGTTTAGAACTGTTCAACAGACTAATTTGAGTGTAATTAGATTTTCCCCATGCACAGACAGGTGTAGCTCTTATACCATATTTTCTGAGGTAATGTATCTGGAAGTTAACATTCCTGTGTCTCTTCTTGGCCACCCAGCTGATGTTCACTGACTTTTCCCCAACAGACAGGGTAAAGTTGACAGGAGGTGCTGAAATGCATTCAGAGAGAAGTTTGTCATTTATTACAAATAGCCCCTGTATATGTCATATTTATAACTACAAAGACAATGTAAAATTGTTTTTTACCTCCATCCAGTGTGGTGGCGCCTTCCTTGATGATAGCCTCTCCATCCCCAGCAGCTGTGCGTCCCCTCAGGTAGAAGCGGTAGTGGTTGTGACGGTCCAGGTTCTTCAAGGTGATTTGGGTGACTGTGGGATCGTCTATCGTCTCTACCCGCATAGGGCCCCCATTACTCTCCACAGCTGATCACAGCACATCCAAAAACACAATCACTACTCGATCATGAACACGCCAGTCTGGTTGACATCTGACTGAACGATTATCATGCCTAGGAGGCTGTAGCTTGACATTTTTCTGGTGTTATTGATTTAGCATGCATTGTGGACAGTGAGTTGCACAACATAATTGTCTGCATTGCACACAATTAAATAAAAAAATGTTCTGTATGTGTAGTAGATGGAAAGAAATCAAATACAAATGAGCTCACTGTGGCACTGCAGTAGATATCCAGTGAGGACTCCATTGGGCTGCCCTGGAGGTGACCAGCTTAGGGTAATTTCTGTCTCTGATGGACTGTCCAGTATCAGGTTCATGGGAGGACCAGGAACTAACAACAATATAAACAAGCAATGTTTAAAATGTATTTGGCTTCAAAGTCACTTTTATACTATTCAAAGTATCTCTTTCCCTGTCTTTCTCACTCTTACCTCCCTCGTCGGTTTTGAAGGACAGTGGCTCAGAGTTGGGTCCCTCTCCCTTGCTGTTGAACACTTTGATGCTCAGGACATAGTGGGAGTACGGTCTGAGATTACCGATCACCTTTTTATCCTCACTGGCCCCAGTCTCTACTACCACAGTACTTTCTGACTCCGCAGTCCTACGCCCTCGATGGTGTTCCCTGGAGCCAAGCCTGGTCAAGTAGATCTGGATCCACAAAATCAATCAGAGAAAGGATGAGAGAGGAAATTATATTATTTTTTATGTATTTATCATGACTGTGTTGAGTTACACAATTACTCTTGTGGCGGTATAAAAACCAGAATCTCTAAAGGCAGTTTGAAAAGGATTACGTATTGCTTGAGTGTTTAATAGAACGCACAGCAAGCAAAAGATAAGAAAAAATTAGGTGTGGTAAATGTAGAAGAAATCATCTAAAATAAGAAAGATTCTATACTCCTATACTTCACAACAACTGTAAAGCCAAAATATGTATTAATCATAAGGACGCGGTCTGATTTGTTTGGACAAACCACGGAGCAGATGAAGGGTTTTATACTACCTTGTATCCCAGCAGGTGTCCCCTGACTGTCTGTCGCTCTACTGCTGCCCACGTCACCTTGATGGTTGTGCTGTTGATTAGTAAAACACCCACATCTATCGGAGCCTCCAAAGGAACTGAGAAACAGTGGCAGAAAAGAAAGTGATAGTTGACAAAGAATAACAAGAAGAAATAATTACAGTAAAAGAAACGCTAAAAACTGTTTAACAGAAATTTTAAAAGAATATATTTTACCATCTTCTCCTGAGTAGCCAATGACTGGGTCTGGTTCAGGTCCTTCCCCTATCTCATTGACAGCCTGAACTTTGATCTCAAAGGCAGAAAAGTTGCCGACATCATTGACAATGAGTGGTGGTGTCTTCCTGTAGTCGGTGTGCCAGTTGGGCCCACTACCCACCACTCTCCTCCACATCACTCTGTACTGGAAGTCAGGTCCATTAAAGTTCTGCTTTTCCATTTCCTGCAATGACGGGAACACAGGCCGATGAAACACAAATGCCTTTTTATAGATTGCCTGGCCTGCTGTGGATTCAGTAATTGCTTATTGAGGTAACTGCTATACCTTCCAAGTGATAACCAGAGTGCCCGGGTCTGCAGACTCGCTTCTAACATCTTCTGGGTTATTGTCTGGTGCTGTGATGGGGAAAGAGGTCTGTTCATTACTGTTTACATTTTACTGTGAAAACATGCTGTTACACAACACCGGCTCCTACCTTCAGCGAGTGTGCTGTGTATTTCAGACGGCTTGCTAGGATCACTCTTGCCCACTTCATTGATGGCAATGACTCTGAAACGGTAGGACATGTTGGGCCACAGAGGGAGGACAGTACGGTCTGTGTTTCCGCTCACTCTCATCAGCTGTTCCCAACCCCTGTTCTTCAAGTCTTGATCCTCAAACTCAATGACGTACTCTGTAAAAGAAGAGGTAGGGTGTAGAGGTGGTAACTATAACAACATTTTATCAGTCTTGATGATGTTGAACAGCGTTTCACTATGTAAAAGAAGACAAATGATACACGGTTGTTGCTCTGAGTACTGCAGCAAGACAATGTGAGAGCTTTTTGTTTTAGCTGTTTTAATATTGAACAGGACAAGAATGTGACAACACGTATGAGAATGCGTAGGTGTGTTTGTACTAAACCTAGCACAGGGCTGTTGTGGTCATCTCCAGGTGTCCAGCTGAGAGTGACTGAACGCTGCTTAAGATCAGTGACCTGGAGCAGGATAGGAAGGTCTGGACGATCTGAGCAGCACAGCAATAATATTATTATGACAACAACCTGCACACTGGATGTCTGCTGTTCATATGTTTAAAAATATTTACAGAAGTAGCAGTCATTTAGAAAATCACAGAACAGCATTTTAGTTGGTTAATTGACCTATGATCACATAGTCTATAATTGTTGTCTTACCAATTAAAGTGAGGGTACCACTGGCTTCAGCCATGTCCAGCTTAGTGATGACCTGACAGGTGTACACACCTTCATCTTCTGGTTCCGCATTAGCTATCATCAGGTCTGGTCCTTCAAATGTGTATCTGAGGATATATGGTACAGTCATCAACGTTATCATCAGTCATCTTATTCAAGTTATTATTATCATCCTTGCATCCTTCTTCTCATTTTGGTCAGCTGGTAGACTTGTTTATTTGTTTGTAACCAGGACAATACAGGTAGAAACAGATGCTGTATGTGTGTAGCGTGGTTCTGACTATGCATTTGAATTAGGAGAACACTGTCTAGTATGGTCAGTCCTCCAATGTAGAATGTAGTCTTACTTTTCGTCACTGCTGGACTCAAACAGCTTCTGGTTGTTCTTTCGCCACTGAATGAGTGGAAACCCCAGTTTGGGGTCAACTATGGCCAGACAAGTGAAGGTTGCTGTATTTCCAGGCTGCACTTTCAGAGCCTGTGGCGGTGACTGGATGACTGTTCGATCTGGAGGAGTAAGGAAGGAGACATTCAATGCTGAGGCAAACTGCTTAAGGTGAAAAAAAGATCAGGTGCCAAGGGACACATTGTGATTGTGTGTGTGTCTGTGTGCGAGTGTGTGTGTGTGTATGTGTTTGTCACTCACTGAGCACTTCCAGCTCTGCAGTGATTGACATGTTGGCTTTCTGTACAGAGCAGATGTAGAGGCCCTCATCGCTTTGGGAGATATTGGAGATCTCAAGCCCACCACTGGTGAGTAGGTTAACCCTGGGATCTGCCAGAAGTCCAGAGTTGTCGTTGCTCTCCCTGGAAAAGACATGTACACACACATAAGTGAGCAAAACCTGGGCACCACTTTGCAAACGTAAGAAATAACAATTTTCAGCTGGTGATATTCTGTTTTACCAAAAAGAACAAAGCTTGGTTGGTTACCTGCCAAAATGAGATAATACAGTCACAGCCCAGATGTAACAGCATTTGGCATGTAATATATGCATATAAAGAGCTACCCACACAATATCATTACCTCTGCACCAAATTAGAATACAAAATACAGCACAGTATAAAGCCAATAGTCCGTTCTCACCAGCTAACTTTTGGTTTGGGAGAACCAAAGGTCTCACACTCCAGTAAAGCTTTCTGCCCCTCTGTAAATGTGTATGTATTACCATCCTCAGTGAGGATCTGCGGAGGCAGCTCTGAAACCAGAGAGAGACAAAATAATTAACATACACCACTGTATGTGTGCAAAAGAAGTGCAAAACAACCACCCACCAACAACGTAGATGTTGGTGTTGATAAGGATAGTTCCGTGCTTGTTAGAGGCCTGACACTGGTAGATGGCAGTGTCTCCAAAGTTGACATCATTTAGGATTAGCGATCCACTTGCTGTCAGAGTCCGTCTAGAGTCCTTATCTATTGCTGTTAAAAAGAACACAATGTTACTGCACTCACTACACTCAGAGTTGTGTGTGTAAAGGTACAGGTGCCCACTAACCTGAAAGAGGGATCCCATTCATGGTCCAGCTAATGGTAGGAGTGGGGATGCCGTCTGCCTGACAGTCCAGTCTGACAGTCTCACCTGGGGCATACAGCTGACTGACTGGCTCCTTCATCCAGTAAGGAGCAGCTGTAAGGGGCAGAATATATATAGATATGTGTAGTAAGAGTCAAGGATTGAGATTAAACCCTACATGAAGCCAGCAGAAAGCATTTGTTTTTGCTTGGTAAATTGCTTTATTTTTTATATATGTATATGAAAGTTTATATATGTATATGAAAGATTAAGATTGAATTCTGGTACATGATAACAAATGCATAGGAGGCTTTAAAATGAAAAAATATAGATTCCTGTGTGTGTCATGGGTAGGGTTAGATATTATTATGTCTGGAGTCTGCACACAAACACAATGTCAGCTCATACAAAAAGCACAGACTTGTTTAGGTGCATGACTCAATCCATAATTTAAAACTTCCATTCAGAAGAGGTATATGTTTTATCCAGGTATTGTTGTTCTGCTGCAAGTAAACTAATTGGATAAACTGGCAACTTTAAGGTAAATAGAAAAAACAATTTAACGTTAGTAATGTAGTGTATATGATGTACCTTCCACAATCACAGTGTAAGTGTGGGTGATCTTCCCCTGGGAGTTGTTAGCTCTACACTGGTACTCGCCCGCATCACTTTCTGAAATATTATTGAAGCGCAGGCGACGATCAAACAAATCTTTAGTAGTGCGAGATTCGGACAGCTCGCCGTCCTTCCTAAGCCATGAGACATCGGGAGTTGGACTAAAGAGAAAAGAAGAGCAGAGAAAGAAGATTAATAGCAATGGTAAGAATGAGTAGTGAGGGATGCAACTGACAAACAGAGGGAAGAAGGGGTGATGATGGGTCACAGTGAGAGTAAGTGGGCAAACACTGTAGAAGGCAGGCAGAGAGGGGAAAAATGAAAATAAGAAGGCAACGCATAGCAGAAGAAGAGTTAGTGGGAGACAGTTCAATGACAGGTAACAGAATGAAGAGAGTGTAGGGAAGTGAGGGGTAAGAGACGGATGAGACGCAGGTAAGATTGATTAAAGGAAGCCGTTGAAGTTTCCTGATTGATGGGGCCATAAATATGCACGTATGCACACACAGACACTCACAGGCCTTGGACAATGCACTCAAGCTCTACAGTCTGGCCCCTGAGGGCATGGTAAGTGCTGTGGCTTCCAGTAGGTCTCATCATCTGGGGCCTCTTGTTCCGTACTACTGAGTTGGCTGGAGAAAGAGAGGTGGAAACACAAACTTCTGTCTTCAAGAGATTCATACATATGTATGAATAGTTTTCAGAGTGCAGTGCTGCTGATACAGCACTCCCTTTATAGACTCTGACACACACACACTTATAAATGCAGGGTATGGATTCATGTGGAGAAGACTTTATAGAACCTCCCTAACAACACGTCGACATACTGATTTTCTACAGACACGCAGAGGTCCTATGTTAACATGTGTTCATCTTTCTGACCTGTAGTTGGGCCACAGATGCTGGAAGCCAGATCTCAGTGTGAGCTGCATCTCATTACAACTAGGCTGAGGAGGTGATGGGCCCCCTGCCAGCTCTGGGACTGTCTACTGGATACAGTCAATGCTTTGGTCAGCACAACACGCACACATCTGTGCACCTTCATACTTCTCAGTAGAGACGCAGTGACTATAAGTGTACCGATGTGATGCATACATCTGTATAGTACTGTAACCGCTGTACGCGCTAGTAGCATGGTTCCCAGGAAAGTAATGTTGGTCTGTCATTTGATTTATCCACCACTTTTTCTCAGACTGAACCGACTCAACAACTGTTGCATGGGTTCTCATGAAGTCATGGTACAGACATCCTCAAGATGAAGAATACATTTTGTGATCTGACACATGAAGCACCATTATTCCAACATGGTAATACTTTGGTTTATAACTAAAAAAATGACACCAAAGCACTTTGTTTTGCACTAACATGCTAAAGGCAGTAAGCGTCAGGGGAGCATGTTAACATGCTGTCGTAGATCTGTGTCTCACCACAGTTTTTCAGAGCTGCTAGTGTGGCTGTGACTCTAAGTCGTCTTGAACATTTCATTAAAACTACTTCACACTGGGTGAAAAAAATCCCTGTTGACAGTTTGTTCTGTCAAAGGGTTCAGGAAAGAGTCACTGCAGCTGAATTCTTTAAATGTAATTTGTCATAAGCGCCAGAGAAACTACTTCATAATACTGTACTGAACCAAAACTACCTGCCATTAAAAGAACATCAGGAAATTATATTAGTATTTGGAATTCGGGTGAATAAGCCATTGGACACAATATAGTTTATATATAAATAATAATTTCCCACATGACTGTAACACTATTGACCGCTACTCTAACCTATTGACACATTTTATTGGTTTCCAATAAATGTGTAAGGTATTCTTAGCTTAAAGGAATGCAGTTCAGTTAAGTTTGTATTATCTGAGTCAAATGTGGAGCTTTGTTGATTCAGAACAGAACTCACAGGGCATGACGGTGAGAGTGATGGGCTCCTTCGCCAGAATGGTGCGTGTTGCCAAGTACTGGACATTGCAGGTGTAGTCATCTCTACTGTCATCAGATGTCAAATGGGCAAAGTACAGGTTACCATCCTTCCCCACCATCACTCTCTGATTAAGCTGGATATGATGCAGCCCTGAAGAGAGAGAGAGAGAAGAGGTGAAAAAGACAAGGAGAGAGAAAATGATGACAGGTGAAAAAGCAGCTGAAAAGGTGAGAAATAAGGAGTCAGAGAAGCTCAACAACAGGATAAAATAGGGAGAGGAAGTAGCAGAGGAAAGCATAGCGATAATAAACTTCTACTGCTAAGTGTAAGTGGCAGATTTATTTAGGAGACAGGAAATATGTAATGGAAAGGAGAGATGGAGAGGTAATGTACTCACTTGAGTCCATCCAGTGAATGATAGGCTCCATAGAGCTCTGTGGGGGGTTGCACTTTAGAACAATGCTGTTTCCCTGTTCAGACTTCACATTAACCTTTTTTTCTTTCTGCTGAAATGGAGGATCTAAAAGGAAGCAAGCGAAGACAAAATGCACTTCAGTTAGACAGGTGTGGCACACCTTTACACACGTTTGGACAAAAACGTGAGGTGAGCCATGCTTCAATTCAAACACACAATATAAAGAAGCAGAGCGGTATGAAGATAAGGAATGTTATTTATAAGTTTCTATTTGAGAAGTGTCTCCGGAGTGTGCACCAGGTTGTCTTTTGTCTTGCAGAAGTAGAGTGACATGATTTGTGAGTCATACGCGTCTGCTCCCCCCATTTTCCCCTCTGCCCATTGTTGATAACCCCACAGGAGCTACTGAAGAGTGCTTCACATGACATCAACTCAAGAGCGTTTCTGGGGAAACCGTTGTCAGGGAAACTGAAGGAAGAAGGTCGCCCAGGAGAGAGCCAACCGCACAGGTGGATGGATACGCAGAGGTGCTCTTTACTTTTGCCTGAAGGCCCGTGTGTCTTTGCGTGCATGTGTGTACATGAGTACATGTTGATTATCTTGCTGGGTGGCGGTACTCAGAGCTCTCAATATGAACCTCCATCTGCTTGTGAACGAGCTCGCGATAAAGCACAGAAAGAAAAAGCTTTTTACACCGGCTCAGCTCACAGTTTGTAAATCATTGTGTTATTGCTGATAAACCTGACAACATCGCAGCCGGTCTGAACCTTGAAAGCATTTAGAGATGCGCGATCACTGAAGCGAACATTTATAAAAGACATAATGTGACACCGATACGTATCAGAGGATTTTTCATTTGAGGGATAAAATTGATAAACTGTGACTTTCTCTCCAGTCTAAACTTGTATGATTACAAAATAGCAAAATGACATGAACATGACATCAGTTGTCCATCTGTAACAATTCTGTCTCAGTAATTGGACAGTTGCGTTTGGATAACTCTGTGATCTGTGAGTTCTTACCATCAGTGCTAAGTATGGCCTCATTAGACACAGCTGTCCCCAGGTCATTGGAAGCGTAGCAGACATATTTGCCTTGGTACTGCTTCAGGTTGTCCATAGTATTACTGAGTGTGTAGAATGCAAATGAGCCGGTGTGCTGCGTAACCTTCAGCTCTGGGTCGCTGCCCGGGTCAAACTCTTCTCCGTCCTTTGTCCACCGAAATCTTGAAAAAAGACAAAGTAAAGAATTCTGAAAAATATTTTTTAGTAGTCTTTAACACAAGATGTCCTTCTACGTCACTGAATCTGAGGATACAAATTAAAACCTGCAAAACGTTTACCCATCAGTGGAACTCCCAAGCTTGTGCTGTGTAATTGTCATATTCATCTTTTCCTTACAGCTTTTCCTTTTTCATACATGGAGGAGATTCCCACTTCAGAGAAGCTAAGATTCTCTGAAAAGATTGCTCAGGAGCTTAATGGCATTTATCTCTCGTTGAAACGAAAAGGTCTCACTGGGAGAAGCTGTGCTCTCTTGTCATAATAATATGTAGAAGTCAGCTGAAGGAGAGGGAAGGTCACTTCTCTCAGCTGTCTAAAAGATAACCAGTGGCTGGGTTTTTTCCTGATCACTGTAATATTTCAGACTTGGCCAAACATTGTCTTTTCTGTTTGTGTGTGTGTGTGTGTGTGTGTGTGTGCTGACATACTCAGGTGAAGGGTTGCCAGAGGCTTCACAGCTCATGACGAGGTCTTCAACACTAAAGACAGTGACAGACTCCGGCTGTGTGGTGATGACTGGAGGCCTCTTGACTGCAAAGGATCAAAATCAGCCATCAAAATACTGTATGTACTATATATGGTTTACACACACCCAGTGCTGCAGTCTTTATCCTGCTGCATTCACATGACCTGCTTTCATGCTGCATGCAGGTGTGAAAACTCCAACTCTGACATACACATATATAGTGTGGCACCCAAATCCCTATGGTTACTGGTAAGAGCTTTGCAAACAGCACAGAACAACTAGAGATACCACTCACTTTCACAGTTTAACAGCTGCTGATAAGTATATTTAGTCAATATCACTTAGAAAGACTCCCTGGAGAAAGAGATGAAATGTAGGTCGAGGAAAAGATTGAGAGTAAAAAAGAAGGCAGGGAAAATAGGCTGGGAGCAGAGGAAATTGATACAGCATTAATATAAGACAGAGAACTCATGTAAAAGAGATATATGGCACAGGGCCCCCTGTGAGACAGGGAGATCTGGGGGGAAATGAAGCAAGGCTTTTGAAATAAAAAGTAAAGACCACCAAAAGGTGTTTCTCTTT
The DNA here is from genome assembly GCA_032270685.1 of Microctenopoma stevenorrisi. NCBI lineage: Eukaryota > Metazoa > Chordata > Actinopteri > Anabantiformes > Anabantidae > Microctenopoma > Microctenopoma stevenorrisi. The sequence continues at coordinate 10,442,281 of JAUMTR010000025.1, read as the reverse complement.
GTCTGTCACCATTTTCTATAACAGCTATAAACAGCCTCATAAAAAACAACACTTCTTTGCAAGGATTCTTTATTATCTACGTTGTTTCTTTCTTTCTTTCTGCTTATGTTTTAGATTATTTTTGGTAGAATCTTTAAGAGGGGGCGAGATAGAGATTAAATTACATTATGTAGTTGAATTGGTAAAGGGAGAAGAGAAGAAGGTGCTGGAGATGGAAAACTGCAGGAGAGGTTAGATTCAGAGCCACAGAAGTACAAGGCAAAGGGGGAAAATAAACAAAGGGTGGATTTAGAGAGATCCAGAAACGTAGGCAGAGTGAGGGAATTTAATGAAAGAATTCCCAGCAGAAGAAATAAGTCCCATTTCTTCAGCTGATCAAATTCAGGCCTGGGCTGTGGGCACTGCGCCTTTCTTGGCAGAAGAGAAGAGAGGAGCCGGTGCTTAGAGCTTTAATTCCTCTTTATTTCCCTGCGTCTTTGATCTGACAGCTCTGCTGCTTCCTTACAGACAGCAGCTCGTCACACTTTCATTCTGGCGCCTACAGAGATCTCACCTATTGGGAGCCAAACAGACTAAACACACACCCGCATACAGACAAAGGCACGCAGACGCTGGCATGTGTTTACTATACAACACCCACATCCTTAAGTAAAATACTTGTTAAAACTCAGAAACAGGTGCATAAACATGGATACACACATTACACAGTTCATTACTGTTTTGCTGTGTGCGGGCTGGAAAGCTCCTCTCTGGAATAATGAAAATGTTTTCAACAAGCTTCTCTGGGACCTTTAGCGAGAAAGATAGATGTCAATAAAATTGAAAGCACTTACGATCACTTATGTGGTCTGTTAGTCCAGAGTTGTGCATAAGAAAAGGCAAGAAGCGAAAGATGTATTACTTACAGTAAACAAGGAAAAAGACACACACGGAATAACAAACAGACATAGAGAGATAATGGGTCACTGATAATTAGACAGCAATTATGCTACACGCACAATAGAGCAGTGTAATGTCTCCTATAATGGAGCTTAGCTTCTAACCTCGACCTCCTTGACACATGCAGCTCCTTTATTGATTCCAATCACTGCCTGCGTCACTGACATGACAGCGGCTCACTAATTGAAAGGTAGGGCACACCTTGACCTTTTGAATCTTTGACCTTTTCCTCCTCAACCTCCCTTCATCCTCCTTGGCCAACTTTGTCTCGCCTTGTCCCTTTGGGAACTGACTGGGAGCTTTATTGTGCTTCATTGATATTTGGGGATATGTTTGTGAGTTAGATAAAAAGTGAGCAACAAAAGCAGTGGTGGAAACAATATTCTTGCTCTCTTTCCAGTGGAGCTCTGTGGGCAGGCTGGCAGAAGAAGATGAGATGAGGATCAATTTTCATGCAGGGCTGCAAGCGCCTCAATGTCCACATATTGCATTCAGGGGTAGAAGGGAGAAATGAGTGAGGAAAATCTGCTGGATTTCTGTAACTCAATTGTTGATTAAATTACTCCTCAATCAGATTCTGGTTTGCCCCAAGGAAACCAGATCAATAGTGGGACTAATCAATGCAGTAAGAGAGGATCAATTGCAAACTAATTATACACACCACAGGCCTAGATGAGAAAACCAAAGAAAACTCATATAGTGTAATATTTGGAGCGTAATAGCGGAACCTAACCCTGATTATTGAGGTTGCTGGAGGAGAAACAGGTTCATTGTGCTCATTTGCACTAATTAGTCATGATGAAAGATGATTTGGTGATGATATTAGTGTGCTTTGATGAATCAACAATGTAATTAACACAACAAATGGATCTTTGAACCTCATGGAAACATACCACTATCATGAATGGTGCAGAATGAATCGGTACTCACAGTTGGCGGGTATGTGTATGGCTGCTTGGCTGGGCAGGGCAGCGATGGAGAGAAGGAGAAGGGGAAAGGGGAGGAGGTAGGAGGAGCACTGCCCCCTACTGTCATCCTGCTGTCGCTGCGTGTGAGGCATTGCTCACTGTCCCATCAAAATCGCACCTGTTCACATACACACACAATAAAGCGCACACAAAGAGCACACACACACTTGTGTGAAGTGAGTGTGAGGCTGTGTTTTTCTAGGAGTCAAGGAGTTCTTGACTTTGCCTCGTAGATCTTTGGTCACTCTTGTCTCCTCTCCTTTTTTCCCTGTCTCCTTCTGTATGACAGGTCTCCACCCACCTGCTGGTCGCCTCTCTGAAAGATAAAAGAGAAGGGGGGAGGTGAGAGGAGGACAAGAGGAGCAGGGAGTGGGAGGGGCAGAGAAGGGGCCATGTGTCAGGATGGAAGAAAAACTACCCTATGCCATGTGTTCAGACCGATACACAGACTGAGACATGGAGTAAAGACGCCAATCAAGAGTTAACAACACACCTACCAACAAAAAACACCAACAGTGTCTATCACTGGACCTGTTCCTGCAGAACAAACCTCCATTTGGTTAATTACATGAGCAGTGGCCCATATGGAAGGGCCAGTCAGCAGGACAGATGGACAGAATACCATAACAAGAAGCTGAGCACAGCCTAGCCTCGCAGCACCCAGATGGGCTGTGGACACACAAATGCAGACTGATGAAATGTCAAATCAGATAATACACAAGAAGGACAAACAAATAGAGGATAATTAGGCTGACTTAGCCTTACAATACACAAACTAAACACCTATTAGTGTACTTGGGTGATAGCGCTGTGATAAAGATACCAACAGCCATGGAGAGTGAGGCAGGCCACCCCTGCTAGGAGTTTATCCATTCTCCATCTGTACTGTTGGAGCTGCTCCTCCCCTATGGCCCCATGCAGCGCAGCCCGCTGACTGTTTACACTACTCAGCATCACACACAAAGAACTGTTAAAGCACACCGCGATTAGGACGTACATGTGAGACAAAAGAAAATGGCAATAATAATGACGGGATTTTTATTTGGCAGCTTTGCAATAACAGCAGCCTTATGGAAAACGTGTTGGCACTGCACACTGCTGTTTGTTGGCAATTCCAGAACAGCGTGATGGGTGACCTTGGGAAGTGAGAGAAGGTCACAAAGGAAAAGAGATGCAAATTATGGAGAGGAGTGGGGATCATCATTCATTTTCTGTTGTCATGTGGGTAAGGGCTGGCCGGTTTACCGTGGACATTTCTTATCTCACTAAGGGGAGAATGAATTAAACAACATCTTAGAAAAAGAAGCAGGAATGTGGGATTAGTCCCCATCACAATGGCCAAATTAAATTAAATTAAAGACCAAACAAGAGCTTTCCGCTTAACAAGTCTGTTTAAACTAACAGCATTAGGATTAAATGAGCCATTACACTTGCTTGCTTGCTTTGTCAGAAGAATGGCACAACAAGCAGGGTGAACGGGGGAGAGGGAGGGGGCTGGTGGGTGGAGGACTTCAGGGGAAGATAAAATGTAATGGAAAATGAGTTCAAGTAGGACAGCACAGCGAAGGGAGAGGTGGAGGTGGAAGTGAGCAAGTGAAGAGGCAGAGTGAAGGGGGCGATGGGAGGAGCGGGGAGATGTGGAAGGTGGAGAGGAGAAGGAGGCATGACAGCTGTGACACTAATCCTATACATCCACTTGTACACATACACACACACACACACGTGCAAGCTTTCCTAATCAGGGTGCATCATTTGTTCAGTCTTCTCTTTCCTTCCATCTCAGTATTGTAGACTGAGGCTGCTTTAGCTGCTGTTGTCCCGGGAAGAGAGTAATTCAATCTTAAACCAGCCTCTCCAAAATACCATTAGAGGCACATAAATGAAGCCGGACTAGTGAGGAAATTAGTGCTGGTGTTAATGCAATCAAAGGTGGGAGCTCCCCTCCATAAAGACAGCGAACAAGAGCTGAGAGGAGCAAAGCAGGACGCTGATTAACAATGTAGCACGCCATAGTTTGTCACGCAGCCAATCACGTCTCACCAAGGGACTGTGCTGCACGTGCACACGCCAGCACACACACTCAAACAGACAGTCATGGGCAGACATACAGAATAGTTGTGATGCATGAATAGACAAACAAAAAGAAGGCAGGCAGCGAGACACACACACCTCGAGTGCTCTGACTGAAGAGATCAGACAGATAAAAGGGCATGGTCCAGTGGGCTCCAGTTAGGACGTAGACCTTGCCACAGAATATTGCAGTCATGTTGAGTAGGAGCAATAAAGAGGAACACTATAATGGGTTGGGAGGGGTGTGTAAAGGAGAGACTGAGACAGAAGGAGGGAGCAGTGTGGAAGGTTGCCATGTAATGGGGCCAACCCAGCCACCCAAACATGCTGATAGCACAGACTGATGTGGCCCGAGACACAGAACCACACAAAAGAAACACTGTGTGTATGTGCTGAGCTGTGTGCATGACATGAGGCCTGGTGCTCCCTCCATTATCACAGGAATGAGACATATTGACACGAGAGCAGATGCCTGATTTCACCTCTGCAGGATGTGCACTGTGCAGCTGTCAGCGATCCAATCCCAGCCCCGTTACCTGCTTCATTGAACAGGGTCAGAGGTCACAGCAGGAACGGTTACTTGCAGCTGACGGTGTTTTTTAAGTGCTTTTAAAAACTATTATCACTGCTGAGATGTCAACGGGCATCATCAGAAGTCATTCAATTACAGGAAGATGTAGCATGAGCAGAGCTGTGTTGAGATTTGAGGGTGTGGTCATTTCTTTTCTTTTTTTTTCCATCAGAAAACCCAGACTGCAGTAATTTAGCTGCCAACAGGCCATGTATCAAACAGAACAAATCGACCAAGTCAATTTTCTAAGTCCTTCAATTATTCATGAATTTCTGCTTTGAGGCGTTTTGCTTACAAAAACACAGAAAACCCAAGCATTTAGTATTATGCTATTAGTGTTGCTATCATTAGCAAAGTTTCAGTGCTGTGCTACCATTGTGATGTGTTCTCCTCATTATCCGTTTGCTAGAAAATTGCACCCTTCATTCCTCTGCAAAATGCAGTAATTAGCATTAAGTAGACAGGTTGGGCGTTGCCAAGGACTCGCAGGCTCGCTTTTGTGTGGAGCGGGGGGGAAACGCGCAGAAGCTCAAATCTTGTTCTGAGTTTCATTCATGTTGCCCATCCTGCCAACCACCCACACACACTGTAAACGAGACACTTTTACTTGCTTCATAGCCCTCATGTGTGCTTGTAAGGAGCTGTAATTTTTATAAATGTAACACGGTATGTTGTCTCTGAATGCAGGGAGTCAAGCAACTATTCATTCTGAAGGCGGTTTGAGCTCACTTGTCTGTGAGCATGTGCAAACATGTGTGCACGTCTCGTGTCCTGTCATGCCTTGCTTTTAAATATTAACTACCTCCAGCTGTGAAGATGTGTAGGGGGAGAGGATGGAAGGTAGGGAGGGGGAAAAATAAATGAATACATGCCCCACCTTACCCTCTCCTCTCCCCTCAGGGTTTGTCTGTCTGGAGAAACATTACAGTGAAAAGAGATGGAGACAAAGACAGAAAAGAGACGGAGGAAGAAATGATGGGAGAACTCATTAAGACAAATTGACTGATAGTAATACAGGAGAAAGCTGATGAAAACTCATAAGGGTCAGAAGGAAAACTGAGGCGGGAGGCCTGTGGAACAAGGTGATGCTGGTGGGGGGTAGATGATCAGGCCCCCTACAGAGTGAATTATTCATAGAAATCTCCTTCCTGTCAGCACAATTTGCCCTGAATTCACCCAAATTCATAATTCATTTGCCCCCCTCACTATACATTTGGTTTGGTCCCAGACTGATACTGTCCATCTATACCTGGTTTCTTTGGTATGTCTGTCTGACTCTGTCCTTCTCCCCCCACCCCCCCCTCTTCCTCTCTCTGGCAAGGTCATACTTTATGTATGAGCCTGTTGCAGTGAGACAAGTCTCAGATCCACTGTGTCGCTGCAGAAGAAAAATACCACAAATCACATGTCCCTACTTAGGAGTTGGGCCCTATAATGGAAGATGTTCAAGCACCAAGAGTGCACATTTTCTTGTCACCTTTTTATCAGTCTTCTCCTTCTCTCTTTCAGCCCCCCCCGGTAGCTGACACTAAAAGCTTTCTTTAATTCCCCTCTGATTGTTTCCTTGCAACACATTTCACAGTCCTCTCCTCTTCATCTCTACATTATATATTCAAAACCTCTGTCAATTTAATAAACTGCTGTTGTAGGACTTTGACTTGGAGAAAAAGCAACACAAGCTGTTTAAGTCTACATTTTCAACTTTAATGGAATATAGGCTTTAAAGCATATGGGGGAAACTATATTTCCATCATCCTGGCACTCTGTGGTTAAAAGGCCAACATTTCTCCACGATCAATGATCCGTGATCAACTCTAAATGGAAATTTACCATCTGAAAAATCTGCAGCTACAGCTTATCTGGAATCAGCATACAAAGACAGCACATTTATCAATAACACCATTAGCATAAGCTTGGCCATTTTGGATAGTTTGCTACTCCTATTGTTGTCAATTGTGTAAATAAAACCTACTGGTTTCCCTGATTTTCCAAAGAATACACATGCAACACAAACCACCAGCCCCCTTGTTCTGTCAAGGGTTAGGGGTTAATATTGGAGTGACACAAAGCTGGAGAAAATAAAGGCTGTCAGAGGAGCCATGAGGGCAACCGCCCACACTCCCTCTATCCTGGTTGCCATGACAACAGGGCCTGCACACAGTATATCCCCTCGTACATACAAATTCAGTTATTCACACACATGGAGGGACGGGTTTGTAGTATCACTTACATATGCACGCGCACGTGCGCGCGATCACTCATTTACTGGTGCACACACTCAAATGCACACAGAAACACATTCTTGTAAATGTACGAACACAGGATGTCACATCTATACTATGTGTAGACATACTGTATTGAACCATATCATACCAGCTTTATGAGACAAAAAAGGACAGGTTAAAATACAAAACACAAAATTGCCAATGCCCTCTCCAGTTCTATACTCCCACTCCCCCTCTCGCTGTCCTTTGCACACCAAAAACATGCACCTATTGCCAAGACTGTAAAAGAAGCTACCTCTGGCCCAATTTATTTATGGATGGTTTTTCCTTTAAGTTACAATGGAAATGCTAGAATAAAAGAAGTGGTAAATAATTCAACGAGCAGGGAGTGGACTCATTAAGACATCCGTAAGGAATGGAGAAACGCAGAATAGGTGGATGGAGGGTTGGCGGTAGGAAAACCAACAAAGAAAAAGAAGGGCAACACCGGCGGGAGACCAAAGACAAGGCTCGACAACAAAGTCGTCCACAAAAAGTCTGAAAAATTTATATGAAGTGAAAACAAGAAGGAGCATGTAGTAAGAGAGAAGCACAAAAGGTAGGAGGGAAGATGGGATAGAAATGAAGTGTTAATGACAGATAAGAGTGAGATCTGGTCCCGGGATCACTGACCAGTAAAAGCTCCTTAACGATCAAAAGCAGGGGTGTTACCATAATGTAATAGTGTATCAGATTCCCTGCGTGTCTGTGTGCACATGTCGATGTGTGTTGCTGTGGGTATCAGTGAAGATCAGCCTGTGCGTCAGCAGGTCAGCTAATCTCTCTTGTCAGCTAATGGAGCCAGTCTCGTCGAAGTGGAGTGCTGCCTGTAGCTCTCTCTGCTTCTTGCATGTTAGCTGCTGCTCACTTAAATCAACAACTGATAAGATAATTTGTTTATGGCCTGCCTGTCAGTCAGCTGGTTAAAGGGAAATATAGATGTAAGGTATCAATAAACCAAAAAGAATTCAACAATATTAATGCAGCACAATCGTAAGAAAACCGACTGTTCACACTGTAAAATAAACTCAGATGATAAAGATAAAGATAAAATCTTTTTGCATACTAAATGATAAACACGTGTACGTTGTATGCACACAGCACCAAAACATAAAAACACTGAAACTCTGGATACTCTGCTGCATGTTTGCCTATGGGCATCATTTGCTTCATTAGCGGCAGCATCAGTCAGATTCTCCGCCTGCAGCACAAAGTGCACTAATTACAGAAACACCCTCAGTGTCATGCTGAAAATATGATATGTGATGCATGTAAAACCCACATACCCCCCCCCCAACACATAAGGCTCACTAAGATACAGCTGTGGCAGAATGGTTTAGTGTCTATACAGTAGAGTTAATGGTGGTGTGCTTGAATAAAGAGGGGCGATGATGACATTATGAAATTACGTGTAAGAGTTATTAGGAGTGACCTTCTCTCTTCCCCTTCGCGCTGCCTTTTATGTCTTCTGCTCCATCCTACAGTGTGCGCTCTCTCCTTCTCTTTATCTCTCACAGTCAGCCTCTCCCCTCTTCTCCTGTTGCTCTGGAGCAAACAGCCTTGTTTGTGTTTCTTCTTATTTTGACGTGTATTTCGACCTTCACTGACACTTATTTCTACACGGTGCTGTTTGGAACACAAAGCTTGCTGGAAATGCCTCAGCAAATGTGGTTGTATGCAGCCATTCATCCCTTAGAGAGAAAAATGAAAGTGAGATCCCACCAGGGAAGAGACGATTAGTAAGTCTCAAAACTCCGGCCATTATGTTTACATATACAGTGTGTTGTGAAGGCACAGAACATATAGCTTAGACTGCTGTTCAAGTCAGCCATAAAAGTTGCTTTCTTTCAGATGTTTTATATATTATGTTCATTATATTACAAAACGTCTGGAAAGAAAGCTACCATATATGAGTCTAAGGTTTTTTGATCAGCTCTAGGTTGACTTGTGCATCTTCTGCATCAAGCGAGAAGGTGGGGGGATGCGTGAGTTGCCTGCTGCAGGTAGCGAAGTCTGAGGGGGGGTTATGCAGTCTGCCTGTCAGTAGACAGAGAGGAGGAGGAGGAGGGAGTGGTCATTTGGGTTAAGTGGTAAGTGGCTGTAAGAGCAATGCAGAACACAACTGCCAGCAGTTCATGTGACACACAAGGACACGTGGCCATCTACACAAGACAAAACAGTATGCCACACCCTGAGGGGGGGTGTATATGTAACCTACAGCCTTTACCAAAACAGGTTAGCCTCTTGGGAAGCGTAAAAAAAAGTCATTCTGAAGAATTAACATACATGTGAAAGTGTGTTTGTTTTGTCTGAGGAATGTCTGTGTCTGGGTTTTCCAGGTTTTTAACAGGTGCATTATTTTCAAACGGTATTTTTGCCTCTAAGCTTCCCTGCAGTCAGACACTGACATTACTAAAATTTAGACTATGCCAGAAACATTTGTCAAGGTCTCCTAAGATCGGATGTAATCCTGTCTTCTCTTGCACTTCAGGGAAATGAGCTGCTGGCAGGGCAAGGTCACACGTAGTGCTTTGCTAACACATTTGCATGGAAGGGCCCGAGTGGCTCAACAGCTGCGGAAAAGTGTCTGGATTTTCTTTTATCTACGCAGAGACTGGGTGTGTGGCGACATAAGGAGTTAAACATGAAATTAGAAAAAGCCTATTTATGAAAATACCAGGAATGCAAGGAGTACAAAAACATTTCTTTTATCAAACAATGCAAAAGAGAGAAATGTGAATAAAAATCAGCATAACTAATCAGATGTCACTAGTTAGATGATTACAGCAGGAGTTGGAGGAGATCTAATTTTAGGAAAACAACTCACCAAATGATTAACCAGGTCAGGCAACAGCTTCTTGGCAATCCCATTAAATGTTCAAAGTTGCAAAAGCAGCACTTTCCTTTAAGTGCTCCTCATCTAATCAAATGCAAGGTCTTCCGGGGACGAAGCAGGAGATGTAACACTTCTAAACGGCTAGTGATTGTTTTAGGAAGGCAAACAGAGTAGAGAGCGGATGGCGTGTGAATGGATGAGAAGGAACAAGAGAATGAGTGAGGAAACATTTAATATTGTTACCGTGTTGCTTTTGGAACTTATTAGTTTCATATGTCCAGAAAGTGTCACTAACAGCACATCTAACCCAACATCCAACAGTCAGATAGGACATCACAGTTTCTTTTAGCACCCACGGTCTATGTGAGCAATTCTGATTTGTTTGTTGTTCAGTATGGAAATCTTTCTTTCTTCCTGCTGTGTTTGCATTTCGCTGCCTGTATTCTTTTACCCCTCACTCTCTCCACACAGCAAATAATTAGTCAGTCTCTGTCAATTTAACATGGTGTCAGTAAGATTAGCTAAACTTCCTATATATTATCATATATATAGTTCACATGATTCAAAGTAAGGTAACAATCTGCATTTCACTGTAGCACATAACTGTTTTCTGGTAAATGGACCTATATTCAGTTCACATAAACCTCAACATCTGCGTTTCTTTTGTACCCTAACATGTAAGATGAGAAAGGGTTTAAAGTTTATCTCAGCAGTAACTGTTTGAAGATGTGTCTTCTCACTGCCGCTGTTATTCCATATAGGATTTGTATTTTAGAAATTGACAGATTCAGATTATTATTATTATATAACAGTGTTCACTGGCTTAGAAAACCATGCACCACTGGAGCTTCTGTTTGTCTCTTCATCGTCTTGTTTCTGCCTCTCTGATTTCTATCTGTCATCAACATACACAAGAAAAAACAGCAAAGCTTTGATGGCCCAAGTGAAAACTCACATCCCAGATGCAAACAGCATAAAGCAGCAGCAGACTGAGGGGTGCTTTTGGTAATTGTTTCGCAAGACAAGTCAGTTTAAGAAAATTTGCCTGCCATTCAAATAGGGTTGAGTAAGGACAAAATGCAGCAGAGAGATGTGGGAAACAGAGTTTGCATAGTGACATGACTCCTGGGCTTCGTAGATGGGCGCAGCTCATTAGTACACACCACCTGTGAGTGGTGGGTGTGTTTATTTAGCATCACGTGACAGCATCATTATGCCTCATGACTCATTTTATTTATGTATGCCATGTAGTTTGTGTGCGTGCGCGCGCGTTTGTATGTGTCTGGGGCTAGGTGTCAATACTCCTGGCTCCCTTTCCTGTTCTCGTCCTGCTATCACCATGACAACCTCCCTACTCGAGCTCAGCCTCACACAGCAAATATTTCTTTCCCTTTCCCTCCTACATGTTGAGCCTCCTCACCCCATCCCCCCGTATACTCTCTCTCACCTCCTCTCTCTCGCTCTCTCGGTTGTCTATCTGCACTTTATGCTCTCTACCATGTCTGCTGTCTCCTATATCTCCATCTCTTGCTCTTTGCTCTTTCCCCATCTCTGCCTTTCTCTAGTTCCCCTGTTGCGTCTACATACTATGTACTTGAAAGAGTTCCCTCTTCCTGTCATCTTCGCAGAAAAGCTGTCTTTTATTTGCACCGCTCCCCTTTTTGACTCATGCTCTCTATTCTCTGTTCCCCACTGATTCCCTTTTACGCTATAGATTAGTATGAAACCTCCTTTTCTCTCCCTGAACTCTTTTACCCCAGCCCTCCCTCCCTGTTTCCTCTCCTCCTGAATAGAGAAGGCTTATGGAACACTACCATCCGTCTGTCCTGCACTATAGCATTACAACCGACCGGACAACATCATGCACAATACAATTACAGGTAGCATTCTATCAACCCCTACATCAACATTTATTAAGTCTGAGAGAGACTGTCCAGTCTAAAGGAAAATCTGCAGGCTGGCACAGCAATAATACAATCCCTTGACCCTAAGTGGCTGACCAACTCCCATCACATCTGGTATCATTATCATCAGCAAACCATTTCTGCTCTGTAACTAAATCCAATTATTACCAATGGAGTCTGCAGCAGAGATCTATTTGAGGCGGAGCAGCTTGTGCTTTCCAGCAGAGGAGGGCCAGACTCCATCAAAGGCTGCTGTGTTATCTGAGGCGTACAGCCCTGTCTCTGCTGCAGACCCCTGTCTTTGAAAATCCCCCAGCCCACATCTCCACACAGCTCTATCCCATCCATGCACCAGAGTGTAGCGGTGCAAAGAGATCAAGGACATGACACTTTATGGAACGTGCAGCAATTTTTAGCGAGACGCAATATGAAAGCAAGTAAACAGACAACGTGTTCCGACCCGTCTGTGTTTGCTTTAGTCTGTGTGTGTGTATGTGTGTGTGTGCAGCACCTCCTGTCAGATATGTCGAGGCAGTGGCAGTATATCTGGTTATGTCTATTTTGGATGCAGACAGTGCGAATAAGCAAAAAAAGAGTCAATGCTGTTATATCTCATCTCTATTTACAGGTCCTTCTCAAAAAAATAGCATATTGTGATGAAGTTCATTATTTTCTGTAATGTACTGATAAACATTAGACTATCATATATTTTAAAATCATTACACACAACTGAAGTAGTTCAAGCCTTTCATTGTTTTAATATTGATGATTGTGGCATGCAGCTCATGAAAACCCAAATTTCCTGTCTCAAAAAATTAGCATATTTCATCCGACCAATAAAAGAAAAGTGTTTTTAATACAAAAAAGTCAACCTTCAAA
>JAUMTR010000025.1:10413570-10429750 GCA_032270685.1 Microctenopoma stevenorrisi | reverse complement strand
ATGTTTATCAGTAAATTACAGAAAATAATGAACTTTATCACAATATGCTAATTTTTTGAGAAGGACCTGTATATAGTTCTGCAGAGTTTCGCTGTTCCTCTCCCTCCTTGTTCCTTCTATCCTGCATCATCTTTTCTTTCTCTTTATCTTCCTCTCTGGGTAATATTTCATACACCGGAGCCCCAGCTGTGGCCACAGCTTCAGCACACTCTCTCGTCTCTCTTTCCATCCCGTTTTGCTTCAGTTATGAGAGATGACAGAAAGGGTTCGGCCCCAATTCCAGCGAGAGAGAGAGAGAGACAGAGAAAAACAGATAGAGGCTGGGCCAAGGGGATGCAGAGGAAGCTGTGGTGACCTTTCCCTGTGGCTAAACAACCAGTTGATGAGCATTTCATAGAGAGTTAGGCCAACGAGGTCTGACAATCCCCATCTACACATAACACACAATAAAAAAATGTTGATAGAAAAAATAATACACAACATGACGCACACTGATAATTCCAACAGTCAGTGGCAATCTTGTAGAACACACTGCTAGATCCCCTGCTAGATGAGCAGATATTTAAATCACCTCATCCCAAGATAGCTGAAATGTGCTGATCGTGCTGGTTCCTACACAGGACACCCACACAGCATGTCAGCAACTCTTGCCAGCTATAGCACTAGCCAAATAAAAAAAGCGTTTGCATGAAAACACCTCAAAGAGTTTTTCAGTTATTCAAAATGAAAGGAGAAACCAGCTTTTCCGACAACTGTGGAGGCTGAGAAGGCCCAAAGACAAGCTACGGGGCCTAAAAAGAAAGACTAGTGTGTACAACAGATGCACAACTAGTAACAGTCCTCTCACTAACAATGCTGGGGGTTTTTTATGAACCACAGGCAGCATTCAATAAAAAGATATATAGAAATATAACAACTGTCTGCACCACTGAGTGGAGGAGGGACCAAAGGAGAAATTAAATGACAGACGGGATAGAAGGGCAAGGGAAGGGCAGAAAAGCAAGAGTGAAGACAACTGATTTTTGTCACCCACTGAGAATAATTTCAGCGTCATGCTGAGCCCATGCTGATGTAATATCGTCTTATTGTCTGTTCAATCTGTAGGCAGTTCTACTTTTCGTTTGTGGCTGCTTTCTTCCTATTTAATTAATGTCACACACTCTGTACACAGCCTGAGAATATGAAGGGGAATGTCTGAGAGTGTGTGTGTGCGTGTGTGTGCGCGCGTGTGTGCGTGTGTGTGTGTGCGCGTGCTGGGCAGGTGTGCATTTGCCTCTTCATACACTGACATTTTAATCGCTACAGGATCTCTGTCATTTCCCCTCCCCTCCCTCCCCGCTCCAAGTATCTTCCTCTGTTTATCTTCCCACATTGTCGTCCCATCTTAACCGCCAGACTCTCACACATCCTGCTCACTGCCCTGAGCGGGATCACACTTTAACGGTTCAGTCAATGTTATTGAAAGGTTACTGATAATAACGTCCTTCCTTCCTCAGCCACCATTCCCCCTTTTTTCTCCTCCCATGTCTCCACTGCCCCACCTAACCATGTAAGGCCTGGAGGAAGAAGTCTCTGCTTACGTGTATAATTTCCTCATTAGGCTTGTTAACAATCTATATTCTCTGTCTCTGTCTATTCTCTCTAGCTTCTCTCTATATATCCATGTGGTTTCTTCTCTGCACTTCATCTTTTCCCTCTTCATCTCCCTCCTTCCCCCGATATGACATCTGCACCCCTGAATAAATCTATTTTTTCTTCTTGGTGCTCCTATGTTTTCTCTGGGGAACTGTGTCTTTTATATTTTCCTTGTATTAACTAGGAGCCTCACCCCATGTCTCCTTATTGCTCCGTGCTACATCAGTTGGTCTTCTTTTCAGCACAGATATCAGCAATGATCATTTCATGAAAGTGCATCCTGCAAATTTAGCGAAAAAAAAAGATTGCTTAGTAGATTGGATAGTTCTTCCTGCAGTGCAACAGAGTATAAAGGCTGATGTAAACTGTTTTATAGCTAAATATAGAGTCTCGTTATTGTTGCTTGGGCTTGTGAGGTTCTCTGAGGCACCATGCCCAATTACCTCTGACCAATTCAAAAAACGAACTTAAAAAACTCTCCGACACTAACCCAATTAAAACACACACACACACACGCACACACACTCATTTAAAAGAATTTAACAAAGTCAGGTTTACAGACAACCGCATCCCATCTTCAGGTAGATAGTGTGGAGTGTGTAGCAGGGTAGCATGGCCTAATTTCCTTCCACTACAAGCAGATATAGATGGATGATGAGAAGGATTGAGGTCATAAATGGTAAAGAAACAGAATAGGAGAATAGGTTATCAACCCTTTTTTCGCTATGTGAAGTCTTGGTGACAAGAATTATTTGCTATTTGGCCAAATACAGTTTTAAAATAAAAACAGTAAACATTCCAAAATGCACTAAGCAGAAGGTTGGACAAGTTACTAAACTGGTTTTCAACCCAATAATGATGAAAAAGCACGAAAGAGAGCACATCGTGTTACATAATTCACCAAAACAACTGAAATACGCAAGTTGCAATGGTCCACACTGTCTACATAATAACGTTGGTTCATGTCACAATTTATTGCATTATGTTTATTCCCTTCAACTCCTGATGGATATACACTCCAGAAAATGCAAGTTTCAAGCATGTCAAAGCATGACTATTTTCCCCTGGGGGCTGTTTTTACACGTTGGGTATTCTGGTGGCTGCGTGGCTAAGAGACATAAACACACAGTCACAATACCTCTTTCCCTTTTTATGGCACTTTGTCAATCTCTACTGACTATATAAGCTCTTCCTGCTTTAGTAATTTCTATACACGGGATAAAATAGGTAATGAAACGCTTGCAAATATGCCCTCATGTATCCTGAAGGAGAAACCCATTCAGAAGGAAAAGAAGTGAGCAAGCACTTGGGAAAACAAACTTAAGAACACCCTTCTCTAAATATCATCCGTCTACACAGTAGTCGCTTAAATTTCTTTACTCCTTGTCCTTTTGTTTCTATCTCTGCACTTGAATCTCTATCTCCTGCTGCTTATGATCAATTTTCTTCCTCAGTAGCTCTTCTCTCACAACACTCTTCTTTGTCTCCATGTCTATCGTCTGACATTAGCCTGTCTTAACCTTGCGTGCCTTTTGTCTGGTCTCCTCCAGCCAGTGCCTGCATGCATGTGGCGGGTGTAGTGTGTAATAGGATGGCACAGTAGGTGAGATTAAATTAGGCCAGTGTATGGGGATTACAACCCACTCAAAACCTGATCCCCTCCTACTTTCTGTAATCCAACCCTAATGAATGTACCGTGGCTGACACAGCAGATAAAGTGCCTGCGAGAAACTATAGTCACAACATCACCAAAACAAAGCGGGGAGACAAATACAGACAGCGTGTTTACTTACATCACCTGCGGTGCTTGAAGATGCTGTGTCAGTTCAAGTTTGCAAGGCAAGCTCATATTTCATAACCCATCTACTTCATCCATGCAGACTGCTTGTCCTCTTAAGAGTAGCGGGATTGTGATCCCAGCTGTCATTGAGTGAGAGGCAGGGTACCAGCTTCTCAACCATTAACATTCCCAGTCACACATAGAGGCAATTCAGAGTCACCAATTGGCCTAAGATGCATGTTTTTGGGCAGTGGTACAGAAGCCATACAGACACAGCGAGAACATGCACACTCCACACAGAAAGACCTACAGGCCAACCTGTAGATTCAAAGCTGGTTTCTTCTTTTTGTGAGGCCACAGTCCGAACCATCACACCACAGTGCCACCGCCATCTGTTTCAGCCATGGCAATTTCAATCTTTCCAACCAATAAATGGTTGACAAATCATGTTAAATGTTCCCAAACAGAATGATTAGAGTTTCAGGGAACATCATATAAAACAACCAATGTTTTTTACAATGATTCAGTTCAGTGCAATGAGCCTCCGTGGCTCTTTGGGAACCACCAACAACATGCAAACTAATTGACTGTGATAATGCCTTAGTGACAAATCACAAACATGACTGTGCACTGCCTAGTCCGACAACAGATGCACCTCTTAGTATTACTGGTGGGCAAACACAGATATTTTATTGATGATCTGTTGGCTGCTGGAAGCTCACCAGTTAAACACAGAGCACAGATGAAGAATGCATTGCAACAGTTCGCCAGAAGCTCAGCACAATGGTATGTTGTAACGTGACGCAGAGCAACAGTGCTGAAGTTCCCCTATAGTGCTGAGATATACCATGCCCTCAGATTTCATTAAAAATGCATCTGGCCTCTCAGCAACAAATCAATAAATTAGTAAACCAATGCAGTCATGTCCCATTATTAATATTAAACAGCCTGCGCAATGAGATCAAAGCCAGAATGCTACAATAATACACAATTCCCCAAAATATCACAGGACGCCGTTGTCAGGGCTACTGTCAGCATGGTCAAATAAACATATTAGTTTATATCAGACAAAGCTAAATTTGCTATTCTTTCGTGAAAAACAACGAGACAACACATCAAACATTAGATGTGACTGCTGAGATTACTGCAGCTACCGCATGTCAGCTCACGTTTGTTGTTCTCCCCACAGAAAAAAATGACAGCTCAATGTTTTGATTATGAGACTACCCTTCGCTCAGTTTACATATTCATTACATTTACAACACAATCCATGAACTGAATATTTCATTTACAACAATGCCACGGTGGAATAATGAGAGGCCGAATAACAGCATTAGAAACTTTCTTTTAAGCAGAAAAGTCAGTACATACATAATTTTGGGGGATTTTTTGGGGTCTAGAGTCATAAATAAATTAACTTAATGTATCTCAAAAATACATTCATTAGATACGGGACATTATTTTTCACAAATGAAATGTTATGACTCAACATTGGTCTTTGATGTAGGTTATAATTCATTCATTCATGAGCACTTACTCATACTGGCAAATATTAATAGTGTCTCATACACATGCGCAAATGCACAAAGAAACATCTTCATAAACAACAGAACTCTTCTGGGCACGAAACATGCAGTGGACAGAGGACTAATTCAGTCTAATTATAACCGCTGATGTGGACAATAAGGCTTTTTGATGGAGCTGACTTTGCTCCCAAGGGAGTGACGCTAAGGGGAATTCACTGTGTTGCAGAGACAAAGACATAATTTTGTCAGAGATAGGAAACAAGAAATAGTTTCATGTTTCCCCCATTCATATTCAACCCTTTGTGTAGTTTTATTATTTTGTAGCTTCCCTTTCGATTTGTGTTTACAATTTTTACTCACAGAACATCATAAGAACATTTTTGCATTAAAAGTAAAGTGATTATGTATTATGTTTTGCTATTGGTTTAGCAGTAATTAATTTTTCTCCTGGTTTCAAGTAATATCCACTATGAGGTTCCAGTAGTGTAATTGTAACTGCCAATATCAGATTTGTTACCCTGGAGAATTTGATAATTTCTCTCTCTCGTACATCACTTCTGAAAGCTGTAATAATGTCATTCACTGTGCTAAATTAAATTCATCTCTACACACTGTGCCTCGATTTGTGCCCTAGTCTCCATCACAGGTTCAATTGTATAATAGGTTTGGATTTATGAGTCTTTGTCTGGCAGCCTCTTTCTGGAAAGGCAAATAGAAGTTTCAATCATTATTTTGATTAAGACCCTGATCTAGGCTTCTCCGACAACCCCTGCATCAATACCGATACGACAGGTGAATCTACAGAAATGCATGGTGGGAGGAGAAAGAAAAAGATATGGAGGTGGTAAAGCAAAATGAATTACTTAAGTTTAAAGGTTTGCTCTGGCTGTCAAATAAAGGAGAACAGGAATTTTAAGTGATGACAGGGACATGGTGGTTCTGAGAAACTGGCATGACAATCCTCCTCCACTTTGTTTCATTTTCCAGAAAGGCTTTATCTTTCTGCGTTCTCCACACCACCCTGCTGCCTTTTCATCAGCATTCGATCGTTTCCATCTTCCCTCCCTGCCTGTATCGGCTCACCTCTGGAAATGTTATTCCCCCACTCAGCTAGCCCCCTTTCCTCTTCTTCAGTTCTCCATAACCATTTACCCGGTGCTGTCAATCCATCTGACCCTTGACTCCCTAAATCGCCACAATGTATTCTCCACCAAACCCTTACAGCAGATCTGCACGATCCCCCACTTGACACCCAGTGGGCTGCCCCATCAGTGCAGCCCATATCAAACGGCTTACAAACTGCAATGAGGAGGGTGGAGCGGGGAGAGAAACCGACTCTCCATCCTGACAACATCCTGAAGGTGCACAGGCAACTGCACACACACACGCGCGCACACACACACGCACGCACGCCCTGGAAGATAACTCAAGGGAGCTCACTCACAGATTCAAGCCTTTGAATCTGTGCTTGTGAGTTTGTAACTTAACAAATATTATTCTCAAAGGAGGATACAAAGGGAGGCAGAGATGAAACACTGTCTTTGTTGACACTTGTGTCTGAGAGACAGTTCCTTCTCTCTCTCGTAACCCTTGCTTTACCCTGTGTCTGCTTTAATGGCTAAATCTCCAGAAACTGCAGTGTGCAGTCTTTGATCACTGGCAGACGCTTAAGTAATCAGGCCAGGGAGGCAACATTAGAGAATCTTTAATTTGGTGCACTGCAACAGCGTGCACAGCGAGTGTTTGTTTGTGTGAGTTGCAGGAGTTATGCCTGCACAGATGTGTTTAGGTTTGTGTGTTTATATATTTGTGTTTGGTAAGCAGGATGACTGGCAAAGACGCCCCAAGGCTAGAACAGGTGGCTGAGGAGGAAAGAGCCAGCGCAGCGCTGCACTGCTCTTCCTTGGAATTGCTCCTAACTGTCAGATTGAGAGCAGTTCCCTCCTACACAACAGCAGCACTTCAGCCGCCGGACTAAAGACATCTGGAAACAGGCCAATCCCTGACATTATCCTTCCGCGAAACTGAACACAACAAAAGAATTCCTATCTGACCATACATTGCAGAGCTTCTCCTTGTGTTTTCAGATTTCATTTCTATGGTTTATCTTTTGCTACCGCCTATCCTCCCTCCTGACCTTGCGCCCTTTTCTATATCCTAGTCGATCCCTCCTTTTCTCTCTCTCTTTATTACCTTAGCAAAGATCAAGAAGTAAATGATGCAAAGTGCATTGCCTTTCAAAATGAAGTCCACCTTCCTCCCATGCCTCTCTCTCTCTCTCTCTCTCTTTATTTTTGGAGGACATCTATGGCTCACATAAATCTCTTTCCGTCCATCTCTTTGATAGAGCAGCTCAATTAACCATCCTGCATCAGAGGGGAGATTACATTCTGCACCATACTGTAGCAAGTGTGTTAATACACTCTACGTCTACTCTGACAACAATGTCGCTGCTAAACCAGCAGCTCCACCCACTGTTTCCCAAAGAGCTCCACCTGCCATGGCCATAGAAACTCCACTGCATTAAACAGTATAATAATGTGGCAGTGGGTCTCTGGAGCATTGCTGCCACAGAGAGGATGTACACACACGCACACACACACGCACACACACACACATTCATTCACTCCAACACGCTTTCTGATTAGCAGCAGCTGTTTCATGATCTATTGTGTGAATGTGTGCAGTGCAGTATGTTTATGTGTCGTACACAAGTCATTGTCAGGCGCAGAGCCTTCCCACCCCACCGGTCCCTTGGCTAGGTTCATCTGGGACAAGCTGCAGGCTACTAAGGCATGGAAGGGGGGAGGGAGAGAGACAGAACAGGTTCACCACACCATTGGCATTGCATTGACATGAGGTGAGCAAATGCACATGCCCATTTGGTCATATTTTCTGAACACGCGAGTGCATGACACGAGAATACGCATGAACATGAAGCTATCCACAAAACATCAGGCATGCATAGATGAGCTACAGACACAACAAGCTCGCAGCCTTTAGCAGCTGCTTCTGGCAATACTATTTTCTACATCATTAACACAACTGTTGAAATGTTGTCTATTTTCTGCCGCTGGGTAGAGCAGATGTGTAACAGGCCGCAGAGGGTGACAGCAGGCAGTTGTGTGGCATACAGCCAGGTGAGTGCCTCCTTTCCACAAGCACACCTCCACAGTCTGCTGCGTACACTGCCCCACCCTTATTTTCTCTTCCCTTGACATCTCCTTCCATATAAATATCTCTGTCTGTCTCCTGTTGATATCTGAACATCTCTGGGTTTTCCAGGCTCACATTCATTAAATGTATTCATTGCATACATTTATACATTTATTCATACAGGTATTGTTCTGCATATCCTCTGCAGGGCCTATTGTGAAATGTTCAGCTTTCTGCTTGCGCAAGAAAGAGGAAAGACATGGAAAGTCATGACAGAGGGTTCCAGAGAAGTTCTGGGAAGCCACAGTGATTCAGTGATTCTGTTTTGACTTGACTTGCTTTGCGATTGTTTGGCTCGTTATCTTACTTCTTCTATTTTTGTAATAAAACCATATGTAAATTTAATGTTCTGGATCTCAGAGTATTTCTGCAACGACACTCTTTCTCTCTTTTTCCCTCCAACATTTATAGTTTAAGCTGACCCAGCTCTGTCACTACTGAGGCTACACAGACCGAATGCACCTGCAGGAGATAAGATTGGTAGACTAGAAAATTGTTGTAGTCTGTTCTGCTACGCTGTTCATCATATGGCTGAGTTTCTTCATCCACATCAATGGAGATAGTAGCAGCAATCATGGGATGTACCTAACATGAAGCCACCCAGCTCTTAGCTGGGGGAAGGGGAAAAATTAATATTCAAATTAAAGTACCAAGGCAGAAGGAGAGTACTTGCACAAAGCAAAATGAACTGCAACCAGCAGATATCGTATACTTTTTATGTTTGGTTAATTAATAGGGATAAGATTTATTTTCTGTAATACATCTATATAGTGATATGACAGATTTATAGTATAGTGCTATTCAGTTACAATGATACTGTAAAATTAACTAGTAAAGTGTGGAGTGGAGTGGTTTAATAGCATACAGAACTGCTCTACATTCAGTCTTAATGTCAGAGGATTTTCTGTTGCATTCGAGACAGAAAGACCCAGATACAAAATATCTAAAACTCTTCTCCACCAACAGGTTATTTATGATAGCTGGCTTCAATACTCAAAATGTGTTTAAATGGTTCAAAGTAAATAAGTGCTACGTTACAGTATAATTAACTGCAGTCAGTTGTTCCATTTTTGACATTTGTGTAAGTCTTTTGCATGTTGAACTAGCTGTAATGTGATAGTTTTGATAAACATCAACAGACCTGATGCCAGTCACATGAATTCCCAAAGACATGACATTGTAATAAGATTGATTAGAGTGGTTTGAATGATGCAGACTGTCATCTTCCACTGCCGGTAGATTGCAGATCCATTGCAGACCAACTCCACTTAACAGCGTAATTAATCCACTCACCAGCTCTCACCTGCTTTCTTATCTTTAAATGACAAACTGTTCATCTCATCAAAAAAAAAATCCTCTTACCTCCACAGTGATGCTCCTTTCCTCTGGCAATTCCTTGTTTCTTCCTGCCCACTCGCTTCCTTATCTACTTGTGTCTTTTCTTCCTCTGTGAAATTGATTGTGCCCTCTTCTCTCTGCTGATGCTGCAGTGATAGAAAAACACACCCTCCTTCGGCCGAGCACTCTCTTTCCCTCCCTCCCGGACTCTCATTGGTTGCCTGTTGGAGGTGACATCACCCTTCTTCTCTGCCTCCCTCCTCCTGTGTTCTCTCCCTCACTCTGTGGATTCTGACCATTATTCTAACCCTCCTTACCTCCTTCTTCCTGCCCCCTATCTTTCCCCTCTGTCCTCCTTGTATACCCTGTGTATTATTGCAGTTCATGTGTCCAGCCAAGCTTGTGGCATGTATAGTAACACAGACTGTGCATAAAGCCCACACCCTATAGTCTTTCTGCCCTCTTCTCCAGCACCAATCCAACAGACTACAAAGGTAATATAATGTCCGTATAAGGTTTTATGATAGAAACCGTTACACTCTACTGGTGGTGTGGCAAATTACACTCTCACAAACCACGGGAAGACTGGGCTACAAATGTATATAGAGTTTAATTACAATGATATAGACAAGATAACAATGGTATTTAAAAAAGAGCGGTGATGCAGAGGCAGCGGAAGCAGCAGCAGAAGCCCCCAACCAAAAGTTCATGCCCTCTAATATCTTTCTCTTCCAGCATAAACATGTTCTTTACACACGCACAGTTAATGGCACAACTGGAAGGAAATGATCCCTCATGAATAATGACCTTTGCAGGTCAGAATGATTTGGAAGAGCAGCTGGAGACAGTCCCAGAACATTGCATGAACTGCTGTAAACAATGAGTAAACAACCTCTTTCTCCCAGTTTTTAATCTTTCTAGAAACTCTAAACACAGAATCAAGATAAAAAAAAGCTTGAACCATAGGACACTGAACAAAGATATCATCATAAAAGATTTGATCAGAATGATTCACGCAACCACACCAGGCTCAACTTTTATTCCAAACAGGAACTAGGCTTCTGTTCATAACAGTATAATCAGGTGTGACTGCTATGAATGTTATGTAACACTGGTGAGTAGAAATATGTCAGAAATTATTGCAGGCTGGGGAGATGCACCGATTTCATAAAAGGATGGGTAATCCAGGGCTTATCTGGTAGCGTTTGGTGTTGTGACAACACAATTGCTAAATGTCAGGTGACTATGATCTCCCCCACACGTGATGACATCTTTGATTTAACACGCTTTTGTCTGTTGCATTGTGATTACGGTGACCTTTTTGTGTGAATCAGCCGGTCTTGATTCTCCTCCAGCATATTAGAAATTCTGAGATACAAAAATAATTTCTGTATTTCTTATCTTTATCCCTGAAAACCCCTTTATCCCTTATTTTCCTTTCCATTTCTGCCTGAACATTCTGGTTTAACTGTTTATTCAGTATTTCAATATTCACTATATATATTCAAAATTTCTAAGAGATTAGAAAATTAGGAAATCAAAAATCAAATCATCATCATCAAAATCTAATCTGAAATACAGTGCAGACATTGTTAATATTAAAAATTATATTTTTATTGTATATAGAAACTGTCTCTTTAAGGAATATTATATTGGAACATTGTCTTCCCAATGCACATTATGTTTGCTAATGGAAGTTTAATAAATTAAGAGAATATCTGATTATATAAAAGCAGTTTAAAGCCTATGTGTGTCCAAACTTTTGACTACTAGTGTGTGCTAGGAAAGTGGTTTATGGATGGTGGTTTTCAGCAGACCAACCTTTAACCACAAATTTCTACTATCTATTCATGGTCCCCAGAGGCTGAAGCTCAATGGCAGCATGAGGTTAATATTTGTTGATTGGTTCTTGTGAAATCTGGGACAGACATTTATTGACCTCTAAGGATGATCTGATGATTATAAACATAGCAATAAGTGTTTAAATCATGAGTGCACATTACAACAACTAACAACTTCCACATCCACTGTACTTTGTGTTTTTGTATTTATAGTGTATGCTTCACAAACCTGAGGTAAACTAAATAATCCAGACTCTGGTTGGTCAGATTGGTCAGTGGCCATCCCTGACAATCTCTGATGGCTGAGTAATGTGTTTCTGAAATAAGAGATAGACACACAGAGTCACACTCATTCTCACTCATACTTGTTCCTAAAAATAAAGCACAGGTAATTGGGGCAGCACCTTGTCCAGTTAGAAAACCCCATTCCCACTGAGCTGCAGTAATTTCTCTTTGTTCCTCACAAACATCATGGTCCCAGTTATGCTCCATCTGCCATTGGTGCTGAAGGATCTGCCAGCATGCAGACAAAAGCTCCAGACAGCATGGGAAAAATGATTGATGATGCCAGTTTAGATAGGTGAAACCCTCTGCTGTTATCCCCAGGAGAGGATGGATGGCTGAAGAAAGGCTGAGGGTTCAGGGTCAATACAGTGGATGGATAGATGCCAAGAGCAAAGACATATATTGGTATTGGAAATCTGTGAAAAACATGGGCTGAATATGTTAATGCTAGGCTGGAATCCTAGTTCTTTTTCTCACTGAAGAAGTGTCTTCTGATACCAAAGAGTGGACTGGACTGGAACGTTCTCTGTTAGGAAGTAGTGAATATAGACAAAACACTGAATGTGACTCAATGTGACTTCTTACTCTGTAGTTTAGCACCACACAAAACGAAAGCTAACAAACAATGCACGTGGACAATTAGCATCCAGCTTGTAGGAAGTCCCACTCAAACAAATCAATAGAAATAATGTCTCTCCTTTCTCTTTCTTACTGTTTCACCTCCTAATAGCAGGAGTTTAAAGACTTGAGGAGATGAGGAAGTAAATCCCCTTGGCTGACCTCTGTCTCCTATCCGTGAAGAGACATTCACGTCCGTCACTCCTTCACATCTACTGGCTGGGTCTTTGCTCAAAACCACTCGTCTGTGAGAGACTTCTTACTTGCCCTTGAAAAAGCTTTCTGCTCATTTTCCTTCCTCCCAACCATACTGTAAGTGAGTCAGCTGGCAGACTGGTGGGAGAGATGGAATGATATATGAGCAGGAAGACAGGAGCGCGGAGTGAGGGGAGGAGACGGGAGGAGAAGGGAAGGCTATGAACGAACAAGCTAAAGTCGCAGGAAAAACAGATGCAGTCAGCAAAAGAGAGAGACGATTCCATCACTTTAGAAAGCGAGGGGATGGAGGCAATATAGTAAATGGCTGCAGTATGGGTGTGGAGGTTGATGGAGAAACAAGAAATTGGGATGCTGTATCATTGAGGTGGTGTAGTGGACAATATGTATACGTGTGTGTGGAGAGAAAGGTATGATGCTTACGTTGTCATGTCAGGAGCTCATTTGTATTCTAGTTGTGGACTTTAGGCTATTAGCTTACAAATGACCAAATAGAAGAGCTACAGCCACAACAAAGCCTGATATAACAACAACTGTAGCAGTGGACAAAGAACAGCTGGCAAAAATGAAATGTTCAATCACCACGTGTAATTTGAATAATTATGTGTGAATCTGAATGGGCACAGATATCCAAGAAAAAAAAAAGTATATTTTATGACCAATCAGTGGCATAAATGGTTTCAGGGAACGGGGGCTTTGAGGTTAATTAAACTGAAATTAAACTTTCTTGGTTCTTGATTACACTTGGTATTAAGATGCATCTCACAACAACCACAAAATTCACTGAGATCCAACCACTTACAATATCATGGTGGTCTGCTCTGCATTTGACCAATGATCAGCTTCCCTTTGGATTCTCTCGCTGCACTGGTCCTGCATGGGTTGCTGATGTGTACACATCCATTGATCTCATTAAAGTCATTACGTGGCCAGAAGGTCAGCCAGTCGGCTCCGACCTGGCGTTAATCACTCCCTAACTGATGGGAAATGACTCTGATTTAGTTTCCTGCCATGCTTTGAGTGGCCTGGCTGTCAGGTTGGACCAGCACTTCACTAACCAGATCGCATCTCATTATGCATGTTAACTAACACCGGGGCTGTAGCAAAGGTTGGATCACCATGAAAAAGTTACTGCTAACTCACACATGAACTGTGATCAACCAGATTTTGGGAAAGCTGAGTCTAGGCCACACCCAGCTGCATCTGTTGTTTCAAGTAATTCAATAAAAGCTGTCTGAGCCACCGGCGAACCACACTGGGAAATAGAGTAATGTAATGGACTGACGAAGCATTTTTTTAAACTAGAAATAGCTATTTACTGGCCTTCATCCTGTATTACATTGAATTCTGAAGAAATTTTTAATGCTGGGTTGGTGGTAGCCACAAAAATGTCACCATGGGGAGATGGGGAATCTTTTTGTTCAGTGAATATTTCCACACTATATTTACAGTTAAATAAGCTGGTGCCATAAACGCCCTCTGACATTATAATTTCTTGCTAGATTACATCTCTTTTAGTGGTTCAACAATGCTAACCTTCATAAGATGACATGATCTGTAAAATGACAGAGTTGAATTTCATGCAGAAGCCGTCTTCTCTTAAATGCCAAAAGGTGCCCACTGTTGCGTCACTGAGGGGGGGTGGGGGCTGAAGTTGCAAGGGAGGGGGGGATGCAAATGCAATGTGGCGAGGAGATAACAACCGCAGACACTTGGAAGCTCAAAGGTAATAAAGACTACAACCTTTACCGCAGACAGGCTGTCAGTTCTGGTTTGGATCTTTGGTTTGGTCCATCCCCCAGCGCTGTGAAAATGTATTGCCCTACTTCCTCATTTTTAATTCATTTTCACATTTGTGAGACTTGAATAATTCATATCATCAAACAAATTGTATTATTACACAATAAGCAGAGTAAATAAAAAATGCAATTTTTAAATGATGACTTCATTTATCAATTATAATTAATTTACCCCTAATAAATAGTTTTGCAACTTTTGGAGAAAACAACAGCAACTGATAACTGGCAATGACCACACTGGAGAGTTTTTGAGCATGAGTGCCTCCGTTAAAGGTGATGCCACCACATCCCGGTGGGATTCACACCTGGACTTTGAGTAGGCCAAACCAAAACTTAAGTTTGTTTTTTGGATCATTGTCCTGATGCAAAAGCTTGAGCTTGAGCTTGACGACCCGATCTGATGGCCAGTGGCCATGGTTCCATCAACTTTGGAAAGTCATCCAGGTCCTCGAGCTCTAACAGCTTCTATTTAAATGCTTTCTAGTTTGAACAGGTTTGGCAGTAATCATTTCTAGGTGTGGCAGGTGAAATTGAACTCAGCTTTCCAAAAGATGTAGTTAATCAGGGTTCATTCATAATTTAGCAGGCGGGTAAGGTGTTCCCCCCTTGAGCCAAACTGTTTCCACATCTGACTGCTCAGATGCACAGATGTATCAGTACTTGAGAGACAATGTGAAGCCATGAGATTTTTCAGCGTGTGGTCTGGGAATCAGCTGCACTGTTGAGACTAAGCACACCTTAAATTCTGCTGCTCTCCTCCCCAGTCCTTGTCCTCACAGAGTCGAGATAGCAGCCTAATCAGGAGGTGATGACAAACCTGACAGATTCACAACAGCACATAACACCCTCCCTCACTTGTCAGAACTGAGGGCTGCTCCTGTCCACATTGATACGTCAAGCTCCTCCTAAATCTACATTTTGTAGCACAGGGCTCCCATCACTTGCTGCAAGACAATCAGAAAAAAAAAGATGAAATGATGACAACATGAGTATAGTTAACAAGTTTCTATTGTGGTACTTCATATTTGGAACATCTATCATGAATAAACCACACTGAATTAATGCGGAGAAACAATGACAAACTCTCACACTCACACCCTGTAAATAGCAATACTGTTAACTGGTTTCTGCTGCAAATGAAGCCAGGATAGACTGATCATGAATATTCATGAAGCCTTTTCCCCGTCTAGTGATTTGGTGGATAACGCATAAAAGACGAAGTGAGAGTTAAAGTCTGCAAAAGAAATATACCTCGAGTGTAAATATCGCTCTAGCTAATTAATAGCATTAAACCAATTACACTAATGATCCAATTTTGTCCTTTTGCCCAGTTGGACTCTAGCTAAAGGCTGCGTTTATCATTTTGCTCTGGGTGGTGTAATTAGGTGCCTCCCATTCATTTTAATGGAGGCACCTACTATTCTCCACCTCTAAACTGGTTTCTTTATAGATTAGATTTATTTATTAGTGGGGGAGCATGGAATGCTCCCACACTATTGATTTCCTCTTTTTCTCTTTACAATTATTATTATTCCACCCTTTTTTCGTTCGCTTACTCTTCCTAGACGCTTTGTCGTATAAACTTTGTTTAAACTTCTAAACGTGCGACTTCTTTATGACAGGTGTGCTATTATTTTTCAGCTTATCAACTTTTATACCTTTCAACTTATTCAGCTTTTTTCATCGTTTTTTTAACATTGTCGTCTATGGGAATCATCTTTCCTCTTTTCATCTTCCTTCTGTGTCGTCATCTTTTGTCGTAGAAACGTCATTTCAACTTTAAACGAATCTATCAACTTTTATCTTTCTTACTTTCAATCAGCTTCTTCTTATCTTTTATACTTTTTGTGTTTCAGCAGTTTACGTTTTGTGTGATTTTGGATTTTCACAGAATTCTCGTTCAGCTAGAGTGCGTGATGTCACTCC
>JAUMTR010000025.1:10203680-10413411 GCA_032270685.1 Microctenopoma stevenorrisi | reverse complement strand
TAAGTGGGATTTTGATAACTGATGGTCATTTCACACAGACACAGACGTCAACTTTTTCACTTTGTCAACTTTCATCAACCGTTTGTCCATTTTGCAGCTTTGTGCAAACTTTTTACAGTTGTCAACTTTTTGACTTTGTCAACTTTCATCTTTGTCAATACTCGGTAAATCCTGCTCTCTGGTCGGGTAGATGGGTCTAAGGTTCAGCGGCGCAAGGTGGCAGGCACCTTCAAAGTTTCCCCAGGAACTTTCTAGTATTGTGATTTATTCCACAGACACTGAACACAGCAGCACTAAAACATATTGAGGCTGAGAGCTTTCTGGCTCATATACAAAGTAGTCATTATTAATGAACTCAGATGGCCTTCACTTCCTCCTCTTTCACTCTGCTCAACTCTAGCATACCTAATAAGGAAGGATGCACTTTGTTTACTACAAAGTTTTTATTAGCAGTCAATACACGCTCTAGTTAATCTACTGTCTTTTAAGCAGGAAAGGACAAGCTGAAGTTCAGCAGTCTGTCAAATTCTGAATTTGTAGCACTGTTCCTCTCATATTTGATTATTGCGACGCTCTGATCTAATTGGACGACATCAGTGAGTGAATAAAAAAGCATGACATGAGAACATGAAGTATTCTGTTCCGTCTGCATAGTCTAATGATCCCCGCCCAGTGGAGGGGCAGACGCAGCGCATTGCAACAGCTCGTTTCCATTATTGACGGGTACTTGAATGATATTCAGAAAGTAGACACATAATTCTAAAAATCCACTGAGTAGCATTTGTGGGGAAATGCATTGTGATATTTTGTGCATGGATTCATTATTTTTCTTTTTTTATTGTATATCCAAACCTCCTCACATCAACAGATGCTTACAGAATGCGTAAATCAAGCGTGGCCAGTGGGAAATTGCATCTGTGCTCCCTACATGAAGGCAGGTGGGGGGGCCAAAATCCTGTCTGTCCAATGCACTGTACAACCAGGACTAAAATCCCTGCATGACAGCGCTGTAATTTCATTTATCACGCCTCAGCACACACCAAATCACAAAAGGACGCTCACTATTCTGCAACCAGTGTGCACTGGAGGTTGGAGGTGGGGGAGGGTCAAAGAAAGCAGCAAAGGAACGCCAACAGCAGTGGTGGGGTTTGTTTCCATTGTCATAGCGGGTTCTCAAGTGGAACAAATTCAGCATGCAAGAGCAGGTAAACGAAGATGCAGGGAGGGCTGAGAAAGAAACAGGGAACAAAAGATGAAAAGTGCAGGCATGCAGGGGCTTTATGGAAGAGTGAGAACCTAACAACGAAGGAAAACCAGGCAGGCAGAACAAACAGGTGTGTATTTTACCATAACTAATGGTGGCTCCACAGAAAATGAAACCGACATTTTCATCAACGACACGGAGGATGCTGCGTGTTGAATGTTTAGGATGTATGCAGCTCACTAAACTCAAGGTGTGGTTTCCAGGAAATGCTGGATTCAGGTCCATTCCTGAGATCATTTGCAACCATTTCCTACAAACCTGGGTTTGTAGCCAACAGAGTGGGGATTTAAGCATAACTAGTGTTGAATGCTAACTAGGTAGTTATTACTGGAGCCACTTAGGAATCTTAGGCCAGCGTTGGCCTGTTTACAGTAACGTTACTTAGATGTTCTCTACTCATTATTTACTCCGGTTTATAAACTGTATATTCAGTATGATGTGTACTTACAGGCACTTTATGCTATAATCAAGGTTAGACAGAGGTGTTCAGAGGCTGCAGGACACAGGCGGTCAGGGTCAGTGCAAGACATGGCAGCGCCAATGAAATTTGCTGTTCTCCAAACTGATGGTTTGAACCCAGCTTCAGGCAGCTCATGGAAAAAGTGTCCTGGGGTGGCATTAGTGATTACACACAGCTGAAGTTGACTGACTCGCTGCTTCGATAAATGTGACTAAACATCGGGATTGATTTAACTAGTGACCAAATCACTGGGGACAAAATTGATAAAGTGAATAAATATACTAAAGAAAACTGACCAGTGATTGAAAGGACATCAAAAAATTTGGTCAAACATTTGATATCAAACATTCACTGCATGTAAAACACTGTTAAAACAGACAATAGACGCAATTTTATGCATTTATTCATGTAGTTATTCCACTCTGATTCAAAGGCTCAAGGCTGGGTCAGCGATTTATTAGCCAAAAATACTCTAGATTTATGGTTAATGTTTTTATCTCCAGATTTTCTCTTCATTGTGTACCATCCTTCCTTAAAAATGCCACAAAACTTTGAAAAGTGCATTTTTGTGAATATCTCAAACTTCTCAAGTTGTTCATTTACCCCCCATAAAAATGTTCCCCGTCGTCAAGGCTTGCCAGGTCACAAATTTGCAACAAGAAACAACATTTTTCCCCAAAGGTTTTATAACCATCCTGTTCGAACAACATTCTCTTTTTTCTTTTTACACAGCCAGAGAACAAAAAAGATTAAACATAATAAATTCCCAAACCTTTGTACAGAGAAATCAAACTAAATGAAGAAAACATCTCTTATATTAGTCCACGTTTTATCCTCTGAATCCACTCTTGCATTGCCATTAAATTCGGAAGGGAGACACAATTGTGTCAAAATGAGGCTCTCTGTGTTGTACGCAATCTCAGTCCATTTCACTTGCTGGTTTTATCTGTTTATATGGAATAAAAACCAGTAAGTCTAGGCCATTCAACAATTAATCCAGTAATGTCAGTGACAGTATGTGTGTTGTGTGCATTCAAAGGTTATCAGTGTGAATGTATTGGGAGTAGGCGAATCTAAATCAGGTGTTCGTATGCATGTCTGTGTGTTAAGCGTTTCATGGTCTAAGCCAGTCCGAATCCCTCTGAGCATTCCTGAATGGCCAACAGCAGCATATGTCTCAGCTTCTCATAGCTCTCATAGGCTGGGAGGTCTAGCTGGTTAAAGCTGAAGGTGGAGACAGAGGAGAATCAATTAATTAGATTTATATTCTCACAACTATTTGTTGCTTGTAAAAGTACCACGTGTTTACCAGGTATGAGCAGATGGCAGGCGGTCAGTGGAGCGATCATCGCGGTGGATCTGGAACTTCTGGATGCCGTTCATGCCCTCCAGAGCAGCAAAACCCTGAAGGGGAACCTTGGATGTGCCGGTGACAAACTGTAGGAACTTGGCCCGGTCTGCCTGGTCAAAGGACCGTAAGGCTCTCCAGAACCACTGAATCTGAAGTTACAAAACAAAAATAGATTAAATACTGTGGGAAACGCTGTCAAAAAGACAACAGCTCTAGATTACTTTTAAAAAGTGTAATGTTTAAATTCTTTTAAAAAGTTTAATTTAACCTGAAATTATTCTGCAAATAAAATATGGATATTTCTACTGAAGTATAGCTGAAATGATAAAACATAATCTTGTCTTAAAACCAAAAATATATCGATGCAACTAGAAGCCAAAAGCATAGAATGAGGTAGGGAAATGATACTTGTGTAGTTATCTGTACCTGGATGGAGCTGGACTGGTATTTGTGATATTCAGTGTTGGCCTTTAGGTCATCAATGTCAATAGTGGGCAGGCCAGAAATGAGCAGCTCCAGCTCCTGCTCAGTGAAGATGGAGATCAGCCTCTTGGGGATGATTTCATAGAACCCCTCAAGGAAGGCTGCCAGCTGTTTGCGGATGGCACCTGGAAAACAAGTACCATTTATTCCAGGCATCATTCAAACGTAGGGTAAATATAGTCTTTTTTGTATGCAACCATCAATAACAATTAATTTGGCAGCAGAATTTACTATTTAATCTACTTGGTGCTGCTTATTGAAATCAGCCATCTTGCAGAGAGAAAACACTTCAGGTTGTCTGCTGCATATTGATGAGTAGAGATCAATCATCAACATTTAGAGACTGCCGTCACCTAGTGTTCTCTTTGTGCATCACCAAGAATATTCCCTTTCACACAAATGCCACCTTTTAATTAAAAGATTAAAATGAAGACCGAGTGCTTTTGGCAAGGTAAATGTTTTGGTTAATTAACCACCATCTCACCTGTCATCTTCATCTGGCATACCAGGTGTACATATTCTTTTTTGTTTTCCTCTGTGACCAGGATATTTGCCCCGTTCGGCTTCAGGTCTCTTACTTCACACACACCAAACTCCTGGACCTACACACACAGAGCGCATGAAGAGGCAGTTCCACATGTTTTGATGAGTTTTACGTACTTTACTGCCAGGCACAACATGGAAATACATGGAATTCAAGTCGCAAAGGACAAATCCTGACAGATGAGGGTACAATGTGACATTTAATTATGGCCACAGACACAAACCTCTGTGCTGAATGTCAGCTCATAGCCCAATGTGGACACATCATTCTCCAACAAGTACACCAAGCCCTGGAAGAACGGGTAGTCCTCACTCTCCATGTCAGTGTACCTGAGAATACCACAGAAAAACATACAAATGATTTACATGAATCAAAAACAAAGGCCTTATGGTACAACATTTAGTATTGCCATTAAAATGACATGGTTTGTTGGAATTACTCTTGTGTTTATTGTAATTTGACTGATTGCCTGTAGGACAAATACCTGACACTCTTGCCAAGGATGTGCTTGTAGAAGCTGCGGGTGAAGTAGCACTCCAGTAACCGGTTATCATAGACTGCTTTGGCCACCACGCGACCTACAAACTTGAAGTAGCTGAGGTGGTTGGGGTTGCAGTGCGATGAGGGATTAATGGTGTAGGTGACGCGGTCACCTGGGGAAGTGCGGAACAGGGCATACATGGGGTTGAACATCTCACGGGAAATGATCATGTACCATTCCCTTAGCAGGCCACCAGCATCCTGGCCCTCCTCCCCTTCAAACACAATGTACCTGTAATGGAAAGAGAGCAGAACATAACTCAGGCTGAGTGGATGTGAAATGAGAGCAATTGCATGTGGACAGAAGTGCAAAGAAGCCTTACAGCCTGTTCTTCATGTCCTCTGGGCTCTTGCGATGCAGCTCCCTGTAAGAGTCCTCAAACACATGATCTCTCCTGACATGCACAGCCATGTCCTCCTTCCTCAGACCTTCATCTAGTCGCTCTAGTTCCTGGCGGAAGTACCTGCAGAGATGATCAGGAATTGGGTCAGTGGTTAAACAGGCAATAACACCATCAGAAAAACTAAAGCAGTAGTGTAAGATTATCTCCCTTACTTCCTCTTAACATCAAAGTCTAGGATGCGTATGTAGTCAACCAGCACTGCAAAAGGCCCATCGGCAAGGTGAGTGGTGGACTGGCGCAGGATCTGGTTAAGCACTGTGCGGTGAGTTTCTAAAAAGGAAGCAGATAGAATGTCCTAAAGACGCTCGTCTGTGTCATAACAAATGTGGCGACTCTCCTTAGTTTAATCGTTCAGACTTACCAGCAAAACGAAGGAATTTCTGGGTGTCTGGTGGTAGGTTGGAAGAGATGTGCATGGAGGATGGTTCCCTGGAAAAGAATGGATCTAGGGATGAGGGTGTGGCAGGTGTAAGAGGTGCCGGGGACAGTGGTGGAGGTTCGTCTTTGATGTGAGAAAGCTGGCTCTCCCGGGTGTCCCTTACAGGAGGTTTGCTCTCTCGCTCCGTAGCATGAACTAGGAAAAAAGCCTCCACAGCAGGTTGGAGAACTGAGCAAATAAAGAAACCATCATTAGTGGGATATACAACTCTGTCTCTCCACCCATTCAAGGAAATTAAAGGAAGTCTACAAGAAAGGCATTTTGGCAGAGGGATTCCACCTACCCAGGACGGCATGCTGGTCATGAGACTCCTCTAGTTCTTTCAGGCACTCTCCAAGCATGTCCCATAGCTCATCCAACAATAGCTGCTCACTAAGCAGAGGGAGGTCTGGAAGTCTCTCCTCACTCTCGGACTGTCCATTTCCTTCATCATCTAAAAAAAGAAAAAAGTAGTCCAATACAAAGTGCATCAGTGCGTTAGTTATGCCAAAAACACCTTTGCAGAACGTTTGTAGCACCTGCTACCGTGTTGATTAATAACATATCCCATATATTAAAAACCATTATTACTGCTGTTGAGTATGTTGAAAAAACAATCAATTAACAGTTCAAACTCAAAACAAAAAAGAAAACTATTTAAATTGTGCTCACAAGCGTGGTGGTGTGTGCACGGTGAGCGCTGCATTTATTGACCAAAATACAGAAAAACAGCAAGCATTTTAAATGATAGGAAGTTTGCAAGCTAATCATACCAAGTGGTGCCGAGTCCTGCTCTAGAGGGGAAGGCTGGTCTACATCCATTGGAGAGTCATCTCTCTGGGCTGCTTGGGCTTCTGATATTGACTGAACCTCAGACTACAGGCATGAAACCAGGAAGGACCAGAAAGGCAGAGATGAAGAATGAATAACAAAGAAAATAAGAAGAATTCAATGAATGCAAGATTACAAGCACAGTTTTTCATAGTAATCCATCATGACTGATCGCCATGCAAACAAAATACCCATAATCCACCGAGAGAAGGAAGAAACTGGGACTGAGTAGGGGAGTGGGCCAAAAGCAAGAAGCCAAGTAAGCCAGCACACACACACACAAAAATCAGTGGAACAAATTAAACATTTCAAAGCAGGCGGTACCATTCACATTTAGGCCATTTCAACAGTAGACCATGTAAATGCAAAGACATTTATAGAATGCAGGGAATCCGTCTTTCTGCCAGGGCTGTCTATGTTCTTCATGGCAGCAGCGTAGAACGTACACTCTGAGCAAAACATCCCTGTACGTAGCAGGGTGTAGAAGGACTGCACATTGCATCATGTTTTTATACATAAGAAAAATACAGCTCATCTTTTAAAAGTGACACTGATATGTATCATTAGTAATTGGTTAGTTTATGTATATCCAAAATGCACTAAGAATATTAGCTTTCCTCTGGGATTAATGAAGTTTTTTTTGAATCCTGAATTATTCTTGACAGGCACTGTCTGAATCACATGTAAGGTGTTACAGGAGTTACTCTGACTGCCATTATATGCTGTTGAATATTTCAGTTTTCAAAAGGTGTGAGTATGAGTACGCCTGCTGTAAGTGCAGCACATGCTAACCGTGGCAGCAGCGGCCGTGCCAGCAGGGGGAGCAGCACCAGTGGGGGCATGTGGAGCCACCACTGAGGATCCAGGAGTGGTGGCAACAGCAGCAGAGGCAGAAGAGGTGGTAGGTGGGGGTGCCTGTTGAAGCCGGCGTGCCCGCTGACCCTCTCTCACCATCTGGATGATGGCATCAGCCTCAGCCTCTAGCTGACGCACCGCAGCCTGGATGCTACTGGCTGAGCCCAAACTGGTGGAACCTGGGTATTGAAGGAAGTTGAGGAGGGATTTTATCACTCATTTCATGTCATGAATAATGTGCATATTTCCCATCTTCTTACCTAATCGCCCCGTCTGTTTGGCTTTCTTGTTGGCCCGTCGTGTGTCCTCACGGAGTTGAATTATGACCTGCAGCACTCGTAAGAAAAACTTCTGCGTTGACGTCTTGGAGGTTAGTGAGCTCATACAGGGAAGCTGCAGTTCACGACCTCCCAGTGAACGTTTCTGGGCAGCCACGATCACCACACTTTCTGACCCATCAAACCTACGCCAAACAGAATAAGATAAGAAAATAAGGACAATTATGAGACAACATACGTAAAAACAAATGTGTTACCAGTCTCTCCTGCCACTGTACGGACGACCTAATGTCACCAAGCGCCTGGCTAACCTGCTGGTCATTTTGCCCTTCAGTCTGGCTGAGATGGAGGAGTCCTCAGGAGGGGCATCAGGGGAATGCGCGTCAGTTTGCGCTCTTCTCTGTTGCTCCAAGTTGTATTCTCTAAGTTCGGCCAGCAACGTGCCTGAAAGAGAGGAGATGTAGAAACGCCCGTGAAGAGAAAACCATCTGTGCGATTAGGAGCATTATGAATGGCATCTCTGTAGTTAACCAGCACTGACCAATCTGTTTGCAAAGAGTGTATCCGAGGTGTCTAGCTCCACTGAGCAGAAGTCTGAGCACAGTGTCTCTGGTGGCACCGTCTCCTCTGGATAGCTGCAACAGAATGTTTGCTGCATCCTCCAGACCCTCCTCTGAACACGAGTGAGAAGTCAAGACCTGTAAAAAAATATGAAGAAAACGTAAGAAACACAAAAGACAAATTCAGATAAATGTTAAATGAAAGGTTACCTTTTTTAAACAGATACATAAAAATCACACACACTTCTTTGTATTATCTCTCCATACCTCCACAGACAGTTGAAGCTGTTTCTCTGTGAGTCCAGAGGAGGCCATCTTGTTGTCAATCTCTGTACTGATAATGCCCCTCTGTTTCCCTGTTTGAGAGAAAAACACACACATAATTGTTAATTAATGTCCTTTATTTTGGAAAAATGAACACTACGAATGGTTTGCGCACATGTAAAGGCAATGTTCCTGGTTAGTCTAACAGGAGAATATTTTTGAACATTACACCCTCTCTTCCCATGTTTCCTATGTGCCTCTCTCGCTATAACCATAAAAAAAAGGTTCGCTACCTGTGGAGAGTGTTCCAGTGGATGTGGGTATAGAGATGGTTGTAGAGGATGTCTGTGAGGCTGCTAGACCTGTCCCTGAGGATGTAGCCTGGGCTGCAGCTATTACAGAAGCTCCTGGGCCTGCCATGCTGGGCTGTGTAGAGCCCACGGATGCTGTTGCCGGTGCTGCGACTGGGACTGTAGCTACTGCACTGGTCGCCGTGTTGGGGTTGGCCTGAGGGGTGGGGTGTCCTGCAGGTACCTCTGTCGCCTTATTATCAGGCAGGGCAATAGATATGAGGGAGAGCAAGCGAAGCAACTTTTCAGTGAGCAGCGAGCTCCGTCTGATTACAGGGTGGGACAGCATGTTCATCAGCTGACCTAGAGGAGAGGTTTCCAAGCTAAACTGGGCCCCCTCAGCCTCTGCACTGCCTCCTAGAGGCACCGTCTTCATAGAGGCTTTGCCCTTGCGGCTAACATTCATGTTGTCCAGCTTGACCAGCAGGTCCCAAAAATCAGTGGAGATTCCCAGTGACTGGGGAGTAATGATAGAGGAACCCAAGGAGTTCTGGGTGTTTGAGGCATTGGAGCTGGCATTGCTTTGCGACTGTGACCCTGACCTGGAGCTCCCACCTCCACTCCCTAACCCAGAGGAGCCAGAACAAAGTCGAGAGTCCAGGTCAGAAGAAGATGCCGACAGATCCTTACAGCGCTGCTGTGTGAAGTGGCTGGGAAACACCTGCAGGGACAGATAATGACTTATTTTAATACCGTCTGTGAACTTCAACTGCCGCATTAGCTGTTGTATATTCTATATATGAGCAAGTTGAAGATAGGCCAACCATTACCTTTGCTAGCTGGATAAGTGTGTCCAACACGTGTCGACACACCACCGGCGCAGCTTGTGGATGGATGTGGACAGTGGAACCTCCACCTCCAGCACATGTGACACTTGCAGCAGCACTTGACACTCCTCCCAGTGTAGCAGATCCTGTAGAACCTCCAGCGGAGTGTCGGTCAGCGTGCTTCCTACCTGATGCTCGCTGGATCTGGAATATATTTGTCCTGCAGCCCAGAGCTGCATCCATAGAAACAGACAGCCAGGAAAGCTGGCTGGAGCTGCGAGACTCCACCCTGTTCAGTAGCTCTAAAGATGATGAAGAGGAAGAGGCGAGGGAGGGGGCAACTGAACCTTTTCCTCCACAGCCTCCCTGGATACTCCTCTTGCCACGAGAGTCTTCTAGACGCGACGTCTCCACGCACACCTCACTTTCACTGCTGCGTTGGAGGATGGATAACAGGCTTCGAATGACCCACCCGCGCGTCTGAGAGTGGTAGCAGAGGTTCCTGAGCACGCGGTGCAAGCGGCTGGTGTTGAGCTTCGGTTCATCCACAAAAAGTAAAACCAGCAAGCAAGACAATGCCTCATGATCCAGCAGTAACCTACCACGCAGACGCAGCAAGGAGTCCACACTGGAACTGGATGGCCTAAGAAACACGGAAACATAAATCCAGGTTGTCATCTCTCTAATGTTAAACTTTTTACTAAAATATAAAGAACTCAAAAATGGCTCCTCTCACCTGTGATTTGTTCCACCTCCCATCTGAAATGTGCCTCCTCTCTGCACAGCTAGTCTGGTGTACTGAACCCCACGGTTGCTGCCTAACCGACTAGTGAAGGCTGGCGAACGCAAGATGGCGGAAAGTGCTGAAGATGAGCTATGACCAAACAGCCTCTCGTGCATCAGTTGCCTCTGGCGAGCCTCTTGTTCTCTACGCAATGCAGCTGCTTCAGCAGCAATGTCTGGGGGCATGACAGCCAAGACACTGTCTTCCATGTCCTCCAGGACACTCCGCCGGAGCTCAGAGGGCAATGTTTGAATGAAGGTGACTGGATCCAGAGGGGTGTCTCCCTGTGGAGGCTGCTGAGCTAGCTCCCTGCGTTGCTGCTCTGCCCGTTGCTGCGCAAGGACCTAAGATGACAATTCCATGCTTAGTTATAATAATCAATTGACTTCTTGACTGATGTGCTTGAAAATCATATATAAACTATATTCGGACAGTTAGGATTTCAAACTTTTATTGAAATACTTAAGAATTTCTGCCTCTCACCTCTTCCTGGATGGCAGGCGGCAAAGCTGCTAGGAACTCGGGGCTGACCTCTGTAACCCCTGGTCCTCCCAGTACAGCTACAGTAGAAGAAGGCAGATTTGTGACAGCAGGAGGACGGGAGGGTGGCCTGATGCCAAGCTGATTTTGCAGCACCTCTCGACGAATGTCTTCAGGAAGAGCTGCCAGGAAGGAGGGATCAACACCCTCTGGCAGACTAATGCCTGCCAAAGCAAAAACATCACCACTATTGAAATGTAATATTTTATTAAAACATTCAAAACTGCAGAAAATGTATTTTAATTTACCCGCAAGTGGATCTTCGTCATCATTGCTGGTGGATGGTAGGGGTTCTTCCTGAATGGCCTGAGACTGGCTGTCAGCACTATCACTCCTGGGCATCGTTTCCCCGGGAGATGAGACTGAAGTGGAGCTGTAAACATTAAAGAAACAAGCTAAATGCTTGTGCATAATATACCTGAAAGACTGGAGAGCACTTAGAATCCTAAGATAAGAGTTAACGTGATTATTTTGTCAAGCAGGTTTTACCCAGTCTCTGCATCGGTCTGCCTGTCAGTCAACCCACTCTCCCCACTACCAGACAACTCCTGAGAAAGCTGGGCAGTCTGGGCCAGGTTGGGAGCAGCCTCTTCCTGAGTGGCAGAGGCAGGGCTGCTGGTATCCATGGGTGATCCTTCTAGTTGTGACACACCAACTGCAGCAGGTTCTGAGGTCTCCACACTGTCTGGACTCAGGGAGGCTGATAGATTAAAAAAAGGCTAGTCAGTTAATATTTTATGTTCCTGCACTGTAAGAAAACTGCATTTGATTTAATTTAATTGTGTAGGTATGACCAGGCTCAACTACATAATTTACATTACAGATGTGTGTCCTTACTCTTGGCCATTCTGTTTCAAAGTTACAAAGTTAATATACCTTCCCTGCCTTGGTCCAATCCTACTCCTCCACCACCTCCAAGTCGCTCACCGATTGTGGGTGCCAGGGACATTTCCATCTGAGATGCTTCTGTTTCACTGTT
The DNA here is from genome assembly GCA_032270685.1 of Microctenopoma stevenorrisi. Taxonomy (NCBI): domain Eukaryota; kingdom Metazoa; phylum Chordata; class Actinopteri; order Anabantiformes; family Anabantidae; genus Microctenopoma; species Microctenopoma stevenorrisi. Next base: position 10,401,739 of record JAUMTR010000025.1, on the reverse strand, counting down.
TGGCCTGTCAGCTGCTGACAAGGATGGAAGACCAGCTCCTGCCAGAGCGACCAGTGAGCTTGCATGCGACTCTGCCAGTAGCAGGTCAGCAATTGGCTGATGGACTTGCTGGCTGATTGCAGTCTCTAGGGAGACTAAGGCCTGTTCATGAGGAGCAGGTGTGGTTGGTGTGACCTCTCCAGATGGAGGAGCAGTGAGGAAGCCCTCCGAGACCCTGGGTGGGTCTAGACATGACACTGTACAACCCTGAGCCTGCTCACCCTCTGTAACATCCAGAGAGAATACTTATGTGAAGAGCAGAACGTTTTTTAAACATTTAGTTTGGGGAAAAACATTGGTCCTTATCTTACAGTAACTAGTTAAAGGGTTTAAAAAACAACTGAAATAATCATTCTCCAAAATCTTTCAAGTACAGACACAGAGTGAAACAATATGGTGAATTCTTGAAGATTTTCTAAATTGATGCTATGGGCCTCTTCTGAGGAAGGCAGTAAGTTGTATAGTTATCTCCTTATCGGGGTGCATAATTCTGATCCCCAGCAACAACACAACTTACTACCTCACCACAGCACAGCCGCACAAGGATTCAAGAAATACAAAACGCATATGAAGTAATGCTGCAAACTGTGGGATTAGGTGCCAAAGATAGAAATGTAGACCCATTATTGTCAGTTTTATTATCAGCTGATCCATTTGCAAGTTAACAGCGGCCTGGTAGCTCAATGTGTTAAGCGTCAGACTGGGATGTAGAAGGTCGCAGGTTCGAATCCCGTCTGATTCCTAGTCCATCCCCTACCAGGTGTGTCCCTGAGCCAGAAACGCAGCGCTAGCTCCCTGTAAGTGGCTTTGGATAAAAGCGTCTGCCAAGCAAACTAAAGTAAAGTAGTTAACAGATCTCCTTTGCCGCAACTGAAGATGTCGAGCTGGAATGGCAGTGCCATAAGAAAGACAGTAGACTGTATAGTTATCTCCAAGATCTGGTGTGATCCTAAAACTATACAAACTACTACCTCATCCCACAGCACGCTCTACTGGCAGCTTCCCTCTTGGTGCCCATCAATGAGGTTAGTTAATTTCAGAAAGGTCAAGGAAATTAAACATCAAGACGGAAACAAAAAAATTCTATACAAATATTATTACCTGCAGTGTTCCCTGCACCATTAATGGTTCCCAAACCAGAACTCTATGGACAAAAACAGCTCACATTAGTAAAAAGCAACTGCTAAAAGATGAATGCGCTCCTAGGTTACAGAATTCTACAAAGCCAACAATCATTTTTGCCAACCTGCAGGGACTGTTCCCTGGCCTGTTCGGCTCCAGAGGCCCTCCTCTCATTCTGCTTCGATTCCTCCTCCTCAGCCAGCTGCCTCCTCCTCTTCTCCCTGCGCTCTTCCAGTTCCTCATCTCTCAGACTCTCCAGATGCTGCAGGATAGGCACTTTCACCACTGAAACATAAGAATCCATATTTGGTTGTCACATTAGGTTCAATGTCTGAAAAGATCAACTTGTATTATTCACTCATTGTTTGATCCCTGATTTTTGTATCCCGACCCTGCTTCTTTCATCATCACTAAGAAGATCTAGATCATGCCATGCTTCCCCTATTCTAGGACAAACTGACGGAATCTGTCATTTCAAAATAACTATAAAGCACAGACTGAATTACTTTAGTGTTTACTTTTAAACATACATAGAAAAACCGAAGTGAGATTTGATTAACTTTATATCAGCATCAACGAGTGAATTAAGTGACAAGTTCACTTGAAAATGTAAATATTGGCCGTCCAAAGTAGATCAATACTGAGATACACAGCCACAAACTATAAAATAAATCTTTTCCAGTGTTGAACCAACCCACCTGCTACACAGTCATGCATACTCTCAGCATCCAGAACTTTACACTCATCTGTCCATCTAGTTAAGGCAGTCGGAATACTAGAGAGTGTGCCTAGAGAGAGAGACAAAGAACTTCTTAGAACATCAGACTAATACAGCATTATATTAACAGCCCGTGGTAACACTCACCTGCTTGCCCCCCTGTACTGCTCTGCTCATGGAAAAAGTCATCCAACAACTCATCATCAGAACGAGCGATAATGTGCACATCCTCATTTCCGACCAAAAGGCGCGCACGCCCACGAGACTGCAGGGGCAGAGAGCTGGACAGTTGTAAAATGTCTGCAGCAGCACTGGGACCCAACAACCTAGGTATGGAGCATATGAGGAACAGAAAATGTAATTAACATTACAATAGTACAATTAATAGATGGCATAAAATAGATAAAAAAATTTTTACCTTTGCAAGATGAGTGGAGGGTTGGGCTGACGATTACCAGGGTAGTGGACATGGATAGTGTGTCCACTGTTGGCAGTGAGCTGGCGCAGTGTTCGTTGACTGCGTCCCATGTTTTGTGCTAAGCGGCTGCTAGTGCCTGCAACACCTAAGGTGAGGGAACTGTGATCAGCATGGCGCACCATCAGTGGGTGGGAGCTGGGGATGTTGCCTGGGGAGGGAGGGATGTCAGCTGATGGGAAGAAAAAAAAAAACAGAAGAGAAGAGCAGAGAGACATTAGAGGGATGGCTTAGGTACAACTCTGCATATTGTTAATTGAAAATAAATGTAATGAAAATCCACACATTGACTTACTTTTTATAAGCAACATTCTGACACATTTTTTGACCTCTACATTCTGATGTGTTATAAGCAGGCAAAGCGTGTGCGATAGGTAGTGCTGGGCGGTTCATAGTGAAAGGAGGTTTTTAGTTTTATTATGATATAGATTTTATGTATACCGTAATACTGGTTTAAAAAAAAGAACGTTCAGAGTGTAAGCCTCTCTCAGCTTGAACCTGTCTCAAAGTATCATCTGAAAAAACAGTCCCTAATCCCTGATGGAGCTCCCTGTTTCAGAGATGTTGTGTCTTTTATACAAGATTTATACACGGTCAAGTCTGCTGAATGTTTACATGCGTTTTTTTTTCTTTTTTCCTGTTTCCTCATAATTTAAAAAAATAAGTGATATAGAATTTTAGTAATATCGCCCAGCTCTAGTGTTATTAGGTATTTTCCATGAATACTGGTATATAATGTTAGTACCTAAACACTGAAACAATTACAGTTTATGCTACTTATGATCAGAATCAAAATCACTGACAAAGATTTTCAGGAACCAAGAATCTATCTAAGAATATAATTTTTATAAAAAATTCTGCTCACCGTTGTTAGAGAACATGTTGTCAAACTCAATGATGAGGTCATCATCCCTGTCAAACCTTTCAAAGCGAATGTGTGGAGCAGCATTGATGTCTGGAAAGTCCTCATCCAACTCCATCTCTGAACCTTCATCATCATCATCCTCATCTCCCTCTTCATCGTCCTTAAGAAAATGTAGCAACTATGAGTCTTTAGCTTAAGACAATGATTAAAACTTATTATAGTTCACACAATAAATCCATACCTGATCCTCCTCTTCCTCTTCTTCCTCCTCCTCTTCTTCATCCTGACTATCTTCATCATCATTGCTGCCACTAGAATCTTCCTCCTGTGTGTGTTCCTCATCCTCTGGTTCCAGGATGTTCATGGAGTCTGATAAAAAAGAGAAACACCATTTTAAAAGTGTAGAAGCCAATACTGAGACTAGTTATTATTTATCAAGAAAAAAAACCACCCGGTTCTGATGTGCCACGGTCTTACCTTCCCGGTTGGCCTGAAGAGTTGAGGTCTGGCTAATATTGGATGGGGCCTCATCCATCAACACATCCTCCTGTGATTCATCTTCACCACTGCGGCCCACTGAATGAGAACAGTGATAAATTAACTCTGGATGTATTTGCTTGTTCGTATATCAAATATTGCACATATCTCACATGTATAGTGTACAATTAGTATAACACACGCACAGACGTTCTTGTTTTAGCATTTTCTTTACTTTTTTAAAAATACGTATATGCATATGCATATACGTACTGAAAGATCTGGGAGGATGTGATTTTAGTGATCTGAATGTTATCTGTGATTTAATGAGTCTACAATCAGTTATCAGTTAAATCACAGAATTTATCTGTAATAGAATCAACCCTCGCAGTGAAAAACAATGAAGCAAAAATAATTCAAAGTAAATAAAAGAAGAAACGTTTTCACTAAATGTCCTGTTTTACTCATATCGCACAACTCTGTCAGTAAAGTTTGACTGTGGAAGATTTAATTTGATAATGAGACCAGAGTATGTAATATAATGTTAACAGTAAAGAGCATCTCATAACATTACTGCTCAGACACAGACTTCATTGACAATTATTAGATCAACATAAGGCAAACATGTCTATTTACTTTAGTCACATTATTATACATAGATTTGCTTGTGACTTGCTTGCGATTTGCTAAATGTTCTTCCCGTAGCCTATCATCTCTCTCATGGTGCAAACTACAAGGGAGCCTAGATCTCGTCGTCACAGCATTTTGCGTTGATGTAATTGCGGACTGACATTGTTTTTTCCACCCCCCACAGCGGTTTAGTGGTGTAAACAGCAAACTTTTTTTTGCCAAGGTAAACAAAATTATTTCGTAAACCTACCTATAATGGTACTGTTGACTGTGCCAACATCTCTCTCCAGCAGTTCATCAATGAGATCCACCAACTCATTTTCTACCTATAATGACAGGAAATTAAATACCAATGCCATGCATTACAAAAAGAGTAAAACGATTGACTTAATACAGAAAAAAAACAATTATCTACTTCTGGTAATATTCAATATACATGTGTTTTAGAATCTTAATCACCTGCATAGCCTGTGTGCTGAGAACCTCTGGCTGACCAGCAATAACCACTGTGTCTCCCTCTGTCTCTCCATCCATCAGATCGCTGTCTGTCCCCTGCACCCTGTGGTTTCCTTCCACTGGTTCAGCTTCACCAGACTCTCCTAGAACAGATGCTAGATGTCAGCAATAGACACATCTGAAATCACTGATTACATTTAATAATAATAAAAAGAAAAAAGGCTAGTAGTTTCACGGCGATACCTTGGTCCTGAGTGTTGCTGTTGCTGTCCCGGGCAGTGCCCACAGTGTCATGTTCAGTCTTGTTCTTACTGGAGGCTCCTTTTCCCCCAAACAGACTGCTGGGCTGGTTAACGATGCGGGACAGAGTCTCCAGAGGCTTTAGGGCAGCATTCACTGTGTTGGCCATGTTGGGACTGAACCAAATGATGCAGAAAAAGATATTAAATAATTTACCATAATATTGTTTTGTCTAACCAGATTCTCAAATAACCCTACAAAACACACAAATATAGTCACAAGTCTGGATTACATGCTCCATAGAGATACACACTGTTTAGATGAACAACGATTTAAATAACTGTTTTAATAAAAAACAGAAACTTAAAAGGCCTCCTTGAAATTAGGAGAGTTTATTATTCTGTTGAAATTTACATAATTATATACCTGGACAAATCCAAGCTGTGAGGGACTCGAGCCAAGTCATTGACCAGTCCTTTCTTGAGAAAGAGCCGAATGATATTGTTCATGCCGTTGTGTTGGGTCTTGGCTGCTGCGGTGCTATAGAAACTGGATGTGGAGGGACAGGATTCCATGATCGTACTGATGATGCACATTACTGCCTGAAGCCTTGAAAACAACATGCAAGGAGTATTAGTATAGGTTTGTACAGAGCCATGTGATATTTATCCAAGGGCTACAATATAAAAGCCATGTTTGTTTTATATAACTTTTATGCAGTTTACCTTGCATGTTTTTCAGCACCTTCCGCCATTGCTAGTGCTCGACTAAGGGCAGCTTTAACCTCATTGACCAGGGCCACCTGGGCATCAGTGCCCGTACCAGCGGCTGCCAGGCTGGCTAGGAAGAGACGTGCCAAGGCTGGGGTGTCCTTGTCCTCTGAATTCTGTGTATGGGGTAGTAGGTGGTCAAGCACAAAGGCGAGAACACTGCAGTCCTGTTAGGATAACAAAGAAGAAAGAATTAGACCTAACGGATGACAATATGGCAGAGTAAAATGCTGACCAGATTTTTCAAACAACTTACCTCCTTAATAAGCTCAGACTGCCCAGCAGTATAGCAGTAAGAGGCAATTAATGTGGCAATGCCCACATAGGAGCGCACCAGTTCAGCCAGCAGTCTCAGGATGGTGGAGGTAGGCATTAGAGGCTTGCTTGCTTTTACCTTAGCTGCTTTACCCTCATCTGAGCTGGAACCTTTCTCCCCCTCTTGTTCTTTCTTCTCTTCCCGCATTTCTTCTGGTGTGGAAGCTGATTAGGTTAGCACAAGAGATTGATAAGATTCATGGTACACACAAACACTTATATATATATATATATATATATATATAATGGGTATAGAATGAGTTTATGCTGGCATTAATGCTGGCAATACTTAGCCATATTTTTTATTGCATAGATTGAAGGAAAAAGACACCTTCTCCTTGTGGTGTGCCAGACTGAGAAGATTCAGCCACACCTCCGTCAGCAGAGAACACTTGAGTCTGAGAGCAACAGATAAAGAGCTATTATTAGCCAAGTTCATATTTCACATTTCAGTAAACGAGCTGAACGGGATTTCCTGTCAAAGAGACTTACATTGATATGGAATGCCGACTGGGAATCAAAATCACTGCCCTGCCGGGTGAGTCGGTACTGCTGGTAAACATCATCACCAACATCCTGCAATATCTGGCAGAGGTCTTGGCCACCAGCCACTACTGCTACACGTTCTTCGGGACGCTCAGCTGTGCCACACACAAACACACACTTATGTGCAATGCTGTACTTTTAATTGAAAATGATATATACACTTCAAATAGATATTTGTCTATAGCTTTTGAAATCTCTTACGTTCTTCAGGAGCATGGTAGGCAGCTAGAGCATTAAGCATGTCATATATGACCTCCTTGATAGTGTCAGGAATAGTGGGTAGGGGAGACAGTTTCAGAGGAGTGGTCTTCACCAACTGCACTGCATTGGGCCCCTTAATTCGAAGGTTCTCAAACTCATCATCGGATGCTGCAGACAAAAGGTGCAGAGTGAGCTTTCTGGGGTGAAAATCTAACGATAAAGAAATCTGATTTGATAGAGCAGTGTTTACTGTAGCAGCAATATGAAATCAATTACAATGCTAAAGGTTACAAAAAGCCTTTACACTGACCAGTACCAGCTCCTCGAGGAGCAGGCAGAGCAATGCGGACACAGTTGCTGGCAGTTTCAGTGAAGCATTCTGGGTTACGGCAAGCTGCAGGGCCCAGGACTCTTAGGATATAATTGATTTCTCTGGAACCAAGGCTGCCCGACACCACTCCTGAGGTGGTACTGCCTGCTCCGCTGGTCACAGCTGACCTCACAACCTATGACAACAGATTTAGAGAAAAAAATCATAGTGAGCAAAAACTTATGATGGAAATATAATGAAGCAACAATATCTTCATATAACTTGAGCTCCATTCAAATACAGTTCAGGAGAAAAACAAACCTTTTCCATGGTGTGGCGAAGTGTGGCTGGGTCTTCTATAATGTGTCTGAACAGCAGAGTAACCAGTGGGGTGAAGCCATTAAAGCCAGAGCTCTGTGTTAGGCCCAGAATCATCCTTGTGCTCTTCAGCTCAGCAAACATCATAGCATAGTGGTGATTACGTGTTAGACGCAAACAGAGACGCAGCGTGGCGTGAAGTGTGTCTGGGTCCACAGGAACACTAATCATACTGACACAGGCCCTAATAAGAACAGTTGTCATGTCTTCAGTCAGGCCCTTTACAACAATATCTGAGCCCTGAGAGTAGTCAGAGGAAGATGTCAGGGAGGATGAGGAGCCAGAGGTGCACTCCTTTGGCTGGCCAGAATCCTCCTTAGGGGCACTCATCTCGACTGGTCCCCCTGAGTCCACATTACCTTGCTTTTCATCCACTTTGGCCCTATCTAGCTCTTCTCTCTCAGAGTCAGTAATGCTACCAGTTTTGGCAGGTTTAGGTATGCGAGGCACTCTCTGGACAGTCAACATCACTGGCCTCCTGTTCCCAGTCTCCTCATTTACCTGCCCAACATAGTAGTTTGAATTAAACAAAGACAATTAAATATTAAATTCCCACACATGAATCTTGTGTCCCTGCATTCTCTTTTGTTTTGTTTTTTGGGTACAAAAATGATGTTATTTCGTGTATACCTGCACCATGGTGTTAAACTGCACAGTGTATCTACGGCGTCCAGCTGTAAAGCGGACACTGCTCTCTCCGGCCCTCCATGCAGAGTCAATGGTACTGTTGTTTGATGCACTGTAACTGCACCATCGGCCTGAGCGGTCATCAAACCATCGCCAGTTATTTCCATTGGGCTGCAGATACTAAACAAAGAGACAGAATTTCCTACTTGTATAAAACAACACAATACCTTTGTATGTTTGTAATGTATTAACCTAACTGTTAATACATGCTGCATTAATTATGTGCTATGTGTACCACTCATACTGCATGCTTCTAACTAGGCCTATGTTTTTAAGTCCAAAACTATCATACTGGAATCTGTAGAGACATAGTTAGGTCCTAGTTTTGTTTAAAATATACCTTGTTCATTTGTTCTCTGCGCTTTGAAGAGACGGCCATCTTCTCGTAGAAATCAATGATCAACAGTACTGGTGTGATCCATCTACAGAAAAGGTAATTTAGTAAAATAAACAAACAAAGTCACACGCTTAAGAAAGGTATGTAGAGCTGTGAAAACGTACTTTGGTGTTTGAATGTCTTTCTGCTCTTTAGCAGCCTGCAGACAGGGCTGCACAACCTCAAGCAGCTTAATCAGCAAATCTAGTATCCCACTACTCTCCACCACTTTGGCACCCAACAGCTTCAGTTCCTTCCAAAACAGAAGAAAGGATTTTTAGGGAGATGATGATGACAACAGCCTTCACAACATTTAAATGGGTATGTTTGTTTTACCTCGAAGAGCAACGTGAGGAGCAGAATTCGTGTTGCTAGCTTGGAAGCCTGGGGCAGTGTGGCCATCTGCCTGGTCCACTCAGACACCGTCTTTGTGTCACTAGTAGTCAGGGGCTCAGCGGCTTTGATCAGCACATCTGCTGCCTCCCACACCTGCACGCAACACGAACAAAATCAGTCTGGTACAAACACGTTGTGCTTCTATCATCAAGACTCTTCAAGCTCACAGTGTTAACATGTTTTTATGTTCACATGAGTAAATGATAAGATAAAAATATGCATAATGGCTTACAGAGTATGTCATGTAGTTAATTAAAGCACTTAGTCTGAAGTATCCAACAAAAATTTAAGCATCGTCTTCAACTGAATGCAAACTGCATTGACAACTTTTGACTTTTTAGGTTTTCGAACAACTTTTGTAGATAAGTTTATTAAGAAGGAAGGTTATTAGCAAGCCATACAAATGGAAGTTAAAAAAACAAAACAGGAATGAAGTTAGCCATCTTTCACAGCCCCCTAAATCATAATATCATGACTTTAGACATATAGTATTTGTGTATTAGAATAAGGCACAAACTACAAGTTAGAAATGCATTTATGCACTGACCTGATGGACAACCTGGCCGAGAATGAGATCTCTGTATTCTGGGCCACTCCTCTTGATGGCCGTCATCAGAAGGTCACAGAGTCGATAGACTGTGTCAGGTAGCTCATCCAGAAGATGGAAGCAACCAGGCAACATTGAATCAGTGAAGGTATGCAGCTCCTGGGGATCCAGTGGCTCCACTTCCATAAAGCGTTCCAAACACCGAGCCTCTTCCTCCTCTGCTCGTTCCCTGGCTCGCCTGTCCTCCTCCTCGCGCCGGCGTGCTGCTTCCTAAAGCAGAAAGAAAAAACCTTAAAGGTTGCTCGGCTAAGTGGAAATGTGTCCATTCACTGTATGATTTAGCAACAGATGGTTTAGCTTTGAATGTTTTTTCCATGTAGTGAGGATAAGGCACCTCAGGAGAGTCAGAGCGTTGCTCCATGCTGACCTCTTGTCCAAGTGACATGGCAATTGCCCTCATCATCTGGTCCTCTTCAGACATAGTTAGGTCCTAGATGAAACCGCAACAATAATGTCAGACGTCTCAGTTTGATTTAGGGAAGTTACAAAGAATAGAAATAAGTTTCTGTTTATTAAAACTTACCCTTACTGCTCCACCAATAAGTGGAGGGGGGTGTGTAAGTAGGTACTCAGTGGCCTGCTCCATTGTGCTGGTATTCAGCAGGGCTTCCATTGCATGCTCTCTTGAGAAACCCATATCCATGAGCTAAAAACATCAAAACAAAGAGTGGTCTTTTTACAAATATAAGAGACATTGCATCGTAACAAACTCACCTCACTCATAAAAGGCAGAATAATGAAGGTAAGGGAAATTCAAAATAATCCGGAGTGATCAAGGTTCAACTAGGGCTGGGTGATATATTATCTTCAAATAATCGATACAACTCTAAATGAGTTAGAAAGTGATAATATTGTAAAACTTGATACAGCTCTTTTGCCTCGTTCCTGTTTTGTTGTCCGACAACTCAAAGAAAACCCCACACACTGCGCCCACCTCTGAACACAACTCACAGCCTGCCCCTTCACTCTGCTTCAGGAAAGCAGCAGAGAAGAAAGAAAGCAGGAAGAGCAGTTAGGAGGAGAGTTGCAGGTTGGAATATGTAGCGGTGGTGACTCAATCATCTGGAGATAGTTCAGATTCAAAGCATCACAAAAATGTGTTAGAGATGAAAGCTTTGAGCACTTCCAATCTTTTTCTCAATTTCTTTTTGAAACTGCGCCCCTCTAGCACGTGGCACAACAAGATGACTTTATACATGAGAGGGCACTTTTAAAACAACTCTTAAATTGATTAATTTACCTTTGTCCAAATGTGACAACATTGTCTAAACTGTCATACATTTATTAAATACCTAAATACATTTAGAACATGTAAATAATATTAGGATATTGTTTTGGTCCATATTGCTCAGCCCTAGGTATGACCACAGATCAGTTGGTAGGGTAGTTGTCAATCATCATCATCAATAACAACAACAAAAGGATTTGTGGCGTCCACGTGTCCCAGGACAAGACACCAAACCTAATGGTGCCTAAAATGCTGCTGCCTGTCCAAAAGAATTATTATCATACACCAATCTGATCCTAATTATCATTTCCCTTATTTAATCTCAAACTTTTCCTTCATCGAACAGTACCTCCCTCTACCTCTCGCCTCAATTTCTCTGGCTGATAGTTATACCTGCTGTAGCTGCTGCTGGCGGACCTGTGCTTGCCTCTCTCTCCCTCTGCATCTTACCTGTCATAAAACAAACGATGGCCAACCATTGAGTGTACATAGAGTATGGGGGAGGAAGCCTGGTAGATGCAGCACTTCTTTCAGGTTCTTGCTTATATGGCCACTTCGCCGTGTAATTTTGCAATTAATCTCTTGTTTTATAACCACCTGCTGTAGTGTCAAAAAAGGTTGAGAATACTCATGGCAAACAAAGCTGGTAAACAAACAAAACAATACCACACAACTGAAAAATGCAAATATATATAAATGAACATACAAAGCTTCTCAACAGTTTGGACTATTATTCAACACAGAACCACTGAATGATGTCTTTATGTCTATTAAGTCTTTATAAGCCGTGCATGTGTTAACAGTGATAACAGCTGACAAAACCAAAACAGAGAACTATGACTAAGCTGTCAGAAAGTTTTCCTATACCTGTGTAAGCTGAGTCTGATTAACTTGGGGCTCACGGCGTGGGGTTGAATTGGTTGAATCATCAGCTGATACTCCAGCTTGCCCTCCGGAAGATGTTGCAGTTGCAGCTGGTGCCTCTCCCCCAGTTGCAGACACTCCTGGAGCCCCACTGGGTCCCAAAGTACCAGTGGAGGCCGCCTCATCATCAGGGCGTACTGTCCCCTCTCTTTCCTTGGAAAGGCGCTCCTGGATTACTGGCTCCCCTCTTAGTATGTGGCACAGAATGGCCAGCATGGATTCAGCCATCCTGCCGCCATACACTTTAAGCGGCTTCCTATTCCACAGACTGCGGATGCAGTTGAATGCGGCCTTGATAAAAGATAGAGTTACAATGAAAACGCAAGCCAAATCATCCAACACTCAACAATAGCGAGTAAAATACTTATTGAGAAGAATGTGGAAGATATAGGTGTGTAACCCTCTTCTGGGGCCACTGCCACGCTTGATTTCCAACTATTGCTGTCTGCTGCTGATTACTTAGATCAGTTGTGTTTAAAAGCTAAAGGACACAAATTTAATTTGCCTTTGACTGAACACACCTTTCAGTGCAGTGGCCCTCAACGACAAGGACCATACCGCGGAAGAGATACTGTATGATGCAGTTCTAACAAAGTATACCTTAAGCGTAGGGTATGCATAAGGTGAGCCTCTTTAAACATTGCAGGGGTTTGCTGCCTAACCTTTATGTTTCTCCGTATTGTAATAAAACACGAAGGTGCTACTGCTGGAAAACGTAATCTCATAATATCCGCCTCTCAGTGGACACTGACCTTCTGTGTGACTATGAGGAACCGGAGAGCACTGAACTGTGGCATTGTGGGTGTTACACCAGGCATTTTAGCTGGCAAGGAATGAGGCGAGTCTAGCACAGTGCTTGGGTTCACCATCTTCTCCACCAGCATTAACCAGGCATCTAGAAACTCCCCTGTCCCATCTGGGAGATCGGGATGTTCCAGACCCTCAGACACAGGCACCTTTCCACCCATTGACAGGGCCCAGTTAAATGTCCTGCAGAAAAGCAGCAGAGGTCATTAAAACTCAAGATAACAAAAAATTCCTGACCTTCATTAGTTGCATATAGTGGGACTTACTCAAATAAGGCATCATGTCCCCCAGAGCAGAAGAACTTTTGCAGCATGAGGTGGTAGGGGTATTTTCTCTCATCAAAAAGCATGGGAGATGTGAAGCCGACTGAGCAGATGAAAAAAGTCAGTCTGCCAGGCAAAAAAGAATGTAACAATTATCAACTGTGTGTGTAATGCATATATGAACAATGACAACAGTGGGTGGCTCTGCTCTTACCTAAAGCGAGGGGTGGGTGTGTAAGGTGGAGGTTGCCAACTCAGACCCTTGGTGAGGAGCTTGGTAAGAGCTGATGCTGTGGCCCGGGCAGCAGGTGTGGGGGTCGTGCCTGTGCTTGTGGCATGGTGTGAGCGACGTTGGCGTACTGGAGAGCCTACACACAACTTTACCAAGAGGCCAAACAGCTCAGCTAGAGCCCTACCTAGTCGAGAGGAAGCTAAAATAGACACATGGTGGTTAAGTGAGACAAAATTCATTTTTCAGAACTTTTTTCTGCTATAAGCTTCACTGTGTGTCACATAATGTCTTACCAGAAAGCAGTGGTTTAATCTGTTTAATGCGAGTGGCCATAGCTGGTGTAAGTTTGGACTTGGCCTTAGGGTCTGCAGCACTGGGTTCATCGGTCTCCATGGGAGCTAAGGTATCCCCATCTAGACCCATGCCTTCCAACAGCCCACTAGCAGATGAATCCACAGATACTGCTTCAGACTCTGTTAGATAAATGTAGGAGAGGAGGTTGGAGGGTGTTCCACTGACCTGATGGCCCACTTCGGTTTTCAATAAACAGATCAAGTTAAGTGGTTATGTTACCAGTTCTCCTGGGACCAGTAGCTGTAGTGCTGCCAGATGGCTTCTCCTCTTTAGGCACCAGTTTCTGCATGTCAACTTGGCCAAACTCACAGCCTGGTGGCAGACTGTTTGGGATGGGCAAGACATATATGAGGGTCATAGGTGACCACAAAGTTCAAATAAAGGGCGTAAAAGGTAAAGGACTCACCTGTTGGGTGTGCAAAGGGACAGCAGCACGGTGCTCTCCCATACCAGAGAGCAGTAGAGCTGACTGAGCTTGTTGAGAACACTTAAGCCCAGCTGGGAGCCCCATTGGTTGACTGAGATAGCCCTGATCTCACTCTGTTCAGAAAAAAGTTGAAAATCTTAATTTTGTACTAAAACTGGTGTCAGGGGGGATCCTGCAGTATACATTGGCTTTTAAAATTATTAATCTCCTACATATTTGTTGTGTTTAAAGCACACTCAGATAACAAACCAACTGGCTGCGTTGGCAGTTTCTCCCTTTACTATACAACTTACATCATCACAGATGTAGGATCCGTGAACGTTGTGAGAAACCACACATTTAGCATAATGTTAACAGAGAGGTGAGAGGGCAATAATTAAGGTCAGGGGGTATTTAAACAAAATCCACATTTACCTGTCCCACTCTGCAGGTATGGACAAACATCAGGATGTAGGCATGAGCTGCAGTAAGAGCATGTAACAGTGGTGTGGCACGGGCTGACAATGTGGCATCAGTCACATGGCCAGCATTAGCCAGTTCTCTGAGTAGAACAGATCCACCAGGAACCTCAATTGGTCGATGAAGTGGCTCTAGAGATGTCAGGATACTGTCCAGTTGACATAGGCCCTCCTGGAGTACCTTAGGTTCATGTGACAGTGTCTAATAAGAGAAATTTAGAGGAAAAATATAATCAAATTGATGATTTTTTTTATACATTTGGCACTTCAAATATTCTATTTATGTTAATGTGTGTGCAACACAGACATTTAATTTGTGCTCACCAATATGGACTTGCAGACCCCAGCCACAGCTTGGCAGGCAGCAGATGTGGGAAAGTCTATGGGCAAGTTGGGGAGGCTCAGAATAGAGACCAGAGGTAACAACCCCTTCTGGTTGACAAACTCCTGACAGTGGTCATCTGTGGTGTTGTTGCTCAGTATGGATTCCACAAACTTCATCTAAAAAAACATGCAAAACACTTAGTGAACTGAAAAATTATAGCACTGCATCTTGGAATACTAAAAAACCCAAAACCATGCTAAAAAGAATGAATACTGACCACATTAAGAATATAATCCATTAGAGGAATTGGTATCCGCTCCTCAGTGCCCACAATCCTGCAAAGATTCACATATGCTCAAAATGACAAATACTAATTCAAATATTTGAAATTTCTTAGTTAGCTTCTTTAAAAAAAAAAAAAAGTATAAAAATAGTGGCTGCTCTATTCTATTGTGTTATGAACTCAGCGTCATACAGTTCAAGTGGCACTGACTGTCTGTTGCTCTCTGGTTCCCCCTGCTGCTGGCTGAATGTATGGAGGGCTTCCTCCTCCTCTTCATCCTCACTTGAAGCTTCTTCAGCAGCATGGTTAGAGCGCGCTGGTGGTGCTGCAACAGTGCCATCTGCTTTCTGGATAGATGGTTTCTGGCAAATGTACTCAGGGGCTCGACCTAGGTTGCAGATTTCCTCCAGTAACTGTAAAAAAATATTTAGCTTTAATTACCCCCGGAAATCATGTGAAGATATTTGAAAAAGGTCTTCTACGTAAAACGTGCAATACCTTAATTATGGCAGTAGTAGCATCGGTCTTCAAAGTGGGTTGGTGCCTCATGAGCTCATCTACAGCGCTACCCAAGTTGGATGCAGTGTCACCTAAAGTCAAACACACAACATGTTTTCCACTCAAGCAGTTTCCACAAAATGAAGATCTACATAGCATCAGTCATACAATCGAACTCACCCAGTGGATCAGAGCTGCGTCGCCGTCGCATTGCAGGCAGGTAGTCAGGGGACAAAAGCACTTTGAAGAGGCGCTCAAATGGCTGGCATTGTACAAAGGAGTGCAGGCCTCTTGCATTCAGGCACAGAGCACTGAACACATTAGGGAGAGAACCCAAAACCTCACGTGTAGCAGGAACCTGAAAAAAAAAGAAGGAAGAACATTGGCATAAAAGGTAAAAATACAGAGTATAACAGAGGTACACTTCAATTTACACTTTCTTCACCTGTATACATATCATATTGTATATGTGCTACAATCTCACTTTAGTCAGCAAGTGAATTGTTAAATGTTCTTCAAGATTCAAGATTCTTGAATCTTGAATTGAAGTGAATTGTTAAATGTTCTTTTAGTCCAGTCTCTTTTTAAAAATAAAAGGAAAAAATGAACCCATTGATTTTTTGCATGCATGAATACAGGGTTCATGGGTCTTTGGGTGTGGGAACAAAACAAAACAAAAGAGCACAGCACACAATGGCAGTGCTGAAAACTCACATCTTTGATCAGAAGGGCATGCAGCATGACATCAGTGAGACCATTATCCTGAAGGGAGGAGAGCAGGGATGGCTCCTGGAACACAAACACTGTCACGACCTCCGTCGCTAAAAGGCCAAACGATAGATGTAAGAGAGAAAAACGGGGAGGAAAAAAAATTATTATTTCAAAATTATAACATATTTTGCATAACATAAATAAAGCAGACAGTGAAATGTCATTACAGTAAATTTGTGTAGATACACACTTTAGAAAAATTAACATACATCAGTTAACTCAGTCATAACAGTACTTTTGTGAACTCACCTAACAGGAAGAGTGAAGGGCCATAATATTCTGCATTACTGATGATGTGCTTGAGTGAGGTAGGCAAGGACCCATCCATTACTTATGAAAAATTAGGATGCAGACACATGTTTAATGTCAAGTATTCATTTTAAGGCAGCAAGCAGAAAATATGTTTAACATGTAGAAACAACAATAGATCCTTCATCTCAGTTTCAGTTCAGAGAATTCCAATGACTCACCATGGCGGATACCGTCAGAAAAGGCAGGATCCTGGATGGCTTTCTTTAAGAAATTTAACATCGACTTCAACAGAGCTGCCCTTTGGGGGATACACTGTAGACCTACACAGACAAAGTCTTACATTGATGACAGAATGCATTAACAATAAATGTCGGTTTCTTCTATGCATGTGCTGGGTGTACCTGCACGAGGTGTGTTAGCAGCACTACTCTGTGCTCGGTGGTCTCCCTCTGGTCTGGAAATAGAAGATGTGGAAGGTCCTGGGCTGCTTTCCATTGCAACTTCTGACACTGAGAATACAGGTAGACAAATCAACGCAACTGCCTGGAAATTCTTACTAATATACTTATCTTATATGTCCATACTAATAAATAGCCTAAAACTTGAAAAAACTGGCTTTGTTTACAGATGTAATATCTGAAGATGAAAACATTCCTTAGCTCACAGGAACAACTTACTCTCCATGTCCGTGTCCATGTCCTCAGACTCAACAGCTGCACTAGGCCTCTGAATCTTTGGCTTGATGACAAAAGGGCACTCTTTCCTTGACAGGTCCACCTCATGCTAAATAGAAAAAGTGTTTGAGAAAATGATTTAGCCTAGAGGTTTGGCGGAGTTTTAGGAATAGAGAACTCCAAAGTGCATAACCAACCTCTAGCCTGCAGATGAAAATAGAAAGGCCGCTGTGGGACTGAAAGGCAGCCATGTCCAGGTTGGTAATGAGGTCCACAACCCGCACTGCTCTTGTCACAAAGGTAATCTGGTCTTGCTCATCACCGAGGAACTTAATCACCTATAGAGGAAACGACAACAAATGAGAGGAGATCTTCATGGTTTTTTATGGTTACATTGTTAGGCTTAGGATATACCTTCAGAAGGGCTTCCATCATGCCACAGGAGACAAGGGCTTCCCCTCCAGCATCATAGCTAGCCAAGTGGTAGAGGAATGAAAAGAGTGCAGTGGCAAACTGGTGTGGGTAGGGTTCCATCAAAGGATCTAAAAAAGAGAAACAAACACTTTGTTTTCTATTTTAATTGGAACATTTTCTAGTGGATTCCACAGTTTCGGCCACATTCTCACCAATCATTGCCTGTATACAGTTTCGCACCAGCACAGGCAAGAAGCCATGGTATGATGCAGTGCCAGTGCAGTCGATGATGTTGGAAAGTTTGGGTGTCCTCTCCAAATGGACAATCGAGGTTAAAGTGCGCAAAGATGCTGCCTTGATATCCTGAAGAACAAAGAGAAACCCATATGAACAGGAAATTCAACATGATGCTTGCATCACTGTAATATCAGTTATGTGGCAGAAAAAGCAGAGAACATTCTTACCACAAGTTGTTTGTCTGTGATCTGTAATACGTCCACCAGCTCTTCTATCAAGCCATTATACAGAATACTGTTGGCTGACTCTTGGAGTGCATTTGAATACACTGCAAATAAACAGAAAAACTCAGCAGCTTTAACTTTGATCCAGATTTTGTTAGTTTCTCAGGAAGAAGGCCTCTACCAACCTAGTATTGAAATAGCATGCAGTCGGGCCTGCACAGCCTGCAACCTCTTCTTGTGATTTGAGAAACCATGGGCAAGTCGAATGTGTGTGAACAGCAGGGTCTGCTTGTCTTTTGGGATGTTGTACATCACTGTCAGTGACTCCATGATCTCAGATGGGCTTTCTGAAATCTGAGAGATGCAAAACATTAAGAGTAATGTGCAGCATGGAAGATAATACTACGTCACTGCTAATGTCTTTAATCTGACTGTACCTTGTCAAGCTGCTCGATGTGAATATAGTGTAGTGTGTTACTACTTGTCTGCTTGGGAAATAGGACCACAGGGATTATTAGAAAGATAACGTTCCAAAATGATCTTCCGTGTTTTTAATTAGTAAGCAAAATGAATGTGTTAGGCTTTACCTTCCTCTCTACTTTGACCTCAGGACCTGGATCAGCGTAAAACTCAAAGTGCAATGTGGTGGCACTAGGGGGATACTTCTGCTCATGTACCAACAGGAAGGAAAACAGCAAAGACAACTTATAAACATGGGTAATTAGTCTCACTTGTCAGATGTATCAATAAGTATAAAACCAAAAGTCCCCTAGCTGTAGATAGTTTACAGAGACGGATACAGAACTTCACTCTGCAAAATTCTTACTGTCAAATGCAGATCCCTGCAGCACTCAGCCAAACCAAAACCATTTTCCTTTCCTCCCCAACTCTACAAAAGAAAACAAAGGGAGTAAACAAAACAGCTCTTTCTTTTCAGGGACCGCTGAAAATAATGCGATAGAAAAGCAATGTCTTTCTCTAGACCTCAGCCAGGTGTTGCAAACGGGCTAGTAGAGGTGTCCTTTTGTCAGACCCCAATCTTGTGATGTAGTTGGAACGCTTACTGAACACATAGAGAAGGTTCAGTACAGACAGAACCACCTGCATGTCACATGAGGCTAGCAAGGTAGTTAAGTGCTGTAAATTGGATGGGAGAGGTAGAAAAAAAGTTCAAGTTAGTGCACTGCTTTATGCATCCCATGACATATACATAGTCCAGAAAAGAGGAGTAGCAGTAAGTTCAAGCCTACCTCTATGGAGCTGTAGAGGTGCCTAGAGAAGCTATACTCAATGAGTAGGGCTGTGAAGTTGAGCACTGCCAAAAGCAGGGCTTTGAGCTGTCCATTGTCGGGACGGTCACACACCAGCAGCCATGACATATTCTCCACTGTCTGTCCTGCATCGCACAGAATGCCATCAAAGCGGTCCAGCAGATCTACCCAGTGGTACAACTCACACTGTCAAAGACAAAATAAATTTGTTAAATAATCACAGATATATTGTGTCACAGCCCTATTTACCGTCTTCAGAAAAAAAGGTGTATTGCTTTCTGAATACAAACATAAATTTCCCTAACTGAACCTAATGCAAAAATTACAATAAAAATGTGTCCACGTGTTCATTTATACTTTTGAAGAACCACAAATATTATCTCAAAATAAATTACTTGAGATATCAAATACCAGGGAGTTCACCTTGACAACAGACTGGACTGGAAAAGCAACACAGGCTGTCTACAAGAACAGACGGAGCCTATTCTACCTGTGGGAAGTCCTTTCATGTCTGTAATAAGATGTTGTGAATCTTTTATTGGTCTGTACCCAGTGCAATATTCTTTGCTGCCGTCAGCTGGGGCAGCAGCATCGGAGCCAGTAACACGAACAAACTGTGCAGGGAACTTCACTGGGACACCTGGAGCAGGTGGTGGAGAGGAAGATGCTGAACATCATAGAGAACAGCTCACATTCTCTCCACTACCTGCTGGTCCAACAGCGGAGCAGCTTTAGTAATAGTATGCTTCAGCCCTGATGTGATAAGGAAAGTTACAGAAAGCAATTCAAGCAAACAGACTATATTCTGGATAGAGAAACAATTTGTAGCAGGGCACTTTATTTCTTGTTGTTGCACATTCATCCTCAATTCAAACAATTACACATTGTGTATAATCTGTCTGTTTTCCTGTATATTTCTGTAAAAGATTTAACTTCCTGTGTGCACCTTATAAGGAATACTAATTTCAAATCTTACCATGTTTAGATGTGTATTTTCTATATTATACATATATTGTACAAAATTCTGCATGTGTGCGTTTTATGTTTTTTTCTCCGTAAGAGCTACTGCAACCCCAGACATTTCTATTGGGATTAATAGAGAGCCTATTCATCCCAAACACATTCCATTTACTAGAATATGACAATAAAAATAACAATCAGGTCAACACCTGTCCCATTCCTTACAATATGTTCCCTGCATATGGCTTCTTTGGTAGCTTTTGTATTTTACTTCTTAGTTAGGTGGGAATAAACAGTAAAAAAAAAAGAGGCAGAGATTACCGTGAAAACAATCCCAAAACTATGCCACCTTCAAGAAAATGCAGCATCTTTGAAGTCACTATATTGTGCTTAATTAAATGTTTATACAGTGCATGGGCAAATGTTATCTGGCCAAAAAAAAGCATGTTCTGGATTTCACCAAGCAAATAGGTAAGGTTCATCTATTGCTTAATCACCACAGTGATTAATATGTTTTAGTGGGGAACGGACTGCCTGAATAAACTAAATGACTAGGTTTTTCCATCAATAGATTTTTTCCTTGTTGATGGGACATACATATCCAAGATGACAATGCCAGGGTTTATCCTGCTTAAAATATTAGCAGGCGCTTCAGGGAGTCCTTCAACCACATTGAGAATTTTTGGGATGTGGATGTGAAGATTTTACAAAGTGGTCCAGTCCAATCATCAATACCAGTTCTTGGCAAGAAATTACTGCAAATCTGGACAGAAGTAAATGTAGTGACAATGCATAAGCTCATCAATGCTACAGCAAATGCTTGTTGTAGTCAAAGCCAAAAGCATATGTAATGCCTCTTTATGCAATGCCCAGCTAGCAAAAGTCTTCGAATGGACCGAACTATGCCCAGCTGGCACAGGAAAGGTCTTAAGCAACAACCTCACAAGAAATCCTGCTACATGTAGACCTCAGGTTGTTAAAACAGTTGACCGCTATGCATATCCAAATTAGTGCTAGCCATGAGATGGAGCTGTGGCAGCTACCCTGAGAGGATGTTGTTACTAGAGGGTTTTCATGTCTTATTCAAGGACACCCAGATATGTATCTAGAGGAAAACCAGGAAGTAAACCAGTGACCGTGGAGTTCATAGAGAACTGCTCTACGCACTGAGCTACTTGCCAGCTCATCAGAACACCTCCTGCCACCTATATGATATTCTACATAATGCTTGACTGGCAAAAACCTTGTCACAACTGATATGTTGTACGGGGGTTTCCAAAGAAAAGGCAGAGGAATTTGCCTCCCCCTCTGTCTTATCTTATGGCCTTACCTTGCCAATATTCCAGGTCTTGATGTGCTGCAATTCTACCAGCAGTTGTTCATCGCTGCATGCCTTGAGCTTCTCTATGAGTATCCTGCAGTCTGCAGGCTGTTGGTTTAAAAAAAGAGCAAAAATGGTTGGTAAGGCTGAGTGTACATACCACCTATGCCTCTTATCTAATAATAACAACAGTTATAGCATAAAATAACACTGTGACATGCTGCTCAGACATAAATTACATTTCCCTTTGTCTACTGACAGTATGGGGCAATAATAGGTATCTATAATATTGCATCCAGCTTGGGACCAGGACCACATCTTCACTAAAATGTAATGACCATTCAACACAAGCTGATGACACAGAGTTTAACAGAGATAAGCCATTTGAGGCATTTTGTGATCTGCTTTCCTTTAACATAATTTGTGTAATTTGCATTTTACTGCAATGCAATCCAAAGACGTCCCATTGCTGCATAAATTGCAGTTTTTTCTTGTAAAGCCCCTACAGGTAGGTAGGTACAAGTATGACCTTACTGTCACCAAACTTAGCAACTTGCTGCTTTCTCTTTGATTTTGTCAGTCTATGAATTTTAAGGATGAATGGTCAGTTAAGCAGTCATAAAACTAATTTGATAATTAGTTTATTATTGCTGTTTATGTAAAACTAAATCTGTTGATGTACACTATCAAAAAAAATTGGGAAAAAACTAATTAGAAACAGCCAAAAAGTGCAACTATGATGCAAGGAAAAATATTTGTGCACTGTACAACAAACTGAAGTGGTTGCTGCTGTGTGGTCTCCCAAACAAGTTACTATTTCATGTATTTCTCTGCACACCAAGTATGCAATAGATTATGGGATGCTGGTTTCCCTAAAAATTATTGCCGCGACTGCCTAAATGCATGGGCAACTTGTAAGTCCGCAAACATCTAACATGTGTACAGGAATCATAAGCACGCACTATCTTTGAATGGCAAGCATAGAGATATATGGCTTTTAGGTCATTCGTAAGATTTATAAATCATTACTATCTATGTTTAATCATTCGGCCAACTCTCCATGATGGACATTAAATGAGAATTTTGATTGTTTCATTAAATACGGCTACCTCCACCACATTTTCACCTGTTGTTGAGTAACTAATTTTTTTTTGATCACCTACAAAATACCAACTACTTAAGTGTGCAATTGTGCATGTAATTCAGCACTTGCTATTATGTATACTCACTGCTTCTGTAGGCGTTTTCTTCAACTTGCTTCTGTCGACCTTCATTGTCGATAGTCACCGTTTGTCGCTCCTATTGGAAAATATGCATAAAAAGGCATGTGATGCAAAATGTCAATGTTTTATTAAACAAATCTACGTATTTATAGCTGGAAAGTTTTACCATTACAAATATGCAAATGAGACGTACACATATTTATTATTTCTGGACTTGTACAAAGCTTGAAATGTAAAATTTACTTACAGAAAATAATTTGGTGATACCCACTTGACAGCATGTTCCAGTCACCTTACCTGCATAATTGGTTAAACAATAGGTAAATACCAAACTAGCAACAGTGTCCCACACACCACAGTACAAACTCTGCAAAGTGCCCATTATATTATAATCAATCATCAATTTCAGAAAACAATGGTTTACAAGGTTATGTCAAAAAGTGAAAATGTTTCTTTATGTTATAATTAAGCATTGTATTGCAAGTACTACAAACCAGTGGTTTACACTGGTCAAATTATACAGCGATTGTGCTTTTTTCCACCTCTGGATCACAAAGCAGACCATGGTAGAGCATTAGCAAGTGGCTAGTTAGCCATATACGACACATAGTTAATTAAATTAGATCGGGCCCTATTTAATGTCCTCAAGCATTTAGCTCGCGTTTCACGTAACTAAGAATTAAGTAATACCTCAATAAATCAGACAGCTCACGCTACCTCGCCGTATGCTTGCCCATCATTAACTCGAGTGGCTTGACGCTGACAAGCTATAGCTACCTAGCTAACACGCTAACGTCATCAAAGGTAACAGCCTAACGTTAGCGCTATTTACCTAACGTTAACGTGTCTCTGTACACACGTAGGGATGCATTTGCCTGTCACAAGCGCGTTTGTTTAGTTGGGCGACTCTCCTGCAACACGTCTGACAAATCAAGATACGTTGAGAAGCTCAATGTACCAAAAAAATCGATCGCTACCGTTTGCTGCGGATTTGATGTTAGCTTCTGACCAGCTATTGGTGTGCTAGCGTTACCGGCAACGTTAGAAAACGATCTCCTCTTGACACATTTTAAAGTCTTTCGAATACCACAACACAGTATAAGTCAGCTTAGTAACAAACAAGCCATATACACAATCAATGCCAGATATATAAATGTACCTCACTAAAAATGAAGCAGTTTTAACCATTTGTGCCAGAACTGTCAATTCAGATCTCGCAGATTCACCATGCTGCCATGATCCGACTCTCTACTAATTTAGGTCCGGGCTGCGTAGGCCGCAAAATAAGTCCTGACTTCTCACTCACGAACAACCCCTGCTTCAAGTAAATTAAACCACAGACACCGCATCAGTGATTCACGACAGTATGGTTAATATGTCAAATATGTGAAACCAGGCGATACTTTGCTGAAGCTCAGAGTCTTACCCTGGGTCTCCAGCTAGTCGTAGCACGCGCTAGCTAGCACGCTAGCTACCCGTTACTTGAGGTGCAAGCAGAAACGCATAATAACTCGCTGATTTACTGTCGGAGCAGTCTGCCGTGACACCGCCAGTTTTGTTTTCGGTTTTCGTTTGGGTGAATTGAAAACTGGCTACGAACTCGGCAAAGAAGTTGCTCGTCCGTTTGCTGCATTATACATCAGAGTATCCGCGCTTGTTTCCATAGCACAGAAGCACTAGCTGTTGGTTTAGTCATCATGACTCTGGGTAGTGTGCAAAAGTGAAGAACGTTACGGCTGGGAGTAAGTGGTAACCGTTTATCGATGCACATGAAAACAGGACAATCGACCCTTTGTGCACAGCATCACCTTAACCTTTCACATCACCACAGGTCTTAAACTTGTAAAACCCGCAGAATACAACCAAAATCACTGCAATAGTGACGAAAATGACTACTCGACCCACACAGTTCTAATCCAAATCTACCTGATGCACAACTATCAATTTTACCAAGAATTTTATTTTCACCGCCAAGTACTATACTGACAAAATAAACCATATATTAACAAAGCTGCCGTATGTGATTTTCACAGCACATTCAGCTTTGGCCAAACAAGATAAAGCCTACAGAGGCTTTCAGCATATACATTTATGCCATTTGCCTAAAGCTCTCTAGTGATATCACTGATTCATCTCGACATTCTTATAACAGTATTTTAGTTGGTAAAAAATCTACTTAACTGAATAACACACAGGCACAACATTAGACAATTTCAGCTGTTTAGGACATGTTGATATTTATTGGGCGGCATGATAGCTCAGTGGATAGAGCAGTCCTCTTCAAACCCAAGAGTGAGTGAGTTCGATTCCCAGTCCCACCAGGTTACATGTTGAGGTATCTCCTGACAAGACACCGAGACACCCCTAGTAGCACAGACACAGGTCTAGCAGTTTTCTAAACCAGTGGTTCCCAACCTTTTTACCAAGGGACCCCTATCTTTCTAGCCAATTTCTTGACGACCCCCCCACCCCCGCGGAGACGCGCACTGCGTTATCTTGACAAGCATATCACAGTTACTGCTCCTAAAACTGAACTAGAATACACTTAAAAAGTTGTTTGATTTAAAATCCAACGTTAACTTGAGTTAGCTTGATGATCTGAGATAACACGATGATCGTAAACAAGTTAAATAATAATTTGTAGCCAATTATCATCAATACTATAGCTTCGACTTCTAACCTGAGACTATGCCATATGTGCCTTGCAGTAGGACACTGAGTGAGTAGCTCTCATTAACATTATTTAAGTATGGTAATCATGTCAAACTTTACTTTTCTCAGAAACACACCTTGTAGGGGATGGACTAGGAGTCAGACAAACCTTCTGCATCCCAGTTTGACGCTTAACACATTGAGCTACCAGGCCACCCAATATGCCACCTTTGTTGAATAATTTTGTTGAATTCTGATGCACCAATCCCCTGATGACCATCATAAGAGCTAACACACACACACAGACAAAAAACGATCGCACTTCTACCATCTTCCATACTAAAGTATCTATTATTTTAAATCACTTTGGTGTAATTTGCTTAAGTCTGGTTCTCAGTTTTTAGAATGTAGTTTAATTCAACACCATGGCAGTAAAATCAAATTTGGAAAAAAAAAGAGTAAATTTCGTATGTTATATACATACATACATACATACATACATACATAATGTGTACATCTGTCCTTTATGACGATCACATTTTTAAAAAAATGTTCTTTTAGCAAATCTTTTAACCCTTGTGCGCCCCTTAAAAAACGTTTTACCCTCTGTGCAAAAAATGTACAGCTCCTAAAAAGTGCTATAATAATATTGTAAATCAAGATTTTTTTTACTTTCACTGCATTAAATCTTTTTACCAACATCAGTCCATATCATAACTATCAAATTTGCTTGCATGTATTCAATATTTTTAACCCTATAATGTCATTTTGGGACTATAACCATCCTTTAATTGCCAAAAACAACAAATAACTAATAAATAACATCAATCAAAAACATGTGTGTGTGTGTGTGTGTGTGTGTGCACGCGTGCGTGCATGTTAGTGAAAGAGATCAGTCAGTGGAACAGAAGCTGCAGATTGTCTTCATATGTGCTTTATATGAATGCCTGCTGAACTTGGCACATTATGTCCAGACCTAAAAATTGTCTATTGTGACAGTGCCCTCAAGTCCCTCTGTCAATTCAAGGACCCCCCGCAGCCCTTGGTTAACCTCTCTCACTGCTCCTGGAGACCTCCCAGTACACAGTATAGACCTGTATTCTCCAGGCATATGAGGTCTCCACGTCCCAAATTACCCACACTTTCAATTCATTCGGTAGGTTTACTTGGGATATTGTCTGAATGAACAGCATCCCTTGAAAGGTACCAGCTGTTCATCCACACATATATCCCGGCCTATATTGAAAAGGAGGTGGAGGTGGGTGCTCCACAGATCACACATGGGTTGCAGCCCAGATTTGCTGCTCATTTCTTGATCTCCAAGAAGCAGCAGCTTCTTCCTCATCTATGTCCTAACTTGAGCCAGAGCTGGAGGACTCATCTTCTGCAAATTCAGGTGAAGCCTCCACTGATGATTCCTCACTCCTTGTGTCAGTCCTGCTATCTCCTCACCTTCAGAGGACTGCAGATCAGCAGTCAGAACCTCTTCTAGAGAATTACCTATCTTCCTTTTTGCTGATGAAATGACTAGCCAGGCAAGCTGCATGCACTTATCAGTTATAAGCAACAGGGTCTGAGTAAACATGCTGCACTGACAACCAAAATAAAAAGGTATTTGCTTTGGTAACAAAGTGCTTGTTTGGTCTTTGGCCTTTTTACTTTGATTGATCTCTCTTTTTTTGACTAGTACTGTAAGTACTGTAATATGTATGGGGTCTGTATTGTGTGTGTGTGTGTGTGTGTGTGTGTGTGTGCGTGCGCATATATGGTGGGGGTGAAAATTATGTGATCTGTATGTATAAGAAAGAGAGAGAGAGAGACAGGGATGTGATAAGCTAAAAATAGTGTTTCCCGTACACGCACACAAACACACACACACACACACACAACACATTTTTTCAATACACAAACTTTACATCAATACCAACCCACCCAGACTATTTTAGTTGTAATCGTGTATTTTGTTGCCGCGCCATGGTCATAAATGCAACAGGACGAGTCATTAGTAAAACAGCTTATAATGGAGCTGTCAGCCATATAGGGGAAAATGAAGTTATATGATGGATGACTGAATACAACATTTCTTTCAAGCCAAAAGGTTAGATTGAAAATGTAGTTATAAGTAAAATACAGTTTTATGCTAAAATTAGAGTAGGATCAAAAATGTATGTAATAATGGAAGTCAATGGGGCAAAAAATGTCACGAGGGTAAAAGGTTGAACTTTTTTTTGTACAGATAGAATCATATAACTTTTGTTAAAATTTTTTCATTTTTTTTAAAGTTTCATAAAGATCTCAAAACACTGCAAAATATTATCTCACTACCATATACATAGGCAAAGTTATTGAGTATTTTACACTGAAAGTGGCAAAAAATGTACACAGGGACACACAAGGGTTAATCAACGCACTTAACACTTCATTTGGTCATTTCAAAGTTTTCATGGCATAATAGAATGTGTCAAAAAATGTCCTACAAAGCATTTGAATTACAGTGCATTATCAAATTCCACCTTTATAAGAAGAGATGCCACAGTATCAGTCAATATTATATTATTATATTATCAATATATTATTGCATATATTGAGATACCTTGTATATCAGCAAATATAGTATATAAATGGCAGCACACAAATTATAGGTATTAGGTGCACTTAGCACTGACCTATATTCTTCTAGTTTCAATTATTTAAAATGTATTCATGACTTGATTTGCTATTTGAAATCATATAATGAAATAATGTATTCAGTCAAAACTCCTAAAGAGCAAACAAATTTGAGAAGTAACAGACAAAATATTTCCATAACAAAGGATTATTATTAGTAAACCCTGATAGACTGTCTAATGTGTTAACACTTTGTTCTGCGTTGTGCACTTTCCACAATTTTATACTAAATGAAAGTTGCAACACTAATATTCATCCAATGTAACCAAATCAACAGAACCTGAGTCCAACAGGAATATGTGTGCTTAGCAGTGACATCCAACTTCACAATGACAAAAGCAAATCACAGCTAATCTCAACTAAACCAGATGGATGGATGGATAGATAAGAGCATGGGGAAGAATTAATATAATTGAATCTTTTACTGTTAAGCAATGTGAAGAATCTAATTTGAGTAGAACACATATTTTAGAAGCATCTCATTTTAATGCTAGAAATACCTAATATGAATCAATTAATAATAATAAATAACAACAATAAACACTTTATTGATGCCCTTGGGGAAATTGCCATTGACCCTTGGGTTTGGAAGACTACGGCTTTATCCACTGATTATCATGCCGACCCTTAACATGATGATCAAGTTACTGAAATTATTTGGCTAATGAATGCAAAAAAACTGGAGGATATTTATTCAAACCTGTCATGTACTGCAATGCTTTTCTTAATATGAGTCCTTTCAGTTGTTTTTATTTTTACTGTTTAACTTAAGTGAGACACCGCAATTATAAAAAAAAGCTCAGACGTCTATCTTTCTTATTTGAATTTTTACTCAAATAAATTTTTGCTTAAATATCCTTAGTATATATAGTAGACATAGATGATGGATTGATTGACATTAACAGTCTAGTGTTAATGTGCTATATTATATGTATCTTCCACTAACTAAATCTCTAACAGGGAGATTCTCACTGTTAAATTCATGTAATCAGCTGATGGTTTTACAAGAGCTACAAACTCATATTTAATGTATAGTATTTAGTGTTG
Source organism: Microctenopoma stevenorrisi (assembly GCA_032270685.1). Classification (NCBI taxonomy): domain Eukaryota; kingdom Metazoa; phylum Chordata; class Actinopteri; order Anabantiformes; family Anabantidae; genus Microctenopoma; species Microctenopoma stevenorrisi. Next base: position 10,372,619 of record JAUMTR010000025.1, on the reverse strand, counting down.
AAGTCATTCTTCCCACTGTGGTGACCACACAAACCTAAGATGTGGTCCATCATTAATTTAAGTTAACTTTAGTTAGCCACAGTATTGTCATTTTTAGCTGTACCAGTAAACATCCAAATCATCACCACTGGATGATCTCATCCAAATGGTTTCTTCAATTCTCAGAACTAAAGTTATAACAGAGATAACAATGACCAGTTTGTAAAGATTGTCAGTCATACCTTTATGTGTTTAGCCTTACGCATAACCATTTTAAGTAAATAGGTTATTAGTACATACCAGAAACTGCTATGGTTTGATAGCTCCACCATTATCCTCCTTGGCTTCCTTTGCAGATTCTTTAAGCTATTTGAAAACATATAGCAAACAATCAGACTTTAATTACTTTCTTTTATGTACAAGTGTGATTATGTATAAACACTGCTGCATCACACTTAATGGTAATTTATTTAAAAATCATTTTTTTATTGTTGGTAATCATGTAGTCATGCATCCCAAATGTTCTGGTATGCCATGTACCTAGGCTGCTCAATTCTGCTCAAAGAGTTACACCCTCCAAAGTTAAGTCAAATAAATTAACAGAAAATATCGGCAAGTGTCACCATAAATACCCCACAAGTAATAATACAATGCAATACCTACAAGATGCTAAATTTGAGGCACTTAAAAACACTTAAAATTGGTACTTATACTCAAATAGCTATGATTACATACAATTAACTCTGGGCCTCATATCTGGAGTAAAACATTTGCATGGCTGCTTTTCTGCTACTTAAGCTTTAAAATTACTTATTACTTTATTAAGAAAAAAATCATCCCAGAGAGTAGGCATTAACTCACCTCATTATTATGTCATTACAACACAGTCACTGATTGGGAGAATGACAAGAACCAAAGAGGATGCTGACCTCCACATACTATAGATCCACTTCAATGTACTTGAAAAAATGTCTCATTGTTGACACTACAACTTGCTTTCAGTTACTTGTACATTTGACGTGGTAACGGTTGTAAGCATTTTTGACTGTGGAATCTCAGCCTAGTCGTGTTTCATACTTTTAATAACTCTACCCAAAGAATGCAGCACAGTTTTAACTTAAGTATATACCTGCTGATGTTGTGAAATAGTTATGGTAACGCCAATTCACATAATTTTAGTAACATTACAACAATCCACAACTGGTTCATTACCAAAGTACCAAAGTAGTTAGATAAGTTAGTTCTAACCACGTAAACTCGAACTGTTTGAAGTTCTGCTAAAATATCTATGCAGTTATGGTGAAGTCAATGTTAGAGCTAACGTTAAGTTAGCAAAGTTGAGAGCTAGTTAGTTGAAGTTAGCTAGGTTAATGTTAGGTTCACTAGCAGGGTCTACGCAGCTTTGACGGCTAACGTTACCAGATTGCGAAAAGTCACATCTGCAATCAGACACACATTTAAACTATGATGGGTTAGTTGTCTGAACATTTTCGAGAATTTGGATCAAGCTAGCTACTGGACAACGATACTGCTTTGGCTTGTAGTTGAGCAGCGCATACCCCACACGGTGAGCGTGACTGTGTGTTTCTGTGCGGCGTGTATGTTTGCGGGTTTCGCGCGAGCGAGCTAGCTAGCTAGCTAGCAACGAGAGCTCAGCACAATGCTCTATCACTGGGATCATGGCTAAATTAAAAATGGCGGTTTACTAAGCAGAAGATCCGTACTTTACCTCTAAAAACACACTAGTATTGTAGGCTCGAGTTGCAGTGGCGGGCGCAAATCTCCAATCGTAGTTGTTAAGAAATCGGAATGTATTCCTTCACGCAGCTAAAACTCACGTCAATACTCAGTAATAAGTCTATCTGCTTACCTCGAATGCGTGTTAAAATTGCTTCTCCATCTTGCACTAGCGACTGGTAGGATAGTTTGGTTCTCGCGAGAATACATTGTACTGCGTTTACCCAAGGCACTCCCTTATGGAAGCTCATTTCCGCCACTAGAACATAAAAGAAACGTTTTCTATGAGAACTATACCAATGACAATAGTACAGATAGATTTTTTTACATTATAAGTACAACTTTGACTAAGTGAAATTGATGACATAATCAAAATCACAAGAAAGGGCCGGAATTCTGACTAAAATTATTAAATAAACTTCAGACAAAATTTAAAAAATCTTTAAAACTTTAAATCTCTACTTAGGTGAAACATTTGACTCTCATCATTGTAATTTAGTAAGATTGAATACATTAATTAAATTTTAAAAACTTTTACTTACCTTTTTTCTATTCATGAGAACTTTTGTCTATATTTTTTCTTCTAGTGGCAGAAATGGGCTTACATAAATTCCATTCTTGCTTGACCTTATAGAGAAAAAATACTACTGCATTTTAGTCTGCAGAAGTGCAACACTATTATGTCCATCCTCAACTTTGTGATTATATGTGCACATGAAAGCACGCAGGAGGATTCTGCAGACTTTATAAAAAATATATTTTAATGCAGTTTATTATGAAAGTGTAATCAAATTCACCAACATTTAGGATATAAACACTGACAATTTTAATAAATGTATTAACCCACTATATGAATCCGGGATGTTATACTTAAAATATAGCAATGGAAATAATGGTTTGATGAGAAAATTATACCCAAACAGTAATTTGTACAACAAAAAAACCCTGAGATAAACTGCAGACACCACTTTTTCTAAAAGTACATTTTTCAACCACAAAATATCAAAATGTACTTTCATTGGAAGAAGTAATTACAAGCAGATGTGTTTAATACAACACAACATTCCTTGTTGTATTTACTGATCACTTGCCAATACACAGAGTAAAGAGAATAAATCCCACCATAATTATTTTGAAAATGATCTCTTCAGTAGACTGAAGTGTAGTAAACAGAAACCTTTCACTTGGCAAATACCAAGTTTTGTTATTTGGTGGTCCTCAAAAAAATTCAGTGAAAAAGGAATTTTGCCCAAAGTGTATTTTATCTTTTCCAGGTTGTATTTAAACACATCATGTTTAAAACACACAGTACACACAAACACAAAGGTGAATATCATCAATTAATATAGAACTAATAAGATGAAATTTAACGAGGCTATTTCCAGCACATTTCCAATATTATACTAACAAGACAACATGACAAACTAAGCATGACTGTGTACAAATATAAAAAAAAAAGTATTTCAGATTTTTTCCGAATACAGCAATGCATCATGTACAATTCATGTTAAGAAAGATTTAAAAGTTTTTGACCTATAAAAGAACTTAAATACAACATATATTTACATATCCTGCACCTTCACAATGTTTTCACAGAGTTTAATCTACATTTCTGAAGAAAGTTTATCACTAGTACATTCTGTGGAAAGAAAGCATGTCTATGTCTGGCCCAGGAAAGGCAACTAGTCTCTTCAACTCTTATTTTTTGCCTTCCAAATTTACCTATATAAATTACAAATATTTACAATGATAATTGAAGTGGTAAAAAAAAATCTAACAAAGGCATAGACAATTTTATGGACAGGTATTAGGCGGTTGAAAATAACTAAAAAGGATCAGGAAGATAAGGTGATAAAACATACTACATTTAAACAGGGCAGGACATGGCAAAAATGCTGCCTAGTAAAATAAATATGATCAGAATAAATAAAATTGTTTGATGCTACTTTTAGCATCAGTTTAGCGCCGTCTAGTTTGTTAGTAGAGCTTCAGTATATGGAGAAAAATTAGACAAAAATATGTGACAAAGTCCTGAAAAACACCTGTAGCAAACTAGGTACCTACCATATGCATGTGCACGATATTTTTGCTGAACTGTTTTTGTAGAGATTGGTGTCTTGCAGTAATCGTAATAGACCAGACGGTATTTTAATTAGGTAAAGAATACGAAATTGTTTGACTGTCAGGGTTTACCCATACGTGGGTATGAATGGCATAAGGGGCTATACAGACATTACAGTCCTTCCCTTTTGAAAATGTTTAATGGACAATACATCTTCATAAACACAGCTAAATAGTCTAACCATAAAAACTATTGTGTTATTGTAAATGTATTACACTAGCTATATGAATTTGTCATTATCTATTTGTTGTTTTTGAAAAGACTTCCACAGTTTCCTTGGTTGTGCCCTGTGTCAAAAAAGTGATCAGTACAGGTCTTTTTTCAACATCAAGAAATTCTGTATAACATTACAGTGATTTGTTTGAAGTCACAAACATGAAAATACCTTTATGCACGAGTGGAGCCAAAACTAGCCGCTAATATTTGGGAAGATGAGAGGTTCAGAGGTTCAAATGTGAAAATGATAATGGTAAACAAGTTTATCTAGAGTACAAAATATAGATTATTCTCTCTATTTCTTTCAGACCTACTTTCAAAAAAGCCCTTTTCTTCATTCACACTTGAGTCTTCGGCCACATTTGCAACTCTCACAACAAAAGTTTTCCATTGCGGTGAATTTTCAGAATTTTTCCAAGTCTCTGTTTTGCAGTTGCAAGTCCTTTCTTTGGACGTTTTCCTGAATAAAAATAATAAAATACATAAGAAAACAAGAACTTGTAGAAACATCAACTTATACAGTCAATGTTTCAGGTTTATGCTTACCATGACTAACTGCTGTTGTGCCTTGGCTGGCTAAACCGGCAGGGGATGCACCCGAATGAGAGCTGCTGTTCTGTGGAGACAGGGAAGGTCGGCGGGAAGTGAGAAATACACCGGGGGCCATGGCACCGCTGCCTCTAGAGCCTCCAGAGCCAAAAGGCCCTGGTCCTGCTGTGTATTCATGGTCCAACAGACTAGCAGAATAGTAATCCATCCTCCTGTCTGGGCTCGCGTCTGCTGCAGACACTGGAGCAGGTGGTGGGGAGGGTGGGGCTGGCTCAGTCTGAACAGGGGGAGGAGTGACTACACGAGCAGGAGGACGCTGCTTTTTGGTGTACTTCCTCTTAGCAGGCTTTTGCTGCTCCTGAAACATATTCCACAGAAAAACAAGATATTATTGAAGTAGAATGCATATTATTCACCGGGCACCTGTGTCAAAGACCAAATACTCTATTTCCCAACTTACCTGTTGTGCTAGCTTGGCAGCAGCTGCTGCAAGACCAGTTTCTACAGATGCAACTCTAGCCCCTTCCCTGGCTGGTCGATCCTGTTTGGGAAGTGTGGGCATTACCCTGGCTATAAATGAGAAATAAATATTTAGATCTTTAGGAAGCTAAATAGCAAATCTGATCTGCCTTGCTGCAAAAGTTTATCTGAGTACCTTTTGGGCTCCAAGGTGTGTCATCCCAGTTTTTCCTTCTCTTCATCTTAGCTTTGCTAACATGGTCCTCTTCATCAGACTCCAAAGAAGGATAAACTTAAACATACATTTGATTGCTGTAATTAAACATCAGCTTGACAAAAGCTATAAACTTAAGTTTATTCGTACAAAGGAAGCATACATCACTGAGTGTATTGCTCACCATAGTCTGAATCTTTAAAACAGGTTCCAAGAGTCTCTTGCTCATCTGGACTCTCCTCGTCACTAAGGTGACGTGCTGGGCGCTTAATTGGCCGTTTACCAGGCCGCTGTATAACAGATTTCTTCTCAGGACTTCCAGTCTTTTTGACCCCTCCAGTCACCCACACAGCCCTTCCACCTTTTTCCTTGACCACTCCTAATCCCTCCGTCAGCCCTCCAGAGATAGATAAGGGAGATGAAGATGAAGAAGAAGAGGACGAGGAGGGGGGGTTGGCCATTGACAACATGCCCTGAATGGCATCACGAGTACTGGGAGAGGCTGGGGCTTCCTCGCTGAGAAGAGGAGAGAGTTGAGCAATCACTCATCATCTCAAAAATAACCTCCTAAACATAGCATAGAGCCAGAGTCATTTCAAATATGTGAACTATGTAAGTTATAAAGGTTGTTAGATTATTGTACAGTCAGCACCCTCCCTTTTGCTCTAAACTATTGCTGTGACTGTGACTGTTCCTGTCACTGGTATTCAAAGATCAGGAAGTCTGTTTCAAATAGCTAACTTTAGGCATTATGAAACTCTTCCTGAATTTGGCTGTAAATAGATAAAGCAATGACTGGTAATCAAGAGCAAAATAAATCTAACCTGAGCACCGCAGAGTCCAAGCCTGCCACTTGTTTGCTGGCCTTCAGTAAATCCAGAATGCCCCCTGCACCACCCTTCACTCCGTGGGCTGCTAGAGCCTCTTCATCTGTGGTGTAATCTTCCTGAAGCCACACAGAAAAATATGCTATTGTTACTATTTGCTGTTAAAGATTCTCAGTCATCAAGTTAAAAGTTGTCATGGCAACTGAACCTCTTCCTCTTTGGGTCAAATTGTTTCACTACCCATCCAAGTACTGAAGCAGTAAAGAATGAGTAGTTTGGGATAAAACATTTTGACCTAACAAGAAAGAAGTCCAGCTTTTACTACTGCTGTAGTAATAAAGTCCTGGTGGAAAACCTATGACATGTTAGAGTATACAATCTGACTTAAAGCAGTATCACTGAGCCCTTTTTGTTAGTGACCAATAAATAGGCAGTCTTTATACATATCACAGTTTATTCCATCTGACAGAAGGCACCACTTATATTGCCACAATAAATAATAACCAAATGTTAGTACTTATAGATTGGATCACTGTTTCTAAATTCATAATAGTTTAAACTACCATCAGTAATTAAGTCATTAAAACATAATTGGCTTAACTGTAAACAATATTTATCACAATATGGCAATTGACGTCATACAGGAACAATTTTTAATCTGTTCCAAGTTAGGGCAAAGAAAGTCAATATAAACAAGCTATTTTGATGAGCTATGAACTAAGCTTGAAAATACATTGTTTGGTATAGAAAAAAAATAACAAACCCAAATCCAGTGCCCATGATATAGTCATAGTTGTGTCCTGCAAACTAATATGTACTAAATTATTTTTAAAGTCTTGACCCAGTAACTTCCTGTATTTATATAATCTCACCTCAATGTCAAAGTCAACCTCTCCTGGCTCCCTAATGCGATGGGGGTCAGAGCAGGGTTTAGCCCTGGGAAGCTTCCGAGGAAGACCTGAAAGGATATTTCAACACAATTAGGCTATAGTAACAAGGTGGGTGTTTACCAGATAATACTAAAAGACTTTGCAGGCAGGGAAGGGAAAGTAGATTATGTCCTACTTTAATGCCTACTACATTAGCATTTATAATACCACTGTTTAGAATCAATATCAAATTCTAACCGCTTAGTTTCTTTTTCTTGCTTGGTCCTGCAGGTTTGCGGCGTGGAGGAGGGGTCTCATCAATCTGCAGTTCATCCTCAGACTCTAGGTCAGACATACTAGACCCTTCTGTAGCGAGATGTTTGTATTTTCCAGCACTTCGTGAACCATTACTGCTGCCATCCTTCTTACTAAATCCAGAGAAAAACAGTAAGTACATCATTGGGAGAGATGTACGATCATGACCAAGTCATAGGAGCATGCTTAAACAGCTGCAAAACACACCCTTGAAGTTTTCCATTGGTCACCACAAGCTTCAGTTTGCTTTTCCTTATCTTCCCTTCTAACTCTTCTAACGGCAACTCCAACTAGCAAAAAATACAGAAAATATTGCCAATCACACATACGAAAAAACCATAAAAGACACAAAATACTGCAGAATAACTATTTCCATTGTAACCTCATGTGTCTGCAAACCACATACCTTGTTCTTGCCTTTGGACTTGCCAGGCTGAAATTTTTTGAGTGTATGTTTGGTGTGGATCTCTATCAGGTCAAGTTCTCCTGCTTCTGCCTTGAGTAGTCCCTTCTGACCCTTTTTCTTGTTACCTGGGGTCCCAACTGGCCCTGTGACTTCTTTGGGTTTGGGGCCTTTCTTTTTTCCAGGGGGCCTCCCTGAATTCTGAGAGGTGGTCAGGGGAACTTTAGAGAGCGGCGAACCAGAGAACTGAGGTCCGGTACGGCCAATGTTTTGCTGAAAAATATCCTAACAGAAATAGTCAATAATGTTCAGTCAGTAAAGCGAGAAAAGGGGAAAGGTATAAAATATTTCTGTTTACACATTTAAAAATAAAAAAGCACAAATGTGCACAAACTTTGCTTTTTACCTCAACCAGACGAATCTCCTTGGCCAAGTCCTTCACTAGTGTCTGAGTATTGATAGTTTCTGGAATCTCTACTTCATGTTCCGCTAATGCCTGACGTATAGAAATAAAAGCAAGAAAGATTTAATCACTTAAACTGTAAGCAAAAGGCTGTTAGTTCCTTTATTGGAGTTTGCATACTGTGAATCATACAAAAACAGATGCTAATGTGACAATTATTCAAGGAGAGAAATAAATAAGTAATGAATAGAGGAAAGAAAAACATAGGTAAATAAGTTGACATAAAACATTGCGTTTACCTCTTTACGAGTCCAGCCGCGGAAGGCATTGTTAAGGGCTTTAGCACCATGAACCAGATACGTTGCAGGGTGCCTGCGATTTTCTCTCAAACCTGTGAGACAGAATAAAAACATTGATAATATTACAATAGCAAACACTAAGCACTCAGCACCGTAGATCAAAGAAAGACATACTACTTATTTAAATCCCTCACCTCTGAAGGTATCAAGTAGATGCTTTCCCACATACCAGCAGACAGTCTCAAAGTTGGGGAATCGGAACAAGTCTGCTGTGCTTAATCTCTTTTCAATTTCATATGCCCTGAAATGATAACACAACACAGGAAGTCAAGTCAAAATTGCCACAACCTACATTTCATTAATGATGACCTCTATAATGAAGCTATTTTGATCTATACACACACACAAACACACACACAGACCTATAAATGTTAGAATACTGTAATTCTGGGTCTAAATTTTGCGCAAATGTTCATCTTCAAATTTCAACTGTGTCTGAAGAGTCAGGCATTTGTACTAATTACAGTTTGGGGAATAGGAAAATACTCTTCTCCAGTGTTGCATAAAAGTGCAATCTGTTTTTATTTTGGTGAATTTTGGTGGTTGATATTGTAAAATATCCATATACCAGCAAAATTATGTTTCAACTTAAATGACATCAAAAGAATATTTGACTCATAACAGACTATAATATGATTAAATTAACTAACCGCAGCTGCATGTCAATATTGAGACTGTGCAAGAAGTTTCCACCAAAGGCCAGACAGTCCACCGGAGTCAGTACAGAGTGAATCCAACCTAAACAAACAGATGACAAAAGATGACAAAAGTGACAATATTTCTCAAATTATCACAATTATGGTAAAACCATTCTGTTATAACAAGCAGGCAAACAAACATTTTAACTTGCCTGTTGGTATGAACAAGGTGTTTCCTTGTTTAACAGAGCATTTATAACACATGTCAACCTGGTCTCCAAAGAACATCTCATTCTGGTTAGATGAGGAACTCCACCTCTCAAAAAGTGCCAGGTTGGCTGGAGTGGGGGAAATTAGGTAGAAGATTTTCTCACCCTGAATAAATGTGGAGAGACCAACTCTTAAAGTAATGGAAATTTGTAAAACATAAACTACACAATCATAACTGAAATTATTTTTCCACTTACCCTCAGAACATGGTACCATACTGAAGTGCCACCAAAGTCAATGTGAAAGTCTGTGTAGCTATCCTTTACTCCCATAAGGCAGTACTTCTGCACATTGGGACGTTCAAAAACAGATTCTTCAGGCCAGAGGTTTTCCACCCATGACAACTTCCTCACAATCTTTGGGGTCTCCACAAGGTTTGAGAGTCTAAAACATTTGTTTTTAGTGTTCAAAACATTTCATTATACCACAATCAAGATTTATCTTAAGCTTTTGCATTGCTTTTTTGGGGAAATAAATTTAATTTGAACAAAGAAACTTAAAACGTGTGAAGTGACTATCGTTGTGTACCTGGTCTCAGAGAATTCTAGACTGATGACATTGAGTACTTTGTCTCTGTTAGGGCTGTTGTAGTATTCAACAAAATCTCCCAGCCGCATTTTCATATCACACTGACGAGACACATCAATCACATCAATCTGTTTATCTGCACCTGCAATTGGAACAAAATGCAGGAGTTTGAGAAACATGTAGTAGAAACACGAGTATTTAGTAACGCTGTACAACAAGAAAGAATCATAAAAAAAATAATATTTAAGATTAGCTATGTATAGCTAAATTTGAATATTGTATTAAATGTGTCAAAACTTTACCGATGTAGTTCTCTACATCACTGACGCTGAATGATGATGGAGGAAGTGTCATGCCTAGGCCATCCCGCCTCAGCACCATAACAGGAACACTAAACGAGTGTTCTTCAAGAAACTCCACAGTCAGTTGGGCCCCAGATGGTTTTAACAAGACTTCATCTGCACTGTTATAGAATAACACACACATATGCTTAACACAGTCTGTTTGACAATTAGAACATACATTGCATATACAGTAAGAGATAAGAACTTCAACAAACCAAAGAGCAGAAACTGTCAGAAAATGTTATTTAAAAAGCTGGGACAACTCCGCAACTATTAGTTTTTAAGATAAAACCATAGTTGCGTAAATTAATAAACTGTGGTAAGAGTAACAAAGGAGGGGTTCCTCCTCCAGGACAGATAGACATGCAAAAAGTGTGAAGTGTACAGAACAGTGCAACTTATCAGATTCACATTATGGATCAAATTACAGCATAAAAGACATTACAAAGACCACTGTGAACACTGAAAGACTGAACTGCCGTTTACCTAGGGAAGGTACGGCTTCGTAGTTCCCTAACGAACTGTGGGCTGCCTGTCTTTACCGACCGACTTGGATCTCTTCCTCCTCCAGCAGCACTATCTGTCTGCTTATTGCCTCCACGGCGTTTGCGCACTAGGAACAACAAGTGTGTTATTACATAAAACAATAAAAAATAATTTACAGAAAGGTTTACTTAAGCAATGGTAACTTACTGATGGATGGTCCATGGGTGACCTGGCAGTTGGGACAGTGATACAAGTCAATCTCAGCTGCTTTGTCTTCTTCTACTCCAACACAGCTACACAGAAAACATTATTATAGTCACAAAAAAGCTAAAAGAACAATGATAGATCCAACACAGTCTAACAGACTTATGTGTCTAAGACTATGATCACATTATATGTTAAAATGGTCCAAAGCTAGCCTTTTAGCCGACAAGAAACTCAGACTTTTTTAAATATATATACACTCAAACAAAGAAAACAATACGATATGCACAATGCAGACTCTGAAAATGACCTACCTTCCATGGAACCAGTCTTGACAAATGTCACACTCAATCATGAAGCGGGTGACATCATATGGTAGGCGACATAAGCAGTACACTGGCACAGATGCCATGTTGAGAGTGTCTACGTGCGTGAGAACTAATTATTTAATGTTAATAATGCGAAGATGTCAAACTACAGTTCAGATTACCAGAACCGTTTAACAATAAGCTCCTAATTAGTTATTTAACAATATTACTATCAAATATGTAATGCTTTCACTTTACATCCAGGTTTTAGTTTCTCATAAACATGTCCACTGGGATTCACCAGGAAACCTGTTGAAATATTGAAGCGAGACAAAACCTGTAAGTTGTGACCATAAAGATACGACAATAAAGTGAATGCATTTGCAAACACCAACTTTACACAATTATGCGACTATGGAGAAACACTTCATACAGTATATAAGTAACGTTTAAATCATAGTACAAAAAACTACTGCTGCCTGAGATGCAAGCTTGGCACGGTATGATTTCGATAGCATACCATTAAAGTTTAACTAATGCGCGCTAATAAGTGCAGTACTGTATGCGGTAACGTCTATCTTAAAGCCTTCCCAATTTTTTCCAGTTGGGAATGGTTCTGTTTTCGCTAACCAGCTGTTAACAAAACTCAACTAACTTTAGCTCGCTGTTTGTAAACACAGCGAGCTAATGTTGTGTATGGCTACCAGTGCACTAACGTGTTTAGCACGTAAGCTAGCAGTTGCTACAAAGCTAGCTAACATAGCATCTGCGAAAATGTTAACTAACAAAACAAATAATTGATGGTGTTTATTCAACTGGAAAGATACAACGAAGGAACCTGGCACAGCCAATACATTTAAGTCAAATATAGAAGCGTTGTTTTCTAACTAGATCAATATTGAACGTTAGCAACTCACCGAAGTTTTCTTGCGGCAGGGCCGACCATTCCAAAGCCGCAGTAATCCCTACGCAAGATCGGGGGTGACTGCGGCCTTATTATGCAACGTAAATTATTAACAATTTGCTCTACCACATTTTTGTTTATCAACTCTGTAATGCCCTAAAATAGAGGCTAGGTCCAGAATTTCATACTTGGCCTTAAAGATACAAACTGAAGCGAACTAAGCGAGCACAATAATAACAAATAACGGTGTATTTAACTGCATCAACGCCATTTCAAAAGCAGTAGCGGCAGACCGTTTCAACAGCAGATCGCTGTCTGTCGTCCAAAGAACAATAAAGTTGGAGACGCTCAAATGCGGAGCTGCATTCAAGACAAAACGCTGCAGTTCGTCAGCGCGGCGAGGAAAACTTAGAACTCCGCAGCTTTGCTGTAGGTACTTTTATTGTAAATATACACGTACAATAAAATGTAAACCATTATAAAAAAGGAGGGATGACGGAAAACGCGGGAAACATACACGATTGAATATTTTTGCATTATTAACTATAACCATTATTTCATATCCACGATAGTCAATATGCACAAGCCCGTTGTTCACAATCTAACTCCTCTCAATTTCTATGCAATGTAGCCAAATTATGCAAAAAACATGTGGATTGACGTAGTTATAAGAGTGGTCATTTTAGTAATAATAATAATAATAATATTTCACAAAATAATAGTGAAATGTTTTGTAACGCTCAAAAACTTGTTGAACTGAATTGTTGAGTTACGGTACGCCTTAATTGCCCATTGAAAATCTTTGAAAGGGAGCCAGGAGAAGCTCAAACATAATACATGTCTATTACATTTTCATTTAAAATATATTTCTTCCCTATATATTTATTATAAATTGGCTTATTTTTAGACTTTTATAAAAAAGAAAATTTCCATGTGTTAATCATTTTGCAGTTACCTCAGCTGGAAGAAGCCTAATTAATATAGCCTAATTGTCTTGGACCTCCAGCTTGTTCCTGTGCTGCCATGATTAAGGCCTCTGTCCAGTCTTTCAGTCCAGCTTTTTCCAGCTACTGGTAGAATTTTTCAATGTCAGCCACTCCCTCTACATGCCGGTGGTACATGCCATGCAGGGGTTTGTCTTTCCATGATGGTTCCTGTTCATGCTCTTCCTTCTTGGGTTTCTGTTGCCTGAGGTATTCACTGAGCATGTCATCAATCGGGCCATCTCCCTGATGTAATCATGGATCTTAGATGTTTCATCCTGGATAGTGGCTTTGACACTCACTAGTCTTCGGCCTCCTTATTTCTGCTTACTGTATGGTCTCAGTGTGCTGGGTAAAACCTGCCATTCATTGTGAGGAGCTTCCTTGTCTTGATGCCAGTGGCTTCCATCTCCTGATCTGATTATTGGTAGGGTGTATGTATTATTGCCTGGATCTTGTTCTTCCCATTCCCACTCAGGACTTGCCTTACTCGTTGCAGGTATTTGGTGGTTGCTGTTTTCCTTGTGGCCTCTTCATGGTTCCCATTTGCTTGCGGGATTCCAAGGTATTTGTAGCTATCGTCTGGAACTAGGACCCCCTTAGTTCTGACTACTTTCACTCTCTTTGTTACCATCTCACTGTTGTGAAATTCACACCATTGTCATTGGTGTAGATCAGTAAATTGATGACTTGTTCACTTTTGGCATACAGCTTGATGTCATCCATGTAGAGGAGGTGGCTGCTATTTGCCCCATTCTGTAGTCGGTATCCGTAGCCAGTCTTGTTGATGATCTGACTAAGGGGGTTAAAGCCAATGTGTAACAGAAGCGGGGACAGGGCATCTCTTTGGTAAATCCCGCACTTAATGGTAACCTGTGCAATTGGCTTAAAGTTGGCCTCTAGAGTTGTTTTCCACAGCCCCTTTGAATTCCTGATGAACAACAACCACTCCTTGCGGTTGTTGTTCATCTTATGGCCAAGTACCTCAGGGATCACTGTGGTGTAAATCAGCTGGTTGGTGTCAGTGATGGTTTCTCCAGGTCTGATGTGGCACCTCAAACATCCAATTGAAGCAATTGTTGTTTGCAGGAAAACTCAGTTTGGAAAAACAAATAGGCGCTCATACCATTAATTCAATGTTTAACATAATTTAATTTGATTAGTTACAAAACATAAATTAAAATCAACAGTTGAATTAGTTTAAATATACAGAGGCTAATCCACCAATAATGTACTTTATTTTTCTAAGTTACTTTGCCAATATGTCCTTGTGTTAATGGTTCTCAATCTTGCCATTTTGGGACTCCCCAAAGTTTTGTTTCATTTATTTGTAAATTTATATTATTTCATTTGTGGCCCAGCATTAAAACAGTTAAGTTTATCAACCCGGTTTCATGGTTTAAATCTTAAATAAGATGTCAAAACTGACAAAAACCTCTATCCTAATCTAACCTCTAATCTTAAATGACCCACACATGTCAGATAGTAGAGAGGTACACCAAGGCAGGGGAGTCCCATGTAAACAGTGCTGAAAACCAGAGTTTTCTAGTTTCAAACAACCTCTGATTCATGATTATGAGAACACAATTTTACAATTTGTACAACCCCATTTCAGAATACAAAAATAATCTTTATCTTTTTGATAACATTTTGGTAACACCTCAAGGACAAAGCCAGCTTCACACCATGAATCATGATGCACTTTGTGGTCAACATGTTAGTATCAGACATGACAGCACAGTATCTCACCTTCACTAATAATGCACTAAGCCTCTGTGAAAATGTGGATTGTTTTTAAAAGCAACAAATACAGAAATCCATTATTACACTTTAGAAAATGCAATTCTGGTTTCTGAGCAACCATACCCTTTAGCACAAACTAATCCTCCTTAACCAATCATGTTTTGATTTTTTTTGACTCACACTTAGCAGTATCAAACAACCTGTACAGTCTCCTGTTTGTTTTTTTGTGGCACACAATGTCTTTATCATGACTAAAACAGAAATGCTGCTTTACCTACAGGCTACGTATTATGCCCCCGCCCTGCCCAAAAAACAGATTAATACTTGACCACTTACGGTCAAATGTGTGTATGGCTAAGTGCACTGACAATCCAATAAAATGTACTGTAATGTATCTGCTGCTCATAAATTACTCTGTTCATCTCTGCAGCTACAAATAAAGTCTAGAAATACAGGAATGCAATATTTTTGTGTTGGGTAAACCTTTTGTGGTTTACATAAAGTACAAATGTCTGTAGACCAGCTTCTAACAGATGCATTCACACTGACAGCCTATAGTCAAAGACTAAAAAAAATCTTAATTGAAGTAACAAATTTCTATATCACCAAATAAAGTTGACCAATAAAACAGTGAGGATCTCAAGTTGGACATCAAACGTATAATTCATGGTCTAAGCTCTCACTAATTACTTTTTTTGAGCAAACAAGCCCAAGATATAGGCAGAGTAAACATTTGCAGCTGGGTGCAGTGACATCTGAGAGGCCACTTTGAATCGAAGGGTGGTGAAATGCAATACACCATAAGACTATCACAAAGCTTTGTCACGAAGAAAAAATATACACTCACACACTCACAAAAATGCAGTTGTTTCAAAAGGCAATATAGATGTGACCCATATAGGCTCCCGTACTATAGTAATTGGCAGTTTTTTCTTCCCCCCTTCCTCAGCATGACACTGTAATAGACTTTGATACACAGAGCTCAAACTGAGAGCACAAAGGTCAAATATGAAAGCATGTCATACTGAAAGCTAATGTCCTCATGACTGATTAAGGATCTCAGCAGGCTGCGCATATTAAATGTGCAGTTCATTAATATAGAGCAAGCAAGAGCAAGTTTTCACTCAGGCAGGTCAAGTTAGTCATAAGGTCATGCAGTATTCAGGCTGATTGTACCCAGGTATCCACTAAACATAGATGTTAAAAAGTATTTCATTTCACCATCATGTTAAAAATGTATCTGAATATATATCATGTCAATCTTAGTAATTCAGACAGTTACAAACATAAAATACGAAGCAGATGTTGTATGGTTCACAATACTGCAACCGTGTTGTAGTAATGATGGTAGTCGGATAACTCACCGTGCTCTACTGTGTGTCATTACATAAAAATCCACTATGCATGTGGTTTTCAGTGCCCCTACAAAAATATTTTATGCCTTACATACAGTTCAATACAATACATGCTGATCAATTTAGATGACCATACTAATTGCACTTTTAAATTTGATAACCCCTTCACTATAAGCATTGATAAACCGGACAAAAATATCAACACACTCAAATATTTTGTCCTTCTTGTCTCTGTTTGGGGAGAGTTCAGGTCCAACTGTGTTTGTTTAAAAACAAAAACATCAATGTTCTTTTATGTCAAAGGACATAAGGGATATGTAGTCTGATCATTTTAACACTCACCCACACTAACAAATGTACACACGCTTACATTAAAGAATTTATACATCTCAACACCAAAACATAACATGATTGATAAATCCCAGCTGCTTTGTTACCTTCTGACTGTCCATAGTACTATCATCTCTCACATTCACTCTCCATCTCATCCAGAAGTATGCTGGAATTCAATTATTCATCGCAGTCAAAACTCACGTGTGCATACAGAGAACTAACACCCCCAATCAGCTCTAACCCCTGATCCACTCAGTATTTTCATCTTTTGCACCTTGTTGACCTCACACTTCATCTGGTTTTCATTTCTGTCCCATAGGAAGAGTAGAGGTGGGAGGTGTTGGGAGAATTTTGGCACTGGAAGGTAGAGCAGCAGTACAGCAAGAGGAGGAACAGGTGGAAGGGGATGAGGAGCAGGAGCAAAATGTCCCACCAGCGGAGGCAGCGGCAGCAGCAGCAGCAGCAACAGCGCTATCTGTAGGTACGGTGCCGCCACTTCCAGGCAGCAGAGACACAGCCATGGAAACTGAAGAAGGGGGTGGGTGGGGCAGCTGGCCAATGGGTTGCGTTTGTGGTAATGACTGAGACTGTATGGGAGATTGCAGCTGCTGGCGAATTGGGGACTGCTGATAGGTCATCTGCTGGAGAGGAAGAGACTGATGGAGGTATAAAGTTTGCTGCATCTGTGGCACTTGAGCCATGTGTGTTTGTGGTGAAGGTCCTGGAGGCTGCAGGGTGGATAGGCTCCCTCCACCTGTGTAATGGGAAGGGGCTGCCACAGGCAAACTGGCAGGGGTTTGGGATGTCTGGGGGTTCAGTGGTACCACAGGAAACCAACCTGGTGGAGCCACCTGTATGGAATATTGTGATAATCACTGAGGCCATGCTGCATCAAAATAATTGCATCAAAGTAATTTTAGTTCTTTTTGTAGCCAGTAAACTTTGATCAACATAAACAAATTGAATATTTCACTCGTCAGCTCTCTCATTTGACACTAATAAGATACGTGTAATTAAACCAAATAGTAAAATCCTTGACAAGAAAGCAAATATGCATATTTGTTTATAGGTTTATAGCCATACCTCAGTTGTCTGGCTCCAGCCTCCCAACTCCTGCACCTGCTGAATCTGCTTGATCTGATTCAGTGAAGGCTTTTGCGGAATAGGGCCCACTGGCTCCTTCGTCCAATTATCAACAAGTTTGTGCAGTTCATCTGTGAATGTGCTTTTTCTTAGAGGACTGTGGTCTGTGGAAAAATGAGGAAACACACGTGAGCACAGGTTTTTGCTGAGTCAATGATGTGATGTCTTGATGTACTGTTGTGACAAACCAGACCTCCTTTAGAAGGCAGTGAAGCGCAGTGCTCTGGGGTGCAGTATTTGGGCAGTCTGGTCTGTTCGCTGCCTGAGTAACTACTTGACTGCTGAATCCCTAGATGAGAGACAGGAGAATCTATTTCACAAACTACAATTAAAAAAAAAGAAATCTTGTGAGAAAAGGGATTGTTGAAAATCTTACCAGAGTGTGTAACTCCATTGTTGTCCATGTGAGAGTGAGGCCGAGGCCGATGCTTGATTTTGGTGGGCCTGGGCCTGCGAGGAGATAGGGCAGGAGGTGCTGTGAGTAGAGGAGGCGTTCGGGACAGAGAGGCAGGCAGACTCTGCCTTTGGTCTTTGAGTGAACGAAGCTGTCTGTACAGCTCCTGCAGCTCTCTGTTCTGTTGGGCCTGTAGAGATACCACTTCTTTTATGTGCCTATAGAGAAAGAGAAACGTAACAGTGAAAACATTTATTATGCATGAAACAACAATACATGTAAACATGAAATAGAAAAAAACACTGTAAGATAAAAAGCTTTCCTACTATAAAATAAAGGCATTATAAAGGCATTATATGTCTCCCATCACCGACTTACTTTTCTCGAAGTTTGTGAAGTTCTCTTCTTAGGTTTTCGTCCTCAAGCTCACTTTCATCATCGTCATCGTCATCACTGCTCCCGAAAGGTGAGTGGCTGAGCCCGTGACCTCGAGGCAGATGGGCCATTGCTGGGGTCCTCTTGCTTTCATCTTTCTCCCCTTCTTTTGGCCGAGATCTCCTCCTCTCCCTCTCCAGATCAGGAGACACTGGGGAGCTGTCAGTCTGCCTGTCCTCTTTCTTGGTCTCAGCTTTAGTTACAGAGAAGCGTCCGACTTTCCTGTGGCCTGATGGCACATTCTTTAGGGGTGAGATCTGAGGCACTGGAGTTACCTGGTGGCAGAGGATGTGGGAAACATTAGCTAACTGAGGATTTAAACTAATTGGCAAAAACAAAACAAGTATTATTCCTCCTACTTGAAACCGCCCTTTGCACGACCGAGTTGGATCCAGGGTTGGTGCCTGCTTCTCCTCTTGTACTGCCTTACTGCTGAAATGTCCATCTGATAAAGACACAGGGATGAAAACCAAAA
The DNA here is from genome assembly GCA_032270685.1 of Microctenopoma stevenorrisi. NCBI lineage: Eukaryota > Metazoa > Chordata > Actinopteri > Anabantiformes > Anabantidae > Microctenopoma > Microctenopoma stevenorrisi. The sequence continues at coordinate 10,353,624 of JAUMTR010000025.1, read as the reverse complement.
AAAAGGGGGAGACAAGAACCCAGAGACAAAAACATAGGAACATTGGGCATAAAGAGCACAAGACATACACAAAAAGAAACAACAGACACGGAAAAATGTACAAAAAAGAGAGACATAGACACACACAGACGGGCACGAACACAGAAAAACAGAGTTAGAAATCAGCAACCAATGCCACACATTATCAACTCTCAAGGTGTTGTGGAGTATGTGGAGATTTGTCTAAATTATTATAAAGAAACGGAAAGATAAATGAACTTTTTTTGTGGATGTAAAAATACATGCTTAAGAGAAACAGGTTATGTGTGTTTGGAAAGAGAGACAGAGATATTGCAAAATGGCAGTTGAATGTTTATAACAGTGTACTCTTATCCACCCACACGTGCACTCTCTCATTCTCACGGAGTCAACATTGTCCCACTCATATACCAGACAACAAAGCCCAATATCACATTTGGGATCTGTGCTCAGATCCACAGTGCTATTGTTCAGTGCGTTGATATACAGTATGGGACTGCTATATTAGCAAAGGGTGTACATGAATAATCAGTGCATAATTTAGAATGACCAACGTACAAATATAGATTGTGATATAAGTCTTACTTATGAATAACAATCCATTGTTAGTGACTTGGGTGAAACATGACAAACAGGCTCATGCAGGTGCACTCAAAGCAAAGTATCTGTTAGACATACAAACACAAACACATGCAAAATGCCTGGAATATTTAAACAGTGTAATAAAGCTTAGTAATATGACAAGCCTACCCATGCATAACAGAAGCTGACTAACCTGTAGTTCCTGAGTAATGTTGATAATATATAGCTTTATACGTAACTCCAGCATATAGTAATACTGTAGGTACTTACTGTACTGTATAACACAGAGAATGTACACATATTTTGGATGACCGCTGATTTCATATTATCTGCTTGGCAACTTAACATCTATCTTATCTGTATTATGATGTGGTGCTGGCTACTCAGCCAGCAGGTGGAGGTGAGATGGTTGCTGCTGGCAGTGCCTGTGGACTTGGGGTAGGGAAGGGGCTTGTCATATGAAGGGATATGTCCTGTCCTGGGCACAGGCACAGCTTGGCTTTGCTCCAGAGCTCATCTGCACTGGGATGGGCATCAAATTTCTGATGCGAACCATTCCCCACCCTCTGCCAATCTCCCACCCTCCCCCACTCTCCACTGTTCTTGCACAGGTTGAGTAAGCCATGCAAAAAGAAAGATTTCCAACGAATTGAATTTGGTATAAAGCAATTCAGAGAAATAGAAAATAAATAAACCAAAAAACAATAATGTATGTAATGACGTCAACGTGGACAGTACATGAGAACTATAGTCACATAACAATTTACAAAAACAAGATCATTTAGCTGGAAACATTAACATCCATTAACGTTAACGGTTATTAATCCTGATGGTTAAGAAAGTTATTTTACTATGTTAAAACTAGTAGTAGACATTAGATTTAGGTCCATGCCCCAACATCCCATTCTCTCTCTCTCGCTCTCTCTCGCTTGCTCTCTCCCTAAGAGGACGCTACCTTGCTGGACTCTGGGCTTCTTGAACAAGCTGGCGGAGTGGCGCAGTTTGCATGCCCAGTTTTTGAATTTGCGAGTCCAGGATTTCTTGCTAACAGGATTTTTGATACTAGGACATGTCAGGTTTAGGCCAAAATATCCACCTCCTGCATTGTGCTGGTGCTGTCCATGCCGGAGGGGGATGGGATGCTGATTGGGGGGCCACGGCACATCTCCAGTGGTACTGGTGTCAGAGTGTGGGGGAACAGCCTAGAACAGTTAAGACAATTAAGAGTGGCTGCATGGAGTTGATACGTTCCAAACGAAGACACAGTCAAACATTTAAACTAACAAATACCACAGACAACTGAATAAATAAATAAGTAACTAATAAATTAGTGGAAGTAGATTTTGACACTGAAGTATAAACACAAAAAAATGGAAATTCAATACACTGAAAGACGAAGTTGGTAAAAGAGTTTATTCAAACTCTGTGGTATTCACTCACAAGAATGGTTGGTTCTCCTGGTACAGGTGGGCGCTGAGGCCCAGCAGAGTCATCTAGATTGGTAGGTGGGGTTGATGAGGCAGAAGGGCAGGGGGGAGATGGGCCAGGCTGCTGCTCCTCAGAACCCAGCTCTATAGAGTTGGCCACTTCTGGAGAAGCTTCCTCTTCACCTCCATCATTTTCTGGGTCAGGGGAGGTGGAGGAAGAACGAGAGGTGGTGGATGAGGTAGTGGACGATGAGGAATGGGGGGAGGTATCTGATGAGGAGGCAGGGAGGGGGAAAGACAAGTGGTGCAGTGACTGTGGCTCCGGTGATTCATCTCCTCCTACTGATGTGGAGACACTTGATGTAGGGCCAGCTCCCCCGACCGAAGCTACCCCACCGCTGTATTCCTGATACAACAAGTTCCTTAGCTTTTCATCTAAAGTCTTTATGCGGTTGTCAACAAATTCAATTTTGGGTGGGCCTTCACTGTCCGACTCAGCCACAGAGGAAGGCTGAGCGGGGGATGGTGTCATAGTGAGGGAAAGAGCGGGTAATGGAGCTTCAGGGGTGCCCGGATGGAGTGGGGGTAGAGAAGAGTCAGATTGAGGTTGAAACTGGGCAGAGTAGCTGCCAGTGTCATCTGTTACACTTGTTTCTCCTGCGGACACCTCTGACTCTGACATCTGTAGGGAGGACTGCTTCTGCAGTGGAAACAGCTGCTGTTTCTGGGGTGTGTCCACGGCGCTCACCGCCTCCTGATGCTGCTCGGTGTGTTGCAGCTGTGACTGTACATGTTGTGGAGCCAGGTCAGCAGGGATTTGGGATTGTTGCGGAATCGGCTGTTGTGGTATGGGGCAAACATTTAGTTGCTGTTGAAGAAACAGTTGACTAATTGACAGGGGAAGCATCTGGCTCTGATCTGGCTTTAAAGCTGCAGCACTCATAAGCAGCTGATGTTGCTGCTGCTGCTGCTGCTGCTGCTGTACCTGTTGCTGCACCCTCTGTTGTTGTTGTAAATGAATCGTTTGTAGGTTTAACTGTTGTTGCTGCTGGTTATCAATATGGACCTGCTGCTGCTGCGCCACTACAGCAACTTGGGGTACCACAACCTGCTGAGATACCTGCTGTAACTGAGGCATTTGCAGCAGCTGTTGGCTAAACTGTGTTTGCTGTTGAAGAGGGGGTTGTTGGGTCTGCTGTAGGGGAACTGGTGGAAGAAACTGCTGAAGAGGCATAGACGGTTGTAACAACTCTGCATGACCTGGCAGAGGCAGCATCTGTACCTCAGTCAGCTGTTGCTGAAGTGGTATTTGGGTCTGTATTAGCTGCTGTGGCTGTAACTGTTGGAGGGACTGCTGCAGTGCTCGTTCCTGCAGTTGAATGTGTTCTTGGTACACTTGATGGTGTGTGTGATGTTGTTGTGGTGTCATCTGCTGAGTCTGTTGTTCAAGCTGGACTGTCTGTACCTGCTGCTGAGGTGCTGGTACCTGTTGCTGTAATGTAGCCTGTGGCTGTGCTTGTTGTGGGGCTGGTTTGGCCACCTGGGTGAGTGTCTGCTCCATGTTAGGTTGGCTTACAGCAGAAGATGTCACTGAGGTGGCAGGAGGAGGGGAATGAAAAGAGGTTGAAGACTGGTCCACAGCAGACACATGTGACCCTGGAGCTGCTATGACTGTATTCCCTAGACTTTGACCTACAGTGGAGTGACCATTGGTTCCAGGAGAAGTGAGGATTTCAGGAGGAATGGTGGTGGATGTTTGAGAAATGGCGGTAGGAGCAGTGGACAAGCTGGGGAGGTTAGCAATTTGGTCAGCAGTAGCTGAAGAAAGTACGGACAGCGCAAGACCACCTGAAGCAGTGTCGGGGACAGAGGTTTCAACAGTGGAAGCTGGTGCAGGGATGCAATCAGAGGCAGTGATGTGAGGAGCAAAGTTAGCAGTGGCTGGGGGAACCGTGGAAGCAGGGGCTGAGACAGTAGAGACTGGAGGCGAGTTGGCAGAAACTGCAGAGGGAGGGGCCATTTCAGTAAAGGACTCCAGACTTTGGGATCCTTCAATTTCTAAGGCCACAAAGAGGAACACATGGTTAGTTTCTGTTATGCTGCCAACTCAGTCATGTTAAAAAGCCACAGCATTAGCACAGGTTTGGGTAGTGCACACCTTTCTTTGTTTTCGGAGACTGCAGTATCCTCATCTCCGTAATGGGTGGTGGCGTAGATGTTCCTTGGCTGGAAAGGGAGTCTCTATGGCGGATGGTCTGGTTGATAAAGAAGCGCCAACGTCCCACTGGAGAGGAATGGGGTACTGAGTCCGCTGAGAATTCACAAAGATAATTAATTTCTCATTCTGTCACTTTTTAAGTTACAATATACATATGTATATATATGGTATATTATCATAAACTCACTTGTTGAGCTGGTGGGAGTGCTCACATGTAACTGGTCAGTTGATCCAGTCTAACAGAGAAATAAAGATTCAAATGTCTCATTATTTGGCGGTGAAGAGATAGTGATAAATCAAAATCAAGCAGTTAGTGCACCTGTGAATGAGTCTGAAGAATTTCATGGGCATTCTTAACTATTGCTCTAAGCTCCTCAACAAATTTCTCTTTCTCCACATCAAGGACAAAGTCCTCTTCCACCTAGAAAACAAAATTTCAATAGTCAATAGGTACACCAGAGTCAATCAGTACAACATGGAATGATACTTCTCAGGGGTTGTTGCAGCCTATAGTAGTACATAAGCTCTTTACCATGTAATCTGCTATGTCCTCAGGAGCATCTCCATCAATGTCAAATTTAAAAGTGACCATCTTGTTGCTGTGGGTCTCCAACTGGCATTCCACCATATTGTCCCCACTGCCAGACACCTAGGAATGACAAGGCAAATTAAAATTATGTTTGAAAGTCTTTTTGAATGCATTGACTTAGCACTATTTTTAGCAATGCGTTGCTATTTTTCTACCTGTAGCATGCTTAGCTGAAACTGGTGTGAAACTTTCTCAGTCTTCAGACAGGAGGCTCTTCTTTGAGTTTTTAATTTCTCTAATTTTCCATTGGCCAAGAGCTGAAGAGTTTCCTCTCCGTGAGCTGGAACAGACCTGCGAGTGGTAAAACAGCATGGTTATTAAGTAGAGTTATAGTTGTTACTTAACAACTGAATTATCTGTTCAAAAAAGTAAAGTAAGAAAAAAAATATACAAATGAGTAAAACATTAGCTGATTAACAGGTAACTGAGAGCTTCATGGAGCATCATGACTGGGTAGAAAATTAGCATGAACCAAGATAACTAAGCCTCCTTGTTCACATAGTGCCAAATGGAACATGTCTTAGAACAAGATTTCAAAGAATCTGTTTGCTCAGCATCTATAGTGCAACCTAAAAAAATATTGCGAGAGAAAACTAATAATTCTTTGTCATCTATTATAATTTTCTTGATTTATGGACATTTTGCACAGATGGAGCATAGATCAGACAGTAATGATATCAGACATACCCTGAAGAAGAATGGTGTTCTGTGCTTGACAGATATGGACCATCCTATAGAGAAATGTGAATATATACAGAAAGGAATATGCAGGTACACAGACAGACAGAAACACAAAACATTAGCTGCACTGCGCATGAGACTAAAATGTAATTATGAAAAAAACAAGTTTAGTTTAGTTTAGTTTAGTTAAGTTTGAATCAAAAAAGCACAACCAAAGCTTTTTTAGATTAAAAACCAATAAAATAAATATCTAACTACAGAGAACTTGCAGGCTTCCTGTACCTGAGCAATGCCCATCAGGGTAAGGTCACAGTCTTGCAGTGAAGCTTGGGGTAGTTTGGGGGCATTAAAGTCAAGTGATTGTAGAGCAGATACAGGTGGGGGTGAGATGGGCATAAAGTCGGCCTGCCCTGGTAAGGTTACTTGGGCAGCTGGTGGAGACGAAGGCAGCTCCGGAGCAGGGGCAGTAGCAAGTTGTTGGGATGGGAAAGATGGTAGCGATGGACATGAGGTGTGAGAGGGACTGAGGGTCATTTGTTGAGCGGGAAAGGCAGCATGGGGCACAACAGATTGTTCAACAACTTGTGTGTCAGTGTGAGTCGGAATGTGAGAATGAACCTGCGTCTGAATGTGTGTCAGTGTTTGGGCCTGAATGCTGGTTTGTGTGTGCGGCTGTGTGTGCGTCTGCTTGGCCTGGTGTTGTGGAGATGGGGGGGCATCTGCCAGAAGATGACTATAGAGGGGCAGACTCCTCTGCGAATGAGGCTCAGCTACATTACTGGAGACTATCTGGGCTGGAGGCTGGGTCAGCAGATGTGAAACAGGTGGACACTGTGGAGGCAGCTGGCTCTCGTCAAGTTGAATTAAAGTCTGCTTTAGAGGAAGTGGTTGCTGGATGGGCTGCACAGGTAACTGTGTTTGTACAGGAAGTGGAGCTAGCGGCTGTTGCACGTGAGGAAACTTCTGCAGCTGTTGTTGGTATTGCTCTGTAGGCTGAGCGTTAATAGGCTGGGGGATAGGCTGGATGACAGAAAGGACCTGGACCTGGTCCTGAGGATGAGCCTCACTTCCTCCTAGCTGGGCAAAGACTTGAGCTGGCATCGGTGCAGTCTGAATGGCCATGGGGACTTGGGTCTGTGAGAGAATTTGAGTTTGGTGTTGAGCGATCTCGTGGCTTACTGGAGCTCCAACTTTAGCATGAGAATCCATCACAGAGGCGTGATGCTGTGGTTGAGCAACAAATACCTGCTGCTGCTGGATCATAGCAACTTGTTGTTGTTCGATCAACTGTTGCTGCGTCAGATTGGTATGAGGTGCAAACTGAGAAGTGTTTAACTGAGGGGTACACATAGGCTGCGTATCAGTTGCTTGCTGCCGGATCTGTTGCTCGCTCTTACTTGGTGGAGCAGGGACAGCCTCTTGTTTTTCAGTCTGCTGAAGATGAATGATGGCTGCTTGCTGTTGCTCTTGAATTTGTTGTTGCACCAAAGCCTGCTGCTGTAATCTCTCTGCTTGTTGCTGTTGTAGGAGTACTTGCTGCTGACGCTGTTGTTCTAACTGTTGTTGCAACAGAGCTTGCTGTTGCTGCTCAATCTGCTGCTTGAGGTGCATCTGTTGCTGCTCTTGTTGTAGCTGTAGCTGAGCCTGCTGATGTAGCTGCTGCTGTTGTAAAATAGCCTGCTGTTGTAAATGCTGTTGTATAATTGCTTGTTGCTGTTGTTCAATTTGTCGGAGAAATGCATGTTGCTGCAATTGTTCTTTTTGCTGCTGAGTCTGTTGGGTTGGCTGCTGTAATCCAACTTGTTGCTGCTGTTGTCCAATTTGCTGTTGCTTCTCCGATTCATTTTGTGCTCCAGCTTGGTGTTGTCCAATATGTTGATACAACTGGCTCTGCTTTTGTTGTTGTGGAATGGGCTGTTGCTGCTGCTCCAATTGTTGTTGCAAAAGTGCTTTTTGTGGCTGCTGCTGCTGCGCTAGAGCTTGTGGTTGCTGCTGCTCTTGTTGTTGTTGAAGAAGAGCTTGTTGCTGTTGCTGATCCATTACTTTCTTGTGTATAAGTGCTTGCTGCTGCTCCAGTTGCTGCTGTTGAAGTTGCAGTGCTTTTTGTTGCTGCTGATCAAGTTGTTGCTGCACATATATCGGATGTTGTTCAAGAAATAAAACTTGTTGGTGCTGATGGCCCAGCTGTTGCTGTAACATAGTTGGCTGTTGCTGAGGCTGCTGTTGTGGTTGTATTTTGGTCTGCTCATGAGGATCCCCTGCCAGTTGCTGTTTATAGGTTTGAGGTTGTTCCCCTGGCTGTGGCAATGACATGGACCGCTGCTCCAAACCTGTCTGCGTAATTAACACTTGCTGTTGAGGAGGTGGCTGGACAGATGGCATAGGGTGCTGTACGCAGATCTGCTGCTGGGGGTCCTGCTGTACAGCTGTAGTGCAAAGGCTCTGTTGATGCTGTTCCATTGATGGCTGAGTCGCTATTTGCTCAAGCAGACTGGCCGGGGCCTCCATTTGCTGTGGTGGCTGCTGCTGAAGGGTGGCGGTGTGGGGATCCATCACTATCTGTTGTTGTTGTTGGACAATAGTCTGCTGAGGGATCATTACAGGCTGTGTTTGCTGTGGTGTTGCTTGGGGAATGATGTCAGCAAGCTGCATAGGCTTGGCAGGGGGTTGGGTCTGCTGAGCCAGGGGCACAATGGTTCCCGCTAGTGCAGCAGGATCACCGACTGGCATAGATGCAGTGAGAACATTATTGGGTGCTTTTGGGGAAACGGGGGGTATGTATGACTGTGAGGGGGGCACGGACCCATGGGGAGTGGCAGTTTGAAGTGTATCTGATGGGAATGTTTGTGACTACTCAGTGATAATGACAAAATGATGATTGGTGTGGAAGGAAGAGGGAAAAGAAAGTAGTTACAATTAGGTAAGAATAAGCTTTGGCAAAGAGCATAAATTAATAAGAGCATACAGTTCAAACACCAGGGTTTCCCACAGACTGTGGACTGTGAAATACAGACCAAGTTAGAAAAAGTAAATACACTGTAATAAATTTAAATTAATAACTTTAAGGTAAGACTTTGTTATTAATACAGTAAGACTTAGTGGCGAATTTAATCCATTATATATAACAACCTGAGTTAACCAACTCCCTGTGGAAAACCCTGTAAAATGTACAATCAAGTGGTAAATCTGAGGATTTTGAGTGCTGGAATTATATGTGGTCAATGTTATTAGAAGGAATATGTAATGATTTAATACAAGTTAGTACTTTCACCCTTTTTACCTGCAAATTCTGTTGAGGGACACTTGGTGATGCCTGTGGAACCATCGTACTGGGCTGAAGAAATGTCCGCGCCACAGGTCCTCCTCCGCTTTGGCCTATGGATATGCTGGACATACTAACACTCTGAGCAAGAGGCACATTTGCAATACCTGCGGTCTCACCAATGAGAGGCATTTGAGGATGAGCCAAAGCGCCAGGGCCCTGTAGTGCAAGAACAACTTATGAACATGTATCAATACAATGACTTCAAGTTATACTTAATATTTGTGGTTGGTGTAATTTAAGATTGAAATGGAAGCAATGTATAGACATACAGAAGCTGTAGGGGGGAGAGAAATCTGGGGGTGGGTGACTGACTCCCCTTGCTGAGAGTATGCCTGGCTCTGACCACTTGCATAAGATTCACAGCTGGCTGACCCAATGCTCTCACCTTCTGTGTGAGTGACAGACAAGTTCAAAATAATAAGAAATGGAGAAATGTAAACATGCAAAGTACCTTTCTAAAAACCTCCTGGCATAATATAAGAATAAGATAACATGAAAGCGAATACACCACCTGGCAGACTAAGAGTTGTACCGCAGAAAAAATGTTGCTGTCTGACATGCTGGTCCACTTCAGGCAACTCCGCAGACTCCTGTCCTCCTCCTCCTCCTCCTCCTCCTCCTGTTTGGCCAGCTACCCCTGGCCCCAGCGAAGAGGGGCAGGATGGATGAGACAAAGTGTACGAGGTGAGAGTGGAGTCTCTTCTTTCTTCCAAGCCCTGCTGCTGCTGGAGGACCTGCTGCTGCTGTCGCCGTTCTCGTGACTTTTTGATCAGATTTACTCTGTCCCGGATGGATTTTCCAACCACCTTGGCATCACTCTCATGGAAGAAGCCGGACTTCACCTGTGATACACAGAGAGAGATAACTAATGAATTAATTAATGGCAACAAGTAGGTTGAGGGAATCTAGGTCAAAAAGAAATACCTTGAAATGCCTGTTAAATCAGCTGGAGGATTTCCTTCAATTGACCTTATTTCAAGATTTAAAGCATTAAAAGCTATTCCCTCTACCCAATGTACATGACATGCATTCATTGTCTTTGTGGCTTACCATCTCTAGAGCCACCTCCTCAGCACTATCATTCTCCAGGTCATAGCTAAACTCAATGGCTTCATTGTCTTTGTGTTTCCCCTTCAGCTTCTTGGGTTCTTCAACCCAAATCCGTAGAGCTAGACAGTCCTGTGTGCCTGTATCCTCCTCTGCCAGCTCCACCCGTACACCTGTGTCCTCCCCAAAAAACGCGTGGTTTAAAAGGTCTCGGATGGAGAGTCTGTTAAAAAAGACACAGTAAAGAATACACCAGGGTGTTTTATGACTGTGTGATCAGGGATTTTTATGGCATACGCAGTGTGTAGGACCTGGTTACCTCTGACTCTTGTTCTGTCGGATACAGCCTTCAATGATCTCTTTGACTTCTGGGTCATTCACTTTATCAAAGCTGGCAGGCTTTATACCCTGCAGAGACATTAATGGAAAATGTATTGTATTCAACAGTTCAACCTCACAATGGAGCTAGTTAGTTTAAATCACACTCTATAAACTACTGATATTTAGATTTTTTATGAGAGCGTCAGATAGAACACTCACACTGGTGACTTTGCGATAGATCTGAGCTGCATTTTGGCACTCAGAGTAGGGGTATTCTGAAGTAGCCATCTCCAGCATGCACATCCCAAAGGCATAAACATCAACAGACTCGTCGTAATGCTCCTCATACATCTCTGGAGCCATGAACTCTGGTGTTCCTGTAATGACGAGACAAAGATTCAAAGTCAAGAACAAGCATTACCACCCAATGTTACTATTGCTGTATTTATAGTATATTTACATATTGACTATTTATTTATAGTATATTTGTTTGCTGATGTAGGTTATCTTGCTATGGATACCTATGACACTCTTGGCGAAGGAGGTCCTCATAAGAGTGGCCAATCCAAGGTCGCCAATCTTGACTGATCCTGTGGGACCTGTTATAAAGATGTTGTCACACTTGAGATCCCGGTGAACAATTGGAGGAGTTCTGGTGTGAAGGAAGTGGAGGCCCTTCAGGATTTGTCTACACCAGCTCCTCAGCACTTTAGGTTTCATCACTTTAAAGCGCTTCAGGTAACTGCAGAAAGAGACCGAAACAATATTATTATATTATTGCATGTTCTGCTGTAATTTGAATGTATATGAACTAAAATGAAAAGATATGTCATCATTGTGTCTGCTGAACTTAACTTGACCAAAATGAATTTTGAATGTAGGTTGGGAGTGTTGTTGCACTTCCCAACAGATGAAAGCTGATTTACCACTAAATGACTGGACTGTAGCTCTACACTCAGAGATGTACATTCTTGGTCTATGATAAACACTATGTGTATATGCAGGGTGACAAAACCTGCTTCTCGAGGTCCACTGTCCTGCTTGTTGTCATCCATGTGCTTACAGCTTCTGATTGACTGAACACAAATGAACCAGGTGATCGGCAATGGGTAGGGAAGGGTATGCTAAGACCAAGCAGGACTGTGGCACTCGAGGTTTTGACACCTCTGATATACTGTATACATATTTACTCTTTGCCGCATGGAGCTGCCACATATGGGTGACGTGGCGTGTCATGGCCAAAGGTCAGTAAAGAATTTTATTTTGAACAGATACTGTATGAGGAGGTTGTGCTAACGTTTTGAGCGTCCCTGAAGTCATGAGTTCAGTAACCAGTACAATGCACTTCTTGCCACGAAGCACAGACTCCCAGGAGTCATAGAAGCGGACGATATTGGGATGCTGAAGCCCCTTCAGCATTTCAGCCTCCTCTTTGAAGCGCTGCTGCTCCGCCTTGGTGAGCTTGCGGTCCTGAGGTAAGAGGTACAGGATAAGTCACATGGCATGTTCATTATCATTTGCTTTTCCTGTACACTGAAAAATGACAACATTGCAACTGTATTGTTTATTTACATAAAGCACACAATAATGCTGCAATGTCATTCTGTGCAGAGCCCAAACACATCATAGACGCAATCATTTTCTGCCACTAGATGGTACTATCAATACATCAGATGCAGCAATGCCAAGACAACACCCAGAGCTTTATAACACACATTTCTACTGCATTCGCCAAATATCCCCAGTACGGCAGACAGAACTGACGATGCATATATCAACTTCACTGACACAAGCATCATCCCACAGAGACTGTGATAGCCGCTGACTAATCCATGTTAGAACACTTGCGCATAGTTTCCAAACCTACGCACGGAAGTGTTCTACAAGTAAAAATTATTTTTCTTGTTCTATTGTTTTGTTGTAAACCTGTGCTACGCCCTTCAAAAACATCTCATTTATTCAGCCTAATGAGTATCACAAAAAATAATAAAAAAAAACAAATGCTCATAGGAGATAGTGTTTCTAAATATGCAAGTGATGTGGTGGTGACATAATCGAACACAATGCTGTTAATCTTTTTTAAAGTGAAAGAAATCCTGACTGGCTTCACAGTGTGTGTGTTTTTAAACTTGCCAGACGTAAGTGTACTGACCTTGACTGACTGAAAGTTAAAGAAAAAACACACAGACAAGGGGTTTAATGCTGTGATTTAACAGGTAACATTTAGCCATTAATGTAAAAACTTCATATTTGTGTAGGAGTCAGGCGTCAGCTATTGTCGTGTCACAAACAGACCTCACTATAAATAGAAGTCATCATAACACAGACTTTCCACTGATCGATTCCATTGATGTTGATCTTCTTTTGCTTTACACAAAGCTACCCAAAGGGAAGTGGTGTGCTGCAGATATCTGTGTGCTGCAGATTTCAATGTAATTCTTGTTTGTCTCTAGATCTATATATTTTTTACCCTGCACTCTATTTTAGCCTCTGATTCTCTTTCTCAGATTGTCTCTTTTTTTTAATCTTTTCAGCGATACTTCACTCTCTGTGTCTATACTGGGTCAGTGTCCTTTTCTGGAAGTACTGGTGGAGGTAATCTCCCCACCACTTCTCTCTCTTAACAGGGAAGTAGCATCAACAAAAAGGCTGTTCCTCTGTTCCTCGGCTGTTATGGTTAAGAATAAATTCCCTAGCCTAAGCCTGCCCTCATACCTTCATCCCTTTAACACCATGCACCTCATTCCTATTCTATTATATGTGTTGTGTTGTTTGCAGTCGGCGCAGGTTTGGCTGTCCATGCTTAGACTTCAAAGCTGCTTGTTTCTACATAAGTCTTCTTTTCTGGTGCCTATTTTTTCAGGGATAGCTGCCTTTGTCTTACTTCACAGCAAGACCATCACTCCAAATCACTGTTGGGCACAGTGTGAGACAGTGTTTGCCTGGTGTCCTCGTCTGCTGCCACCTCAGCATCCATTGTGTCTCCCCCCGCCCCGAGTGTCCCATTGCCTTAGGGTCAGCGAAGGCTGCAGCAAGCTTAGTTTGTGAGACGGTGTCTAGACAGATTCACACAAACCTATTTCCCACTGTATAGCTGCTCAAACACATGCACGTCCACATTCACACAAACAGAAGCAGAGCAACAAAAAAAGCATCTCTAGATGAAATGTGATACAAGTGTGTCTTATTTCCATTGCCAAGACTACTTGTAACGTCAAAACACAATTACTGCTGTAAGGTGGGCCCACATACACTGAACTATGTAAATGTAAATAAATAGAACTTTAATAGCTACCGCAGAAGAAAATGAACCGTAAGAGAAACAGGGAAACTGACAGAGAGTAAAAAAAAGAAAGGGCAGCTCAGAAGCCTGTGATGCACCCTCTAAGGAACTGGCCTGGTTTTTCCTCTAAATCTGCCAGATTGCTCTATTATTTGTTTAGACATACATAATTGTTTATTTTATATATGCATACTGTAGAAATATTAAGAAATTCTACTAATCATTACCAGCAAATGGCGATGTATTAGCACTGTGCCTCACAGCTGGAATGACCTGGGTTTGAATCTACTGTTCAGCCAGGTGCCTTCCTGTGTGAAGTCTACATATTTTCCTCGTGCTTGCATGGGGTTTTTCCGGGTACTACGGCCCCCACAGTCAACATATGTATTAACTGGTGTTTATTTTGCCTTGTGTGAAAGTCAAAGTGAATGGTTGTCTGTCTCTATAGGTCATCCCTGTGTTGGACTGCCTACATTAGTGGCAGTGGCAGCTGGGATTGGCTTCAGCACTAAGACCCAAACAGGAAAAGAAATTATAATGAGGTATATATGGAAATAAATAAATAATCATCTAAAATGCTAACTACTATGTTTGTACAGCAGATGTCAAATGTTGCTAATGAGTGTAGCTTGCTTTTTTAGACTTTAGAGGACTGATTAGCTAATGAATACAATGACTGCACACCTGGCAGCTCTACATACAGTATGCACTTGGCACTTACTATGTATAGAAGAGGGGGTGACACATGCACATGTGAGTGCAAGTCATGTCTAAAAAAAATTTCCTGTCTGTGTCTGATTTTGAAAGAGACAAAACACCTTTGCTAATGATGGTCCAGTTTTTAGGGCTACAGTTATCTGTGTATTATTTATTCTTACCTAGCCTGCAGATGGTGGACAAACTACTTTAGGCCACCTTACAGAATCAGAAAACCTTTACAATACAGGAAGACCCCTTTAATACAACAAACTATGCGTTGCAAGGTAGTTGTAATGTACTGTTGTTACATGGTGACATTCGTGGTGGGAAGGCCTAAATACTCTAACTTGGTACACAGAGTAAGACCTAAGACCTTGTTCTGAGCCATGAGGTTTTTTTGGATCAGACATCTGGTAGAGCAGAAGGTCAAGTTGCAAGTTAAGTAGCCTCGTAAAACAGGGGAAATGGACAGGACATGGCTACAAGAACCATTGGGCAGATGGCAGGAGGCTAGGGTCATGCATGCTAATGCTTGTAAGCCCAAAAACAACTATTTTACAAATGCTGCATAAGTATGAGAAGTCATAGACATCCTTATATCCTTATATTCCTGTCTTTCAGTAGCATGAATAGGGTGGGTTTATGGCACCATTATATTGTGAGTATAATTCTTGCTAGAGGTGAAGATATAGAATTATATACTGTGTGAAATACTGTATGTGTGGGACTAAGCATGTCAGTGCTTAAAGTTCTGAGGTGGTGGACGGCTACAACTAGATTACTGTAAACTACAGCAGCTCAACAAGATAAATCGCTGGGTAAAGGCTGGTCCATGTAGTGGATTAGAACTCAAGGCTAGTGGGCCAAGTTCATGATGTCAAGTAAAGATCTCTAGGCAATACAGCAAACTAGCCATATAGTTTTAGATTATCACATCATAACAGTTTGATCATAAGTGCTTTGGTATTCTGATTAGACGAATGTTAGTGCAATGTTGTAATGTCTTAAATGTACAATAATAATTTAATCTCCGTTGCCAGTTAGATAATGATCACTGTAGCGGGAAGATACAGCCTTAGGGACACTTACCAACTGTCAGTACCCTACCCTAACATGTATCTGGTCCGTTTGGTTGCAACGATTTCATGCAGGTCTAGTCAGTTCAGCTGAAGTCCATTTGATTTGGCCTCCAGTCATTTCCATCACCCATCAATAGGGAGTCTACTACTGTGTCTAACGCAACTGGTCTTTTATAAAAGAACAACCAATGACCATCTCCAATTTCAAGTTATTGTTACACCATGAGCAAAAAAGTTTCTATAACAAAATAATAACAAATACTTCGGTGGCAATTATTACAGCCACCGTCGTCAGTGTTGTTAGTCAATTGGTGTTTGTAGTACTAGGAATGTGGCTAGGTTCAGCTAAGCTGGACCAGTTTGTGATGGCTGGGTTAAACCAGTCCGGCTTCTGCCGCCCGAGTTATGCTGTCTGTGCAGGGTTTTTGTTCCAGCCTGACAGGCAGCCACTGTAATTAACTCCCTGGATCACTCTGCATGCTCACTCATACAGACAGAAAAGTGACAGAGGAGAAACTGATGGAGGGCGTGGCAGGGTAGGTAGAATGAAAGAGGAAGAGAGAGGGAGGGCAATAGGCAGACACATACAACTGACAACAACTGCTCGTACACAGAAATGGACAAATGAAATTGTATAAGACACATACAAATACAAGCAATAGCAAGAAAGTTATATGTATATCCCTGTTCTTTTAGACAGTCCAGGAGAGTGGAGGTGAAATGGGGAGAGATGGTGTCCACACTGTGAACTTTAATTACTCTTTCAAGCTGCATTTGTACAGCTAATCCCCTGGCATCCCTCACTTTGTGGACACAGGAGGAGAGGAGCCAGGTGCTCACAGACTGCAGTCTGATAGGACAGTAGAGACCTTATCAAACAGTACATGGGCCAGTCACATAGCCTGTTTATCCTCTCCCATCTACTGTCAGCGTGGAAGTGACGCACAGACATTATATTACATCAGAATGTGTTGTGCATGTTTTTTTATTAATGAGACATTTGCTTTTAGATAATTTGCTTATTATTCTGCATTCCTTCATTAAAATATATCCACAAATGAAGAAATGAATGCCAGCTTTTAATTTCATAATTAGCACAGTAAGCTGATCATGTTCTATCCATATTATATTCATCACGAGTCTAGTCTAATGCCAATTTAAATTGCTTTGGTAAAGCAGACAAAAAAGGACGTATTATGTTTTCTAAGTGACTGGAGCGCCCTGACTGTGCCACTGGATCCATCGATGGGCGTGTGACCATGCCACTGTTTACTGTGCATATGCGTGTGTGTGTAATGATGTGTCTCCATGCAAGTTGTAACTTAGCATTAGCTACACGACTGCTCGCTGAGAGGGATGCCATGACAATACTCTGTTTGCCTCATCATCTCTCCCTGTGTGTCTCTCTCCCACTCAACATCACTCAGTGTCTTTGCTTTATTAGACTCATCATTTTCTCTTCTCCTACTTGGGCGTCAAAGGTTCAAAGGTCGTCTTCCTACCTGCTTATTATAATATTTAAAATAGTTTTCTAAATGTTCTAAATATGTTTGTACTGATGTCCCATGTACAAAATATGTATTTACTTGTAATTGTTTCTAGTAAGAAACAAATAATTAGCAACACATTGTTTTTCCATGGGATTTGGTTTGACCCAGTATATTTATGGATACAAAATTGGATGATACAGATTCAATTTGGGTGTGCAAATCAGATTACTCCTACTGTCTTTTAATTTTCACAAAATGCTTGAGCAGCACTGATTTGCCCACACGACCAAGCAGTACAGTGCCTTTGCTGGTGTCATCCATGAATGCTGTCTAGTGGCAAAACATATTAGTGATAACACTATTACTGTTACATGTTTGAGCTGAGAAAAGAACAGATCAAGTAATCCAGTAGGACTGAACGTGAGCGGTTGCAGCACGGTAAACCAAGAAACAGAGCCGAACGGTTGACGTGCAGCTCATTTAGTAGGTGTAGGTGGAGGAATAGCAGAAAAGGTGATGGGGGAATGTTTGATGCTTGTTGGACGTATAGGCAGAGTCTGATCTCAAGGATTAGCCAAGGCTCTTGTTTTGGAATTAGCTTCAAACTAAACACATGACTGACTTTTATCACACAAAGCCGGCAGTCAGATCACGTGTCTCACCAAAACACTGCTCTCTATTGTAGGGCCAGGAGTCAAAGTGATGAAGTCTGTCTCCCACCACATGTGAAATTCACGCCATTAAACGACGTTTCCCATAAATCCAGCTAGCGGCAGCGTGTAAAGACTAGACTAGTGCTGTGGTACTAAACCTCTAGCATATTTTCATTAGTTCCCTCCTACCACCATGTAAATGCAAGACAAAGAATGCAGGACACAACAATGTTTGCTGTTCTTACACCTACATTTGTTACAGTATTTCTATTGGCTTTGTGTGCATGAACCGTATCCCATTCAAAGGGTCCCTTTCACGTGATTATTTCCATTTCACAACTCATTGCATGAAACAGACAGGAGTATGTGCACTGTATTCTCATGTATGCCGGATGCATAAATGACTTCACATTGTACAACTTGTGATGAAGTTCGAGTCTTTGCTTACTAGAACACACACTTTCTAGATGCTTGATGAAGAAATATTAGTGTATCAACAGTACTGTTTCATCAAACTATAACCATATAAATTATGATGTGGCTTGAACTACTTTCAGTTGGAAGTTACAATTCACGTAAACACAGGGAATGTTACTTTTATTAGGTTACCCTATTGCAACAAAAAGTGCAGCCAGCATATGAGTCTATTATTCATAACAGTCCTAGTAAAGGCAAAGCCACCACTTTCACTTTGTACTGTCACTCAACTCCTAGTGATGCTCCTCCTTTCAACAATGGTCTCCATTGAACCGCAGCCTCATAGTATGAGTAACAAACAGATGCGATGCTGAGATTTCCAGATTTCAGAGAGAAGGACTCCTGGGACACACCTAATTCTATTTGCTTCAAAAGAGCAATACTAGGATAAAACATGTCAGGAGCACAGGATTGTATTTGCAGCTACTATTTCCAGCTAAAGCAGAGCTTACATTTGTGTGTAATTGTGGTATTGAAGCTGCCCCTACCTGAAGCTCACACCAAGCCACTTCCACCCAGGTTTCTGTGTCCAGGCCTTTATACACAGTCTTAAAGGCTCCTCTGCCCAGTTCGATGTCAAACTTGAGGAACCTGCCACCAGGAGAGGTGGCCACAGCCTTCATCTCTGCCTCCTCCTCCTGCTCACGGTCCCTCTCTTTACCTCTCTGGTTGGGTCCACAGATAGAAGCATCCTTGCCAGGCTCCTGCGTGGAGCTGGGGCATAATGGATCATGGTCCAGGGCAGCGCAAGATGAGGCAGCCCCTTGTTGCTGGGCACTGCTGGTGAAGACTGAGTCTGAGGAGCCCAGCTCCAGATGGGGGGCACTGTGGGGTGCCTCAGGGAACACATCTGTCTCACTGTCCTCCTCGCAAATCTCCACACTTTTCCTGAAGAAGCGCTTCTCTCTCCTCAGTTTTTTCTGACCGGTGTCAATTGGTAAAGAGGGCGTGGAGAATGAAATTGGTCTGACTATGGTCTCTTCGCCTTCCTGGTTGGCTTCACCTCCTCCTCGGATTCGTCCATCCTCTCCTCTTGTTGCTCTCCTCTCCTGAGTCTGAGAGGAGGGGAAATCTGAGGGGGTGCTTTGTGTCCTCTCCCTCTGTTGGTTGGCTCTACCTTCCTGCTCTGTGTCCTCTTCCCTCTGACCATCAGGTTTTTCGGAGGAGTCCTCAGTCCCCGTGGGCTCTCCTGGGTCAGTAGCCATGGGGAATGGCCCCTGTTAGACCTCCTCCCCCTCCTCCTACCCTTTGCTCCTCCGTCTGTCCCCGTCTCTCTGTGTTTCTGTTTTCACGCTCGCTTCTTCCACTCGTTCAGGTTGTTTCAGCTCACAGTGCTGTAGATGACTAAAGCTGTCCCTCGGTCTGCTTTGCTTTGATGATTTAAAGGACCAAAAGAGGCTGAGGCCCAGCAGAAGAATAGGTGCGTTCCCCTTCCTACATTTTCTTCGGAACACACTTAGGTGCAGTAGTAAGCAAAGAAAGCCACACAACGCCCAGCTCTTGAAAACAAACAGTAAACCAGGTGTTACCAGGTGTTTTATCAGGTCTGCTGGGAAAGCTGCAGCAGTCTCTCTCAAACTGTGTGAATATCTTCAAGTAAACCCTGCAAGACAAAAACAAAACACTGCATTAATATTTAGATGAATTGAGAACTGAAAAACAACTGAACAGGACTGTTCAACTTTGACCCAACAGCTTTTTCATGTGAAACCAGACTTGCTTTTAGTAACTACATTCTCCGGGCTGCAAAGCACTGCAAGCATTAAATAAAATAAGTGTTTCAGCTACAATGTGCATTTAAACTGAACTATAACATTTAAAACTCCCCCTAAAGACCAACCAGCAGCCCTGTTAAAGAATACACATCTTCATCAGTCATCAAGTTCATGTTCATAAGTGCCTTGCGACTTTACTTGTGTTCAAAAGCTCCATCAGTCAACAGAAGCTGCAGTTACGAGTATGCAGTCCTCATCATCAAATATGGATGATGAACTATGGGCCAGTTGAGTGTGAATAATTCATACATAGCGGGATTGTCAAATCGCACTGGTATGACTACTGCACATCTGCAACAAAGGGCTCATAAATAAACACAACTGTGATTATGATTATCATGAGCAGATGGATCCCCCGACAGTACTGCTCAACACATATCCTGCTGGCAGGGTGATCACTTCAAACTGGCCCTCTGGTACTGTCCTCTGCCAGCAGAAAGTGAAACAAAACACAGTACGCTCCTTCCGACGTTGAAATCGCCCTGCAGCTCATTTGCTCTTTCTGTGTACGTGTGTGCGAGTGTGTGCACACCACCAGGAAATCTTTTGATGACATCTTTATCTTCATCAGCCCCTAGCTGATATATCTCCGCTTCCTTCTGACTGCACATGATCTCTCAGCGGCTGCATCAGAGCCATTTCATTACACTGCAGCTGATATCCGAGAGACAGGGTTGCGTTGGCAATTACGGACACAATAACGCTGAAAGTCGCCACTTATGATTAAGGATCTGAGAGGGTAGCTATGCATACCAACAGCAAGGGCTACACAGAACAATTTCATTGTTAGGGCGCAATAAATAGAAAGTCAAAAGCACCCAGCGCATATTAGTTTACAACAGAACACACATTACTTTAGAGCTAAACACGAGGGAGTTAGGTGTTAGGTTTCAACACTCGTAACTATTAAGGTATCCACAAGGACTGCAAAGTCAATCTATGCCTGACATATGCTTTTCTTCTGTTAGACGGACTCAAAGTCACAGCAGCAGGTCTAGCCTCTTCTTCAACACCCGCCATGACCACCGGGAGCTCATCGAGTGACTCACAGCAGCTATTATCTCCTTTATAATACAGTCATTAACACTCACATCGAGCCTGATGTCTCTGCTGGCTTAAAGCAAAGGAGTCTGACATGCAATGCTACTAGCTGTCATTCAAAATAATAACACAAACGTCTGATGTTACACCAGCTTCACGAGAACAAAAACATTTCCAGTTAGGCAACATTCCCAAGACATAGACTCACGGTCAAAGAGACAACCTCTAATTAGCAAAAAGCCAGTAGCCTCCACGATACACCACACTTCTAATGCAACAAAAAGTATTATGAAGTCAGTCAAGCATGTGGTCAGACAACATTCATACCACCATCCACATCCTGGAGGATCCTGCTCCTGGAGGTTTGAATGAGAAACCATTCATATAAGAAAAATTCTGTATAGCAGATCTCTGTTGACACTTTTTGAATCTTGTTATCAGTCAATATGTCGAAAATAGTAAAAAAGTGCCTTTCAACAAACTGCTGATATAAGACTTACTGTTGATTGTATATAACTAAAGGTAAATTATTACTGTTAGGCTATCTCAGGGAGGACATACTGTTGTGTAAAGTGAGACCAAAAAGGTGAAACAGGAAGTAGGGACCACAAAGAGGGAAACGGATAAAGAGGGAAGTCGCCCTTTAAACAGAAGCTTATTTGCCTGTGTCCCGAGGGAAAGGAGTTCCCATGAAATCCACATACCGGACAGAGTTATCACAGAACATCAAACACGTTCAAAACCATCACTGTCTCTCACATTCGCCCAGACTCTCTTCCAAACATGCACAAAAAGGCGCGCGCACAGACACAGATATCAGACGCACACCGGACGACTAGAACAAACTTTGTTTCATGTTTGTTGTCTTTAATGCACAGACAAAAACACACATTCAGACACTCGCATGTCAAAAACAAAACCTCGCTCGCCCCCCCAAGCCACATGTCCCAATTCAATGAAAAAAATGCTGAAAGGAATTTCCTGACACCAGCCAAATGTCCAAGCAAATGCTCATGTGGGCGAACGTATTAAACCAAAGCTGAAGATAACAAAACCAACACTGCAGCTGTGAACGGTGACATCTTGATTTTTGCAGCAAAATGATTCCAGTATTTAGCATTCATCAAGTTCACGTCATTGTGCATTAATGTTGCGTACGTGGGAACTAGACATCTGACGTGCTGCACTCTGCTTACCCTACCGGCTTCTGTGTGGCTCCTGCACAGGGGGAACACCTGCAGCTGCACAATAATTTCTGAATGTGCAACGAAAATCACTGTGACACCGTTACTTCATGACTGCCAACGATATGATGTCTATTCTATTCTCAAACCCTGCGGACGGTCATGTTTGCTTTTGCTGTAATTATATTATTCATAAAGGGAAGGCTCTACATAACCGAGACCTAACGATTCACAAAAACAAACGGATACATTCATGTAAAGCTCACATTTCCTACGCAAACTACAACTTCAAACACAACACAACCTGTTGCTGTGTTGCATTCCTGTTGCTCTTTTCATCCCTAACTTCATGGGGAGACGCACATTAATCCCCTGAAACCAAACTAGCGCTGCAAAATTAGGCAGGCAGACAAAGGAAGAGCCGTAGGACTGTGTATGTGTGCGCGCGCGAAAAAACAGTGGCGTTTTTGCGATTGTGGGAGACACGACAATGAAAAGAGTGAATCAAAAGTGGCGAGGGGGTACGGGAAGGGATTGTTGTTGGTGGGAGCAGACAGACAGCAGAGTTTCAAACAGAGAGAGGGAAGGAGATATGGAGTGAGGGGGGCCAGCGAGTAGAAGGGGTGGGAAAATGTGTGTGTGAAAGAGAACAAGAGAGAGATAAAGAGAGGGGGGTGGCACAGACAAAAAGAGAGCTGGAGGGGATTTTGCCTGATAAAATATGTGCCAATGTTTGTGTGAAAGAAAGCAGTGACTATAGCTAAATTTCTCCCTGAACAAAAGCAGCTACAGTTGTGTGAGGCGAAGAGGAGAGGAGCATAGAGGAGAGGAGGATACTTTTCATAGCTGGAAAAGGAAACATGAGGTGATTACATTAGCATAGGAATAGTTTCCGTTGGCATGTGCAGTGTCACAGCCAGACTGGGTGCAGGGGGCCGAGAGGGTGCAGGTTAAGAAGCCTGAACCCGTTACGCTGCTCAATTCTATCCAAAGACTCAAAATCTAATCGAATGAAGTTTTATCTATATGGCCCAGTTTCATTATCTGCCTCAAGGAGCCTCACAATCTGTGGGACAGTCTGTGAGGCTTTGTTTTTTTTAGCAGGGCAAAAATACCGTTCAAAACTTAAATGACTGCTACTGGTACTGCACAGTGACGGCTAAAATAAAAACAACGTAGGTACATAGGTTTTATATCATGTGCAAAGTTAAAATAGCTCGTGTATTTTCAGTAAGTGCAGGTTTTTAACAAGGTTCGTTCATCTGCTGCCTGCTAGTTTGCATGTTATCCCTTTGCTGATCGCTGCACTGACGGAGCGTTGTTGTACCAGGGAGTCACAAGCCAGAGGAAACGTTCAGCAACTACACTTAGCTCACTGTGTCTGACTTCAGTGGACTTCCAATACAAACACAAGTAGCTTGCAACAACCTTTCTGTGTGTGATCAATGGAAACCCTTCAATCTAGCCCAGCTTTTTCCAATTCACTATTTGTCCCGGAGATTTGAAGAGAAGATGGAGGCTGATGGATGTGGGAGGATGGGGCAGAGGTTGCACAAGGTCTGAGGTCTGCTGGCCAACATTTAAATAAACCCAATGTCAGACAGCGACT
This sequence comes from Microctenopoma stevenorrisi, assembly GCA_032270685.1. NCBI lineage: Eukaryota > Metazoa > Chordata > Actinopteri > Anabantiformes > Anabantidae > Microctenopoma > Microctenopoma stevenorrisi. Next base: position 10,330,126 of record JAUMTR010000025.1, on the reverse strand, counting down.
ACGCTGAAGATCACAGATCTACATCGGAACCCTGCAGCTCAACTGTTGACCACACGGGCAGAAAAACAAAGACAACATTTAGTCCGTATCTAACGGACACGACTTCTGTCCAAGTCACATTGGGACACATTACTGTAAGAGGCAGGTGTAAATCTTCAAAGGGGTGAGGTTCTCTGTGCTGTTGTCTCCCTGAAGAAAAGGGAGGCGGACAGGCTCAGGCTGTGATTATGTGGAACAATGACAATTAATTACAATGTTCAGTACGAGCGCCATGCATGTGCAGCTGGGAAAAAGGCACTGGTCAGCTAAACTGAATGCTCTGGGTGCATCTGAAGTGCTCCGACTACTCCTTCAACTCAGCGACTGCTCGAGTTGATTCGGCACATGTTGCTTTCCCGTGCGTCTTCTAGGCAGAAAACTCTCCAGTACTGGCCACTAGGATCCAACACACAGCGATTGTTCTCTTCCTGTTAGGCAAACTCGAGGCAGAAAACACAACAAGGACTTTTGTCCAATCCAGGTCAAGCATGGGAGTGTAGGTAGCACACACACACACACACACACAGAGTGCTATTCACTGAGAGGGAGAGAGAGAATATGTGTTATCTAACCCCCCTTTGTGTTCTCTTTTTTTCCCCTCACAGCACAGAACCATCCCATACAGGGATTCATGTAATCCAGGTGAGGGGAAGGCTCCTTAATCGGCCAATGATGAATCAGGATTACATGCTACTAAAGTGGCTTACTAGTCCCGGAGCTCATATCCACAACTGAACCCCATTTCATTCCTCTACTCTTTACGTATGATAATCAGCTAAGTGTTGATTTCAGAGGTTCTGCTGCTGTCAGCCCCCCCCCCTCCTAGTGCATGCATCCTCTCTCACGATTTAAGTTCAGCACTGCTGCTCTGAGTGCAACTATAAGATGCATCGTTTATATCAATACAATATCAAATCAAGAGTTGAGGAGGATGCTTAGCATTATACATAATAGATGAATAAGATGATGATAATAGGCTGAAATACTAATAACGCGGATCTGTGTGTTTTTCCATTTGCATCAGCTGGCGTGACTGACAGTGCAGTACTCAACACACAAGGAACATGTTCGTTATTGATAGGACGCATGCACAGTGATGTCTGAAGGTGCAAGCACAGGGAAACACGGCTACTGTGATGGTTATTTGGCAGCTCAGCTGACATCAGACGGCGAAACATACAAAGTACGAACCACCACACAGGGTTGGAGCATGGTGACACCACCTACAGTCCTAAATCCTGAAGGTGCCTGGCCTTTGGTGCCCTGAAGGCAGCAAACCAGTCACATAACAGGCTGAACTGTTGGTGTCTGAGGGCCTGTCAGCGAGTACTTGACTTAAGTGTTTATTTATTTCGGAATAATAAGCTGCCGTTGGGGAGGATAAATAGCTAATTAGCAAGTGTTTAAGTTAAGATCTCACTGGCAGTCACTGGTGTCACAGCACACATTAAAAACATAGAAAGAAATAGAAAATAACAAACATCACTTACCCATATGTAACATCGCGTGTCGACGCAGCAGCAATTTACAGACTTCATAGAAAAAAAACAGCTGCTCAGCGGAGACAGCTAGCTCGTTATTTGTTATTATTCCTTTTGCTATTTACAAGCGTTAATAAACGACATGTACATCGAGCTTTCGGTCTACAAAATTATTTTACACCCACTGAAAAAAATACATTTACATTTACAGTTTTAGAAAAGAATCCCGGGTTTGTGTTGCTCTTCACATCTCGTGCTTTTGTCGCGGCATTGTCGGCTTGAAAATCCACACCGGAGTCGTCGAGCCTCGGTCTGGGTGAGAAAGCACTTGGTGTAACGTTACGCGTTCCACTTCAGACGATGCTGGCCTTTGCTTTACACATGTACCCGCTCGCTGCTCGCTCCGTCGGCTCTAAGTTGTGCGAAGCTCCATTCATAGGTGGCCGAATAATACTCGTAACTTATGTACATAATTTACAGCGCACGACTCCGGCGGCCTTCGGCAGGTTCTCGTCTGTACTGAGGGAGCTCTGCCTGCCCGTTTCTCGTTATCCTCGGCAGTTCGCTTACGACACCGCCAGGGGGCAGCGCTGCTGCAGCTTTATACCAACGGCTGGATGTGTCAGCTAGATGCGGCATTCAAATGCGCCTCGTTAACCTCAAAACGACGGCCGTGAAACCCAAACAACAGTTTCCATCACGACCATGTGCGAACATGCAAAGGCTTCAATTTAATATTTTAAATTAATTCGATAGACAGCCCAACCATGAAATGTGCCTCAAATAATCCGCCACTAAAGTTGTGAATAGTATTTTAAATTGTACTAACACAAAAGAGAAATTATTCTGTTATGTGAATGTCACATTTTATTCTGCGAGTCAATGTAGTGATAAATTGAACTATTTGTATATAAACTGAAATTTGTTCTGCAGCATATTACCTAAGATAATATGTTTTATTCAAATGTGAATTAAAAAGTACCTGCCAAATGGACTGAAAAGAAATAAACGCTTCAATCTTAAATACCATTTTAAATTGTAATTTAACTTTTGTGGATCACTTGAGTGTCTTACAAGTGAAATACAATTTTTGACCTTCCCAGTAATAAACCTTTTTTCTCTGATGAAGACAATATTCAAATACAGTTTCATTTCTGAACAAAGAATTTCGAAATCACTATTTTTTTAACAGCACTTAAAGATGCATAATACATTTCAATTGAACCACGAAACTGATCGTTTTTGTCTTAATTACGGTAAAAATATAGTTTTACGTTAAACACATCGGTTCACGACAAAACAATCATCTGCGTCGTCAGTGAACTCACTGTCAGACCAGAAGTGTTAAACAGCCACCTGGACATATGCTCAGTAAGGTAAATGCCTTGAGCACAATGAACTGAGTAACCCCTGCAGGACTTTAACTTTTGTCGCCCTCTGGTGAAATCTTCAAGCATGACACTCGTCTCAAAACACAAAGGAAAATGTTGACATATTTTATTCAGCAACATTTGCACAATATAAACACAGACTGAGATGCTTTATAGAAAAACTACATTTAGAGATAGATATGGGTTTCTAACCATACATAATATTTTTATTTCTATACATCCAACATTTCCTAGATTTCCTAGGCTTGGGAGATGCCAGATGGTTACGTTCAACAACAACAACAAAAAACAACCTAAAACTAACTCACACAATCACACAATGAAATTGTACCCTTAAACAGAGCATTGAGCTGACAGGTGTTCGGAGGCTCAAGTCAACATTAAAACCATGTGCAGTGTTATGATAAACCCACACAATGAAACTGCTGTGTCTTAATAAAGTAATAAAATAAATTATTTTATCAAAGGAAAACACCTACGTTATATTTGTCTGAAGAAATCTGTAAACACGTGGCAAGCAAAAAACTGCTGTGCATCAAGTTTTTAGGAAACAATGGCAACGAACACAATTCATAACAATAATCAACAGAATCTGTATTACAGAATGAATATATATTAAAATACAAAATCCACCCATAGACTTGGTGCTTAGAATATTACTACTAGAGGTACTAATATAAAACAAATCTTTTCCTGATGCTGCGCTTGATTAGGTTTCCTAACACCATAGTGTGAAAATAGTATATCAAATTATCCAATGCTTCATATTCCTGTTATATTGATTGAATCTTGATATCCTAAAGTCAGACTCCATCTCCATTCATTCATCAGTCACTGGTACTTTTTGGTCATTAAACATTTGGTCTCTTAAGTTATCGCTGTCTGACACAAACATTTCCCTTGTTTCTACAACTTGCGCTAAAGTGCCCCATCAAGCTCAACACACAAATCCTCTAGCAAAGATCCCGGCAACTTTATATCAGACAATCTCAGCTCCTGCCTTTGCCACAAGAGGGAAAACGAAAGGTCATTTGTGACCTTAAAGGGTTTTAGTGTTTCAGCGTCACCTATGCTTTCAGTCACTTTGTCACTGCTTCTCCTTTAGTGGTATGTGAAGAAGTGGGTAGAACTATCCTTCCAGTGGCGGCCGCAGGGGAATGCATCCATCCATTTCCAGAGACTCGGGCCAACCTTCATACTTGTTGTTGCTCTTACTATTCTTCATACGCTAATGGAAACAACCACAGGCCAACAGAACATATGTCAGTAAGAGAACAGATAACTAATCACATATGGTAATGGAAAAATGCCATTAGCTATGACCATGAGCTGTTCAATATTCATAGAGGATACATATAGATAAGGGACAATTCAACAAAAATATTAATTCATATTAATCCAATCAACTCCTGAGTGTGTTCGTGTCCCTGTACAAGATACTGTACTGATGGTCATAACAACCTGAATCAGCTTTATTTATATTATATCTATAAATTAAAGACAAATTACAGACAATACCTGCATGACATCAACAAGTGAATGAGAGACACCATGTAAAGTGGTACAGCAGCCTGCTTTAGCTACTGTTGTATATATACACTACTACGACTATGTATCTATACAGTATGTCATACCCCTCACATTTTTATAAATACACTATTATATCTGTTTATGGGACAACACTGACGATATGACACACTGATACAATGTAAAGTTGTCAGTGTTAAGTCCACTCTTAACTTGCTGCCCCCACAAAATAACATAGCCATTCGTGTCTAAACCGCTGGCAACACAAGTGCGTACACCCCTGTGAAAAATGTCCACCCTGTGCCCAATTAGCAACTTTCCATCCGAGGCGTCATGTGACTTGTTAGTGTTACAATGTCTCAGGTGTGAAAGGGGAACAGTGGTGTAAACGTGGTGTTATCGCTCTCATACTGATCACTGGAAGTTCAACATGGCCCCTCGTGGCAAAGAACTCTCTGAGGATCTGATAAAAAAGATCTGTCGCTCTACATTAACAGCCTAGGCTCTAAGAAGACTGCCGACATCCTGAAACTGAGCTGCAGCATGGTGGCCAAGACCACACAGCGGTTTAACAGAGCAGGTTAATAATAATAATAATAATAATAATGAATACTTTATTGATCCCCTTGGGGAAATTACACTCAGAACAGGCCTCGCCATGGTCCAAAGACGTTGAGTGCACATGCTCAGCGTCATATCCGAAGGTGTTCTTATGAATTTAGATGTATGAGTGCTGCCAGCATTACTGCAGGAGTTGTAGGGGTGGGAGGTCAACCTGCCAGTGCTCAGACCATACGCTGCACACTGCATCAAATTGGTCTGCATGGCCGTCATTCCAGAAGGAAGTCTCTACAAATGATGCACAAGAAAGTCTGCAAATAGTTTGCTGAAGCCAAAGACTAAGGACATGGATTATTGGAACCATGTCCTGTTGTCTGATGAGATTAACTTATTTGGTTCAGCTGGTGTCAAGCAGGTGTGACTTGCCTCAAGTCATGGTTCGGGGCTGCATGTGATCTGCCAACACTGGGGAGCTACAGTTCATTGAAGGAACCATGAATGCAAACATGATGCATGATCCCCTCCCTTCAAAAACTGGGCCACAGGGGAGTATTCCAACATGATAGTGACCCCAAACACTTCTCCAAATCAACCACTGCTTGTTAAGGAAAATTAGGATAGAGGTGCTGGACTGGCCAAGTATGCCTCAAGACCTAAACCTTATTGAGCATCTGTGGGGCAGCCTCAAACCGAAGGTGAAGGAGAAGTGGAAGAAGATACCATCAGTGAAGCTCTAGTCAATTTCATGTCCAAGAGAGTTAAGGCAGTGCTGGAAAACAATAGTGGCCACACAAAATATTGACACTTTGGGCACAATGTGGACATTTTTTACAGGGGCGTACACACCTCTGTGTTGCCAGAGGTTTAGACATTAACGGCTGTGTTTGTGAGGGAACAGCAAATGTACACTGTTATACAAGCTGTAGACCGACTAGTGTCATATCAGTGGGGTTGTTAGGGATGTACTCACTTTTGTGACATAATGTAATACATAACACATACATAATACATAACTTATTCCAATACATATAATTAAACAGTTGTAATTGTGAGCAAGAGGGCCTTCATAATATTTTCTGGTGAGGCATTTAGCATTATACTACAGCTACTTAGGGAAGATAATTTTACTACTTGTGTGGTTAGGTAAATGTAGCACACCTCAATATACTGTTTAGTAATAATATACTCTATATGTAGTTATAGTAACATACCTGCTCAAAGGGACTCTTATTCTCAATACCCTTTGCTCCAACAAAGACCCAGCTGTCTCTAAATGCCAGCTCCTTTGCGACTGTGCTCCCGAGCTCCTCAAACAGTCGTCGAGCCTCGTCGTTCAGCCTGACATCGGAAAATTTGTTTAGTTTAGTGTGTAGCAATAGATAGGTAATAGTGGCTGTGAATATAAAAGCAAATGAATAGGTACCAGCTGGATGTTTATGAAATATGTTTCATGTTGTTTGGCCATTTAAAAATCTAATCTCTTTAGCAAAGCAACCTAATTATTTTATTCTACAAAATATTTTTTAGTTACGTTGTTTCAAGTTGATGATAAAATATTTGTTTAAGTGATTCGAGATGTTTCACACAGTAAAAGATGTGATCAACTGGAACAGACAGCACAGCAGAGACTCTTACTTTGTAGCTGGATCATCAAAAGAAGCCACAAACACGAGTGTTCCCTCATGGAGCGGACGGAGAAACTTCAGCAGCTCATTAACATCTATGTACAAACAGTAGACGAGATACGAACTGTAGTTTATGAGTAGTTAATGTCAAGATGGGAAGTAAAAGGTTTTTATTACCTCCTGCCCACATATCAAAATTCTTTGTGTCCAGGAGCTCTCCTGTCACCCCTGAAACAAAGCAACGTTACTTGGGTGTTAAAATAACACAGTATGATAAAACGGTCAGGAGTGACAAGCTTACCATTCACCAAAGCTACGTTTAGTCCTCTGCCAACATTGTTCTTCACGCTGCTCACTAACCTATGAGACACAAGAGCTAAAGGTCAAAGCACTAACACAACGACTGAGAAAAACCTTTCTTTGCCTTGTGTGTATACAACATACTACAAAATTATACAGACTGTGTTGCAGGTAAAACGCAGCAACAAACTACAGACAAATGTACAGAGACGAGGGACACAAAGACTGAGACAATACTTGCATTCAGTTCCCAGACAGACTCGGAGGCCTGGTTATAATAGCATATAGGGAAAGAATGAACAAAGTGTGAAAAAACAAAGCGAAAAAACAAAGAGCAGAGGGAGACAAGGACACAAACAGAGAAGAGCTGGGGAGCACTGAATCTTACATCTTATCCTCCAAGCAGATTTTAGGGCCGATGACGTTGGCAGCACCAGAGACCAGACGGAAAGCCAAATGTTTTGGTGGACACGGAGCTGAAAGTCCACATTTATACCTTCGAGGACGTGGTTCTGGTAAAACATAGAATAAATAAATCAGTGGCACTAAGGAAGATGAGCTTACAACATTATCATATACTTCTTTTACTGTACTTACCAGGTGTCGTTTCATCACTCGAACCTGAAAAACAGTTTCATACTTTAAATGGTTGGGTTTTATCATTTATATGTAGACCATCAAACACATCAAGATTAAACACTTGCTGCTACTATTAATTATTTTCTGGTTAATGTTAGCTTTTTGTTTATTCAGTAACAAATGTGTTCACTGTCTGTCATTTCATGATCTGCAGAATATTTCTTTTACCACTGAAGAAATGCCGCACAGATGAACCACTCTCTCCTCCAAATAATGTGACTGCCAGCAGCCAGGTGAGGCCCACCAGCAGCAACACAGCCACGACTCTCAAGGGTCCTGTCAAGAGAAACACACTAGTTCAGGCGAAGGAAACATGAGAATTCTCCTGAATAAACCAGTTTTCATTGGAACGTAATACAAATTTCAACATACCTGTTAATCTCATGATTTAAGTGTCATCGACCTGGACAAAGATAAAAGAGCAGCTTTATCAGGGAGATTTGCATTTAAGCAAAGTTTGAAAAAAAGAGTGTAACCTTAGAACAACTTTTTTATAATTTCGCATTATAATGACGTGCATTTTAATCTGGAGCAGTTTAGGATGTTTCCTCCCTATGATCCTCAACATGCAATGCAACTCCCTTTATTCTGCTCTTTAATGACTTGGACCATTATACCTGTAGTATCCAGTAACTAGTATCTATACCAACAGTGATTATTACTCTGTATGTGCACTGCTATTGATACTATACCATTACCCATTAGTTTATTAATATTCATAGTGCCTATGTACATTCTAAGAAAATGTTTTCCTGTTATGCATATGTAAACTTGAGCATGCTGGCACAACAATTTCTTTTTAGGAGAACTAAGGTGCATATCCCATTTAAAAGTACAAACGTATTATCATCAAAACATATTTTAAAGTTTTTTCCAATAGCAACTGGACTTGTTTTAGTTCCTTGACGACATTTCACACTTCCATACCAGAGGGCTTTCTCAAGTCAAGTTCTGGAAAAAAACAGTTGCTAATGGAAAAAACTACTTTTTGAGATACCATGACCTGGATGACTGAGAACCTTCTTAGGTACTTATTGTGTGTACATTTTAACTTAAGAGACATATCTAATATTTATTGCAACTATTGATACATTAATTTGTAAGTACCAGCACTTCAGTGTGCTGGTACTGATATATATTACTTCGTGGCTTGTGATATTTTAATATCAAAATTGTTTGAAATTTTTTTTCTCATAGTTAGACTCAATAATGTTAGATTTCTTTGTAGAGATGACGTTTGAATTTTGGACGGCATAAACCCAAACCACCACAAAGACAACTATAAATCGATGCATAAAACGGTCAGGTCCGCTGTGTACTGTAGGATAAAGACTGCGGCTCTCACCTGCTCCTGCTTCCACGCTTACGGCGCGTTTCGACTCCTTGGCACCTTTGCTGGTAATTAAACCGTAAAGAAGAGCTGCTGCTCCTGCCACTCCGGACTCGGAATTCTACTTGCGCTGTTTCCCCATTGAATCACTCCTGGGACGCATCGACTTTCAATAAAACGAAAGAGCGGGGCGAATATGCGCAGTCAAACTTTCATAATATTCACAAACGTCAAAAATGTCTGTTGGGTTTTATCCCATTCGTCTTCCGGCCAAACCCTCGTCCATACCAACGGAGTCTGCGCGAGAAGGTTCACGTCACTGCAGTTCAAGTGCTGTATTCAGGTACCATCTGCACAATGGGAACTAACAGAGAAACAGGAGTGGAGTGAAAACAGCTTCGAGTGGTTATTTCTGTTCTTCTGCATAGAGAGGACGCCAGATTCCAACATTGTGTTGCACCTATGAAATAACATTAATGGAACAGGTGTAGTGTCCATATCGGAATTTATTCCAATGTTACAGACAGTGGTGGTACATTAGCAGCCATTATGCTTAGACTTTGCTGATATATGTGTAGTTTGTTGCACCACGTGAGATATATTAGCATCATACGTTTCAAATTATCTGTGGTAATAGTAGAGGTAATAGTAGTCGGAAGTATTTGTTAGTCGACTGCTTGTATTAACGGTTTAAATATTTGACATGAACGCGCCATTAACCAAAAACATGCAATAAACCACGGTTACGTTTACATTAAAGCTATCACTTAACAAATGTATAAATACTGTAATACACAAAAATATATAAAACAAAATAGTAAATATAATAAAATACCGCGAGACCGAAAACATTTACCCGCGAGAACGCGACGGCTGCTTCAGATTCAAGATGGCTGCTCACAGTGCTGTTCTGTCAATGTCCAAAATCATAAATCCTTTTTGGGGTGGACGTATTGCTAACACGGTTAAAGTAAGACAAAATAAGACGCTTTTGTCATATCGACTGTGATTGTTGTCGTCGCTGAAATGTAATCTCAGTTATCTTATCCGAACACAAGGTCATGCGGTTAATACCACAGTTCCTTTAGTTTTAGTTAAGTGACTTTACCAGCAAGGTAGACTTATATAAACTTTAAAGATATTGCATTCAGTGTTATTTTCGTGTTGTGTTTCAGGTTTTCGGAACACCTTTGACAAGTCACAGGAATAAGAGCTCGCTCACTGTGAGTGAATCTGTTTGTGATTTTCTATTGTGTCTGATTTAGTGAGTGAATTAGTCAGATTCTTACTTTAATACCGAATAAGTACATCATTGCAACGATCACTGCCATATGTTTATGTTTTTATTTTAAAGCTTGTGGATTTGTGTTAGCAAGTACATAACGTTTTTGTAGGTTTTATTTTAACATGAGGCTTATACATTTTTCCTGTTCTCTTTGGGGGTTAATTTTTTTAAACACATCTGTATTTCTCGTTTTTAACATGTTCAAACTGACTTTTATCCTTTTGCCTTCCTTCCTGTCCATCTTCAACAACAGGACGAACACATTGTAAGTAGCTGACACTGGTGTTTTTCACACACTTGACATAAAGTACAAGGAATAACAGTGCAACAGTAAACTCTGGGTGATAGAACCAAACCACTTAAGGCATTAACTTCACTGATACACACTGTGCAAAGGTTTTGGGCAAGAAAAGTGTGGATGCTTTAAAAAGAGATGTCACCAGTTTAACGTCACTAGTTCTCAATGCTTGGTGTGCAGTTTTTCAACGATCTTGTCAGGTAAGTTATTCTTAGAAACTTGCACTGACAATTTTCATTAGTTCCTCTGTGAATTCTTTTTCATAATGTAATCTCAGACTGAATTGAAAAAGTACACACAGTACTGTACTCCACCATAAATGTACATCACAATGTTTCGTCGCATATGAAAACATCACTCCCGTTTCATTGCTTGGCAACTCGAATCAACTCCTTGGCAACATATCTCAGAAATAATATATGTATAGCTTGCTGGGCTTTAGTTTTTATAACATAAATGAAATACACTAAGTAGAAATATTCACTCACTGTCATGACGAGCTGCCTAGCGGGGGGCCAGAATCCTATTTTTAAAATTGTAAAGTAAAAAACTGGCTCCCACGTATTGGCAGTTTCTAACAAACCAATTATCATTGTTGAATTGTATTGTAATCATTAGTAATATGTTCACAAGCAGATGTGATTTGAAGTATAGTATGCTAAATATATGTACCAACATGCCTTAGCACATGTGACTGACTGCTGATAACTAACAATACAAAACATCAAATTAAATTTTAAATATTAATGTAATTATTTTTTGAATGTTGAATGCGGAGCATTTATATAACACCATGAACCAACCACTACTTTACCTTGTAAAACGGTTGTAACATGCTTACTGTGGGTCAGTAGGTTTACTATGGAAGATGCTGGTGTTACATATCATTTGTAGGTTAGAAATCAGTCGAAAACATATGTAGTTCATTTTGGTTTTCTGGTTACAAGTTGCCAAGTCACCAGCAGTATTATTTAAGTTCATTGTGGTAAATATAGTTATTAATGTGTTACAGCCTCCACCTGCAAAGTATGGAGGCAGACACACTGTGGCCCTCATACCTGGAGATGGAATTGGTCCAGAGTTACTCAATCATGTCAAAGAGGTTTTCAGGTTGGTTAGACTTTTAGTAAAGCTTTGACTTCATAGAGGAGAGGATTGCCTTATCGTGTGGTTTGTGATCATGCCGTAGGTTCAGCTGTGTGCCAGTAGACTTTGAGGTGGTGCATGTCAACTCTGCTGTAGAGACTGAGAATGACATTAACAATGCCATAACTGCCATCCGCCGTAATGGAGTTGCCCTCAAGGGTAAGTAAACCACAGAAAGCTGAATGCTGTGAACAGCTGTGAGAAGTGCACCCTATATAATAGGAACATAACACCACGGGTTCATTATGACATTGTGTAACTCTCCCAATAGGTAACATAGAAACCAACCATAGCATGCCGTCATCTGTCAAATCCAGGAATAATCTCCTTCGGTAAGAACTACAATGAAAGATTCGCTTCTCTTGATAGATGCTCTTTTGTCACATTTCTTCTTTATGTTTGTTGCTCGTGGCAGTTAATCTATAGTTTTCCCTTCTCTTCCCCCCGGGTGTTCATATGTGCACTAACAGCACAAGCTTAGACCTGTTTGCCAATGTGATGCATTGCCAGTCCCTCCCCGGAGTTCAGACTCGCCACAAGAACATTGACATCATGATCATCAGGGAGAACACAGAGGGAGAATACAGCAGTCTGGAGCATGAGGTCAGACGCAAGCAATTCTCCTTTCTGCTGAAACACACGCTCTCTCATGTAACAACTTCATTTCTCACTTTGTCTTCATCTTTTCTGTACTGAAATCAGAGTGAGGTCCTACTATTAAAACCAGGACATGTAGTTTTGACTGATTTTGTCGCGACATATTCAGTTCACAAGCGGTAAATGTTACTTTTTTTTTTACTGTTTTTGGCCTGGTAGACGTCAATGTTTATCTCCTTGTCACATATTGATATACGTTTGGATTGAGGACATGGTATTTGAAGACGTCACCTTGGTCTTTATGAAATTATATATACAGTAATTATATTTAGGCAAGTCAAAAAAAAAGAAGCAAATAGGCAGATAAGCAGTTATGAAAATAATAATTAGTTGCAATTAATCCCTGTTACATTTAAACAACTTTTAGAAAATTTACACAGATACAATCACTTACTCTACAGATAAGATGTGAGGTGCAGTTACAGTCTGTTATTATTATAAGTCAATCCCACACAGCTGCATCACACATATCAGTCCCAACTTCCCTGCTCTGATTATTAGTCATGTTTACCTCACTGCGTATAATGTTTGGAATGCCAGTACGGCTTGGATAAGTATGCGTCTCTTTTTTACTCCTGGAATAACTGAGTAGTTATTCCAGGAGTCAAAAGATGAAGGCTACATTGCTTTTTTCACTCTAATTTAATCCCCTGCAGTGTTTTGAACCTAAGCTTGAGCTGTCATGTGTTATTCTCCTCTCCGTCTTCATGTAGAGTGTATCGGGGGTAGTGGAAAGTCTCAAGATCATCACTAGGAACAATTCCTTGAGGATCGCTGATTATGCCTTCCGACTGGCCAGGGAGAAAGGTCGGCGAAGAGTAACTGCTGTACACAAGGCAAACATCATGTGAGTTTAGAGTCATCTCCCCACCTGAGTCTTACATCATATTATTGGTGCTGTAAATGTTGACTGGGGTCTTTCTGCTCCAACAGGAAACTTGGTGATGGTTTGTTCCTGCAGTGTTGCAGAGAAGTGGCCTCTGGTTACCCAGACATCACATTTGACAGCATGATTGTGGACAACACCACCATGCAGGTGATAGACGCATTTTAAAACGTATAATGTTTGCAAACGTTTGTAGATGAGAACTATTCACCTGTCGTCTTAAATGTGTTTTAGCTGGTGTCCAAGCCCCAGCAGTTTGATGTGATGGTGATGCCTAATCTCTATGGGAATGTGGTGAGCAACGTGTGTGCCGGTCTGGTGGGAGGACCGGGGCTTGTGCCTGGGGCCAATTATGGTCGTGACTATGCTGTCTTTGAAACTGTGAGTGTTGACAATTCCTGATTAGTAGGACACTATCTCCTCTGTTTTCTAAGGATGGCAGTTGTCTAAACCATGTCTGTTGTATGTTGTAACACTGGTCCTATTTTTCTGTTTTCACAGGCCACAAGAAACACAGGAAAGAGTATTGCAAACAAAAACATTGCTAACCCGACTGCCATGCTGCTAGCCAGCTGCATGATGCTGGACCACCTTAAGTAAGTTTCCCTGAAAATAAAATGAATTTAATCAAATACCGCCTGTGTTTTTATCTGGGACTGTGCTATTACCATGATGTAAGTAACTCCCTCTCCTATTTGTCTTTAGACTTTATGACTATGCAAGTTCCATTCGTAATGCAGTCCTCACCACCATGAATGAAACTAGGGTAAGTCCTCCATCGGGGCTCCTCTAACTGTGTTGCTTCCATAAATCTGATGGGCTATTGGTCTGGCATTCCTCCAAATAAAAAAATTGTGTCAGGAGACTCATTGCACAGTGCTGCAGGTTTCTGACATTTGGTAATTTCTCATCCTCATCCTCCTCTTTTATTATCATGTTTGTAAGTGTGCTGTTTTTCTTCTTTTGCAGTTGCACACAGCTGATATTGGGGGTCAGGGCACCACATCAGAAGTGGTCCAGTCTATCATGAGGATCATCCAGAGTAAAGGCCAGCTCACAGCAGAGAGTGTAAACCACTGAGAACACCACTCCACGTGTCTGTGCATGTTTGTGTTGGTGTTTCTGCTGACTTTAGAGGGGTTCTCTTTTTGCGCACATCGCTTACTGAATACTTCACTGTACAAAAGGCTTTTTTTTTTGCTCACACCTGTGTGTTTCACATATAGAGAGTGACAAATATTTATCAGGTCTCCAATTAAACGATAAGTCTTACTGTTAGAGTACATCTACAATATACTGTTTTTTACAGAGTTCATCTGGTTTGTTCAGTTGCACATCTATGTTCTGACTAATTATTATGAAACCTGAAAAGGCACCAGACACACATTAGACACAAAATGTCCTAAGATGATTGTCTGCTATGTTTTTATCTTTTAAAGTGCCTCTCAGTCCAAATAATTATTTATTTTCCAAATTAATTCTACATTACAGGCTTTTCAGCCAACTAACATGTGGGATGTTTATTTAAAACCTTAACCTTTCGTAAAATGACATCATATACTGTAGTGTCCTGTATGTTCACATCGTATTAACTGTACTGCAAAAACGTAATGTTGCTTTGTTTTCTCCAATTATACTGTGTTATCTTAATATCTATCTAGGCAAGAACTTCTAAAGCCTTATTTCTAAAGACTGGGTGCTGCTATATATACTGTATAACATAAATATTGTCAATAAAGAAATGTCTGGTTAAAATTGATCGAGTCTTCAAGGTGACAATGTGAAGATTTTACTAAGAGCATTTTAGAGAGTTTTCATTTTAGAAGGTGTACTTTGTGGAACAAAACACCTCTCTGTGTATTGTAATATATTCCCAAAACCTCCAAAATGATCATACAGTTGAAATATTTTTAAAATATACAAATGTACCTGAAATAAAATTGGCAACATCATACCACAACTTTAATAAAACATCAATTTCTTATTGATAAGATCAGTTAAGGATTATCTTGATTCTTTGTCCAAGAGTCCAGATAAATCTTAAGAACATGAGCTCTGTTCTGGCCTCCAGCTGGGTATAAGGATTATTTCGCTCCACATAAGATAAAGCACACTAATCCTTCCATTTGTTTTACAATTTCACGCTTCGTCAATGTCTTTCTTAGCCCATTGGAGGACAACTTGCCATTTTACACTGTGCCACTAGGTGGCAATACCACTTCCTACTATCTAGCTTGCAGAAAGATGCTCTGATTCATACACTGTTGCGTAGGGTAAAATGCCTCAGTGGATCGGTATATTTTAATTATATTCCTGCCCTGATTGCATTATGAAAAAGCTGTAGAGAAACTGGTGATGTGAGAATACTTGGCAGGTATATTGTTTCACAAATTATAATTAGGAACATTACAGCAATTCTTGTTCTTTTCATGTGATTTATAGAAATCAAAGCTCTTGGTTATAAATGTGATGAATGTACAGCCTTGCTTTTTGTTGAAGTCATCATCATTTAGCATAAAACAAAAGCGTTTATTACAGTGTCACCTGGTAAATTCAAAATGTCTATTACTGTTTTATCCAATTTTTAAATACATCATGGAAGAGGTACTCTGGTCCCCAGAGCCAGCAGATAGATATTGTAATAACACATCATTCAGCACTGATCACCTGCTGGTATATTATACAAATAATCCAAACCCAGCCCTCCTTCTCCAATTCGGGTTGCAGTCACTGGAACACATCTACAAATATTTTGTTTATACTTTATCAACCATCGCATTGTCCATTAATTTATCAGTTCCAGTTCTGTGAATACGTTATAAACTATTCCTTCTGAATGTTTTGATACCGAGTAAAGAAATCCTTTGCAATGACAGCCCCATATTTTCTTTAGATTTTGCTGTCATAGGAAATCAACAATCATAAACACCAGTGAGTGCTCAGTGGGTGAAAGGTGCACAGAATTACCACATGTGTGCCTTTGCCTGTTGCAACTGGATGTCTTTAACTTTTACTCTCCCTTCATGCAAGTTATTCACTCTGCAGAGACAGCAAGTTACTTAATTTAAAATCTTTTATGCTCTGCTTTCTGCAAGATGTTTCCAAGTCTAATCCAGATTTTTCTTATCCAATTCCACTCGGACTGTTGACCTCAGCATATCTCACATCACTTATTGTACACAGATTTACTCTCCACCTTGTCATCCTCTCTCCCTCCTGAGTTGCTGAGCCTTTTTTGGAGCTGGTTCATGAAGCAGCTGGTCAGACATTTGAGGAAAGATGGAGATGGTGCAACAAACTACTGACCACGTAACCTTTATGGGCCGTCATTCTGTTGTTGTATAAAGCACCTGCCACTAAACAGTTATGCTGTGTGTAATCTATAAATGTCACTGTCAACAGTACTTTTTGGAAATGTGCTTTACTACAGTGATAATCTGTAAAGAAAATGTTGTGTAATTTAAAAAAAGACTGTTTACAGAAACCCACTTTATTCTACACAATGCCTAAATATGTTAAAAATAACATGTGTAGCACCATGTACACAACAACAGAGGTGAGCCACTTTAGACACTACAAACAAAATGTAGACTCAGTTCAACACTATTTTTAGAACACTGTCATACAAAAGATTGTAAAAAGTGCTGAAAACAGACCCTCATTCAATAAAGGGATAAAAGTGGCCTGAAATCCAAATCAGGTAGCCATGCAACTCTCCTCTTCCCCAGGCTCACCTACAGGTCTGGACAAGCAAAAAGGATAATATTGAAAGAAAAGAAGTATATGGTGGATTATAATATGAGCCATAAAAGAAGGCAAACACTTTTCTAGGCTCGAACAAATATCTAAGCAAACATGTTTTACCTGGGTAAACCACAAAAAAATCTATCTTCACTGTGTACATGAAGCTGGAACGTCACCCTTACGGTTATCCAAACACTGGGAGGTGTCGTCTTAATGCAATAATCAGGTAAGGAAACGGTCTCCCAGGGCCTAAAAAACTGGAAACCAGGTGTAAACTAAATTCTTTTCTTTGAAAGGGTAAGCGTAGGCAATAGCATAGGCATTGGACCACGCATTTCTGTGTCTGAGCTTCTTTTTATCAAAGCTGTGCTCAAAGTTTGGTGTCCAGGGGTCATTTGGGACTTTGTTTGACATGTTCTTTGTCCTGCAACCAGGTGATAAGCTACAAGCTACAATTAAAATCCTGATTGACAAACCAGCATCCAGGCGCTTGTGCCAAGAAAAGGAGAAAGAAGTCACATGATTTACATACAGGAGCAGAGTCTGGAAATGCTGTACCCCGAACATATGTGCCAGTAATATCTGGAATGTGCTAGGGGCATTATAGAGACAAAAATGAATTCTGTATGTTCAAAAAGAAATGCAAAAGCCTGTTTTGATTTTGTCCATCTCAGCTACAGTAACATGATTGTAACCTCTTCCTATGTCCATTATGGGAAACACCTGGCTCCCAAAAACTGTTGTGTTAAACAAATTCAGTGCTGTGAAAAAGAATTTCCCCTTTGTGATGATAAGTCATCAGTGACTCTTCAATGCGGGCCTCACCTACAGGTATGTACAAGGAAAAAGGTAAATATTGAAAGAAAAGGAGCTCGTGTGGACTATTATGTGAGCCATTAAAGAAAGTAAACACTTTCTAAATGACTTAAAAAGCTAAGGAAGAATAGCAGTTACTGCTGGAAGAAAATAAACAAAAGAAATTAAAACACCCCAAGAAATTAGACTAAAAAAATATCCAAGCAAACACTGATTAAACCACTAAGGAGTTCATCTTGGCTGTGTACACCAAGCTGGAACTTTTGTCACCCCTGTGATCATCCAAACACTGTAGTGTAGTCATACAGCAATAATCAGAAAATGAAATGCCTTAAAAGCTTCCAGCAAACCCAGGAGTTAATGAGTTTCCTGTTTAAACTAGCACTGGCTGATTTATATGGAGGGGGAGACGCAACACGCCAGACCTGGATCTCATGGAGCCTAGTCAGGCTTTTAAGGTGGACTGGGGTTTAAAGTGGTCCTATGCAGCCTGCTACAAATATACATGAGTGAAAATGTTCTTTGTCAACCCATATCTAAGTACACCTTCCTCTAGGCTCATGTGGACCTACATGTACAATCACAACACAATCAGTCAATGAATCCGACAACTGAAATTCTAGGTTGGCTTAAGCATATATTTAGGAACAGTGCAAACCCCAATGATGTAAGTAGTGTTCTAAAGTTGTTTAGTGATCACAGTTAATGCCTATCGTCTCCACAGCAGCAGCTTCTGAGATTTGCCTTTATACTACTCCAGGTGATCGCCACCATCCTTCTACAAGTTGCTTACTCATCCAACAGTTTAGCAGCAGCTGCGTTCCAGAAAGGTCCACTAGGGCCTCGTCACCTATGTAATCTGTGGGTCTTCTCTGCTGGACTTTCCAGACGGATCCCAGTCCAGTAAAATACTTCACCTGCATTTACGTATATGTCATATCTCGGTTTTGCTTCATAACCATCCTCCCTTCTCAACAATTAATGGATTTGACTGACCTCTAATTTCTCTCTAGTTATTTTGGCCAGACATTTCTGGTATAGTGAAATGTAATTGAGATACCTCGTGTGTGTGTCTTTTTAGTGATCAGTACCAGACGTAATGTATTTTTTTGTCTGCTCCTTCACCTGTAACTCCTCCCTCCTCCCTCCTCCCTCCCGCCTCCCCCATTCACCTCTTTCACATGTGTCTTTAAAACACTGTTTTCCCTCACCTAGAGATAAATGCTAGTCTGAAACGTCTGGGTCATTCCTGTTTCATTTTATCTCCTTCCCGTTTGTGAATCTTTACCACACTCACTGTTGGTCCAGCGATATCCAAGACCTGGTTAATTTCTTTAGGACATGCTCCATCTATCATTCTCACCTGCTCTTCTACACTGTGCACTCTGATTGTAATCAATCAACATGCCTCTGATCAGCCTCTACTGAGCACAGCTGCTCTCTGTTAATGTCCTCCCCACCCTGCTACGGCTTAGCAACATTAGGTTACATCAGCGGTCAGCTATTCTCCATTACATGTTGTCACAGAGGCCTCAGAAGTCACATCCTAATCTAAAAACAATTTTTAACTGTTAATTAGGGGGAGTTAATGGTAAGACCTGCTTTGTAGAAAGAGAGGTGGACAGAAAGTTAAGAAGAATATGGGTGCAGAACACTGGAGAGAGTGTGAATGAGGCTGGCGGGGAAGACGTGGGGTAACAGGATACTTGAGGTTGTGGAGGATGGTGTGGTTATGGTTGTGAGTGCAGAGAAGTACAGTCTGATATATGGCTAATTGAGTATGATAACCAAATAGGTCAATGACCCTTTAGCTGTCAAAACATGTCATTGCCAACTTAACTCTCCAAATGAGAAAAGCCATTAAAGCGCCAGAATCTATCAGGAGCTGCATGTTGTTATTTTTATTGAATTTCTCACAAAGCCAGTGTTAACACTAGAATAATACCACCTGGCAGGGTCTGGAGCTCATATGGTGAAGTCATCATTTAAGCGTCGACCTATAAAAATGTCTTTTTAGACCGGGTTCAAATGCTGCTGCGGCACTGCTTTGCACCCTGGCAATGAGCACATGCAGGCCAACATAGTGCTTAAACCTCTGTTACGCAGTTAGACAATCTCTGACCTGACTAACTCATATTGCTGTAAGCCATTCATAGAGGAGCTTATCACTCTGTCATAATCAAAACATTCTGTAGTTACTTATTTAAAAAGATGCCCATGCAGTTTTTACGCAACTTCAGCACCTAACTTGTGTGTTATGAAAGATACTTTTAGTAAGCAGGGTGTGTATTTGTACATATATGGTTCACATGTGATCATTGGGGAGGGTGTGTTTGTACATGTGTGCACATCTGCACATGCATATAGTGCAGCTATGTTCTTGGCAGTATGCACAGAAACTGATCCCATCTGTTGCATAAAAGTAGCCTTTTCATGACCCCGCCCTGGTATTCTGTCCTGTCAGGGGTCCAGTGTAGTAATGTTACATGGAGAAGAGGGTCAGCAAATGTGTAGGGTGCTCTGTTGGACAGTGTTGGAATAGGAACCTGTCTGTCTTTCTCAGTTTTCCTTAACTATCTCACACAATTCTTTTCCTGTCTCTGGCACTGAGACCCTCTTGGCGAAGTGAGAGTGATAGGAAGCCATGAGCTATTTCTGGTTGGTTTCTATTCATGATAAATTGGTATGCTTATCTTGATAGCAAGAAAGAGAATTGGGTCACTTCAGAACTTTGGATAGATTTGGCAGAATGGGAGGTAAAAGCAATGATTGATTGGCGGTAGGTCGACTTTTTTCCCTTCTGAAACTCTTTTCTAACCTACCAATATTTTCTCCCTCTTTCTTTCGCTCTTTTACTTCAGTCTTTCTTGCTCTCTTTATCCCTCCAAATGTTTCATCTGTGCCCTTGCTCTAAGTTTTAGGGGGTTTACTGCCAGAGTTACATTACAACAAGGCTCTGATGTCATTACAACTCATCTCCCCTGAGACTGGAGTGTCTTGGCTCTTTTTACACACACACACACACACACACACACACACACACACACACACACACACACACTCAGTCAAATGTAATCCAATACAATCACTACTCCACCCCCTTTGTGAGTGTCCTCACAAAACACATATTTCCCAGTGACACACATATTTTAATCTAAAATCTAAGTCCCATCCATGTGCAGTGATTCAGCAATGTACAGGACACACAGTGACAGGTTATCTCCTCAACATGGCAGGGGGCTATGTTTCACCTGTTGTCATGACAAGGATAAATGTGACTTTTAAAGTTTGTATTATTTACTACCACAAACCAAATACGTTTTCCCACTCTCAATATATTTTTTTCTAAACAGTGGCTGTTAACTTAAACACATGTGACTGGTCTCATGGTGTGAGATACAGCGAGGTCATGACATGTGACTTTTCTTCTCTTTTCCTCATTTCTATTTATTTTGACCCCTTGCTGCAAATCTCCATACTGCTCTCCTCAGGTGAAGCATTCTTAAAGAGTTTTGATGAAAACAGATTTCTGCAAATCCACCAGAAAACACAGCTTTGATTAATTTCTTCACTGGGATAACTCAGCAGGACTCTTGTTTGTGTTGCTTTTAATAAAGGCTGTCTGGTTGCTGAATGAATGGGGGCAATGAGGGGGAGTGCTCCTGCTCCAACAAAGCCTGAGGTTCTGTGGCAGATTGTGCTTGCTACAAAATCTTTTGTGTGATAAATATATAAAATATAAGAAGATCTTCCACAGTCACAAAAATGTATCTTGTGACACGTTTTAATCCTGGTAAATCAGCTCAGAGGCTGCAGACAGAAGCCATGTAAAATTTTAACTAGCATCAAAAACAGAACCCTCGGGGCAAGCTAATCAGTGACATACCTGATGTGACCTGATGCAAACCATCTAAAACTGGGTAGATATTAAAACACAGTGTAACAAATACTGTTTTTCAGTTTTCTCTTTCATCCCGCTAGCATTCGCTTGCACCAGTCTTTGGGTAAATCCAGAAGGAGTGAAGCAGAGAGTGTCCTGTGTCCCTGACTTTAATGTTTCGGTTGATGTGCTATCATAAGTTTTATCACTTAGGACACGTTTCTCCACTGGAAATTCAAGCAGTAATACAAATCAGGCTGATAATAACCAGCGTTCTACTTTTACTTGTAACCTTTATCTTGCTTTTGATGGTATCTTATGGAAAACTGGGAGAGTCATAGGAGGATGAAAATGAAACAACAGTCAGGAGAGGTCCTGCTGCATTATTATAACATGTCTTTTCTAAACTAATAAACAGATATATAACATTTCGACACTACAGTCAAGGAAAGCACTGCTGCTACTGGCGCTAAGGGTTATTATGTTTCTTTCAAAAATCCTTCAAGTGCACATACCTGCAAAGCTCCACTACCATCCTCATCCTACTGCCTGAAAAATTGAATCCTACCACGACTCATATAGATTTAAAGACGCTGGAGGAAAACAAATTAAGGGGACAGTCAGTCATACATTTCTTTTATTTCATGTCAGATCCCTGCACAGCAGCCTAATTTACCATGCAATATTTAATACACAAGTCAACTCAAATACTTTTTCTGTTCCTCTAAACAACTCAACAATATGCAACACTGTATTGTAAAGGCATCTTCTTTTCTCTTCACATTATTCTTTACAATGAGTCAATGCTAAACAATCACAAAACGCAAAAAGACCATTGGTTTCACTTGGACGTTGTACTCTGCTTAAGTAAAAGTTATGTCCTCAACAACAAATGACACCGTTTATATGTGTAATTGCATGAGTGATGGCTAACACATGACACTTTGTGCTGGGCCGGCTTATTTATGTTTCTCCACGCTACATGACTGATTGTACTCCGGATATCTGCTAATAAACAACAAGGACCACCCAGGGGTGGTTTACTTTGTAGCAACCACAGCAGTCTATAGTTTTTAAAATTAAATACTTGTGAAAAATGTCACGTGGAGCAGCTCATAGAGGTGACGTTCACTGCTCCACATGACTCTGTGGCCATAATAGGAGGTAGCCATTGGGAGAGAGAACACCTAATCCACAGTGTGTTGTCATCCGTACTATTTGGTCAGCTGATTCAGTGTCGTTCCTGCCCTGTCACAGCCTTGTCATCATAAACACAGGGGCTGTTTGTGTCGCCATGGCGGTTTGATAGTACTCTCAACTTGTGCAATGTCTAATACAAGACTCTCTCTAAACCACTCTGTGGATAAAAAAAAGTTTGTTCCAACAGCTTAAACGCCAAAGTCAAGGCGACACCCCTGTACTAGTAGAGAATGAGCAGAAAAATGGTACACAGAGATCTTTTAATGGTCATACTGTTCCTGCGTTCTATCACTATCCTCTTCAAGGGAACTCTGGCATAACCACAGTCATGTTACAGTTGGTACTGTTAGTACTGTTAGTACTGTATACTCTACATTGGCACCATAAGGTTACTATCATGCGGGGTACCTAATCTGTTTGCAGTTCATGTTGAACTCACAATACCTAACGCAAACAAATTACCAAGTGTTTCTAGACATGGTCCAACAAAGATGCTCACAGATCAGATTAGCACCTAATTTTACACATGAGAGGCTAACATTAAACAAACACAGAGGTAGGCATGCACTCATGCAAGTGAACCGGACTTAACGGACACAAATAAGCACATACACTCCCACGAGTGAGAAGGGCATTTCAGCAGAGAACT
Organism: Microctenopoma stevenorrisi; assembly: GCA_032270685.1. Lineage (NCBI taxonomy): Eukaryota > Metazoa > Chordata > Actinopteri > Anabantiformes > Anabantidae > Microctenopoma > Microctenopoma stevenorrisi. Next base: position 10,306,672 of record JAUMTR010000025.1, on the reverse strand, counting down.
GTAACCTGACCCTCGGCAAAGTGTCATGACATCACAGTGTGATGACAAACTCTTAATATTTTATTGACTGTAATAGGAGAGGAACACAGTCTTCCCTTATCAACCGATTTTATGAATGCCTGTGTGCATGCGTGCGTATGAATGCATGTTTGTATAATGGGAACCAGCCTGATTTAACCAGGTTATTAGTGACTTTAAAGGAAAAGAAAGCAACAAAGAAACACTCAGATCTGCACTTGCAATAGTTATTCCCACATTATTTAAACCATGTCCCAGAACACTATGCTGGTGATGGGTTATTATATATCAGTGTAGTACAGGGAAAGTATGATTAGGCATACAAGCAAACCACAGTTAGGTGAACACAGTTTAAATGTGGAGTTATTACCTGTAGTTTTTTTGTGCTATTCTATTATTCTATTTTATCACAGTCCACAGGCCAAACATTATACACGGTGTCCCAAGAGATTCTATATGAAATTCTGTGTATATCATATCGTTGAAAGACAAGTACTAAACTGACATAAATAGACATGCTTCATCTGCTCCTCCTTGTTGTTGTTATGATCTGTGTTACCTGCTGTTCTTTTCTCTCTCCTCTGTCCACTCACCCCAAACGGTCGAGGCAGATGGCCGCCCACCCTGAGCCTGGTTCTGCTGGAGGTTTCTTCCTCTTAAAGGGAGTTTTTCCTCCCCACTGTTGCTTCATGCTTCTTTTCTCAATGTCTGTATATATTGATATAATGTGTAAGGTCTTAAACTGTACACTGTAAAGTGCCTTGAGATGACTTATGTTGTGAACTGGCGCTATATAAATAAAGTTGACCTAAATTGAATTGAATAATTTATACTCTAAATTAGAGCATGGGGAAGACTAGCATTTCAATTTCAACCAGACACACACACACACACTGAGGCGAGGAACTACACTGACTTGTAAGGATACCACAAGAGAGTCTCTCTTTTCTCTCACCCCCCACAAAGAGAGGTATTCACCCCTCTCCCCAAGTTTCCCTCTTCCTCACTAACTTGCTCTCGCTGGCTCACACTTCACCCTATGTACAGCTTCACCCCTGACACTGCACTGATTCAAGACCCCATCTACCTTTTCCACATCCTGCAGATAAATAAACACCATCATCATTACACTATGACGTCAGCACGCTCACACACAGAACTGTGCATGATAAGTAGGTATCTGGAAACAGAGCGCGCTGGCACATACATACATGCAAGTATGTGTAGACACATTATTGGACACAAACACACACCTTGGATTTGAACATAGCCTTTTCCACATACTAACACTCTATGTTTTATTGATAAAATGTAAACAAGTGCTCATTTTGATATAAAGCATATGGTAGCATGAGTGTGTATTTATATGTGTCTGTTCACATTTGGGCTGCAACCTTCTTCATCTTCAGCCCCTGTTAGTTGAAACACCTTAAGATTAATTTCCGACCTGCATTTATTTTGCCTTTCTGATTTGATACTGTTCATGTTGCTTTCACTTACTTCCACACATGGGTGGAAGGTTTTCTTTAAGCCACAGGCTTCGACTTTGTCTGACAAAGCGAAATTAATACTTATATTGTCAATGTTTTTTTATTTTCCAGCTGCAGCTCTTCACACATCTCTTCTAGTTTGTGTAACACTGTCTTACTCGTTCTATCTTTTAGGGGTTACAGAGGGATGAACTAGGATTGAGGGAGATCTGTCTAAACAAATATCTCCATCTCTTGTGGTTATCTCCACTCCACTGCCATTCATGTAATGCTGTTTCTGAAAAAGCTGTTCTGCACCAAGACATTCACTAAGATTGGTTAAGGCCACCTGCTATAGGCAACCTCACAGCAAAATAGAGCTAATGGGCTCATGTTGACCCCTGCTCCTCATTCTCTGTGTATTGTGTATACTGTATACCCTCCATTTTGCCTCTAACTATCTATCATGCACAAAGCACACAGTCGACTACACATGGCAGCTTAATTATATTTTGCCTAGAGCTCTAGAAAACAGCAATTACTCCTTTTTTGGAATACCACCTGACTCCCACATTTGCTTTGTGGTAGTAATGATCAAAGGCAAATATATTTAGGAATTTGGAGCATATGTCACAAGTCATCTTGATCTTTACAGAATAGGACCTTAAGATTAGGCAGTGGTGTGGTCTGGATTTACACTGCAACATATTCAAATATATACACAAACTAAAAATACATATCCAGATAATGAGAGTCTATGGATCTGAAGACTGGTAATCCTAGAGAGACATGTTTAGGATAAATATATATTCAGTTTGACTAAAAATCAGAAATTAGATGTGTTTTGAATGATTGATTAAAATAAAAATAAATGATCCTCTGTCCATTTTGTTTCTAACCAAATTCTATGTTTTTCTTGTCTTAAGAATTTTAACTTGACTAAAAATAAAATCCCAGGGTTTTAGATGTAAATATAGCATGGTTTAAGACATGACCAAAAATGGACCATCAAAATAGCATTGCTGGCTCACCAGTCCATCATTGGTAATTTAATTCTGTAACAATTGGGAGTTCCACTGCCGAATAGCTAAACAAGCACACACAAAAGTTGTAAATCCAGATGCAGCAGGAGGTGTTGGTCGATACTAAGAAAGTGGAAGAAAATCACAAGGCAAAAATGTCTTGACTCTGCCAGTTTAGACTCCCAAGTGCACAGAGTGCTATTCACCACATCTGCATGCTCACTTCTCACACTCACACTACTGTAAACAAACTTCTGTCTTTATGAAAACATGCGCTGCACTTCTCCCACATGCACCACATTGTGCTTACAACACGTTTTCACTGGACAGTTGCCTCCAACGGTCCACAGGTACAATGCTCCTGGTCTGTGTACTTTATTCCACTGTGATCTGACTGATGTTCCTATTTCTTGCTTTAACACTGACAGATTTCCCCCTTCCTTAGATTTATCTTCCATTTCGTTTAATCCCTCCAATTAGTTCTCCTCATGGTATTAGTTTTTTCTTTTTCAGGATGGAGACATCTACCATTTCACTGCCTTTTATGTATCTTTTATGCTTGAATTCTATCTTTCCTGTTCCCAACCACTTTGTTTTCTGCAGAAGAGGAGGAAATGCGGTACCAGGGAGGAGGGGTGGATAAATAGCGCAAAGGAGAGGAAGAAGAAACATACTCCTAGGCCGAGAGCTTTCAAAGTTTGTTTTTGTTGCGCCCTCCCAGATTAATGGTTCACATGGCCGATTGTTACCCACGGTTCTCAGTAGATTTAAAATTAAGGTTCAAACCATGAAAGAATTGTTCCCTGAGTTGTTTTACTGACTTGCTGTTAGTAATACTCTTCACTCTTTTATGTGTCTTCTCTTGCTCTTTACTGTATTTTGCTTTTATTATTTATTATTTCTCATTTTTTGTTCCTTTATCTGCATTTTGTGAACATTTATTGCGCAGTGAGGGGGCCCCGACAAGTTATTCAAAAAAATAAAACAAAAGAACAATTTGACAACGCAGATACTGGATTTTGAAAACATGCTGCATAAAGAAAAAACACAACAAAATACAGGAACACACTGCAAATAACACAGACAGCAATGGAAATGTTTTCAGGGAGCAACTAAATGTACAGTATCTATATTTAAATATCCTGAAATCTAAATGGCTAAATGTCACATGGGAAACAAGTTGTTGCTTGAGTGACTCATAAAGTTCCTGGTTTTGGAAAAATATAAGTAAATATATAGGATGTAAAACATTTAAAACATTAACTGTTTTAGCTATGTAGGAGCATGATTTAGATATATGCAGTTTGATTACAATAGTTGCTACCTGGCAACATTTCCATTGCTGTCTCAGCAGTATACTTCAAAATTTGGTTTGGCATTTTTTTGCAGCGTTTAATTTACTATACCATACTGTATCTGTGTTGTTAATAAAAAGGTGAATTTCTTTTCTTAATTTGCTTGTTTTCAGCCTCTTGTTTGCCTAATGTTTGCACGTGTTTTCTTATGTTGCAGTGGCAAATCTCACGTCGGCTGTATTTCTGCAGTGTGCATCGGTTCTCTACAACCATTTAAGGAACACACACAGTGAACAGTGATACTGCATCTATCGATGCTGTTCTTAAGTCCCAATAGTCTTATTGATTTATGTCCAATGCATATTTAATGTATACAGTAAATTAGCTCAGTAGCTTTGACTTCTTGGCCCTGGACTCTAAATATATTAAGCCTGCATTAAGATTTTCTCCTGCAATATATAATATGTTCTATAGTACCCTAGGTGTGGACCAGTATTTGTGCCGTAGCATTAATCTGGCAGGAACGTTTCTACTATATTGTATTACATTAGAGAGGGAGAGGTGTTTATTATTTTGTCCATCCCATATCTTTGGGTCTTGGTGAAATAACAGAATCGCCTCTCTGTGTAACGCAGCTCAACAGCAGCACAAACAGCCTTGAATCAACACCTCTCTGAAACAGTTTAACATAATCACCTCCATTAATGGCAGGACTGTTTCAACAATGCATTTTATTAAACTCTGTGTAGTTGATAATCTACCAGTTCTGAATAGAAGCCCACAAATTATGCAGTTTGTTGTAGTTGGCAAGCACTGCTTGACTTCCTTCTTCCTAGCAGCTAGTTGAAATCCTTCGGTCATTCAGCTTATTCATCTGTCCTCTAGCTCTTAGAAACACAAAACACACAAAGACAATAGCTATATTCATAAAAAAGTAGTTGTTGCTATCATACTGTGACCATATGTGGGACCTACTGTGATGATGAATTAGTTCAAAACTCCACACTGAACGCTGTGAAATTTCCTAAACAGATTATGACATGTATGATTTGTCTTTTAAAATAATATAAAATAAACAATATGATTAATTTACAACGGCTGCACTTCGAAGCAGCAGAAACTTTGTCTACAGAAATAATTTAAAAGCTGAGAGACCATACACTTTCACTCGCCGTTACGCCCAAGTGCTTCATTAATACAAGTTTCTTGACTTTCCACATTGATCCAACAACTGTGGTTAATTTGGTTAAATATACTTTTACTGTACTGGTTAGGAGGCAGAGAGGTAGAATGAGTACATAGTATAATTTACACAGGTACAAATATAATTAAAACTTTGCATATGTATAGTTCTATAAGTTATATATGAATGATATAAATATATAATATAAATGAGTTTATCTGTACGTAAACAGGCCCTTTAAACTAAACACTTTCTGTTGTGGTTTCAATGCTTTAACTGAATAAAAGCAGTTTCACCCCTGTGGCATTATGTAATTACTTTACTTTTGTGCCAAATACTGAAGCGTATCGTGAGTTTGAAGTGATTTATGCTTGTAGGAGCTCAGGGAAAAAAGTTTTTAGGATCATGACATTAATAGGTCCTTTGATGGACATAAAAATGCACTTTATTGGCAACGCAATCTCCCACGGTTTCTTTTCCTGGTCATTATGGATTCACACAAATTAAATCCCAAATTCTTAATCTCTGATGTTCATTAACTTTTTATTGCCAGTTTTGTCAGCCCATGTTATGTTTTTGTGCTTTGTGCTCTTCTCAGCCTACGAAATGACCTGATTCGGGCTGTCCCGTAAGACGAATGTCTCTGTTGGACTTTCACTTAAGCCTCATCTCTCTCTGTTGAGGCTGATGATAGCCATGTTTGCAGACTCTGTTGGAGTCGGAGCTGAAGCCAAACACTTTGGACAAAAAAGTGGACTCAGTCTAGTATGTTTCTAAAACTGTCTCCCTATTTCTTATTTTCTGACACAAGAGGGCCAAATTAGTGACTACATAGCTGATTAATAAAAACTCCAAAGTAAAAAATGGTCTAACTATCAACACCTGTGTTTAAAATAGGGTATCTCTGAGAAGAGGTACAGAAAGGTCTTTGCAGAAGAGACTCCATCTCAGAAGAAAACAGATGTCATTTTGCTTCTGGCACAATAGGAGCTGGAAATAATTGCCCAACATGTGGGAGAATGTCCAGCCAGAAATTTTAGAGGGAAAGTTGTCATAGATTGAGAGACAGACGTTCCTTTAAAAAACGGCGGTTCTACTCTGTTATTGAACATGATGCACGGGAGATATTCTACCTGCTGATACTAGTAAAACAATGTGGGTTTTTATGTTCTCAGATAAAAATATTTCCTGCAAGACGTCTTCTTATGCAAGGTTGTTTTTTTATCATTTTAAAATGCAAACCAAATGTTAGCAAACCATTAATTATCCCACTGTCATCCACTGAAGGTGATTTCACTGCCAAACTTATGCTTTTTGTCTCTGTCTCCTCTGCTCGTGCTCCTCTGTTGTTGTAGCAGTTTAACAAAATGTGTTCATTTTTCTGTCTTCTGAGACCAGAGAAACCATGATAATATGGGAGAGATTCAGGAAGGGTAGAAATCAAATATATACCTGGTGGCACCACTGAAACAGCTTTCAGACATCATGAGCCAATCTAGTCTCTTCTGGCCAGGGATCCATGGCTTTGGACCATGGCTACAGCCAGTTGCCTCTGCTGCTGGGTCTCACTGCATGGAAATAATATAAGAGTAATAAAATGTCTATAAAGAGCAGTTTACTTGTTATCTGCTGTTTTTAGGGGAAAGTGCAATTTAACTCTAAAAAATAAGAGGTACATCACCACCATTGCCCTGTTTCCCTTGTGCCTGTGTCTGTGTTTATAGTTTGTGTATGAGAGCTTGCCTGTGTATGCACAAATTCATGAATTAAGTCACTGTTACACTTCTGAGGGTCGGTGTCCATGACAATTAAAGGTCATTTAATCATATGCGGGAGCCTTAGCATTAAAATTGTATTAGTATAATTATAATAATTATTTTTATTTGCAACTTTCAGTGCACTCTATGCACATAAAGGGCGTGACCTGCTGACTCAGTCAATTGGCATTCCAGAATAGGTGGAGGCACCTAGTAGGCCTACAAAGGACACTGAAGGTGAGGACATGAAAGAAGAGGTGGTGGTGTTGTGTTTCTAATATGCCTGCAGACATTGACTTGAGGACAAGCTCTTAGTTGGCAATTAATTAAGTAATTGTGTTGCTTCTGAACTGTACTGTATTATACAATCTGTTTATCTCAGCCTCACTCAGGTAAATGGGGTGAAGAAAGTAAAAGAAATACATTACTCTATAATTCAGTTATAGAGATTAGTGATAGAATTTCATAACACCACAAACACTGGCCAACACGATCTTAGAATTGAATGTCTGACAGCGTTACCAAAATAGATCATTATCACCTTCATAAGGATTTCTCCAGGACATTAGTATTAGCGTTGTGTACCTAAAAACTGCCACTGTACGAGTGTATATATTGCAGGCACACTGCACACGCAGATGAACACAGCTCTCTCTTGCTGTAACACATACACTTCATAGGTATGTATGCCACTCTCCCTCCACTCCTGGCTGCATGCTCCACCCTCAGCACTAGAGGACAGGCTGGTTGACACAGGAGGAGGGGAAAGAGGGGAAGGGAAGGGGAGGTGAGAGCAGATGGATCTCAACTCCATTCCTGCGTGTGGTGCTGGAGGAGCAGCACACTGAAAGAGAATAATGAGACGCACAAAGAGCCACGACACAATTGGCTATTAATGGATTACTCTGACATACATTTGTGAACTCAGCAAGGACAATACAGTCAGCCGGCACACAAAGGATGTGCACAGACCTCGCAGAACTTCTTTGTCACACTGAACACAAAGCAGACAAAAAGCCTGACATTGATGAAGACGCCCTGATATTTTTTAATCCTGCCTTCTTCATTCAGGAGTCAGCTGAGTCACTTGGATTGACATCACTGAACATGAGAATATTTTGAGTAAAATTCAGACGGCTTCCCGTGAAACAGCTGCACTACTGAAGTGGTTCACCAGCGAGTAAGTGTCCTTTATTTACTCTGTGGTGATTGTTTAATTCGATGACAAATACTGATATTTGTACTGCTTCTGATACAAATAACCCAAATTCAAATTCTTAAATAAGTCCACTCTGAAAATGCTTTGCAGCACAGGGATTGATAGAAACCAAAACTTATCTAATTGCATACAGATGGTGAATATATTTCATTGACTGATCATGTCTCACTACATCTAGAGTAGCTCATGTCTGTATGACTCAACTGTGCCACTCAAGTTCTGTGTCAGGATTTAATTAGCTATTTTAGAAATCTGTGGCATTTAATTATTGATTACATTCAACAGAAGAAAAACAAAGCACTGTTTTAATAGTACACTTGTTTTGAAAAGTGCATAACTTTGTGGATTTAATATTTTAAAAGTGATTTGTTTTTAAATATATTTAAATAAGGTTTACATTTACAGAACACATTATTTTTACCAATTAATTTACTAAATACTAAATTCAGTAGGCACAAGACCATAGGTTAAATAAGAATACTAACTACCAATACAATTTATATATACAATGATATATATAAATATATAATATTATACAGAGAGCAGCTTGTTTGGAAAAACTTAATGGCAACGACTAATATAATAATAATAATATAATAATACATGAGGTCGTCTAAGTTTTCCATTGATTAAAAAAGGGAACTATCAGGTTGTTAATGTGCTCTGCGGTAGCATGTAATGTTAATGGACACTGCTTTGTCCCACAGTCACCGAGACAACAGCTAAACATACCAAGAGAAAAGAACACGCGTGAGAGAGACGAACATGCACTGATGACAAGGTGAGATGTGACAGGAGTTCATACACTCCTTTTCTTTGGTGTGAATTTGTGTATATGCTCCTTTGTGTGCGTGTGCTTGTCCTGTCCACATTTTTAAAGGCCAATCAATGATTCTTAGAGAGTAAAAAGAGACTTGTGGTTCCAGACCAGCTGTGTGTGCGTGTGTGTGTGGTAAGTCTGTATTTTCAAAGCTCATTGATTTAGTACCTATGGTCTGTATAACACACAAATAATAACACAACAAGTCATTATAATAATGAAAATGAAAACGGCTGTAAACAGTGAAACAGTGATCTAAATCACAATATTCTCAGTCAATGCTTCTATCTCTACCATCACGGCTATTTGTCATGTCACTGCACTAATGTAGAAAATCACCATGATCATCGTAATCACCATTACTGTTGTTTCTACAGTCAATTTAATCTGGCCTCTAAGTGCAAATTATGATCATTTCATCATATGGCACAGATCTGATCAGCTACAAAGCCCTCAGGACAGTTTTAGTGGATGTGGCAATGCTGCAGCCCATTTTCCATTTTCAGGGGGAATATTCGGAATTTCATTTTAGTTGTTTGATGTGATGAAGGTGCTGCTTTGTTTAGGTCTCGGGCTTGTTGGCAGTGTGTTGGTTAATGATACATAACAAGAAAAACAGGCAGCGGTCTTATGAACAGCTTTTATCAGTGCTGATAAGAGAACTCGGACCCTCTGCGACTAGACGTGGTGAGTACCCGTGAACCACAGAAATAAACTCATGTCTGTGAATATAGAATTCATGTAGCGTCTCAGCATACATAACAAAAATGTAGGGAAGAAATGAGTGAATCAGTGTGCGCAGTGAGGTGTGATCCCATGTGATTAACATTTAATGGGTTGCTCGGGCACATTTGTAAAAGAATATGTTTACTTTTATTGCTCACATGGGCTGTGGCCTGTAGCGAAGATCAGAATCAGGGTAACAAAATGAGAGGGAGGAATACATCGCGGATACAAATCATATTTTTAATGAGTACACATGCCTCCATAACCTGAAATGCATACGTTTAAACTGAGTATCCACCTTTAATGGAGCAGACACATTTGTGCTGCATTTGTAAATGCCAGTGGGGATCTAATTTACTGGTATGTGGAGCCTAAAAAAGGAACTGTGGTCATAACTTTATCATGCAGATGAAATGCCCAGCCGGCAGAAGCACTCCAGACTTCAGTTATGTAAGAATCTATTGATCAGAATTCAAATAAAGTCTGATGCCATGCCAAGAAAAGCAGCATAGATAACCAAAAAAACAAAGAAGAAATACAAATGAAAAGAATGAGTTATTACCGAACTTTATACTTGTTGTTTTCTATCTGGTTAGTGTATTTCCTGCTCGTACAGTGTATTATTAAGGATAATTAAATAATTAAAACCATACTAAGGTAATAAACATATCAGAAAGTGCTTGTACTATGATCTTGGTCCAGTTCTGGATGGTGAGGACAGAACAGAAATGTCATAGGTAGATGAAAGTGAACATTTAAATAAAAAATCAGATGGGGTGGAATCAGAGAAGTGAAGTGTAAATATTAGAAAGGGAAATAAGCAGCAGGTTGTATGTGTTTACATTCAGCCACTAATGACAACTGAGAGGTCTTTATTGACCAGTCACACTTGGTCAAAAGGAACTGATGAAGTGATTGACAAGCACACGCAAAGGAGACAGGGAAGTGACAAGTCTTTCATTGGGTTACATTGTTGTTACCAGTTTGTATCTTAGTGCTGCTGCAACCATTTCAAATAAATCTAATCAAGCCTATTAGCCATATGGACGACTTCTGCTCCCCCTTAAACCGTTCTCTGACCACTTCACTTCACTACACACTACTGTGTGTTCCAGCGCGTGCATGTGTGTAGGGTTTTAAAGTAGTATTTTAAACCACGTGTAGAAGGATCACATCCCAAAACTATCTATTTTGCACAAACACTGACATAGATCAGACAAAAAAAAAATCAGATATAAAAAGCATGATGCAACAAGTCTATGTCTGGAGTATGTGCTGACTTCATATTGGAAACACATGTTCAGAGGTGCAGCTTTATTAACATCAACATTATTGACAGTTTGAATTCTGACCTACACTTTGGACCATTTTCTGTCATCACTATAACCTACTGGCCTTGCTCAAATGTATTCTTATCTCGTAGTCGAACAGGTCTTTCGGTAATTGACATCCTAAACTGTCATACTGTACATATCATATACTCTGACTTTGTTCTGCTATATTTTAATTATTTGAAGCTTGTAAATGAAAATATTTTCCCTATTCTAAGGATTTTACCCAGTGAACCACTGTTGGTTCACTCATATATCACTGTCTTGCTTTCCCACCTTTTGCGATTCATGATGCTATTAGTTGAGATTCTTGACTTAAACCTACTGATATAAATCTGATACTCTAAGCTAATTTCATCTCTTATTAGCTACTGATCCCTATGCAAACATTTATCACACATTTAATGTGTGATTATGTAGTGTATTGTGAAAAAAACACTGTCTATGTGAGAGCATTATTCCTGGAGTCTCTTAAGTTCCCTAGTGATTTTGCATATGAAAATATACTTATACATATACATATTTTCATATGCAAGTTTGCTACACATGCTACTTCTTCGGTGTTGCCAACAAAAACACTGACGCAATAGCTCACCTCCCAACCAGGCTATTCTTTTGCCTTAAAATGCAAAAGAAGTCATCAGTACATGAAAAGTCAGAAGAATGGGTTTGCTTGCCAGACAAGAGATGCAAAGACTGACGTGTTAACTGAAAGTACTTTGACGCAAACAATGTAGTTGGGAGGGAATGAGTGAGAAAAAAATGATGCTGGTGGCTATAATACTTTCTAGTGTGCTTGTTTCTGTAGCGTTCTGTGTGGTGAAAGCAGTGTAGAATTAAAAGGACACTGGTTAGCCTCCAGAAAGAGAAGCAAGAGAGGAATTGACTCCACCATTAATCAGAATGAAAGATTTAAAGAAATGAGGAAGCAACATTCTGTCCTAGCTACTAAAAGCTGTCTGCAGTGCATCCATTGCACAGAACAAGATGTACTTTACATTAAGTGAATCAGACAGATGGGACCGCTTTGCTGTGCACTTATTATCAACAACAGATCAAAGAAGAACACATTTTAAGGACAGGCTATGTGAAGGAATACATTAAACAGCATCGGATGCTTCCTGGTGTATAGAGATAAGTACTGGAAATAGCATTTTGTGCTATCTGAGGAGCCACTGAGCAATCTGAAGACAATCCACCTTGAAATCTTGGAGGCTCGCAACAAGAACTGAAGGAATAAAAAAGGGATCATTCAGAAATTCTCAGAGCAAAACTTGGAGAACGAGAGAAGTAGCCTTTGTGGGTTATTTAAGACAGATGTTCCTAGTATGATCAAAGCACATATGTTTTAATAGTGTTAAATGCATTAATATGACACTACCTCCTGTCAGTAATGAATCCCTTTTACAGAATATTATCTGGGGTTGTTGGCTTTACATGACTGTAGTACTGTGGCTTGATTTCTTAAGGTGGCACTGGTACACTGGTATTATATCACTTTCTTAAACCATTTCACATTATATGCACAGGCATACTTGAAAAAGCACTTCATGTCAGAAGTCATTCACATGGGCAAATAGACATAATGAGATTAGGTGGAGGAGACAAAGGGCTGCAGCAGCTCAAAGAATCCTCTCATGAATCATGCTGTAATTACAGAAAGAACAACAAGGCTCTTCACGTCCCGACAAGGAGAGGCCAGAAGATTCGTTTAAAGTTACAGCAGATTTCTGATAAAATGTGAAAAAGAAAAACAAAGTACAACAATAGTTTTACAATAGTTTTGAGAACAATTTAACTAATTAACAGATCCAAATATTCAAGCAATTTCTGATTTTGTGAAGGTGTGAAGGTGTATGGGTAACGGAGAACAAACTGAAAAGGTGATTCAAATCAGAGCCTACATATGTTGAGTAAGAGTTGGATTTTGTGTGTGAAGTGTTGCGCTCACCTGGTGTGGCAGCATGACTGAAACACTGGTTACTGCACTTCAGCGCAGTGTTTCTACTCAAAATCTAATTTCAAGCCACAGCTCTACCTTCACTCTGGGTGGAGAGGTCCAGCTGGCTTACCCATTCAAGCATCCATCTGAAAAAATTCCTCTGTCAAAGACAGCTTGTAATGCTCGACAGTGTGTTCAGCTATGTGTTATCTCACACACCCACCAGTGAGTATGCTATTACTAGCAAATTGGCCATTAGGTTTCAGCAGAGAATCGAGAAGCAACTTATAATGCCTTGTTATTCACACAATACTATCCCTCTAGTTCTTTTCTTGGTTTTAGACGTTGGAAAATTTTCAAGCACCCATTCATTGTAAAATTTACCGAAGCACTCGTTGCACATCAGTCAAGAAAACACATTAATATGGTGTCAACAACACAGCGGACCCGGTGATAACCTGGAGCACATAGCAGTCTTTATGCCTGTATTTGTCCAATCTCTTTCTCTTTAACTTGTGATTCTCTTTCCAAGGCTCGATGCTTTTACCTTTTCTGGCATTCTTGTGTTTTCCTGTGGTTTCTGTGGAGCTTGTTACTTTTTCAACCTCAATTTTTCCTCCCAGACTTTCTGTTGCATGCAGTTTATTTTGCTGCCCACAGCATCCCACGACTCTGTTCCTTAAATTGCCTATCAGTCCTATCATTTATTTATATGCAAAGAAAAATAAACATACATTTATTGAGATTCTGTGAGAGTGTGACTGGTTTAAAAAAAGATGCCTGGATGCATAGAAGGAACTTGAAAAAGAGGCGGGGGGTGTAAAAACAGAGGAAAACAGGAATGTATGGGGGTACAATCGGGATGAAAGGGATTATGAGAGCAGAGGTGAAGAAATGAAACTGGTGGGATAGACTGAAAACTGTCAAATCAACCTTGAGAACAAATGAAAAAGGAAATAAATCACGCTGAACTTATGTCAAAAGAACTGGAAGCACTGAGGGTTTATTAAAAAATTGGGCACTAAAAAACACGTGATTGGTGCAGTGTGCAGCTTTCATTACTTCACTGTCGTATTTCATAATATTGCATAAATGAGGCTATTTATAACATGTAATGTGAGAATGTAACAGACGCACCAAAAACAAAGAGGCCCAATGACTAATCAGTGCATTATGTCTCTTTCAAAATAAACCAAAGTGTGCTCGTTTGGATACTCGATGGTACAATGGGACAAATCCTAAGAGCAAAATTCTTCAGCTGACAAACTTTAGGGGAATTTGTGAACATTACAAAAATGTTGACACATGATAGTGATATGGTGATAATTCTGAACAAGTGAATTATTTGTTAATCATATCTATGGCTAGTAAAATCTGAGAATAGACAGTCTCATGACCCTGCACCAGTTGCACAGGGCATCATTCAAACAAAACACAAACAGCAAAAGATTTGATTTGCTTTTTCACATTAACACTGCCTTTGTCTTTCAGGAATGGAAAGTATCAGCGTGGAAACAGGCCTGGATGGGTTAGCCCTCTCCTCTCTGGTGGCTACTACACTACGGAATAACCTCAGCTCGTCGTCCTTGTTTGTCTCTGAACTGAACTCATTCAACACTTCTCACAGTGGGGAGTCTGTCTTTGGCTTCTTCCCTGACAATGCTTCCACCACCCCGCCTCATACCCTGACGAAGTCTGCTGTGAGGGACCTGGGCCTGGCCCGGGCAGAGATTGCGGTGCTTGCTATTGTGCTGGCTCTTACCACCCTGGGAAACAGCTTTGTGCTGTGGGTGCTGCTGAGGAGAAGGAAACACAACGCGCCCATGCATGTGTTCATGGTGAACCTGTGTGTGGCTGACCTGGTGGTGGGCTTCTTTCAGGTCAGTTTTGGTATAAATGTTGCTTCACACAATATATGTTAAACACCTCACATGAAAAAGTACAACAAACCTCATTTAGAAAAAGTGTTTTGGTGCTCAGAGTACTGACAAGCAACGATTCCTGCCTATAAATGTTCCGCATGCTTGCAGCCACATTTATATGACCGTCTGTTTCTTTTTAAATCCCTGTGTGCAGGTTCTTCCCCAGCTAATATGGGACATCACAGAGAAATTTCAGGGGCCTGACTGGCTCTGTCGCACTATCAAGTACTTGCAGATTGTAGGGATGTTTGCTTCGCCCTACATGATAGTTGCTATGACAGTAGACCGACACCATGCCATCTGCTGCCCACTGAAGGCCTACCGTGGGGGAACAATGTCCCGCTGTAACACGCCTGTCATGGTGGCCTGGGGTCTGGCCTTTGTCCTAAGCATACCTCAGGTAGGGAGCGACACAGGAAAACAAATTTCTCTTCACTTTATTAGGTACATCTGTAGTATCTAACGTAATCTAATACAGCTTTGACATGAAATATCAGAATGTTTCAGTTTTTTCTACTATATATTCTACTATATGCGGCCTGGTAGCTCAATGGGTTAGGTGGCAGACCGGGATGTAGAAGGTCGGAGGTTCGAATCCCCGTCTGACTCCTAATCCATCCCCTACCAGGTGTGTCCCTGAGCCAGACACCCAGCGCCAGCTCCTTGTAAGTCGCTTTGGGTAAAAGTGTCTGCCAAGCAAAGCAAAGTAAAATATTGAGGTCACAGTGAGTGGAGGAGTTGTATTGGTGAGCATTATATTGGGCCATCCTATTTACAACACATGAAAAACATATTAAGAAATGAAATAAGAAATAAGTTCACACCCTGATTCCTACAGAAGAATTTAACATGTGTGTATTTTTAACTCTGTGAGGTCATCACAGTTCAGATAATAGAAGAGGAAGCTGACAGTTATGTCTGCGGGTGTGCTGACCACCCTGCCTTTGTTCGGTCTGTTAGGTTTTCATCTTTTCCCGCTCAGAAGTGGCTCCCGGAGAGTATGAATGCTGGGGTCACTTTGCAGAGCCGTGGGGGCTGAAGGCTTACGTCACCTGGATGACGATTGCCGTTTTCCTTCTGCCTGCACTTATCATTACCATCTGTCAGGTAATATTGGTTGTACTGGCTGGACAATTAGTGCTCAGTCTCTATAGAGACAATGAGCTTTGACTAGGGCAACATGTTGTAGGTAACACAATCCTGTAATGAAGCGTGTGGCATGAATGAAATGCCATTTGGTTTCCTTGTTTGATAAACCGTAAACAGTGGTTGGTGTTGTTGTTGTGTAGTGTCCCAGGGTCTCCCATCAGTCCTGCTGCTCTATTTAAAGAAAGATATTTCCAGGGTCCAGCTATTTCCCCTAATTAACACAGCACTTGGAAGACCACTACTGAGACGACCGCAAATCTACCCACTGTGAGAACCTCCTGCCACGAAGAGAAACATACAAGACCTCTGCCAAACATAGACTGAATGCCTGACCTTTTGTCATTATTGAATGTCAAATACTCACAATAGGGCAATTATTAAAAACATTGCAACTGATCCAGCTGATCAACTGGTATATGCCAAAGCTATGTTTAAAAGTAAATTATCTATAATTTTGCAGCAATAAACTTTTATGGCAGCTATTCGATCGAGATAAATTGGAGAGATGGTGGCAATGTTGTATAAACATCTGATAAGTCGGATACTGCTTTATGTGGTAGAGGAGGCCAACACAAGTTTCCAGTCACTGTGACAATATGAATGACAAAGCAATTAAAACGAGCTGAACAGCTGCATGTGCTTGTTTCATACTAAAGACTAATGCTAATTCATGAAAACGTGCACATTTTCAGGTACGGATCTTTCGGGAGATTCACAACAACATCTACCTGAAGTCAGAGAGGATGGTGATGGCTGAGATGAAGAGAAATGAAATCCTCTTCTGCTTCCCCAGCTTTAAAAAGGATGATGAACGTGCTCGGGAGAGGGGGAGGAGGGTGTCTGGAGGAGCGGGCAGAGACGCGAGAGGAGAACAGCTCTTGAAGGGTGTGAATAACCCACACAATAACACACATAACAGCCAAGTTCGAGAGTGTTACGACTACGTACCATCCACTATTCAATATAACAGTTCCCGCGATGAACTTGTCACAACAACAACATGGCCAACACAGCAACAAACAGTGAGCAGCTCAAATTGCCAGGAGTCCCGCACGCCCTTCGAGTCGTCCTCAGGCTCACCTTGCTGCTCACATGATTGTGCCCCCCCAGCCGCTCCACCACCAAGCATCACTAAAGCAATGTCCAAAACAGTGAGAATGACTCTGGTCATTGTGCTGGTCTACACTATCTGCTGGTCGCCATACTTCATTGTCCAGCTGTGGGCGGCATGGGATCCCAACCCTCCAGTCCAAGGTCAGTCCCAAACAGTGCTCCTGCAGGTCAGCAGCCTGATTTCAGAGCTCCAGTCTACCATAGCAACATTACCAACGCATGGTATTCATCCATGTGTGCTACAGCCACTGTAGATGAATGACATAGGTTGTTTTCAGACACATTAAACTTTCATAGCTCAGTTTATCCATGTAATTGCTCTTAATGTGCAACCTTCATTTGTTTCCTACTCTAGGTCGCAAAACACGCTACAACACTAAATAACTGAATCTGGTTTGTAACAACAACCTCTCATCGGTGATGCTGTGTGTTGTGTTAGTGGGTCTGAATATAATCTCACTCATTATTGCAAGGAAGAGCTCCAGCTCAGATGTAGCAACAGTGAGTGAAATACAATGTCAAAAACAGTGTTTTAACCCACTACCAGCGTCTGGGTGATATTTCTGGCCGCTGTACACTTTGGCATTCAAACAGCATATGTTGAGCGATGAAGAAGGCATGGCCAGTGTAGCACCAGCCGTTGGTTATTAGTAAGGAGTGTGTTGGTTTCCTCTAATCTGGAGCTAAATATAAACACCTGACTCCAGTAACGAGCCTTTTTATATCCCCTGCTAATTTTTTCAACATGGCATCTCATGAACATCTGTGCCAGCAGCTAAGTCACATGCAGAGTACACAAAATGTACTCACGTGTACGAAAGAATATCCACACTGGCACAGACAACTGACAACGCTACAGACAAATAATGGCAGTTAAATGTCATTCTTGCTGTATTCTAAAATAAAAAGGAAGGAAAAAGGAAGGTTTGTTCCTCTGGGAAATGTACCGCCATGTTTCTATTGGTAAGGTAAAATTGGTAAAAATAAATAAATCTGGGATATTTCCAAACTGTATAATTAATTTTTTTGTAATGAGAGGAGAACAATGTGGTGATTTGTCCCGTCTAGCTCACAGACTGAACATTCACATATTTATGCGCACATATATACATATTCTACTTGTCTCTGAATTTGCATGTATTTATGCACTTGTCCTTTCATTTGTCTCCTTGTGTGTGTGTGTGTGTGACTTCTGCAGGAGTGGCCTTTACTATCCTGATGCTGCTAGCCAGTCTGAACTCGTGCACTAACCCCTGGATATACACAGCTTTCTCCAGCAGCATATCCAGAGAGCTGCAGAACCTTCTGCACTGCCGGTCACGACCTAATCGACGAGGTTCCCTGCCTGACGACTCCACTATCACACACACCTCCATCACCAAGGACAGCCTGTACTGACAGAGATAGATGAGATAGAAACAAACTGACACACACAGACGTGCCTAATGTAGGTGCGCACACACACACACATACACACACAAACACACACTGCAAAGACAGACTGCTGGAGACAAGTCTGCCTCCAACACCACCTCCAGAGAAAAGAGAGCACTGACCTTCACCAGATGTTTTTTAACAACAAAGGACAGCTGTACCGCAACAAGACGTCTATCTGTATTCACCTGTCCACTCTATCCCAGCAGTGAAGGAGGGTGTCATTGAAGATGTCAACACAATTTTATGAGGGTACTGCGGAATTTACAGTAGCAGCCAGTGACAGCATCTATAATGCAAATATGACCTTGCAAGCAAAAGGATTTTCACCGCAGTATCTGTTGAGTTGGAACATTCTACATTTGTTGAAAGAAGGAAAACTCTTGCCCTGCTGAAACAGAACAGGGCAGCAGGAATGCAGAGGCTGGATCACTGCATGTAATGGCTTTTCGGCACGCCTAATGTACAAAGCAGGCGATAAAGCTTTAAGTGTAGAGAAAACAAAGCAGCAGACTAAGGGGAAAGAGAGAGAGAGAGATATACAGATAGCAAGAAGGAGCCAGACAGCTGTTAGACAGAGAGCATAAAGGAGAAGACATGGGTTTTACAGCTGCAAGAGCGATTTTGAAGATGTTGTCGTTACAATTCAATAATGTGAACAAACTTAAATCAAAGAAAGTGGATTAGAGATGGATGCTTGAGGCTGAATTCCTATTTGTTCATGAGGAATCAAGTTCCATGGAACAATAGTGAATTTAGCAAGATGGATTGAGCTCACTCACGAGAACAGTGCAATAGAATCGAGTCAGCGCTCTAAGAGGAACTGGAATACTGTGGATTAACACGAAACAATCACAAATAGATAGATGTTCAGTCCAGGTTACAACAACCATGCAGGGCACAATACAACGATTGTATTTTGTACAAACAGAAGTGCATATTATTACTTTCCATTCATGCACATCAAGCACATATTAAAAAAATAAGGACATTACACAAAACATGCAGCAGACAGGGCGAGAAATAAGACACAACACCATTCCATGCGCAGTGAGAACAATGTATTGTATATTTATTGCAGAAGTAAAACATATTAGATATCAAGATATTTCCATAATTTATGTTGAATGTGAATCATACAGTTTTAATGTCCAGATATGAGTCTTAGAGGACCAGATGTTAAACCAAAGATTTTAGTTTAACCTTAGAGCCTGTTTAGGTCTTAAAGGTGCAATGTAAGAGTTTGAGGAATCTAGTAGACGTTGTCCATAGTATTCATACATCAAACTTTTTGATTGTCTACAATCACCTAAGATTAATAATCTCACAGGTCCTCTTCCTCATACAGCGTAAAAATGTCTATCCTGATGATGCTGTCCCACAAACAGACTGAAACAGTCTTTTCCCCAAACTTTGTTAATGTAGGCTCATATTAGCATGAACAGCAGCTAATGTTCGCTATAAAATATTATCACAACGTAAGAACAGTGACAATAATATGCACTACATGCAAGCTACAACCTACATATGAAACAGGGTACTACGTTTAAATTTTAAATATGTAGCTATGTAAAGTGACCGTCTCACTTGACATATTACTATTTAGATGACAACATTAAAAATGACAGCCACTACACTCTCTCATTAGATGCCATTGAATCTTGTGTGTGAAGGACAAGTTTCATGAATGGTCTTAAACTTTTCTCTCCTTTCTCTATATTGAAATATTTCTCTGCTCCCAGCCAAAAAGCTCCTTCAGATATAACTGTAATCTGGTCTGTTGTTGGTTGACCTGCTCCTCTATAACTCCTCCAGAGATGTCTTCATCTAGATAAGACAGAGAGAAGTTAACAGTCTATTGCTCATCTATACGTACTCCCCCAACTCAAACCATAAGAAGCAAGCAAAACATCTGATTTCAGAACATCTCAACAGGATGTTTCACATTTTTAAATGTGCAGCATGGAAGGACAAAACACTGCAGACCAAATAATGTGTGCAGAAGTAGCAGGTCTAGACATGCATAGCAGTTTATGAAAAACTTTTCCCTGAACACATCAGCAGTGAAAATACCAAGTGCCTGTAATTTCAGCAGACGTTTCAGTGGGGCCACCCCGAGTGGGCTTATCTACAAATGATGTCAGCTATGTTATTCTTAGACATAGCTACCACCAGAGCAGGGATCATTGGGTATGTTATATTACACCATTTCTATTTATTGTTGTAAATATGGAAGTAAGCTTTATGTTCATGTACAGTTTTTATATCACATTTTTATGCATACAGAGTAATGTATTAAGCCACCAAACTGCATGATTTTTTATATTAATATGATCGTATGAGCTACTGTACAATAGATGTGATCATTTTTTGTCTATAAAATGAGATTAGATTTCAATGTATCTGATACATCTATCCATCTCAGAGGTCCCTGTGTTTTTAAATGCTCATTCTGACCCAGGTCAGCATATGCTGACCAATGTTATGTGAGTACTCAGGACAGTACTGCGATGATTTCAAGGTGTCTCAGGAGCACTTGTTTGTGTCAGGGCAAAGCCTCACCTTTTCCTCTCTGCGCCCAGTGTGTTAGAGTTTACAGCACACTACTGTGCACTAGTTCCCCAGTCACAAGCCTCCACTTTGATCCCCTGCCAAATGAAGGGCTGCAGCAACAACGTCCCACTTTGTTGGATCAGGAAATAGATGAACTGCTCCTAAACCCTTGGGGTGGTTATGTATTTCCTTCGTCCTGTCAGGAAGTTGAGAGGTCACAAGATGATCCTCCCCCCCTGAATGGGTCTGACTTCAGATCCATCCCGCCTTTCAGACTGATGGGAGAGGCCAAGCACTCTTTGCTATGCATTATATTTTCTGTACAGTCATTATTGAGCATCAGAGCAGTTAAATAATGAATGCATTCCAATAATTGGATTGGTTTGAGGAACACGTAACTCTGAAAATAGATAATTGCAGAAAAGTGTACTGTGACTCTGCCTTGTTTCCTTAGAATAGAAGAACTAACAGGTATACCTTGCCCCCCCCCTTACACACACACTCACACCCCTGTGGGAGCATATGATAAATGGTCTATTTTTTGCTGTCTATAAGTGCTGTGTAGGTGTATTTATGCTAAATGCCCTGATGCTACTAAAGTGAGATTTATATCGAAACTCAAGGTCACTTCTGCATTACAAAGCAGTGCTTTGTGCCATTGCTGTGGCTGTGATGGAACATAGGAAAAACAAATGAGGAAATGGGAAAAGTAGGCAAAATCCCCTGTTCACATCAATTTAGGGTGAGTCAAGGAGTGCATCCAGGGGATCTGAAGAATGACAGAGACCCCCAGCCTTGACCAGTAAATCCAACTTGATAAATGTGTCTGCGTTGCTTAACTCAAGACCCCTCCACAGATCTGATGACTGCCGTTAAGCTCATTCCATGGCACCATGAGGCATATCAGGCCCCAACCAACTTACACAAGCAACTCCAGCATCTGTGTTAGATCACCATATCATCTACTTCATAATGAGACAAAGCAAGAGAAAAATGAGTTTGGAAAATGATTATGCACTTTCAAAACACTCCTTTCCAACCTGAGTTGTGTGTGTGTGTGTGTGTGTGTGTGTGTGTGTGTGTGTGTCAGAGACGCTGAGAATTTATTTGAGCAGTGGTTTTACACAAAACACAGTTTGACCACAACTGTTTTTGCCAAATATAAACACAACTTTACTTTAATGATTCTGCATGAACAAAGCATTTTCTAAATTTAAAAGGGTTTTTTATCCTAAGAGCCAGTTCATCAAGGTTAGCTTTGATCACTTTCCCTTTCATTCTTTTCATCACTTAAAGTGTGGTAGTGTTTACACTATGTCTTTTTAGTTTTCTTCATAGTATATGTAGTCATGTGTGTGATAAAACCCATTTTATGGAAACCTGTTTAGCATGTTTTCACAGGATTTATGTGCATAGAAATGGTATGCTGTGGTGTGTCTGCTCCTGTTCAATGGCCAGCTGTGGGTATATGTAAACACAAATATGATCTATTACAGTGGTTGATATATTATTGTGAAATGTATAACGTTTGTCTAGCATGATGTGTAAAGACATTTAGAAAAGAGAGATGGGTCATTTTATCCATATATGGGTGGGTTTTGACTGACACTTGCATCGACAAGCAAAGAGGATTAGACAATGCTCAAACAAGACAGGAAGAGGAATATAAAAGAGAGAAAAGCACAAAACGTTTAAATGAATTCACTCGGATCTCTGTTCTGAACCCAAACTGTTCCTTCCCTGAAGTCTTGTTGAGTAAGGAAGAGGAAACAGCATGACAAGATACCTGGTAATCTGTCGTCAGATTACTCGGCTCACAGTTTGTCGATCTTATCCTGCATTACAAAAGAGTGCGAGGAAAGAGTATTAAACACAATGCTCACGGCGGAGAGAGAAAGTGTGACTTCATGCAAGAATCACTTATGCGATGCCAGTTTCCACGCTGCTGAATCTCACTAAGCCATCAGAGCTGGTGCTTTGCTCACCTCTGTCAAAGCAGCTTTCCTCTGCCTCACTGCAGGCGCATTCACGCACGTACATTCACACACACACTGGATTTCTCCTCAGTAACTCCTACTGCTCTGTGAAAATGTTTTATGTCACTCATATGTCCAATTTGACAGATTAATCATGACGTATATGCAGTATATCTAAAAGCAAAATGAAAACCTTGTGTTATGTAATAATATAAAAATAAATATGAATAATATTTATTTACATGACCTTGTCAATTCATGTTTGAAATAGACAAAAATCTACAGATAAACAATTTGCCATTGAAAGAATAGACTTCCTGTGGGTGCATTCATTCTGAAATAACAACAATCTCAAAACATTTAACATCTGCAGTGATGGGCGGGTTTGATTCGTGGACACCATCATGAAGAGAGGGAACATTCAGCGTCTACCCAGCAACCTTCTTCAAACGTTTGTTCTTTCCATTTATATCCCTCCATCCAGCTGTCGCCCACTTCCCACAGTCTAATACCGTAGGTGACTCCACGAGGGAGTGTCTGGATTCCCTCCAACTCATGTCTTTCCTAACTTAAACAACATTTTGATGTCTATCGTCAGCTTGCCAAATGTGACAGTCAACAAAAAAGGAAATATGCTTACATGTGTGTGTGTGGGGGGGGTTGTTCTGACATGTGAGAAACCTGTTGTGTACTCTACACTGCAGTGTTTATGTGAGGGGATCAAGTTACTTGTATACAGAACCTACATATGTCTCATGGGAGTCAGTCATATAGAGGAAAAGGCAGAACTCTATGTGCTGGACAGTGAGTGTAAATGCTGCTTTGGGTCATGTACAGAAATAGACATGCTAAGTTTAAATCTCTCTAACAAACGTGATCACATAGGCACGAGATCAGTCTAGGTATCTATAAATGTGACAAACTGAAGTGAGATGGATGTCAAACAGAACAATGTCTAAAACTCCAACATACAATGTTATGTGTTATATTAGCAACAGCTGATAATGAGCATGATAGCGAAACATCCCTGAAGTGGAACTGAAGCTCTCAGCTCCCACTGACTTAGAACACATGGCACAGAGCTGCCACAGGGAGGTCAGCTGGTGGTACTGCACCACAGCGATTCGTAAATACGACAAAGTTTATAGGGGCACCTCCACTGTGGAGTAAAAAATCTTAAAAAAAAAAATTAACTCAAGCTATTACAGTGACCGTTTATTTTTGGCGCTGACTACAAACCGCTTTGTGACTATATAGGAATTCTAGTGGCACAGTCTTGTGTCCCAGAATGCCATGAACAGTTCTTCATGGCATTCTGTTACCTCTATTAAAAAGAAAACAAATATTTCTGGTGAGAATAACATATGTAGCAGTTTTCCATTTTGACAGCAGGTCTAAATCTTAATTGGATGTTAATTAATTTCACTGCGAAGAGGAAACAAATGCCATTTTTATCTCATGATCCATTTAACAATCCTCGATACATCTCATGAACCAACACATTACACTGGAAGAAAAAAAAGCCATTTATTCGGTTCAGTGGAAGAGACACATCCACTCAGCCTGCTCAGGCCAGTACAGTCACACTGTTGATGTTTTATATACATAGAAAGATTGAACTTTCTCTGATGTAGCAACTTATTTCAAGCAGAACTGAATATTGTTTTGTTTATTTCTTGGGTCCATGTTTATAAAAAAAATACAAAATTCCATCCATACCGATAGAACAAACTTGTGACAAAAGACTGATTGCAGATGGACAGTCTGAATAAAAACATACAAAGACTGCTACTCTTGCTCGTTGTCCCAAAGTAGATCAGGTAGCAAAATCCTACTGGACTGCCACGATACTGGTTGATGGATCGACTGAGCTCCACCAGAATTCAGTCTTACACAGTCTAGTGGTTTAAGTGACTGCGATTCTGCTTACGCTTGGATGATGCTCTTGGCACTGAAAGCCAAATAGTAAACCAGGATGCCAATAAGGGCAGCCACCACTTCAGTAGACACCCACGGGCCACTCCATGCACCCTGTAGTGAGGGAGAAAAAAAAAAAAAAAAGATTAGTACATATTTACAGACGACAAAAAAGAGATTTTTAAGTACAATGGGTTTTTAAAATGACCCTGATTGTGACTGCAGTTGCATGTTCATTCAAAGGACCTGTAAGAGACTCACCCTGTGGTCAATGTTAACAGAGAAGAGAGGCTGAATGGCATTAACATCTTCATTGTTTCTCTGGGCCTGGAAAACAAACGATTTACGTGTATAACATATCAAACAGCCTTTCTCTAAAAATACAGCACACTTTAAAATATCTGGAGCTGACTGGCAGGAAACTACAAGTACACTGATTAAACATTAAATGCTAACAATGTCTTGATGCATGCTCAATATTCCCATTGTTAGTCGATGGTACTAGTTTCTGTGATTATGCAAAGGTACCGTTTATAAGGTTGGGGAAACCTGCAGTCAGTTAAGACTAAGTAGGAGATTCGGATAAGTCTCGAAATATTTCCCCTACTTAAAAACTTGGTCCACATGAAAAGAATCGAACTTCTAGGATTAAATGCCAACCTTCCGCAGGGCACTGTAGGACTCCTCATCGAAGAATTTGACCTGGTATGTTCCAGAGCTAGCCTGTTTGTGAGGAAGACTCCAGGACACCTGAGGGAAGAAGTCACATGTTGAATGACAATTGCCAGATTTGATCCCACAGTTGTCTGAAAGATATTGCCCAACAACCATCTAAAAGATAGAAAGCATTAACATGCAATGTATAATGTTGGTTTAATTTTTAGTAGGGCTGGGCTATATGGACCAAAACTCTTATCTCGATATTTACACTGGAAAAACTTCACATGCACGCAAACCTGTAACTTTTGTTATCAGGTGGGAAAACAGAGGGAGCCCAGGTGAGCTGACAGTTTACTAGATTGCGATTGTAGATTATTAGATGACAAAAGCACTTGATAAGCCAATAAACTCCTTATTAAAATACCCATTAAACAAGCAGACACTCTGAATTACAAACATGCCCTGTCCTGGTAGTTCAGGGAGTCTCATGCATTTTATAGGCACCTCCCTGAAATTTAAATAAATTCCCCGGGATATCAAATATGTCCTCTATGGTCACACACAAAGGAGTACACTGACTAGTATGACTATTCCTCACAGCAGCAGCACTAGTGAGGCATTCAGGGACAGTGCAGACACATAGATGTGTCATCTATGTTTTTGAAAGTTTTAGACTGTTTGACAAGAACTGTGTTTGTTAATATTTGTGACATTGGTAAAGCTCTTTGTCTTACCACTGCATGACAAACACAACCGTACCTGGTACTTGCCAACATCCTGGCCTCTAGTCACAGGGAACTGTCTTCCATTTACATCAGCATAGAGTGTGACACTCTGGAGAGCAAAGAAATGAGTATCTACGAGTCAGTCTCTAAATAAATTCATGACCGTGCTGGAAGAGTTGGAGATGGGCACTTACCTGTGCTCCGTTGGCACAGGTCAGGCTGAGTTCAACGATGAAGACCGACTCGGATGAGATGACGGCATCAGAAGTGGTGTAGGCCGACGGAGTGATCACTGGGTCTGTGCAGCTCTCTCCTGTCACCACAGACAGCACAGCATGGTTTGCTAAAATCATTGACGCTAAGAGCCGGTGTGCACCTAATTAACAACTAATACAAAACTAAAAAACAGTCAACCTACCCTGGAACAAATGAAGGTGATTTGATTAACTGACGTTAAGTTGACGCTAACTGCTAGCTAGCTCAGTACGGTTAGTGTTACAGGATAACTAATTAAGCTCTTGCACCGTTACTCCCGTGACTTACCTGAGCAGGCGACGACCAGAAGAGCGAAGAGAGCGGCTAGCCGAATCATTGTGGTGTTTGGAAGGTTTTGTTTTGTCCCCGAAATCTAGCTGCTCAACTGTACTGCTCTTCTCACTGACTGAAGGGAAGAAGTCCACCTCAGCTCACCGCCGTGACACCACTGCGACTGCGCTGGAATGACGTGGACCGTTGCGCCGCAAAGAACTGTGGGAAAGTACACAGTCGACACGTCATCTGAATAAAAAGAGAACGTGGTGGTGGAAATCAGAATCGGAATCAGAAATACTTTATTAATCCCTAAGGAAATTATGAAATGTCCCATAATATTACCGTAGTATTAGATCACCATAATGTAAAAATATTCTAAAATCTTATTTATCAAATCTGTATGCACATAAGTCAATTTATGCAGAAAAGATAAAAACAGACATTAATAGGATATTTTCTCTTCACACAACACTATATCTATATGTATCACATTTTGGATTTTAAAAACATTGACATAACATTAACATACCAACGGTCAATCCCATGAATATAGATGTACATTTATTAAATATTTTAACTTGACATATCCAGAATACATTCAATTTTCACTTCAAGTGCAAAAGCAGTAGTGGTTTAACTAATTTTGTAATTCTGTTACCATAAGCCAATTTATGATTTATGTATATTATGTCCTAACATTTAGCCCTGCATATATTATTTAAGGCTTTAAAATAAAGTAAATTTAGCAGCATTAGGCAAAAACGAAAAAAAAGCATGGAGTTGGATTGGATATTTAAAATATTTATTTGTGGCTATACAGATGAATCGTAGGTTATTAAATATCAAATTCAATGTACAAATTCAATACAGATATAGTATTCTCAATTATATTCATTTTATGACTCCACCATATTTAGGAAAACAAGCATTTGATTGTATGTTTAAGTATACAGAAATGTAATCCTATCAAAACAATATAAAGCGCATATAAAGTCTTAAGATAATGAACTCCCTTCAGCTTGACGCAAGACACATCTGTACATTTCAAGCAACCAATCTCTACATTGCACTGCGTGTCTGCCGTCACAACAGAAATCTACTTTACAAACTATTAATGTGAAGAAGCTTCTCAGATACCCTGTGGAGAGAAGTCAAACAATCACAGGGGCCTCAGAGAAGTGACCATTGGTCAGTGATCTCAGTATATTTGCTTAAAGTTACTGTCCAAGCACATGACATCTTCCTCTTTTTTCACATAATTTACTGAAGCCAGTGTTCTCAGTCCTGCATCTCTGTTGCCCTGAAGTGTCCCGGCCCTCTCCCTCTGCGTTCTTCGCAGGTTCCTTTACTTTGGGAACTAGAGGTGGACGATTGATTCTGCCGTGTGGCAAGCTCCCTGAAAACTGAATCCATGTGTCGACAGACATCCTATAGGATAAGAAACAATTATGATAAGGTGGAAAATGACTGTTTATATTTGTCATTTCTGGTGACACTCTTCAAAGGTTTGTAAGTTGTGACTGCTTTAAATGCCAAATAATTTACAAATGACCTATAGCTAAATTTTGTTTTGCCAAATATTGATTAAAATATTTAGTTGGTGTATAAGCTGATGTATAAAATCAGTGTTTTCTTCTTACAGTTTCAACCACTGAATCACAATAAAAAGTGAAGCAGCACATTTGGACAAAGTCAGTGTCTTGAATATCACAGCATTTAAAACCCTTCATCTATAACATTTGTAATTGCAAATGAAATATAAGAAAAAGATAATAATGTTGTTGTTATAACTTACATACCTTTAACTAAAAGGTGCCTGCTACTTAATGGAACAAATAATTTAAACTCAACAAAGACGGACCTTGTCTAGTTGAACTGAATTTTCCTCAGAAGATGTGTGTTCCTGAAGCTTGTAGCCAGGAGAAGGGACCCGGCGTGGTCTGCACTGTGGCCCAACAGGAATCTGAAGCATCAACCGTCCACCTGAAGTAATGCTGCCACCTGATAACCTCTTTTGGTCAATGGAGCCGCTACTGTTGGCCCGAGGACGTTCAGATTTTTTCTGTGTGGCTGCTGCAAACGAGTTGGTGCTGTTGTCAGCACAGGATCCAGTTTCTATCTCTGCTGAACATTATATTGGTGCATTATTTTATTAAAAAGACACAATAACCATGGTCATTGTCTTAAAAGAAAACTATGATGAATTTATAAACTCACCAATTTTGCACAGCGTATGTTCTGTCTCTGCATCTCCTTCCTCAATGATAGGCTCACTGTGAATAAAAGCCCTTGGATAATAAAGCATATGCTGCATGGTGTGTATAAATAACAGGTCCAATAAATCTGGTCTTACCAGTCATCTTCTTCTAGCGTCATGCATTTCTCATAAACTGGTCCTTGTACTTCGCTCTGGCTTGGAAAGATGCTTTCATGCTGAAGGATTATATTCTTCACCAGGGCGTTAATCTGAGACTGCAGGGTGACAACATTATCATCATCAACATCCTGAGCCCCTCTGACCAGGCTGGGGCCAAAACACACAGCCAAGTTGTAAGGTTGCATCATGTTCTCGTCACTGTACTGGGACACACTGGAAGCAGAGAAACAAATTATACAGTAAATGATGTATCAATAGTGAAAGACTTTCAGAATTCCCAGTGCTTTTTTCAGGACACATTAAACATGAACTATTTATATTTATGTAATAATTACATTTTGATCATTTATTTTTGTTAATTTCCTTTTCTTGCAATGCTCCTTTGCATTTTACTTTATCTATTTTCTGTCTGGTAAACTGTCAATTTGCCTTTCTGTTACACAATGCTGTGTACATTTTGTGCAAAAAGTGTCACCTTCCTCTAGAAATGTCCTACATACTGTTGTCAGATCAAATTAGAAATTAGCTTAATGCATTTTAGCCTTTATTTTATAGCTTGACAGTAGACAGGAAACATGAGCAGGGGGAGGGTGTGACATGCAACAAAGGCTACCGCTGTGTTTTAATTGTTGTTACATTTTTACCCTTTGACAGTGAAAGAGAGACAGGAAATGTAAAACCTTCTCACTTTCTTGAAAGAAAGATTTCAGCAGCAAGGCCAAGTTTCCTGTGCAAGTGCAAGAACTAAACAGTGACGACTAGATATAGAAATAGCCAGGGATCAACCTTTTTTAGGATGACCATGACCTGAAGGACTAAGAATCTTCACAGATATTCAGCTAGAAATAGTTATATACTTACTGATGAAGGAATGCAAAGAGATATCTCATGACAATGATAATGGGTTCAGGATAGGAAGAGATGACCGCTTTGAGCTGACATGCTCTCTCTGCGTCATCCTTTATCTCTGAAATAAGATAATGAAAGATAAATAAGTACATCCATTGCGTATGCAACATTATTTGACGTTTCTACATATACATCTACTCACGGGCATGCTCCAAGAGTTGGCTGGTGCTGTTGATGGGGAAGAGGGGATTCTCTAGACCTCTAAAGTAGAGCTTCAATACTCCAGCCACAGAGTCCAGGTCACACGATCTCTCAGCCAAGGGATCCTCCCCTGTAGGGTAAACCCAAAGCACACTGCCCCACATTATTAATGCTCCACAGTGACAGAGGTTAATATGTATAAAACGGTTCATGTCATACGACACACACGCACCTCGCTCAAAGGCATCCCTCAGGTTGTTGATCTCCACCTGAGATCCTGGCACTCGAAATATCCCTTCATGGTGGAGACCTGATGAATAGATTCATTTCTTAATGCTACAAACTAGCTGATAACGTTGTCGCCCTGTCCTGAATCTGTAAAGGAGGACATTGACACAATAGCCCACTGGAGGGCTCTAAAGGCTAAACCTTTTTAAAAACCATTTTATTGAGAGGATTAATACTTACAGAACACTTACTAAAACTACTGTAGTGTTTTACATGTACATCTGGTGGTTCACTGTTCTGTCCTCAGTACTCACCGTTGAGGTTGATAAAGCAAATGCAGCTTTCCACAACAACTGGAATCTGTTGTCCTGATGCCTACATGAAACAGAGTTACTGATGAATTTCACAGCATGTTTGGTACATTACTTCTTACGGTGTACTGGAAGAGAAGAATTCAAGTAACATGGATTGATGATAGCTACCTGTATGAAAGACAGCATGTCTCCACTAAAAAGTTTGTGATTGTGCAATAAATTGACACTTGAATGATTCCTCCTAGCACGCATCGACTTTACATTGTGTCTGCAGAATAAGATGCCAACATTATAGGTTTTAAATCATAAACATTAATAGCATATAATCATCAAGAATGCACCGACTTTATAGGAACACATTTAAATATCTACCTAGACTGCTTTCCATTTGATGCTTCAGCTACAAAGAGACAAAAAAGGTTAAGAACACGAGTTAAATAGAAACGTAATACTTTGCTTGCCAGAGAACAGAAAATGACTGCATAATAATACCCAGCTGTTCTCCAGTGACGTTTTAGGTAAACAGTTTGGCTTGTTAGTGTTGTTAGGTGAGAAATGCATAAGTGTTACCTTTCTCTACAGCCACTTTAAGAAGGTCATGTTTGGCTTGCAGTTTAGATACCATGGAACTCCCGATAAGGTATTCTTTTACTCTCTGTAAAACAAATCATTAATCCCAGAAACCATCAAAAAACACACCCACAAACTGTCAAACCATGCAGACCAATATTCTTGTACATTACTTTAAAAAAATCAGACTCACAGTGAAGTAGAGGTTTTCTACTTCTTGCATGCTGGCCCTGCGTCGAGCCACCGTCGGCTTGACTGCTAAGATTTCAGTGTTGACCTCCTGAGGTGAACCACTGCTGCTGCTGAGCTCTAGATCATCATCATTGATGTTCTCCAGCAAGGAAGACTGAGCTGTTGACATGTTTTTTCTAGCCTTTATGAAGGTGACATAACAACTCACTGTCATGCTTTGGTTAAATTGTACATGCTCATGCCAATATGACCTGTACATAACTGTACCAAACATGACAGAAATGATGATGATGATGATAAAGTTAACTTGTGTTACATTACTTGGGTCAATGCCTGATTTTGTATGATTTGGACTTTTTATTGTCCTCACATAATAAATTATTCTTACAGTGGTGTGCAAAAATACTAGATGTGAGGTGAACTAAAAACAGACTTGAAATACATGTCATGAAGTTAACCAATTAGGCATGCGCCATTGTTAATGAATGTTGTGACAGTACCTCCTCCGTTTCCTGGCTGAGGGATTTCAGCCTGGTTTGTATCTGTTTGAATCTCGTCTCTAGCTCACACCTCATCTCATGTTCTGCACAGACTTCAGAAACCTGAGAAACACAAGAGACTCTCGACCGTGAACATCTAAATGTGTAGAATCATCAGTATGCAAATTAAAATCAAACTACACACTTCGTCTCCTTCATGAGGCTGATAGGTGAAACGAAGGGGCATAGAGAAAGTGTTGTAGTGGTCCTGGAGGAGGGTGTCTCTGTCCTGGCTCTGCTCCAGTTTGGACACTGCTCCCTGAAGCTGCTGCAGCCCTGTGACAAGATTCTGCTGGGACCGCCATCGACTGGACATGTAGGCCTGCATCACCCGTTCCAGAGAGAGATGGTACCCTTCATCTGCACACTGAGGAACACAATGAATTTTCAAACAATATCACATATTTGGATAATTTCAAATGTGATGTATTTTTGAGACATATTATAAATAAAAACTTTAGACTCCTATTTCTGAAAGGCCCCAGAAATGGGAGATCACTTAATGCAGGGTTGTTTTTTCATTATACAAGTGTATACAGGTGAAATGATGAACTCACATTGATGAGAGTGGAGATGTCTTGGAGGTAGTACTTATTCATGGAGGCATTTACGGCATCCAAGTTTAGGAGGTATTCATTTCTGGCCTTGCTGCACTTCAGGTATATGTCTTTGACTTTACATAGTCTCTGTGGTACAAAAACAGTCATCAGCAAGCAAAAAAAGGGTCATATAATTCACATACATGCATAGAATACTACAAAAGGGGTATTTCTTTACTTTTTCTATCAACCTCTCAAGTTTTTTAGCAGCACTCTGCTTCTGCTTTTCCTCTTGTTTCTCTGCATCCTTCAACTTCCCCTCTGCACACACATAGTCTGCATGGTACTGGTAATAAGTCCGCCATGCCTGCACACAAATACATACAGCAACACTTTTCTTTGTTGATTTAGAAAACTGAAAATGTTTTGGGTGGTTTCTCACTTACAGTCTGCAGCTCTGTGGTAACCTTGAGTAGCCCATCTTGTAGCTGAATGCAAATGTCTTTACTCTAGGGTTTAAGGTATAAGGTGTTAAGAAAAAATACCACACTGAAAACATATTAAGCACAAGAACACACAGAACCACATTATATATCATTGTTAAGAAAAAACAGCAGTGACAGTCAGAAAAGTATAATATCTGATTGTCAGTCAGTCAGGGCATTGATATCACAAAAAATGCTGTTTAGTGGCAACTGGCCTAATATATAATGTATAACTGGCAATAATGTATAGTGTATTTGGTTTGGGAGCGGCTAGTCACTACCTTCTTGGCAAGGCGCTGTGTGTACTCCAGACAGTGTGTGAGGGGCTGGATGAGGAAGTTGCTGCAGATTTCACTCAGTCCATTATGGTCCCTACTTTCTTGGCGGGTCTGAGTTAACAAAGTCATCCAGACTTGTGCAACTGTGTTACTGCTAGGCTCCTTCCTGAAGACAAAGGGACAAATCGTCAGAGGTGGGTAGTAACGAGCTACATTTACTCTGTTAGACTTTTTAAAAATAAATAGTTTTATTGCACCATACTTTTACTTCAGCAGTTTGGTGAAGCACTTTTATTCAGCTACATCTGACAACCCTCTACTTGTTACCCTTTTTTTTTTTTTTTTTTACAATTTATTCTAGAAATGAGTCCCAATCAGACGTAGCAACAATGATCAGATGACTCAGTCTCACCACCTGTAATAATGTTGTTAAACTTATGGTTTCTGAAATGTGTGGGATTTACCATCACATCCTGATGTCGTTGTTCAGGACGTGATGGTAAATCCCACACACAGGCTTTAGTGACGTCTGAATTTGATTCTATCCATGCGACTGTGGGAAAAAACGACCTGAGAGATCAGATGGGTGAAGTATGCGCATCTGCCCCAAGAACGTCATTACCAATCTGTGACTGTAATGCTGTTAATAATGTTAATGGAGATGTAAAGTGTAAAACACATTTGGACACCACCCTTCGAGCAGGAGACAGCCTGCCCGTAAACTATTAAGTTTTTTTTTGTAGTGCTTTATTTAAGCTGCCAGAGAGGAACTGGGCCTCAAAGTGGTTTATCTGTATGACACCTATTAGATTCACTAATCTGTGCTTTTTATTTTTCCCCCTCTTTCATGGTGTAGTAAACACCAGAATTTCCACATTGTTTAACATTTTGTCTGTCCAAACACATCATTTCTAAAAAATAAATCAGACATTACAATCATTCAGTTACTCGCTACTTGCGTAGTCTTTTCAATAAATACTTATTTACTCTTATTTGAATAATTTTTTGAATGACTACTTTCTACTTGATAAATATTATTTTGAAGCTTGAGTAGAATTATTGGCTACCCTGCCCACCTCTGCAAACAGTTTAGAAAACACAACATTCTCACAAAAACTGAAATAACACAGTTGCCTTTACCTTTTAATTCTGGAAGTGAACTTTTCAGCAAGCTTCTCCAGGGAGCGGGCATACTCGCTTTCAATCTCACCCCTTCGCCGCAGGTAGTCTGTGAGGTCCTGCAGCTGCTGGCTCTTCTGCTCCAATTGCAAATCCAACACCTTTAGTTGGTCAGCAAGTTGGCAACGCACCTCTGAAAAACAAAGCCAGGAGAAAAGTATAACAAGCAATGCAAAAAGGAATAAACACATTCTGAGTCATTATGAATGTCTTGCTCGGGGTGAGAAATGGATTTTGCACATTTGTTTTCGTGCAGAAACCGACATGCTCATCACAGCCACGATGGGGTGTGAAAAAGGGGCATATGTTTCTTACGAGCTACAGATGAATGTAATTTCTTACCTTTGATTTGTGTATCATAGTCCACCACAGTGACACGGTCCTTCCAAAGTTTTAACTGGGAAGTCATTGTTGCTCCAACTGGGGGGGTTCTGTATAAAAGAAAAAAAAAGTCACTAACAAACTATTAAATCACTGCATAATATGAAATATTTTCATAACTACAATATCAGCTGCTTTCTTACTTTCGCCTCTCTTGCAGAATCTGTTTGCATAATGTGCAAGCAAACTATTCTGTTTCTCTTTGCGGGACTAAAAATCAAATCCTGTGACCCTGTGCTGTAACTGAGCATACCTCAAGATAAACTGCCACACTGTTAGTGCAGAAACACCCCCTACACAGACCATGCTAACTTCCTCCAGCCACGGAAAAAGAGAAAAGAGTGTGTTCATCTTACTGTAACACATCTCCTCAAACCAGTCACCCTCTGCGGTGCACTGCTGAACGCCAGACAAGTAGAAAACCAGTTGGCATGTGCTGCTTGCTGTACCAGTCATGCTGTAAAATTGCATGAGGTGCAAAAATAGCTGCAGCAACATTGCAGCTACCCTAAAAATAGGGTTAACCATAGTGCGTACAACTCTGTGTGTATAGGGATGTGTGCTGAACACTACAGGTGGTTTTACAGCTGGCACTCTACTTCACAGATGCAGTCAAGCCTTATTCTGTGTTTCCAACTACAAAGCAGCAAATCCAGCTACTTATGAGTTAACACTTCTACAGCATATCTTGATTTGATAACCGTATCTGCATGATAAAAGTGAATTTCAGTTCAGGCTGAAAAAAATGGAGCGGATTAATCTGACAGAGACTTGGCTTCAGACAGCAGGAACATGACAATTTTAACTCTGCACTGAAGAACCACATTGCTTTCAGTTTTTTTAAAACCATTATCCTCAGTTTGTAGCCTGGCTTGTTGTTGGTGAAATATAGGAAATAGAAGAAGAATGCATGACTAGAGGATCTCAGTAGATGATAGTCATTTGAAAGATCATTTGACAGGCCTTCAGTTGACGGATCTGCAAGATACGTTCTATTCAGACAACATTTACAGCATCAGAAAAAGGGAACAATAGTTTTTCTTGCTGGATCACAAGCCTTTGTACACATACACATTCTGTCCCTTTCCCCCTCTTGACTTCCTCTTTTTTTTCAAAAGTTAAAGATCACTTCTCAGCACTCTATTCTGCTAAAACGTGCACTCTCCTGTCCTGCTAAAAATGACTCTTCTGCATTACAATAACCTAAAAACATGCAAGACACTCTCATCCTTCTCCAGTAGCCATTTCATTTTTTTCTCTATGCAATCAGCAGTGGATCAACACCTCCCGTCGTTGCAATCTGCTGCACTAGCTGGACTTGCAGTACTTACCCAAATCAGTTGTCAGTTTCAAATATAGCAGTGTTGCATGTTTAACTGTAAAGCGATTCAACAAGTAGAAACACATAGATCCTGCCTGAATGATGAAACAATAAAAGCCTCAAGGCTCTGCCTGTTGCCAATAATAGTGTTGCTGGCATAGGCAGGCAGAACAGTCCTTCCAATCAGAATACACTTTGTAGGTAAAAAACACGTCTTAGATCTAAACTGTCGGTTCATCCAGCTTCGGTTAGCAAAGCAAATACATGAAAATCACTCAAAAGTTTAATACAGTCAAAAAAAACAACCATACCTGATGAGGAGCAGTCTTAACAAATCTCTTCTTCAAAGCGAGGCAGCTAAATAATGCCAGTTAATAGAACTGTAAACCCTCAACTGCTTCACCTCCCCCTCACATTGGACACCCAGAGACGTGGGTGGAGTGGAACTCATCTCTTTGACACTCTCTCTCTCTCTTTCTCTCTCACATACACACTGTTCTCTCTTTCTCACTACTCATCTCACTCACACGTTCTGTTTGAGGCATCAGTGTGTGACTGTAGAATGAAAATGTTTTTGAGTCAAGTCCCTTTTTTTCTCTTCTTCTGTTGCTTTTTCCATGGCAGTTTTTTTGTGTGCAATCAAACACCAGCTGTTCTCACTGATTGGTCCCTCCTCACAGGTTTTTCACTGGCTACTGAGTGAAATCAGCTGCTGTAGAGCTGTTGTAAGAGACAAAAAACCTTTATACTCCAGGGTACGTTTGTCACAAGATTCAGTCTACAAACTCTGATGTATGACGGGTAAACTCCTAAACATTTGCAAACACTTTAAATATACATACTGGTGTAAAGAAACACAAAAAACATTGCTGCTATTGAATTAGAAACTATCACTATAGGCATGTTTTGATCAGCACCAGTGTTGTTGTCTTCTCTCACCTCTAGCTGAGTGTTAAATGGCATGAATGCGTGAAATTAAGCTCTTTACAATTTGCGATAAACGGCCTAACTTTCCAAAAGGTCAGTAAGCATAACGTTCTATCTTTCTGTACTTCTCTCTTGCTCCTGTTTCCTTCCCCTAACAGACACTACTATAATGTTGCACAATAATCAGATAGTCGAACTTACATATTCTAATGTTGCACTGGGACAGAGGACACTGAATAAATTTAAAGTCTCCAATGTGTCCTAATACATTATTAATGGTTTGATTATAGGAATTTTCAGTTTAAAGCTAGGCTGAATTTGTAACCTTACAACACCAACATAGATTATAGCAATAAGTAAATACTCATCCACCACCAGATGTCACTAAAGTTAGAGCTTATGTTAAAATCCTACACATGCTTTTTGAATACCAATGCAAAGTTGTTTATGAATATTAATTATGGTAAATACAACAGCAACCCATGTACTGCCTGTAGTACTTTTAAAGCCACTTGATAAGTTCATCATTAATTTAATTAAACGTATTAAGACATTTCTTGGACTTCAATATAATGATCTAGACTAAGTTGCTTATATAAACTTATATAGTTACTGAAATAAGTGAAATACCAGAAGTATAATTTGAATGTTTTATTCGAAGCAATTCTGTTATGTTAAATAACTACGACCAGGTTGAGACAAATTGGAAAGCAGTTTCAAAGTGACATGTCAATTCTGACAGTCTCACAGTTCTTAGGGCAAAGACAATATCATCCAATAAAAGTATTCAGACCCTTTATGCATTTCAGTTTAGATAGCACCCCATTTTTTTCATTATTCTGGACTTTTGTTCATGTCACTGCAGTGAAAACATGTCAGAAAAACCAGTGTTTGAAAGTGTCTGATCATAGTTCGTAAAGCCACCAATGCTGGTAAATATATTGTCAAATAGAGATAAAAAGAGGAAGAGGATGATGAATTTAAAAATGTCTAGGATTGCATTGTCATTGTGAATCAGAGGAAGAATCTTTAACATCTGTGCTTTCTGTTGCCTCGCTGACTTCACTCAGTTCTTTGCTGTCTCCCCCACTGTCTCGCTCACTCTCTCTCTCCTGGTCACCAGATACCGACAGGCTCTGCCCAGACGGCGGCTCTTGACCGGACACACGGGCTCCGGGCTTTCTCAACTGTGTGACACACAGAGAAAAATATGGAACACTCATGATTAGAATCTCCTTATCCGAGTTTAGAGGTTCCTTAGGACAACAAGAGGGGGAATAGTGAGCCGGTGTAAACTTACCTCATCAGCCATGTGGGCGAGGTCTCTTTTCATGGCGTAGGCATCCTCTCCATCCGCATAGTATTTAGGTTCTACCTCACTAATCCTGTGAAGAAACAAGGAAACATCCGTTCAAGTCAGAGTTCATATTGCCTTTATCTCATTTAGTTAAAAAGTTATTATGCCATGGATATTGTATAAGTTGATTCCAGTATTTTTTGAATAATTTAAAGTAACATTTTAAGGCAAAACAAATACATAACATAACAAAAAGGGATCATCCTTATGGGATTAGAAATTAAAAACTTTAAATAAATATCTAAACTGTTGGGTCTGAAGGGCCACTTCACCTCCTACACCTACCAATAATGCTAGATTAATGGCTAACAACTATGCTGCAGGGCTTTTTCACCATGAAATGAACTTTCTGGTGGATGAAAACAGAAACATGGTTTCTAAATGGTCCCACAGTGTACATCAATGAGAGAAAAAAACACTGCCTGTATTGTATTGCCAAACTTGTATCTGGGTGTGCAATAAATAGCCTCATCTGCAGAAGTGCTGGACAAAATATGTTCCTCTTTTCAATTTTAAGAAGAGAAGCTTAATCAAATAGTTTTAAGGGCGTTTTTCTGACCGCAAGAGAGATCTCAGGATTTTTATATGCAAGCTTGGGGTTGAGGTTGTTCATAAGACTGGACACCTCTGGACAGAGATCTCAGATGTTGTTACTGGTATCTGCTGGAGCCACTATCACAGCCATGAGTTTTTTAATTACCACCCATGGGACCATAATTGCCATCACCTTCCATATCTTTTATAGCTATTTTCTCTTCTGATGTTGCCATTACATCTATCTTTATGGCTGTTTGCCCACCAATAGTATGCCAAGTTGGTTAGTTATTACCAGCCTATATCTGGAACTCCTACAGCTTCTTAGTTTAGTCATTCTGAACCACCTTTAGAAGTTGATCCCATTTTTCCTCTATTTGTGTAACAATATCCATAAATGTATTACCAATATTAAAAAAAATGAAATTACATTGGCAAGAAATGACTTACTGAAATTTCAGTGTGTTTGAGTACAGGTGCAGGGCCGCTCGGTTGCTGCAGTGGGAAGAAAAGATCAATAAGTGTCTTGACAACAAATGGACAAAAACATGTAGTATAAACACATTTTGTAAGCAGGAAAATATGTAATACATTTTAAACATAACAGAGAAACACCAAGTTAATTACCTCTTGCGAACATGAAGTGAGACATATTTTGCATTGAAGTTTTCTATCATGGCACGGCTAGCCTGGTCCATCAGCTTCTGAGCCAGCCCCAGACGTCTATGAGAGCGCTTCACAGCCTGCAACATGCCCGTAAGGGTTTATGTCACCCAGTCAAATATATCTCATACTTCTAGTTTTATATATTTATTTACAATATAAATACTAGGAGAGAAACACGAAGTATCTATCATCCATACTAACCAGGGATGTGATGTGTCCATGGGGTACATCATCTGGGTCCTCCTCCCTAAGAAGGTTTATACAGTGATAAATTAAGTGTTTTCTAGGTTCCTGCATTAAATGGTTATAAAATGTGACCTGATCTACACTAATGGTAAATATCAACAAACAAAATATTACTTTTAATCACACAAAATGCAAGCAGTCATTTTTT
Organism: Microctenopoma stevenorrisi; assembly: GCA_032270685.1. NCBI lineage: Eukaryota > Metazoa > Chordata > Actinopteri > Anabantiformes > Anabantidae > Microctenopoma > Microctenopoma stevenorrisi. The sequence goes on along the minus strand of JAUMTR010000025.1, from coordinate 10,266,579 downwards.
TTGTCTGTATTAGATGCAAAGTTATGCAAGTTATTCAAGCAACGTATAATACTACGTGTTACCCTCAAACAACTCCATCTTCTTTGTATTGGTACCCAGGACATTTACCCACTGGTGTGTCAAGGTGATCTTTTTCAAACTTCTGGTGTGCTGACACCTCCATAGTGCCCAGCCATGTTCAATATTTTGTGGATGGTTGACTGATGAACAGAGACGTTTACCAGGTCCAACGAATCATCTATTCTTTTTACCTCATTGAGCATTCTGCATTGAGAATTTGCAGTAATCTTGCCTAGTATTGAACATTTATCCTTAATCCATACAATTACACAGATTGCATAGGTATTTCTGTAGATTTGCAGATTCATTATAATCTTCTGTGTCTGTATAGTGTTTCTGTTTAACTGCTACTGCAACAATTTAATTTTGCTTTTGGACTAATGATAAAAACTATATAATACACTCTTTCACACTTTCTAAATAATATTGTACTGTACATCAATGAGGAGAAAAAACACTGCCTGTATTACCAAACTGCCTGTATTGTATTGCCAAACGTGTAACTGGGCTTGCAATAAATAGCCTCAGCTGCAGAAGTACTGGACAAATTATTGTTCCTCTTTTCAATTTTTATAAAAGCTTAATCAAATAGTTTTAAGTGTGTGAAATAAACCAAATGCAAATACATGTGGCTTATTTTTCTGACCGCAAAAGAAATCTTTGGATTTCTATATTGTAAGCTTGAGGTTGTTGCACAGTATCTTGGCTGTTCATAGGACTGGACACCTCTCAGCAGAGATGTCAGATGTTGTTACTGGTATCTACTCTCAATTTAGTTGTCACAGCCATGCATTTCTTTAATTACCAATTTTTAACTGCCTTCACCTTACAACTTTTTAAAAACTCTTTTCTCTTCTTGTGTTACTATTTTATGCTACATCTAGCTTATGGCTGTGTTCCTCTCTTTGCCCACCACACCTCAGTTGGCGTTTAGTGACATTACAAGCCTATTGTTTCTCTTACTTTGTCCAACATCACTTTGTGTATTTAATAGATTTTTAAAAAAAGACATGAAAGATTATGACTGTTTGCGCTTTATCAGCTTAGAAATGTGGTGTTTATGCATTTCTTTCTTCCGATTCATGAAAAAAGGAAATACCTTTGGAGTAGTATTTGGGAACACACATAGATTAACTATAAAGATACTCACATCTTTGCTAGCACATATCCCACAATTTTGCCATTTTCATCCTCTGCTATGTATGAGAGCTGAAACAATGAAAACAAACAGTCAAGAGATGGTGCGAGCAGTAGGGTATCAGAAGCAGGAGGAATGGGAAACACTGCGAATCACCTGAGGCCATGACAATCCATGGTAGAAATAATATTTCATCTGGTAGTTTTCTGGGAGACACAGCAGATTACAATGCTGCATATTCATAAGGTCCTCCGGCTGAAAACAGTATAAAAGCGCAATTTAAAAAGGAACAGAACGGTGATATTAGGCCAGCTAATAACGTGAACCTGTGACATAAAGCTGCTGTGGCTAGCCTAGCTACCAGTTGGTAAAACAGCATGGCTGTCGAGTTCAGGATTTGCCCACACTTACCCTTGCGTTTCGTATGTTCATGTTGGTATATGTTGTGTTAGCTGAGCGTTGGAAAAAGAAATCAACAATACTACGCCGATAAACAATTCATAATAAATAAACTACACTGTTTGAAGATGTTGTCTCGCTAGCTAAATCGACTTGCTAGCAGGGAGTGGAGGAAGGAACGTGCCACAATAACGGCAGGCGCTTCCGGTTACAATGTTCCCGGGCCCTTCAAAGTAAAAGTTGGAACCATAGCAGATGCTCACAAAAAGTCCTGACGTTACCCGGATGGTACAGGTTTGCGTGTTGACTGCACAAAATAATAATCATGAACATGGAACCACTTCAAGCAAGGATGGTAGAGGTGATAACTCAGCACTTGAATACAGCTGTAATGATAACATGAATGAAATGTCTATATGTCCATATAGTTTATACAGAAATATAGCCTTTGGTAAGTAGTGAGAAAAAGTATATATATAGTCAGTATGCTTAATTGGTATTTAGATTTATACTATACTATATTTTTTATATATACCTATCAAATATGTGCATATAACAATCAACAAAATGATATATTACTGGAGTATAATTATAAGTAAGATATAGATATCGAAAATTCATAACAATAACTAATATTGTTTTAGGTGATGATATTTTTTGTTAAGAATCAACATCTGCAATGTTATTAATTTTGCCAACATTAGTAGTGGTGTATAGTACAAAAGTTCTACTATGTACTTGTAAACTTTACATCTCTGACGCCTGGATTATTTACAACATGGTGCTTGTTGCTCTGGTCCCCCAGATCTCAAGTCTCAGATTCACTGTTTAAATTGGTTGTTATATCTAACTCTATAAAATTGTAAAGCAATTTACAGGACTTGTTTACATATTTTTTGTTTCTTTGGTAGTTTTGCCAAAAAAAATCTAATTATCAAATTAATTACTGTAGTTTGGTTGATAAACACATGATCCACTGTACCACAGGGTTGAAGTGTAGATTATAGTATTAAGAGTATATTCAGATTCAAATCTTGTAATTTTTTATTGTTCTCTTTACAGCAAAGTTAAACATAGTTTTCATTTAAGTAATGATTTCAAAAAATGAATGGCATTTGTCTGCCTTGTGAACACAACATGGTCCTGCCGTTTTCCTCTTTCTATCTAGAAGCTTGTCTTTTAGTTTAGTTTATCGTTGGTTAATCAGATAACAGTTGATTCTCTATAATGCCATGAACATGTTAACATTAAAATTATGCTGTAAACATGTTGCACATCCTTACAACAAATGTGATCCACATTAGAAACAGATCTACACAGAATCAAGGGAAACACAAAATACAGTGTCATACAGAGTGTGTTACACACAATAAAATAAGACTATACCACACTTGCAGATCCTATTTTCCAACCTATACAACTGTTGGTGCTGTTAGTTATAGACGATGAACGTAACTATGGGGAGTTTTGTGTTGTTTTACACACCTAAACACTGATTAAGAAACTGTCTGTAGGTGTACTCCAGGTAAACCGCGCGCATCCAATCAGCAGCGTCACATGCAGACCGAGCAGGTGTCACTAGGAAGGGCCTGTAAACGAAACGGATATTTTTTAGAAAGACACTCGTGTGTCAGGCGGTGTCTTCCACATTTCACGGGGACAATCGCTTAAATGTTTCGTCAGAAAAGTCGCTTCAGATGAATGCGCAGTGGAAGGTGACACGTTTCACGTGGCCGATCAGGACGCTGGTGGGCTGCTGACTAAAGGCGAGGTCTGACCGTTCCTAGAGTCAAAGTTATGAGAGGAAGATGTGATGAGAAAAGTTGTCTGAGGAAGGCGAAGGAGCGACGCTTTGGCTGGGAGCGCTTTTCCGAATGGAGACGGAGCGACTGGAGTCCAGTTTGTGGGTCGGGAGTAAAAGATACCGGGCTGTCCTCACAGGCTGGCATTTTAACTGGACCGAAGTAGACAAGAAGAATCGCGATAAGAAAACAAGTAGGTGGCCCCGTGTGTACTTTCTAACACATGACATCATCTATAACATGACTGACACTAGAATCCTATTTGAACACAAGCAGCCTGAAACATTCACAGTGTTATCATTTTCCATTGCAAACTTATTTGGTTGGTTTAAAACTGAAAATGGCATAAAAAGGGGTACATCCGCTGTTGCCGCGTAACACTGGAAGCCACAACCTGTTTCCTATCTGTACTGACTGCTTACAGGGCTGATGACAAACAAGAGCACTTTAAGTGAGCCTGAAGCTGTCTGCAGAAAACGTGAAGAACAAGTTGAGCGTGACACACAACCCACTGAGACAGCTTACAGTAAACAAAGGATCTGCTTATAGTCTGTGTCTCTCTGTCACCAAAACATACTCACGTACACAAATGGGAAAGGGACTTTAGGCTGGAAATTGAAAGTGTTCTCTGCAGGCTGCTGTGGCTGCAATGACAAACACCTGTGTACCATTGGCTTTGACATGTACTTACAATAAGTGATGTTTCACATATTCTGCACAGTCTCTATCATTCAATTCTCTTTTCTTATCATGCACTGGTTTGACTAATAATGTGGATGGTGGCTCCACTCCTTTTAGGTGTGCCAGTGAACCAGCATACAACAGCAAACTTCACACTAGATTTATGGTAGTAGGAAGAGGGTAGTTACTAATAGTAATAGTTAGTAAGTGTGTCACTACACACAAAACCAGGATACTGAAATTGAAGAAATTAAATGAAATCTAGACACAACTTCTTGTAACATGTCCAAATACTGAGGCCACTCAAGAAGCCATGCGTCTTCAACAAATTATGTCTGCAGGGTTTCCCATCAGTCAAACACTGTATTAATTGTATGCAAAGAAACATTAAATCTTTATTTGTGCTTCTGTCTGTGTGATGAAAGTTTCAGTACCTGTGGCCGAGGTGGTCGGGGTGGAAGAGGGCCGGGTGGAGGTTCTGCCCCAGAAGTTGGTTGAGGACACAGACAAAGACTTCACAGGTAGGTTCTCTTGAGAGACTCTCAGGTGTCATAAATCCAAGTGCACAGTCAGTGCCAAAGCGAATAATAACACAGCCCCAAGCACTGCACATCTGTGCGTTAATACTAAGGAGAGAATGTGAATTACTCACATTTACATTCAGCACGCGGCTTGACATAATCAGACGTGTGTTTGTAATCCTCCACATTTCAGTAGTTGACTTTGTGGTTTTACAGCATGTTTTCCCTTTGATAATTTGTCACACACCTGCAGTTTTCTATGTGAAGCGCAACAGCAGTGGAGGCTCTACTGGGTTGCTATGGAGACTGGGCCGGACCCAATTCAGCTGCCCGAGTCGGGCCCTGAGGGACCAGTGGACGAAGCACCTAAGAACTGCTCTCAAAACACACAGTAAGAATGGAGAAGTAGAGAAGCCACAAACAACGCTAATGTCTCATGAGTCTCTCTCACTGTATTTCTATGAATAAATCACAATTTAACACGAGTGTAATTACTTTCAAATCCTCTCTTATAGCAAAGTTTGCTGTTTTCATTGAGCTGCAATAATCCCAATGTATGTTTCAGGTCCATTACGTCCACATAGACTGCTGGTGTTTATCAATCCCTTTGGAGGAAAGAGGAGAGGAAGAAAGATCTACCACTCTGTGGTTGCCCCTCTGTTTGAGCTGGCTGGTATCAGTTGTCATGTAATAGGTAAAAATGATCTAGTACTTCCAATATGCCCTCTTCCAATCAAAGAAATGTTTCTGACCTAAGTACTTATGTATATACTGTAATCATAATGCTTAATGTGCAGTGACTGAGTGGGCAAACCAAGCTAGAGATCACCTCCTGAAGAAAGACCTGACAGGCTTTGATGGGTAAGTGTTGTCAGCACAGTGTAAACACTGTGGCCATTACAACAGCTGAACCTGCCGGTAGGTGCTTTCCTAACAGAATCTATTGTGTTTGTTTATAATAGTGTGGTGTGTGTGGGTGGGGATGGCATGTTCAGTGAAATACTTCACGGTTTGATTGGGCGGACTCAACAAGAGGCAGGCCTTTGTGAAAATGATCCTACTGTCACTTTACAGCCCTGTTTGCTTCACATTGGCATAATCCCTGCAGGTAATGACAGCGATGATAAGTGTTCATAAACTGGTGGAATTAGATGGAGAGCGAAGGCACAAACATCCTGTCGTGTTGTATCTGTGGCAGGTTCTACAGACTGCGTGTGTTATGCCACAGTGGGAGTGATCGACCCTTTAACATCAGCCTTGCACATTATCATTGGTGAGGAATCATTTCAGTACAAATAAATCTCATTTCTAAACGGCATCATGAAGCATTCACCGAAATGATTTTGTCGATTGTGAACTACACCTTTCCCGCCTAATATGTTTCAGGAGACTCTCAGCCTTTGGATGTGTGTTCGGTTCATCATGCCTCTGCCCCGGTGCGCTACTCAGTGTCTATGCTGGGCTACGGCTTTTATGGGGATGTACTAGCTGAGAGTGAAAAACACCGCTGGATGGGACCTCTCAGATACGACTACTCAGGTATGGACTGATGATTCATTCATGAGAACAAAAATGACTTTATGCTGAATTATGTCAGATGGTTTTCATCTGCATTTATTTTTAGCTGTAAAGTTAAACGTTCATAATGAAACTGTCACTGTTAGTGCTGTGACCAATATGTAAATATTTCATGTAAGTTCTCTTTATTGCCACATTGTTTCATATGACAAAACCACATTAACCTAAGCATGTTCCTTTTTAAGCTGCGCATACACTAGCGCTGAGTATTTTCAGCTGTCCTAACAGCTCTCATTTGTCTCTAGGCACGATGGTGTACCTGAGCAACAGAAGCTATGCCGGCATAGTTCACTATCTACCTGCAGACCCGCTGATCTCCAGCCCCAGAGATAAAACACGCTGCCTCTCAGGGTAAAGGAACAGCTGCCGACAGGAAATAAAGAAGAAAAAAAATGTTTTTATAGTTTTTAAGACTTAGAAAAGAGGAAAAATTACCATATAATTGTCCCATAGAAATTTGGTGATGTGTTATTAAGTCACTGTTAAGTTACTGTTCATCAGTTCAGCTTTGGGTGTTGTGTGACTTTAAAGTTTGCACAAACCTTATATCAACATGCGCACAACGTGCCACTGTGAGAAGCTCGTATTTACATATGAGCTTCAAGAAATTATGATAAACGAAAATCCTTCTCATCCTTGTATTAGTTAACTTCAAGAACCCTAAACCTTTGAAACAAGAAAGGGAGAAAGGGAGAAAGTGAGTACCATCCTTATCATCCAAACTGACTGCGTGAGACACTGAAATTACAACCACTGTAGCTGGGACTGAGGTGTTGGGTGTCCCTCAAGGAGTGTACACACCACGGCGAGAGGAACTTGATCTAGATGAAATGTGAATCGTAGTCTCCTGTTAGAGTGTACAATGCTTCAGTCTTTGTCTGAGGTACTGAGCTTGCGTTGTAAGCCAATGGTTTATGATTATCTGATGAATGGGTATCAAGGTCGCGGAGATTGTTATTTCACAGACTAAAACTCTTTGCGTTGCATTGTATATGTGTTTAGGTGCAGCGTGTGCTCCAGAAGCACAGAGAGACTTTTCCACCACTTCTCTGATTCAGGCTCCCTGTACAGCTCGCACTTCAGTGAGTTCAGCAGTGACTCCGGAGGTAATACCATGGATTCACAAAACCCTTCAAAACAAAGCGTCATCTTTTTGAAACCCCTATTTAGGGTGAATGCTTACAGCAGTTTTATAAGGTTGTGTCATTAGAAATACTCACAGAGGGTTAACAAAGGGAGCTTATACGGTACTTCACAAGGAAAGAAACAGTTAGATACACGTTCTTACCACTTTGTAGTTTCAGAAGCATTGTTCTTCTTGTACCATGATGTTTTTTTTGTTTGTCTCTCCAGGTGAGTGGGTGAGTGTTCAGGGCAGGTTCAGATGTGTGTCCCTCACTTGTATGTCCAGCTCATGTCCCAGGAGTCCATTTGGCCTCTCGCCTTCTGCTCACCTGGCAGACGGAACAGGGGACCTAATCCTCGTATGGGACACCAACCCACTGGGCTTCCTCAAGTTCCTCTACAGGCACACGAGCACACAGGACCAGGTATTGGTATTTGCAACAAAAACATCAGACCAAAGGAAAGAATGTTCAAAAACAGCTTGAACTCTCTGACCTATTTTTCCTAGTTTGACCTGCCATTTGTGGAGGTGCACCGCGTGAAGGCTGTACGTTTCTGTCTCTCCTCTTGCGAAGAAGACGACTATGAAAAGATTGAGGGACGGAGTGATGGGACTGATGAAGTGGGAAGAGAAGATGTTGAGACTGAGAGCAGGACTGGCTCCCAGCAGCACCTGGCAGACACGGAGCCAGGGCAAGAAATGACAAACAAGCAGAAAACAGCGAGTCCCTTCCTGTGTGGTCTGTGCTGCAGTAAAGCTCCCGCTGTGTCAGTGTGGAACTGTGATGGAGAGATTCTGCCTTTCACCGAGATCCTTTGCAGGTACAGAAGTAGAACCATTTCTGTTTCATATTTCATGTAAGGCTACATCCTCTTACTGATATCACGTGTCAGGTTAACTTATTCATAACTTAACTTTGTCATGGAAAATGAATTGATAGAAAAGAAAAAAAAGAGGGGCACGTGTCTCAGGAGCACAGGTTTTAACCCTGCTCACTTCTTCTGTCAGGATTCATGGCCAGCTTGTGCGTCTGTATGCCAGGGGCATTGAGGATGGAGCAGCACTGCAGAGCTGCAGCGAGGAATGCAACAAGGGGGAAAGGACATGCATCTTACACAAATAGGCTCGACTAAACTTTGGATGAAAAGCAACTATGGGAGTTTCTGTAAGGCAATAGTATCTTCTTAACGTACGCCCTCACAGTCTGATTTCAGGTTTTCTCAATGCAATAATGCTAAAATACTGTAGCTATTTATTCTTAACCCTGTGTTTGTTTAAGTCCTTCTAAACACACTATTAAAAGAGTTGCTAAGTAATGTACTTTTCTGCAGTGCAGATTTTTCTACACAAAACAGCTAATTAAAAAAAAAGACAAAAATCATCTTTGTGCAATAAAAAAAATATATTTTATGCCTCACTGTTGTCAGCATTATTTGCTTGGCTGGACATCAACAATTGTACAGATACTTTTTTATGATTCAAAGTAACCGATAAAGTAATACTTCACTATTTTAGTGTCAATAGAGCTTTTATTATTATTTTATTATTAGCCATTATTACATACTGTAAATGGTTTTAAAAAAAGTCAAGTAACACAGGCAAGAGGAAATAGAATCATCTCTGAGGAGGAGCTGTTTAAATATGTTTGTCTTTGCTGTGCTGCCTACATACAGGATCATTGGATTGAGCGTTATTGGCCTGAATTTAAAACATATTTTGGACAAAGGTGACAGAAAAAACATATTTCATGATGATTGTCACTTAGAAAGCCACCTGTTCTTACAAACCAGACCAACAAGCCCTGCTAGCACAAAGACCGCTTTGTGTTCAGCACATTCAGTGTTTAGTGATGACTGCAGACAGTGGTAGAAAGCAACCTTGTGTTTAAATATTAAACCTTTACTTTCTACATGACATATACATAATATACAAAAATATAAAAAAGTGTTCACTATTAGTACAGAGTTCAATCCATCGTTACAAAATGGAAGGAGAATGACATTTGTGTAAATCTGCGTATAATAGGATGACCATGCAAGAAGACCTGTGACTCCTCTGAAGGAGTTTCAAATTTCCATGATTAAAGCAGGATCAATTATGCACATAATGAGTGTTTCTGGGTTCGTTACCAGTTGAAGCATCTAGACTAATGGCCAAAAGTAAAAGTTAGGTCTCATCAGACCTGACCCAATTGATTTTATAATCTTCAGTGGCAATCTTTATCTGAGAATGAGATTTTTCGTCTTTTTCTCAAAAGGCATTGGCTGGTAAAGAACCTACCAACCAACGCTTGCTGTATATACAGTCTCTTAACATATCAGCTGCTGAAACAATGTCATTAAAAAATTCAGTCAAAGGACAGAGGATGATTTATTATTTTTTTTATTAGGCTGTTTTCTTTATTCCCATTCATTTTTGTAGAATTAGGGATTAAAGTAGTTGTTCTTATTTGTACATGCAGAACAATGTACATAGTGGAGTAATTATGAGAGACTATAAACTTTTATTTGTAAGCATGTGTTAAGGTGTGAATGTGTGGGCCAGGTGTGACGGGAGGAATGTTTTATGGCTGCGCCCATTTGTATTTTCCTTCATAACGGAATCCAACCCTCTTCACAAGATCATCGGCTTCATTTGGTCCACGGCTAAAGACGACAATCAATAAAACAGACGAGGAAGAAAAATTATCACTGAAGAGCAAAATCACATCTCATATTCATTTTTGTTTCATAAAAATGATATTATTAAAATCATATTATTTATTGTTGGTGCTATTTATGGTTGTGGGTCTTCTAATTTTTCTATATTGAGAGTGGCTGTATTCATGGCAAACAATTTCCCTCTGGGATTAATAAAGTGTTTTGAATCTTGAATCTTGAATCTTGAATAAACGCCTAATTTACCTTCCATATATATAAGGGATGGGATGTGTTTTCTCTCGCTCTATGTGGTGAAGGAGAGGAGTGAAGATCCTCCAGGCCTGATGCAACTCATCACTGAGGCAGGAAGAAGAGCATTTCATGTGATCAAGTTAAAAACAAAAAAAAAAGCTGCGTGAATCACGTCATTTCGACAGATAATAAATTATGTGCAAATAGAAATGGGCAAACGGTAAACAAAGCTACCAACCTGCGCACAAAGTGCATCTGATTTCCACAGAACACATCTAATATCAGTCTCTCATAAGCGTCTGGGAGCTTCACATTCTATAAGAAGACAACAGCTGTTAAAAAACGACATAAATAATTGTTTTTTGGTACATGATCTACACCCTGTACAAGAGAGACAAATAGCATGGAACCTCCACCGTCTTTGAACTTTGGAACGAGTTGTATCTTGTTTTAGGAACCTATTTAATCCATTTTATGTGTTCTTTGTTTTTTGTATTCGTGTTGGTGTTGTTTCCCTTTGTTCGGAACAGAAAGCAGCTGTTACAAGAAGAGGAATTTTCCTTTTAGATTATTATGTTTTTGAAATTTTGAATATTATTAAATACTATTAATTGCTATATAATGACTTTAAAGTGACAAAGTGAAACTATCACCATCTCACCACAAATAAACAGAATGGTTGATTTAAAAAAAATCTGACAACAATTTCAAGAAGAAAGTGGAAGAAGTGCAAAAATAAAAAATAATTGTGGGACCTGATTGATGCACAACAGTTTGAGTTTAGCACCTTGTATCTGCTCTTATATGTGAGATCCAGCTCAGTTTCTTCTGGGCTGAAGTAAACCCCAGGCCTCTTGGTCGTCATCTTCAGGTAAATAGCTTCATCTGGCTGCACCCGCACCACCAGTTCGTTCCTCTGACAGTGTCCGCCGAAGATGTCTCCTGGCACATCAGTGAACTGCAGACGCACTTCTGCCTTCCGTTCATTCAGAGCTTTACCACAGCGCAGGATGAAAGGAACTCCTGATGGACAGGTGGTTGGAGAAGGATCAGACAAGAAGAATGGAAAAATATTAGCAGGAGAAAATGTAAAGAGCTGACGTAAGATAAAATCAGAGATTACAAATGTTTAGTCTCACCATCCCATCTCTCATTCTGAACATAGAGCACTGCAGTGGCAAATGTTGGTGTGCAGGAACCTTTTGGTACAGTGGGATCATCAAGGTACCCCAGCTTGGAGTGGCCCTCTCCCTCTGGGTCCCCCACATACTGGCCTAGCACCACATCAGAAACTGCAACTGGAGCTATGCATTTCAACACCTTCACCTAAAGCACATCAAAACCCCAGGATAACAATACGGCAGTGATGATCTGAAAAAAAAAAACCTACTGTATGTCCTTTTATCCAGTAATTATTTTTACCTTTTCATCCCTCACATCGTCAGGGTTGGTGGATGCAGGTTTCTCCATAGCAACCAAACAGAGCATCTGGAGGAGATGGTTCTGCATCACATCTCTACATTAAGGTGTAAAATCAGGGTAAGTTTCTATCTATCTACCTCTAACCATAGTAGCCAAATATTAAGCCGTTTTTTCATGTTTAGTTGAATGTACAGTTTCTCACCGTATGATACCAAAGTCATCAAAGTATCCTCCACGGCCCTGAGTGCCAAAGGGCTCCTTGAACGTAAAGACCACACAGGCAACACTACTCCTGTTCCATATGGGTCCAAAGATACGATTACCAAACCTGGAAGGGAGAAAATAAGGATATCAAATATTGCAATTATTTAACCATAAACAGAAATAAGTTATTAAAGTTTCAATGCTTGAAATTGTGTGTGTGTGAAGGATGTTACCTGAGCACCATGAGGTTCTGGACCATTTCTTTTCCCAGATAGTGGTCTATTCGGTAGATTTGGTCCTCTGTGAATAGGGAGGACAGGTGGGCTGACAGCTCCTGTGAGCTCTGAAGGTCACGACCAAACGGCTTCTCAACAATGACCCTGTTCCAGCCTCTGTTTCACAAATGTAGCATATTAGAACCCTATGATCACATAGCTACTGAAAATGTGTTTTATGGGCTGAAAGATACTGACTTGCCACCCATGCAGTGGGTTCTGATGTTTGCGCTGACATGGTGGTAGACGGAGGGTGGTAAAGCCAGATAGAACAGCCGGTTAGCGTCAGCTCCCCCAGGTAGAGATGACAGGTGGGTGCTGAGTTGGTTGAATGAGCTGCCATCATCATACCTGCCACTCAGGTAGGAGTTCTTGCTGAAGAAGACTGAGAGACGCTCTCTTTCTTCATCATCAACCTGAGTGAAATGTCAAACACGGAATTTTGGAAAACATGGCTAAAATGATCAAAAGTCTTTAGTTTAGAGTCTTAGATATATTACCTTTATATGAGGCAGACATGCTTTCTTGATCTCCTCCACGGTCAAGTTAGACCGAGCAAAACCCACAAAGTAGGTGTTGTCTGGGAGCAGGCCATCTCTGAATAAGCACCTAAAGAGGAACAGAGTTAAACATAACAAAGTAGAACACTGGCCATGCGTCACCTCTAAAGCAACTATGTAAAATCTGCGTGTGAAGAGTTCTTTACTTACCACAAAGTTGGGTAGATCTTCTTTTTCGCAAGATCCCCCTTTGCACATAATACAAATAATATATCTGATCATTAACATCTTCTGATAAACACTGTACAGTAAGGATTTAACCAAGAGTCTAAAGAGTAAGTGAGCATAAAAAATCCAATCAAGTCAAACAGAGACTTAGAAAGAACTTTTAACTCTGTCTGTTTACAGAGATCTGCAGAGTCTGATATTTTTAAGTTGAGTGAAAACAAACAACAGATAAAAACAACCAGATTTTAGAAGCGGGGTGAATGAAAACACTGACAAAATGTTTTTGGTGATCCCTCTCTGACAATGCTGGACAATGGAAAATGTAGGTGCAGCACATTTCAGTCTCAGATTACCACATTGGAATATTCCCCAACGAACTGCTGATCCTCTTTAGGGCCCCTGTCACTTCACACATTTCACTACTTTTTAAACTTTTCAATAGAAATTTTAACTTTTAAACTAAACGGAAACATTTTTGTTGCGTCTCGCTGCAGAAAAGAGCAAACTGTGGTACTTTATATCATGTTGTAACAAGTCCAAAGGTTCTACTCACAGAGGCTCCTAGGATGATGAAAACGTGTGTGCTGGAATGATTGGACTGCTCCTCTCCATAGAGTTCCTTCCTGAGCTGCCCAAACACCTCAGAGCGAGTCAAAGGCTCAGTGCTCATCTTTTTGGACCATCTGCTCTCAGTCTGTCCCTGCTGAGAACACTCTCATTCCACTATGGCGACGGGACACATGGGGGTTGGTGAAATTGCAATCGTCACTCTTGCCTTGCATAAAAATCTAAAGTTAATGCTGCCACCTATTGTTGAAAAGAAATAAATACAGTACTTGTATATCACTTCTTCCCCATTCTTTGGCATGTGAATATATCTCATATTGTCCTGCCTCTGAGTTAAAACAGGTTGGTTGGCAAAGGTTGGATGCACACTGCTTCAGATCTGGTTTGACCAGGTCTAAAAAAGTCCTGCCTAGCAACTTTAACAGTTCAGGTTTAGTCAGGCTGAAAGAGAGAAATATTTCTGTGTGCAAACCACACCTTGGATAAATGTTGCGTAAAGTGCTTTGTTGTAGAAACAGTTCTTATCGCTGCTGCACCTCTGGTGTGGCATTTCTTCACCAGATTGTAAAATATATAATGAATCATTTTCCATGCCAGCAATGACACGGACTTTAGTCTGCATCGCTTACTATGCGCTGCATCAGTGACTACTGTAAGCCGTAGAAGGTAATCATTCTTTCAGCATACTACCTAAATTAGTCCAAATAGGAAAATACACATACGAACAGGATTAATACACTGCAATGCAGGACAGATAAAAGTTCGAAGCAATTAGAAATATTACTCTGTGTATTGATGCTGCAAAACATGTTAAAACATTTCTTTAATACAAACAATCATTTATCTGACACAGACATTTATTTAAAAAAACAAAACAGACATCTTAAGTCAGCAGTAAAACATTTCATTTTCAAAATTCAGTGTCAGAAAGGTCCACTATGTAGTGATTTTCAAAGTGGAGTGCAAATTCTCTGAAGTAAGTTCACCGCGGGTTACAGCCATATCCCCATGTCAAGCTGCAACTCCTGAATCAAGTAAATGTTTTGCATACATATTCCCAAACACCCTCAAAAGTCTTTCCGGAGTTTCGTCATAAATAAATTTAAAATAAGCAAACTAAGCATCTTTAACAGATGAGAAATGCTTCTCTTTGACCTCCATCCTCACTGTCCAGTCAGTGTGCCAAAATGCCCCAACTTCATGGCATAAAGACCTACTGAATCAATGCTGAATTGGCTCCTTGAAGCAGATTATTTGGAAGTGTCCGGTCACCAAAGTTAGACCAGGAGGTCAGCTGAAGCTCCAGTGCTGGAAGAGGTCTGCAGCGTTACAGTGGCTCATCTGAATCTTTCCTCCTTTGAGATGTAAACATTTCCCACTGCTGGGATTCTTCAGAAGATTTTCCTGTAGAGTAGTATAAGAGATGTAATATACTGTACCTGCATGTAATTATTTAGCACTGAACCCTCATTTGGAATAAAATTAAAAGATTCATGTTATTGTGATGATCTGTTAGCTTGGCTCAACAGACTGGAAACAGTTAGCTAGTCCTAGTTAAGTGGGCTTTGTCGAGTCAGACTGGTGAGAGCAGTTGAAGGTCACCTTTCATGTGCGTCACTGTGATCACCTAAGCCAGGGTGTGGATGGCTTTGTGGGTGATTTATCACTTAACTGCTACTACTTGTAAAATAAACATTTTCACCTCACCTCTGTAAAGACCCACTCCTGCTCTGGTGACAAACTGGTGCCCTTCCCCTTCAGCTGGCATAGCACAATCTTTACTGGTTCTGGCTCGGGAGTGGCATGAAGACAAAGCTGCTTTCCAATGTTATGACGCAGCTCCTTATGAGAGGAGTATTCAAAGTACTAGTGGAAAAAAGAAATCATCCAATGAGAGGCCGAACCTCACCCAATAAGAGGGCATTGTATTATCCTAATTTCACATGTCCAAGTCAGAGTCAGCATACCTGGTTGCCTCCCATGTTGTGACACTGGTACATGATGAGAGGTTTACCTCCCACCTGGTTGTTCTCGCCAACATCCAGACATGTTTGAGATCCTGAACTTCTTAACTGGTGCAAGACACACAATGACAGTAAGATACAGCTGCAGTTATGTAACATGCAGAGCTTGTTATACCATTGATATCCACCTAGAAACAAAGGAAAGGATGGCTTACTGCTCCATATCTTTCTGGATTTAAGTCTGGAATGAAGGCCTCTGGATAGACTGTGTTTAGGTACCATGTAAAGTTCTTGCAGTGTAGCGTCTCTCTCAGTTTTAGACGATCAGAAATGTCCCCGTACCTGTTCTACAACAGAGACAGTGGTGTGTTTTAGACAGTGCAACATTAAAACAATCATTTATGGTTACAGAATTGTACATAGTAATCAAATGTGTGGGGAAAGCAGATGTGGATGCAGGTGTCCACATGCATAAAACAGTTAAACTGTTACTTCCATCAGCAGGACACACTAACCTCCCTGGCCATATCTGCAGCATTCTTGTTTCGTCGATAGAAGATCTTCTTGTAGTCGTCCATCCAGACCTCAGCCAGGCGCACCTGGTTGCGAGTGATGACCTCTGTGCCCTTAGGGAATGTATGGGGGCTCTTGGTGCGGAAGACATGGCCCACAACAGAACATGGGATGATCTCCAGCTGGCCACCACACTGCCATACCTGTAAATCACATAAGGCAATTTAGGCTCTAGGTTGATGAAACAGAGCCTTTGAGTTATACGTATAACTGTGGGAGTGTATGTATCAAATCACTGACCCTGAATGACATCTCCACATTTTCACCACCCCAAATCTCCATCTTGTCATCATATGTCCCAATGTGTTCAAAGTACTTCTTTGATATTGAGAAAAGACCTCCAGCAAAAGTAGGGCTTCTGAAAGTTTAATGAACAAGCACAAATGCTTTAGTAATTTAAATGATTCAGCGTGTTTTAAGTGAAACCAACATAATCCATCTTACTTTACGGGGTAGGTTTCATCTTTACGCAGCTTCTTGGCATCCTCAGGGATCCCCTCCCAGCCGAAAGTCAGACTCCAGTCAAAGTTACCTCGGTTGTAAGCGCGGTTGGTGGACACTGGTTTGTTGAAGTTAAAGGAGTTGAGATCAATGGTGGTGATCTCGGGACTAACCACGGCAGTGGGTTCCTCAACGATACGATACAACAGCGGTTCTAGCCAGCCATGGAAACACTCGCCTAGAGAGGGGAAGAGACGAATCACCAAAGATTTTCCTTTGAAGCCCGGGCCAACCATCTTTAGCAGGTATAGACCGTTGCAGCTGCCTTTATGTGTACGCTACATTTTTCAGTTGATTCTGAACTGTCGCTGTTGATATTTAGTAATATTACGATAACGTTTTCTCACAGTGTGCATCGAGAAACGTGAGAATTTCGCCTTGAGCAATACTGGCACCCAGCAGCCGCGCTGTGATGAGGCCCTTCCTCTCCTTCTGCCGCACTATACGGACGATCTTCAGTTGAAGCACATACTCCTCCAGGTTAGTTTTAAGGTGCTCTGAAGGAATAAATAAAACAATGGGTCAGTAAAACAATTATGTCCACACTGGTATTTTATACATAATCAGCACATGTCTTTACATATTCTTACTTAGTTTTATTTTATTTTATGTCGTACCTCACTTTTCTAGTTATTCTTATTTATATCTTTGCCTCAATTTTTCCATTATACTGCATTAGCAAGTCATATTTTTGTGTGCAATAGGAAAATAAAGTGACTCTGACTCTGCACAAAGTATCCAGCTGCCCCAGAAAAGGCAAAGTCAAAAAATGCATCAGGTTTTGGAGATGAAATTTTAGTTAGCAACCAGTTTGTGAGTTTGACAAAACTCACAATGAACATCTTGAACCACAACCTTTTGAATAGATCCTTCAAAATAGATCCTTCAAATAAAACAAGGGTCTGTCTCCTTTTAAGGCAGAGAGATCATTATTTTCACCATACTGTTTACACTGGATTATGGAGCTCCACTAAGAGCTAATGCTGCTCGAATTATCTCTAAACCATTGGATCTTGTTTAAGACGGTGGCATTTGATTAATTTCCGCAGACAGCATTCACATAGTTCCATTGGTTGTAAGATTGGTTCATCGCTGGTATCAACATACTTGTGTCTAGGCCATGCTATTTAAGCTGCTGAGATATTTAACCTTGTTAACTTGTTTGAGGTCACAGCTCTTTATCATGAAATCAGATCACAGGAGAATAAAAGTTTATTTATTTTATTTATTATTTATTTAATACCAACTTGGAAAATGGGAGAACTGGTCTCTGTTCCTGTGGCATGCACCATGTTAATGGAACGAGATACAACACAAGTGGACTCAATGCACTAATTGCTATAAAAGACTTTATTAGTACAGTGCAAATAACCGTTTGCACTGTTACTTTCTGTAACAAAGTGGAGTTGAGGATTCATTTGTGAGACCACTGTCAGAGGAAAAGGCAATGAAGTGGAAACACTGCTTCTAAAAAAACTGGGCCACACTTCCCTTCTTAAACTTCTATGACCACAATGTGTGGCACACATTTCTCATGAGTTTCAGTCTAAGCAAACTCATCCCCCCACATGTCAAAGAATGACTGAAAGCTGTTGCTCTGGTAGCAAAAAGGGAAGTTTTGGTACAGTAGGAAACACGCAAATACAGCAGAGGTTAATGGCATGCGTAGCAGTGTGCATGGGACTAGTTTTTTCCCCTTTTGCTTCTCTGTTCAGGGCTTGTGTCAAAGGTTAAAGAAAATAAATTTCAATAATAAAAGTGATCTATTATTAGAAGAAGAAGATATTAGAAGACAGACATTGGTTTCTCTATGTAATGAGTGGTTTTTTGAGGCATTTCTATTCGCTGATGTCTGTGGGGACTGAAGTTAGATGCTAGACCCAGATTAATACTTGGAACTCTGTCTCAACCCTGGTTTGCATTGGCTACAGCTTATTAATAAGACTGAAAACAATGTTTTTTTACTCTGCTGAAAGTTGCTTCTGTTTTCTTTCTTTGCATACTGCTTATCTCAGTGTTAAGTTAATTCTGTAACTGTATGTGCATGCTGCTAAAATCAAACACTACAGCTTACAAAAAACTTATCAAACTGCATGCCTATGAGTGCCCTTAAAACTCAAAACCCCCTTTTAATTAAAAATCCTTCAGGGTTCATGATTTTACAATTTATTTCCACTCTGCAACAGTCCCCTGCATTCATCTCCTTCAATAACCAGCAAGAGTGCGTCAGTGTTTTTCTTTCATACTGACTGAAAATGTCTCCACACTGGCAAACACACTCTCACTTTAGAGTGAGTGCAAGTGTCTTTAACACATGACTATGGCTCACCCAGCTCCTTGTTGACAATTTTGTCATTTGTATGCGTTTTAATTTGCCACACCTGCAGTACTGGCATCATCTACCAGGATGATCTCTTTGAGCAGGATAGCAGGAGATGTATGTAGGACACTGTAGACCGTCCGGAGGAGGGTGGACCAAGCCTCGTTGTGGAACACTATAATGACACTGGTGTCTGGCAGAGGAGGACACCGACGAAACTTCCTATCCACGCACCTGAGCAGAGAGAGCCACGTGAAGATTCAAAAAAGTGTGCAAAAGAGAGAGAGAGAGATAGCTGATATAAAGAAAGAGAGCCACAGAAGATATTGCAGACAGACCATTGTTTGCAGATATAGGAGGCCTGCCCACAAATACTTTGAATAACTCAATGTGCACGGAGTGACAAGCAGTCGCTTGAAACCCACTTGAAAGTCTGTAAGAGCTGTGACATTTGCAGATGGTAAGTTAGACAAAGAGCAGAGGCTTTAAAGTCATTTCCTCACTTTCAATTACCCAGGATACGGACATGTGCATGCTGCTATACAAGAGCAGGTTTAGGTGGTTAAATAACAACAGTTTAGCATTTACAGTTTAGCCTTGTAAGCTATGTGACTTCCCTGTAAAGTTGTGAGCTCAATATGAAAATGCATGTAAATAATTTACAACAGTATGACCTTGGTTAAGACGGCCGGTATTATCAGTCCTACTGTGTACATGTCAGCACATTCGTTAGTAAAACAATGATTAATCCAAATTATCTCATTATTATGAGGAAACACTCTTACTCTGGCGGCCTCGTGTCGTCCCCAAGACTGCGACTGAGCGAGATGCGGTCACTGGCAAACTGGTTGAAACAGTGCCGCTTCAAGCCTTCCTCCTTCTCCTTCTCCTCCTCTGGGCTCATGTGGTCTTTTTGAAATGCTCTCCCATCAGCCCCGGGGCTTGTAGAGTCCTGTGGGGGTCTCTCCAGGTGAGGTCTGAGTTCACTCTGTGTGTAGAATCCAGCTGGGCAGTTGACATCTTGAGTGGGCTGAGCCTGTTTTGGGGGCGGCTGTGGAGCTCCAATCTGGAAACCAATATTATTGACAGCATCTCGAACCATGACCATCATCTTGTCCTTCTTGTCTACAAGCTCCTGAAACCATGGGTCCACAGCAGGCGAAGATCCGACATCCTTCTGAAGAACCACCAGCACCACCATGAAGAGAGTCCCCGCAAGGAGCACCAGCTTCAAGGGGGACATACGCCGACGGAAGAACAGACGCATCTTTCAGGTTGGGCTGTTAATACCGAGAAAAAAAGCAACACTAGGTTCACAGAAACTGTTTGGCAATGTTAGATATTAGAAATGTGCCACTCTAACCATCTAACTGCAGTCTTTCCTACCTCCCAACATTCCCTGTTTGTTTTCCCCCTACAGTACACAGAGGAGACAAATAAATCTACTTGTGTGTTTCTTTAAGTGTCATAGCAGCAGGTAGTAGCAAACCACACTGCTTCTCACCTGTTGCTTAAGAAAACAATCCCACAGGGCGGGTGGAAAGAACAGGGAGGAGTGTGAGTGTGAACAAACACACCACACCTCTCAGTAAACACCTGAACTCACCTGCTCCGGCCACAGCCCTCCAGGACTCAAATGGCAGCAGCTGGGCCATGATGCTGCTGGCCTAACTCCAACCCCTGTTAGTATGTGACGCATAATGCCTTGTTCAGGCAAATACCTCGAGGACACCTCACCATTAACGATTGGCTGTCATCCTGTACAGGAAGTAGAATCTGCTACGTGGAGCATGACATAATCAAGGCTTTATCCATAGCTGGGAATTATGTCTTTACAAACAAGTCATTGATGCATTGTAGGATCTGCATCTGCTGTTTTATGTGATCACTGTTCAGTTGGAGACTTCCTCTTACTTGTTCATAATTAATTTATACTCAGGTCAGCCTCCTTCATAATTGATTCAAGTCATTTGGAAAGGAAAGCACCGCACACTCTGCGTTTGTGTCTAATGGGCAAATGGTTAGTCCAGCGTGTTGTCGCCATCGGTAAGAC
The DNA here is from genome assembly GCA_032270685.1 of Microctenopoma stevenorrisi. Taxonomy (NCBI): domain Eukaryota; kingdom Metazoa; phylum Chordata; class Actinopteri; order Anabantiformes; family Anabantidae; genus Microctenopoma; species Microctenopoma stevenorrisi. The sequence goes on along the minus strand of JAUMTR010000025.1, from coordinate 10,245,776 downwards.
AATCACGGATTAGATGGGGGATAAGTGCAAATGGTAGGATGATCATATTGGAGATTGCTACATATCCAATTCTTTTACAGGTTTAAATTAACTGACAGCACATTTACTGTACACAAAAGCTGCGCTCGGTGAGACACGAGTGCTGAAATAACTCGGACTTAAACGCACTATAGAAAAAAAATGAAAGAGGAAGAGTTGGTTTTGCAAATATCCTGCTTTTAGTCAGTCTGTTGAGATTTGAAACAGACGAACAGAAACGTTTCCAATCTTACGAAGTCACGTAAAGACGCGTCACGTTAGACAGGTGGAAAGGACGCGGCAGTCAGTCACCGAGACCCAATTGATAACTGACTTTGACTTTCGATTGCCTTAATTCAAAAATATCGCCACTTACCTCAGCGTGTCGAGTGGCTGTCAGCTTCACCTGTTCCCGTTTCACTTATGTCTTAATTTCTTTGAGGAGGAGACGAAACGTGCGCTCCGCGCGCTTTGCGCTTTCTCCAAGATGTCAAACGGAGTTTAAAACAAACCAGGATATAAGAGATCCGTGGCCTCACGACTCCTGCTTTGAACCGAACAGGTGCCATTTGTTGAAATAGTTGAAGTGAGTCCCCTGCTGGCTGCGTGCGTCCTCAGCGCAAACATGTCCGTGGGCGCACCGCAAGCAGCTCTCTAAAGCAAGAACGAGACTTCCTGTATCGAAATATCTTACGAGTGCTTAAAGAGTAAAACTAAATATATCAAACATAAACTAACTATACAAGGAATTAAATGCATTGCAACAATAATTTGGCACGTTCTAGAATAGATAATAAATATAAAAAAATAAAAATATAGACTGTACACTCCACCTAGAAAAATCACGGTGTGGATTCCAGGTGTTTCCAGGTGCCTGCATCATGAGCGCGCTGCAGCGTCACTGTTTGGTGCGTTTTCATCGGGGATTAGCAGGAATTTGTGTTGCTTAATTAATGTTCAGCATAGAGTGTTGTAAGTGAACATTGCCACTATCTCAACAGAAATTCATTATTCATGCGCAAGCAATTAAATACTCGGTCCTGTATCACCCTCTTGAAACTGTAGACTGATTTATTCAGGAAAGGAGAAGGAGGCGTCTCTCAGGTTACTCTCGTAGCGAGGAATCTTGATTGCACCCTGCCGATTGACACGAGAGCTAAATTAAAAGCAATCAGGAAGTTGTGTCGTGAAATAAACACTGTTAAGACTAAATGAATTACAATGTTTGCGCTATTGTTGAGGTAGAATTGTTTCTCTGTATTCGCTTACAGACAGAAAACCTACAAAAAATGCTGTTCATTAATATAAATATGAACATATGTAGAGGTAACAAGACTAAACACGAATGAAAAACAAACACAATCATAGTAAAAACAACATTTTATTGTATTCTTATCCAAGGGGAAAATAATGAAATCAACCATTGCACTATTTGTTAAAATCAATAATAATAATTCAACAGCGTTGAATCTTTTAAGTTTCGTTTAACAGTGTGGGGCAAGCCAAGATGAAATTCAAAGCCTATAGAGGCAAAATGTGTAGGCTCAGACAAACAATGTGAGCTCCTCAATGCCGGACGTAAAGCTTGTCTGAGTGTAAAATAGTACTTCACTTCATCATGAACTCCAAACAGTTTGACCTTTAGTACAATAATCTAGTTCCTTCTTTGGTACCAAAGGCAAAGTAAAGAGTAGCAGTAGCAGTGTATTTATGGATTACTGGATACATTCATATGATTATTGTTTCAACCTAATTTGAGTCCATCTGTCAAATAGAACCAACTAGTGACAAATACTGTTAATACAGAGTTGGGAATATTGGTCCATGAAGTACAAGGACCCTAACTGCATAATTTCAAGGCAATACTTGTGAGCAGATGAATTTCTGCATACAGTTAATCCTGAGGTTTTCAGGAATAGTTTACTTTCACACATATAACACAATCCAAAATTACATTTTGTAGGCGTTTGCTTATTTAGGTTCAGAATGAAATCAGTCAAAAATCACAGTTCAGTTAAAGGCGCAATAGATATAATTCTCTTCAAATGAAATCAGGAATGGACACAACTCTAAAGAATAATATAAAACATGCCTTGCAGCAACAAGTTTGGCAAGAAAGCATTGTCATAAAGTATCAAAAAAACCTCACAGTGAAAAGTTACACTATGCCCCTTTAAAGATAAAGATCAGCATTCATTTACATGTGCACACAGCCATACTCACACACCCAAACATACTGTACTCTCACACACACGTATAGAAAATGCTTCCTAACAGTTTACCGATCTATCTTCAGTACCATGATACTAATGCGTGCTCACTTTCATGATCCGGTCCACAATAAAATACGTATCCTACCTTTTGTTTTAGACTTCTTGTTTCTGACGTGAACAAAAAAACGATCACATGGCGCAATAATCAGTCACACATTTCAGTGAACCACAAACAGTCTCAGTGTTCAGACTGTAGCTAATCACAGGCTGGAGGAAACAAACAAGGCCCTGATAAGAAACAAAAAAATCCAAGTCAAGGTTCTTGTGAGTGTTTTCTCTTCTCTCTGTTTATCAGTGACAGTAACGTTACCGTAGCCAGTCAAAAGTTGAATAAATTACTTCAGGTTAGTGTACTTCAAACAGAACCACTAGTGTGTGGTTCATATCAAACATTTGTTCTTTGGTCTTTTTCATCCTTCATGGTGTCCTTGCATATTTTCTTTTAAGGTTTGTAAGATTTTGTTATTTGTATACACATATTTTCTTTTTGAACAAGGTCATCACAAAAAAAACCAACTGCATGAAAATAAATAACAACTCCAGATGAAATATTTGTACTATTGCTCATAAACACAAGCATAGCCACTTCAATCCTAAGGCAATTGGGCTTCAGGGTCCCTCAAGTAGCATGGGCAAAAAGCCTTCAAACGTGATTAACACCCTACATGTGCATCACAGAATGGGACAGCATAGAGACAGCTCGTCTTCTGTCCCCAGTGTGTTTGCACCGCGCTCAATGAGCTTGAGCACCGCTCGTCGCTGAGCTGACCACTCTGTGTCTCTGTCAGTGCAGTGGGAGTCGCTCCGCGGTCTGCCTGTCTGTCGTTAACTGCCCGGGGGACCACTGGTGAGGAAGTAAGTGGTCATCTCCCCCTTCCCCTTCACCTTGACCACACCTCGACAGTCCAGCTGGTATCCGTTGTTGACCAGCATGTGGTACAAGTCTGTGGTCACCTAAGAAAGGACACGGACATTTGACACCCACAACATGAGATGCTGAACTCTGCCCAGAAGAAACTCTGTCAGTTGCAGCTTCACATTGAATTAAATAATATGCATAGAGCTTTATGAAGTTTATAGATGAATGGTATTATTATTATAAGTTTTTATTGAAAACATTCTTTAGACAGTTTAAGTAAATTACACATAAAGTCAAACATTTACAAGTTCCAGACTGCTTTTCTCAGATTGAAAACGTTTTGGTGTTGGGCTACTGCTTCATCAGACACAGAAAACAGTTTTAAAGATATCTTCTCACTCTGTGGTGACGGCAATTTCCCAACATCTGTCTTTTTGCCATTCAACACACAAAATTATTAAGTAATGCATGGGGACTAAACAATTAAGCCCTACTCTTTTTAAATATTGCTGATGGCTTTGAGATTTGCAGTAACTCGTTTTGTACAACAGATGGTAGTATAGTTCTGATTTGGAGACATAAAAAGCTAAAGAATTTAACTCGGCTGGTGTTACTTACATTGACATCCGCTATACATTTATAAATAAGGTGGTTAATAAGACTAGGATGCAGAAGGTGGTCAAAAGATCAAATGCCAGCCCAGACTCCTAGCTCACACCAGGTGTGTCCTTGAGCAAGACACTCACCACTGGCTCCTTGTGGCCTAAGTGGCTTTGGATAAACGCGTCTGCCAAGTAAAGTAAAGTAAAATTTTCTCTGCTGTTCACTGAGTTAAGATTTCCCTATTGACGACTGATAACCTTGCAAATCATTTTATGACCTCTGCAGAAAATTCAAATACAGGTTTTCATCCTCCTGTAGAGGGACATCAAAGCACCATTTATGCTAGAGAACAGCACGTCCGGAGTGCTGATAGGGATTCTCATTCAAGGACACTTCTGCAGACCAGATGTCTGAACCTAAAACCTTAAGCTGAAGACCTGACTGCACTGATTGCATCTGTACCACAAACAATACTTTTAGCTCAACCTGCTTAGGAGAGATAGACATCTCTCAGCTCTCTTGTCTGTGGTGTGGACATTCATTCCCAAGATATACGGAAATACAACACGTGAGAATAATGATATGAATAAAAATGACTGACAAGCTATGTCAGAATGTCTGCTGTTCATTCAACCATAACTAAGACTGTAGACACAGCGTTTCAAAATACTGAGGAGTGACACGTGTGGTACCTGGATGCAGTCTGGTACGCCTGTGCTGTCCATACGGCTGGCCACATTCACTGTGTTTCCCCATATATCATACTGAGGTTTCCTGGCTCCAATCACCCCTGCTACCACAGGTCCCATGTTCAGCCCTGAGAACAAATCACATGGCTGTATTACATCTTATTAGTCAGACCACATTAACCCCATCCGAACAACACGGATCTGATCGTTTTTTCAAGACCAATCTGCTGCACCGTCCAGGCTTACCTATCTTCATCTGGAAGTTGTTGAATGAGTGCTCGTTTATGTATTTCATCTGCTCCCTAAGCCTCATGGCGTAGTCGGCCAAAGCCAGGATATGTGAGCGCCCCTCTTTGTCATAAGTGGAATTGTTGAGCCCAGACGCTGCCATGTAGGTGGAGCCAATGGTCTTGATTTTCTCCAGCTGACGGAACCTCTCCTCACTGATGATCTACAGACAAGCAATCAACCGTGTCTTTGAGGAAATTGACCAACAGAGACATCTATTTTATTCTTCCCGTGTATTCCTCTCTCTTCTCACCTCATCAAAATCCGCGATGATCTCGTTGAGCAACCTGAGACACTCCACTCCCTCGTTGTTAGCCTCGAGCTCCACATAAAACTCAGAAAAGTTGCTGATGGATGCAAACATGACAGCAACACATTCACATGACTGGTAGTACAACTCATCGTTCCGACGCTCTCGTGCCAGAAAGTGGGCAGCTACATCTTTAGGCAGGATGTTGTGGAGCAGGCGGCGATTGTATGCCTGCAGCTCCTCCATCTCCTCCTTCTCCTCTGTGGCCTGATGAAGGACAGTCAGAGATGAAGTTGCTTAGTGTCACTGCATTCTTTAAGAGTGTACAGGCATTAATGATGGTGACTTATAGTGTTTTGTTTCTCTTTAAATAATTTAACTGTTTAATTAACCTGCAGCTTCCAGAGGAAGTCGAGGCGTGCAGTGGACTCCACCTGCTGGCCGTGTAAATAGAGAGCCAGAACAAAAACCGTCAGGATTACAGGGGTCATGACCTTCAGGGATACTTTGGTCACACTCTCCAGGCTGAAGAGGGAAAAGGGAGCTGGTAAGAATCATAAACGGATGCCCTAAATGAGAGTAAAAACATTTGTGAAACACATACTAAAACACACGGAATTAGTAAAAGCTGTTTACCACTGTTCTGCAGATTCATTGAAACGATGTCTAAAAAAATGACGAAAAGAGAAAATAAACAAAACTACATGAGTCACAGAAATTTCACGGTGCGAATGACTAAATGATACAACAACTTACTGCGGAAGGGAATCATTAACAGGTGATAATTGCCTGAGGAAAAAAATGGGAACATGTTCAAAAAATAGGACTTGAGAAAATATATATTTTTTGAACAATCCAGACCTTATCTTAACAAAGTAGGCCACATCCAACCTAAACCACAGTGTTATGAAACAGGTTCAAACAGAGAGCGTACGTGTTTCTACGTGTGTGTGTTCTTGGTGAGGGACTTACAGGGTGTTGGCAATGACCAGTAGGTCGGCATTGTCAAACAGGGCCACCTGAGGCCACTCGACCAGCAGGAGGAAAGTGAGCTGGATGAGCAGCATCAGAGCCAGCTTGCCTATGCTGCTGATGTGGAGGAACACGGAGCAGGCCAGCAGGGTCAGCAGTACACTGTAGCTGAAATACTGCGTCAGACAAGAGATGGAAAACGGAGAGGGAGAGCGAGGTGAATATTCAAACCTACTTTTTAAGCACACAGGAAAAAGCAAACATGAGCGCTGGCACATTGGCACGCACCTGCATACACACAGATAACACTAGTAGACACTCGTGCTAAAACATTATGGGACCAACCTCAGGGAAATGGCAGGGCATGGCCTGATTGGAACACAGAGTCAAACCATCCTCTGCTGTCCTGGTCAGGTTGTGCAGCAGGCAGAGAGTAACTGATGTGTTCAGCTCATTGGCCACACAGTCCTGCAGTTTCTCTCTGCTGCAGGTGAACTGGCAGGAAAGAAGGAAACGGTCATACATTCGAATGTTGTCCTGAAAACAAAGCCACATCAGTGCTGCCGAGCTGAGTCAGACTGAAGAAGCTAGTAGTTGAAAGAGTGGTGATACATTTCAACTTCCAGATAATTATAAAACATGTCAATTAATCTCCAACATACAGCAGTGGAGCCCAGTTAAATATGAATACTGAACTTTTGTAAACTGATTCACATGAGCAAGATAATAAACAATACAAAAACAAGACAAGAAATAATAAAAAAACAAAGAAACTGATCAAACTGATTATAACAAAAATACCAGCAAGCTGAAAAGATAAAATAAAAGGTTTTATAAGGCTAATTCCCATGTTCCAGAGTTACAGTACAATTACAGTATACACTCAGTGCTCTGTGGTGAACAAACCATAAAGAAGGTTGTTTAAATTACACAAAATAAAGCTTAACTTTCACAACATCGTGCTGATACATCAGCCAGGATTAGAACAACTCTCACCTCACTTGATAGACAGAACACTGTAAGCAGGAATTCTCATCTTAATTTTTATCAAGAAGCCTTTTTTTCCTGATTACATGCAGATTGGTAAAATGATAGACATCCGTGAAGCAGCATAAGCAGCTGCTGAACTGAGGAAACAAATCTACTTAAGAAGCCGCTTGATGTCGTAGAGACAAAGCAACCAATCACAGGCTGAAACAACCCTGCAGCCCACCGACCAAACAAGTGGCTCAGCAATGGCTCCAAAGCACTGAGCACATGTTTTGTGAATGACACAAAAAGAGACACAGAAGGACTGAGTTCTGCTAACATCCAGTATCTACACTAAATGACCGTCTTTGTCAAACCATAGACTTAATTAACATTCCCTTTTTTAATACCACATTTAAGGTCTTTCCTCGACTTTAGATGCTTCGGTTAACCATGGCATTTTAATGTGGTAAACTGTGGCATGGGATTTCAGCACATCTTATTAAACAAACAAACGAGTCAATATAATGTTGCCAAACATGGAAAAATATGAAACTGGCAGACTTCTTTCTCAGATGTCCATGCTGATTTCCTGACCGTTTGTTACATTAATGGAAAATGATGATGACCCCACTGGGTGGGGTATATTAAAGCAACATGTTAGGAGACTCAACTGTTACATTATCATAAAAATGACAAATTAAAGAGCTGTTCCTACCATATTAGCAAAGGAAGAGATGAAGAGGAGGAGGATGGTAAAGACGCCCACCAGTGTGCTGTTCGCGCGAGACTGGACTATTTTCTTGGTTACAGTCTGCAAGACAGCTGGGAAGAGCTTGAATAGCGGCAGCAGGGAGAAGATCAGATACGTTAATACCATTAGTGATGCTAACCGATAATGACTCTTATCTGAATATATCAGCAAGAACAACCATTTAAATGGTGAAGGCTATTGTTTCTTACTTTGATGCAGGAGTAGATCGCACAGATGAAGAGGATGTTGGCGAGGATGATGAAGATACTGATGTAAAGGCCAAGCATAAGTGTTGTTCTGCAGAAGACGAGAAAACAGGCTCATTAGGAAGTCATTAACTCATCGTAAACTAATCAATACCATATTTCCTCCTCCGCATTGTGGATTACTTACTTTGGGAAAATGATAATCTGAATGAAACATATGCAACAGAAAACAAGGAGTATGCAGGCCACGTATCCTCCAAAACGATCGTCAACCTTTTTGGAGTACTGGAAATAAAGAATCAATAAGAAATTTCAGCAGCTGAAGAGGACATAATACGTTTATATAACAAGGAACTTTGGTAAATTACAATCTCCCATTATATCACCGACCTTTTTCTCAAGGTCAGCTGTTTGAAAAGTGAGCAGAAACTTCTTGACATGATCTTTCCTCAGCTGGTCGATGCTGCGAGCATCAATGGCCCGTCCAAGAAACTCGTCCACCTCATCCTCAGGGTTCAGGGCCTCTTGAATACAGCGGCTAAGAGGTCGATGAAACAATAGGTCACTGTGTGTTGTGTGTTTTTTATCTGTTTGTGTATCTGTGTGTCCGTTGGAGGGAGTTGGCCTAAGCTACGGCAGACAGAATGACTCAGAGCTAATATAGTATTAGTGCTGCGTTCAAACTGACTAGATAAAGCTAACAGTGGGTTCTGAAGTAAGACCACTACAGTGATGGTCTGCCAGTCATCCTTAAATAACAAAAGCTGCCCACATAACACAAACTGAGGCCAAAGCACTCACTTGTCTTTGCTGGATGCTTCATCGATGCCCTGAGAAAAACAGGGAGACAGTGAGAAAGGGAGAGCAAAAAGCAGCGGAGAGAATATCATGTAGCCACAGTACAACCGAAAAATAGACAGAGACTCAGACATCTGCACAGCTAATCCCTGAGAGCCAGACTGATGTTTTAATTAATGCTTAGAGGTTTCAAATTACACCCTCTTTGCCCCTAGGGCTCAAGGCAATTGAGATAGAGAGGATACAATGAGGAGAAGGAAAGAATGCAGGAAAGAAGGGAAATGAGACATGTAGCATAAAGAAAGGGAAGCAGCAGGAATAAGAGAGAAATGTTTAGCTTCAAAAGTAACAGCTGGAAATGCCTGTTGCAAATCCTTTTTGTTTGACGCGGTCAATACTTCTCACATTACGACCGTCTGCTTCAGGTATTCCCACTTATGAATTACTGCACACGTGATCAAATCTGATGCATATCTTAGAGGTGGTGGCAAAGGCTTCTGTGACCCTGACTCAGAACAGGACTGGCAGCAGAATTTGCCTTTAAAGCGTTTTGATTGGAGCCTGCGTTTCTAAGAGACAAGGTCAGTTATATCTGCTTGACTGGTGTGTTGTGTAGCAGTATATTTGAAGTAACTGTATCGTACTAATACTGCACCTGAAGGCCTGAGAGCATCTTGAAACTTGAAAGTTTTTCACATTTCCAAATAAATGTGTACTGGAAGATATTCAAATAAAAAAAAATTGCAGACATGTCTTGTGGCAGTTATGCCTGCACTGTTGTAGGAGAAACACTGCCTCCAACCACTGAATGGTCATACCAGAGAAACGTCTCATATTAGAGGACATAATTAGAGTGGCTATTTACAGTATGATTAAACTTCAGAGAGTCGAGAGGATGACACAGGAAACATGATACAGACACGAAGAACAGGTGCCATGCTCGCTGCTCCCTGTGTGTTTCTTACCATCTGCCTGTAGACTTTGGACTCCTTCATTCTGGAGAAGGATCTGTCAGGCACCCAGCGTGGTATCAATCCCTCTGCAGAATTTTCACGTGCTCGCTGCATCTTGGCCATCATGGCTTTCTCCTCTTTCTGGAAGACAAAAACCCCACCAGGGTAGAGCTTTTGGCAAACAAGGTCTTCTATGCCAGGTGACAAGCCATTATATTGTGTGTGTGAAATGTAACAGGAGTGTGAAATTCTAAAGGGGGCTCAAGGACATGTGTGTGTTTGACCCGACACTAACCCTCTTCTGGCTGCAGCCCAGCACCAAGAAGGTTTCAATGTCGTGCTCTTTCAGGTAAGCATTCCTCTCTCCTCCAAATCCCGGCTCCACCTCATAGTCTCTATTCAGGTACTGCAGAGTGGCTTTGGTGATGTGTATACGTCTACACACACACACACACACACACACAGACACAAACATACAGAGGGTCAGAAACTAAAGGCCTACGGTAGCCTATGTCCGGTTCTATCAGGTGGAGTGGGAGGGACGTACCCTGCCTTTCCTCCAGCCTCCATTTGATTCGCGAGCGTCACGTCGTTGGACCAGACGTCAAACTGCCACTTGCGCAGGCCCAGAACCCCGCAGTGAACGCGCCCGCTGTGGATGCCCACCCGCATGTTCACGTTAACACCTGTCACCTCTCTCACCAGCCTGCGAATGCACACACACAGAACCACACACACCTCAAAACCTTAGTGTCACTTCACAGAGCGTCTTGGATACTTAACCTCCATTGAACAATATTGCTTGATATAAAGCATGAATTTGTCTTTTTGTTTCAGTACATTAGTTTGTGTTTGACTCACGAGATGGTCTCAATCATGTCCACACCCATCTCCACACAGCAGTGGGCATGGTCGGCCCGGGGTTCAGGCAGCCCTGACACACAGTAGTAGCAGTCCCCTAGGATTTTAATGCGCAGGCAGTGGTTCTCCTGCACAGCAAGGCCACACGTAAAATATTAGGTCGGTAATTACAGCTAATACACAGCATGCTCATGTCAAATATAGAGCTTTTCATGCATAATTCAGATGACTCATCAGTCTCAGCATCGTCTAACTGATGTGTTACACAATGTTTAAGTAAGCCCCCCCCATTCCCATCCAACTACATCACGTTGCCTTTGTCACACTAGCACGGAAACTACAGACTGTATAGTTACATAAGCAACAATGGTTCAAAGTTCTGCAGTGGAAATGACGGAGCCAGGTGTCAGAGCTCACCGAGGCCAGCTTGTCAAAGCGGGCAAACAGCTCATTCAGCGTCATGACCAGCTCCTGGGCTGTGCACTGAGATGCAAGGCTGGTGAAACCCTCGATGTCTGCAAACAGTATGCTGCAAGAGAGTCGATGGTGGTGATAGGGGAGAGTGAGGGAGACGGCAACAAGACAGACAAAGGAGAGACAGAATGAGTGCAGTCAAATAAAGACTTAGTTAGCATGGTCAAGCACCCGCCTGTCTCCACCTCATCTGTCTACCATGTGAGGCATTTGTTCAGCTCTGGCTCTCATTATCTAGGCTAGGCCAATGATTTTTTTATTGTGTTGCATATCTGTCACAAATAAATGAAGCACAGTTTAATATTACACTACATAACGCTGTTTTTAAATCATGATTTCATTTATCAAGTAAAAAAAGGGTGTCCAAACCTGCCTGGCTCAGTGTGACAATAGTAATTCCCACTCTACACTGAATAACTGGTTGTGCCACCCATGGTACCAACGATTGTTCACATTACTGTGGAGGAATTTTGGCCCACTCTTCTTTGCTGTTTTAATTCACCCACATTGGAGAGTTTCCAAGCCTGAACGGCCATGTCACAACATCTCAACTGGATTTGAGTCCAAACCTTAATTAGTTTTTCTTCCTTTTCTAGCTATTCACAGGGGGAAACGCTGCTGTGTTCAGATCATCTGCTGCATAAGTGAAGCTGCAATGTAACTTTAGACCATCATACTCCAGTGGATGTCATGTTTCCCAGTGTCTCTCTCATTGTTGAATCATGAACACTGACAGTAAATTTGGCAGATTGGAAATAACTTTTTCACATAGAGCCGGGCAGATTTGAAAAGCTTTATCTCTTGATAAATGTAATAATAACAACACTCTAATCATTAAAGTATGACAAATATGCAAAAATAAGAGAAAAGAAAAAGAAATCAGGAAGTGGGCAAATACTTTTAAACAGCACCTCCCCCAACCCATCCCTTTAGGAACACCCCCACCTCCCACCACCCCTCTGTCTGCATGCCTTTCTTTTCTAACTTTTGATAGAAATGAAAGGCCAGAATAAACAACACCACAGACGTAGAGTTCCCGTTGAAGGCGACAGATGGTGCTGTTAGTCCCATAAGGTCATCCACCGGGAGAAAACTGGCCCTTAATTACAGCAGTCCAGAGCCTGAATACTTCTCCCACCCTAACCAAGACTCTGAGTTGTGATGTAATGAAGTCTTTAAAGGGTCAGTTTGCCTAAATTACAGACACGACTCACTTTCCCCTTCTATGATCTTGCTATTCACTGCCTTTTTGCATGCATGATCTGTCACTTCAAACTGTTTTCATTACTACTACTTTCTACTGCAGAAACTGTCCAACAGGAAACAGACGCCAGGTTCTGTGATTATCCAGAGTGACCAGGAGATTGTGTCTGGGGAGAGAACTGGCCACCACAATTGAAATTCTATTCAGATTTATTGTGCTGTGTGGTAAGAAAATACCAAAATACTGAAACTGAGAGAAGTTGTTTTCTGTAAATTTACAAAATAATACAGATGCAGAATAATCCAAATGCATTTTGAGGGTCTTTTCACTAGCAATAACACAAGCACATCAGAAAACCTCAATCAGGGACATAGAAAGTGGGTTTTACTTGTCACGTTTAATAATGAAATGTACTACCCTGCTGTTTACCCCTTTGGTAGAACAGCAGTACCTATTTGGGTCACCTCTGACATCAGGCTTGAACACCACTGGCCTGGCTCGACAGTAGGCTAATGAACAGAGTTTCAAACACCTGTATGTACTAAATTATTCCCAGTAGGGAGGTGAAATCCAGTCCTGAGAGTGGGCCAGCCAACAGATCTGCCTCCTGTTATTTGCTCCAGAAAGCAGAGCAGCGTGTCGATAAGCAAAAACATCATTAATACATGATGTAAAGGAAATGATGCTGGTGAAGTGACTCTGTAACTGGCACATCACTTAGTGGAGTGAAGTCAAAGCCACTGTTGCTAGATGTGTCAGCAAAGCAGACAAGGTCTCCTACATCTTCTTTGGTGTGGACTTGTGTGTTTGTGTAGAGGCACGTATGTGTGCTCATATGTGTTTACCTCACATTGTCATGTTTTTGGATGTAGATCTTGTGGAACATCATATCTTCCTTCTTGGCATTGATATCAGCCTTCATCTCCATAGCAACATGCCTCGGCAGCACTGACAGCAGTAGGCGCTCCTGATAGAGAGAGAGAGAGAGAGAGAGAGAGAGAGAGAGAGAGAGAGAGAGACACGGCAGAGTGAAATTAAAGAAAGACAGACAGAGAGAAAGGCCATTGATTTTCAACAGTTTCTAACATTATGTGAGTCACCCAGCCTTGTTGGTATCTGCGTGGGAACGTGTTAGTCAAATAGAGAGGAGTGGAGATACGTGTTATACTCCAGAACATATCGCTGACCTCGAAAGACTGAGAGAACCAAATTAGGCGAGAAAATGGAGACACCCATTTGTTGCTCTTTTGCATTTGTGTGTGCGTGTTTGGTTTTCCTACAGAATGGCTGCCTCCCTCGCATATTTATTGAAGACGTGTGTGTGCGTGTATGTGCATATATGTACTTGCTGCTGGTTTTCCCTCTGCAGGTGCAGTCTAGCCTGGATATATCCTCTTGTCTCCTGAAAGGCTTGCCTCTGGGAGACCTCAGCAGGGTAGTGGGTGCAGATCCCGATCATGTTAGTGCACAAGAAGATCAGCACGTTGGCACTGATCTGAAAGCACACGTGCAAACAGACAACCATGAAAAACAGGGGACAAACAGAAAATTGATAAAACTTTATGTCATAAAATTTACTGCATGGAGAGAAATTCCTCAAACGTCTGAGGGGCGATTAGTTGTGATCTGGTTAGATGACCGTGGCCTCGTGGCTGCAACATTCTGCTCAAACTGTGCTTACAATAGAAGATAGGAAGCCTGGAGCGCTGAATGCAATGTGTCAAGACGGTGTGACCGCAGAGTTCCTACTACTGCAGCTGAAAGCTTAAAGCGCTATTAGAGTGTGTGAGGAATTTGTCCATAGTGTGAAAAAAGTGTAGTTCTTTGAAAGCCAAAAAGACTGACACTGTATGATCATTCAAACCAGCATTTTCTTGTCAACGTGGAGCCACCTAGCGTAGTGTAAAGAAGTAAAACAGCTGGCTAAGTATTTAAATATTCACCACATAGAAAATATATAAAGCAGCCATTATTGTGACGTTGTGTGTCCCAGTGTTGTGGTATAAGTAGGCTGGTTAAAAAATGAGGGCCTGAGAATGAAGTGGCATGAACTGTAAAAAAAAAGCATTATCTGTTGCTTGAGTAAATCAAGTTCAGAAACAGTGCGTAGTTAGTTATGAAGGGTCAACGACCTTAAAAGCATTCCTCTGCGCTGCTGCAAAAGCTTTCTCTGTGAGTTTCTGGATGCATGTGGTAAGAAAGTGTTTAAGTCTGTTAGTAATTTCTCTTCTCACTCGTCCACAGCCGAGACTGAACATCAGAATCAGAGCCTCGAGCTCCGGACTTCCCCTATGTGCAAAAACACACAGGCATGCACACACACACACACACATTCTCTCCATGTTCAGAAACACACTCCGTCCTGGGAAAGTCACTTCACCTGTGACCTAAGCACCAAGTGTTTCCTGTAGAGATGATATTCGATGAGAAGAAGACATTAAACACACAGAGGGAGCATTTCAATAGGTCCTATTAACAACACACTGATAAACAACCTGAAAAATCACTGGTCCGATTATCTGTGAGCTTTGGCATGGCTGTTATGTTGCCAAACCAGTGAGTATTTGTGTTTTTCAGAAACATGGTGAAGTAGAGATGCAGAACTGAGATAGAGTATTATAATCTGTATGCATGCATACGTAACATATTTTCATGCATTCCTTTGCCCTTTGACAATGTGAATAAACATGTAATTAAGACAAACATAAAAGTGCTTAGTCTACACACATTAAGCAAACTACCAGTGTAAGCACACAGATTCAAACCTATAGAGTAACCCGTGTGTTAACAGGATTTAAAATAAGGTTAAGAACGTATACGTAAGAATTATCCCACAACAAGATTGATCCAATCTAACAGCAAATGCTTCAAACAGAATATCCGGAAAATTCCACTCTGTTATGTGAAAGGAGGGTCTGTGGTATCGTCTAATGCCACCTGAAAACAAATGGCCCAACTAGATTAGCAGCACTTGGCAAAACTAAACCCTTTCACGGTTTGCAGGTGCAGAAGCAAACATCCCTTTGATATATTGGGTAAACACTAAACGCCAATGTAGCTTTGGTACAAGATTATTCAAGAACTAACAGTGGTGCATTCAAAATGTATCTTTATTTTCTATATGTGAAGGATGTGGATGATGCCAGGTTGCAGGTGAAGCAGGATTTTACAAAGAAACAAGAAGCCCTTTTTTCTGAACTCCTTGATGCAGGATGACAACGAATGGCTGATGAAAACTTTCAGTCACTGTTCAGGGATTCAGATCAAAGCTGTCACGAAGGGTGAGGCACCACGTCATCATGCTATTGAAGATTAGCTGTGAGGGCTTACAAAGAACATCCACTTGTGTTCTTTACACAACTGGCTAAGCAATTGCTCTCTAAGTGCAACATCGAATTTGTGCCGCGCTGTCGCTCATTTAGTGATAAGCCCATTGTGTTCATAAGTCATTATAAGGCCGGGGCTTCCGGATAAGCCCTGCATCGTAATGTTATAGACCACCAGTGGAGACCTGACACTCCAGTCTTCAATAGTCCCGATACAACCTGATCACATTAATCCCAAACAGATGGCTCTGAACGAAGGAAGCCAGATAACTAAGTTAGGTCTGTCTGAGATACGAGGCTACCTGCAGTTCCCAGGACCCTTCTTCTCAGCAATTCAGCATTTAGACAACTTAGTTTCCCATAAGAGCAAGCTCAAATTCCCAAGTCATTCTGATCAAATCGATTTTAAATGTCTGGAAACAGGCACAGACCGGACTTTAATGCAGCTTAGGATGTCACACATATGTGACCTTTGTTGCCCAGGAACTCACAGCAGTCCACTGATAGCATGAAAACACATGTATTTGCAAATGTGATGCAAATGCAGGTGCAGCATCCACTGAAATCCCGCAAAAGCCCCAGAACATTAGCTGGTGCACCACATTCAGGTTCAGCATTACTGGAGCTGAACAACAAATGCCTGACTACATCTTGAGTGATAGCTCAATATAGCAGGCTGATAGCTCTGAATAAGTGAAACTAAAGTGTGGCGAAACATGATGAACAAAGCTTGTGCTAATCCCAAGTTATATGCTTAGTCACCACACAGTCTGGAGCTTAGAGGCAGAAATATTCACTGAGGCTTTTTAATAAATCTTGTGTGTGAGTGTGTGCGTGTGCACGTGTGTGTGGGACTGCTTTTGGGCTGGCAGCTCTTTGATCCCAGTGCTTGTTGTTGCACTTGCTGCAGATAAATCACCCAGGCCTGCAAATCCAGCACAGAGCCACGGCCGTTTTGACACGTCCATTTCCAAACAGCTACAGCATGTGGTCTAAAGAGAGCAGAAACAGCTTCTCTTCATTAGCACAGTGCCGCTCTTTTAAGCACCACTAACACTGCTGTATCTTCCACTTGTGTCTCTCCCTGACCATTCTTCCTGCAGACTTCTGGCTCTCAAAGACGAGCCTCGCTCGACATTTACTTAAGCAGGAACCTCTTGGCGGTGAAGTTAAAAGATGTCCAAACATTGGCTTATAAGGTGCGGCTCCCGGCAAGGTGCTTTAAAAAGTAAGGCAGATGGATAGAATGTTAACGAACAAATGAAGGAAGGGGATGGAAAAGATTTTTGCTTGGCAAACACAGAGCAAATCCCTTCAGTAACATCCCACCGGACTATTCCCTCACACACAGGCACGCTGAAATGGACATGTGCACAGATGAGGTTCTCATAGCAAAGTCATTATCCATTTATTAGGTGATAAAGCTTAGCTGACATACTTTATTGATAAAGAGGCGCCATTTCCTCGCATGCCGGCCAGTTGTGGTAATGTGTGCATGTGCACAAGAATTTCCTGTGAGCAGAGCTGTGGTAGTCACATGTTGAATCTATAACTAACAATAACTCCTCTGACAACACACTTAAGGAATGTAAACTAAGAAATGAAAACCACAGTTATGACACAGTGTCACTTACTGAATAAAGCCATTGTAAAGGTAATCAATGTTTGGATTTATCCAGGAGTATCTGAAAAGGCTTGCAATCATATTTAAGTTCAGATATCCCAGCAAATACGAACTTCACTAAAACGGAAGTATAAATGTTAAAAGGGCAGAGTGCTACATCCCATAAGTCAATACACACGTTCTCTTGGGACACTGAATGTTGCTGACACAGAGGTTACTCTCCAGCACACAAACTGATAGGCATCTGGAGCTCTTAAAATGTCTTATAGAGATGAATGTCAAAGCCCAGTTACAGCCTGAAACAAATACCATGTGGTACCAAAGTGGCAGAAAATAGACAATACTATGAGCCTGGGGTTACTATAATGTGTAATTAGTGACATAAGAAATAACCTGTTTCCTAAAAAGACATAGGTTGCAGAGGTATGGGGTTGCTTGCCATCTTGGACACGTGCCATTTGGTATTTGAGCTCTGTGTTTGTCATGCTCAGGGCCAAACCAAAATTGGTCTCAGACAATCATGGAGGCCCTGAAGTAATCGTTGTCAAACCCTGAATTCCGCAAAGCTAAATAAAGCAGGAGCTAGGCTGCACATCTGTCAGAAAGACAGATGCTGAATTAATACTTGCACATAAATGTTGTCCAAACATGAAGGAATTCTCCCAGAGATCATGGAATTATTAACTAAAACAAACTGGATCCACCAGCTAAAACTACCCACTTTAGTTTCCTTCACATCGAAAGATTACAATGCTCTGTCATCCTAGACTTTTATAATTGACTACTTTACGTAGCAATAAAATGATTGAGATTGAAGATAATGTGCTGTTTCTGCTGGCATTAGATCTGTGTGCCCCCGTAGAGGAGGAAAGCAGCCATGACGAAGATCCAACAACAACACAAAAGTTACTAAAAGGATATTTAGTAAAGTGGTAAAAGATGATGCAGATATAAAGATTATTTGTTGCTGTAGTTTCACTGTAATGTGAGACTTGTGAATGAGGCCGTTCCCAAAAACAAAACCAAAAAAAGGAGTTTGATGTGATGTGAACCCACAGTTTAGCCCTCTTATTACTTTCTTGTGGCTCATTTCAATTGACCGACTTATGTCATGTAGCATCCTGAGTTTCAGCCTGTTCTAGGAAATACAGTATGTCCTTCTTTTTTAGTTTTTCCTGTTTATGTGAACCACAGAAATAGCAACAAAATAATTGTACATAAAATGGGTGTGTAACCTCAAGTTTTCAAAGCTTAAATTCAAATGGCCTTGACCGGCTTCCATTCTGTTCTGTTCCAACTACTAATTACATTTGACGTCACAGTTTTACTTAGTGTTTAGTCAAATATACTGTATATATGTACTATATATAGAAACATAGACATATAATAAGATAAAAGTGTGAGAAGTAGTAGCAAAATAGTAGTAGAAGTAGCCGCAAACTTCATGTTGGCCTAGGTCCACATTTTCTTATCAAAATAATTACTCAATGCATAAAATGATGATACTTTAATTACTATTAATAACACCAATTTATTAGAGGAGCATTACACATGAGCACTACTGTGTGTTTGACGGTGGTCTCAATAGTCTAGGGTCAGTGTTTGGCTGGACAGGCAGAGAACCCCATTCTGTCCTCTGCTGGTTCACCTCGTTGTTTGGAGCTGATTCAAAGGGAGTTCAGACCTTGAACTGTGAGCTAAACATCCAAGAATTCCCATTCCAGCTCCTCCATTTCTAATCGCAACATGACCAAAGGCCACCTTTTTTTTGTTTGTTTTACA
This sequence comes from Microctenopoma stevenorrisi, assembly GCA_032270685.1. Classification (NCBI taxonomy): domain Eukaryota; kingdom Metazoa; phylum Chordata; class Actinopteri; order Anabantiformes; family Anabantidae; genus Microctenopoma; species Microctenopoma stevenorrisi. The sequence continues at coordinate 10,226,873 of JAUMTR010000025.1, read as the reverse complement.
GAGAACCATAGTAAAATATAATAAAAATGAAAAATTCTCTGCTCAGTACAACACAGTTGTACCTTTATTTAGCAGTAAAACATACAGATAAGACAGTTAGGAGAGACATAATTAAACTACATTAAAGATAAGATAATGTGTGTGGGACAGAGTGGTTGAAGCTCCAATAAAAACACATTAGAGCTCAGTTTCACTGTCCAGTTATATAAGCATCTGATAACATTCACTACAGTTTTAACATGTCCTTCCCTGTTCTGTCTGCTGAACCATACACAATATTGACTTTTACTACAAAGCATACAGATCAATAGTGGGACAAGTATGACAGGTTATAGTTTAAACAGTAGAAACACAAGAACAGTTTGTTACCGGTTTGACTAAACTTTTGACTTTGTCTTCTATGTACTGCTCCTTCAAGGATAAACTGATACCTAACTCGTGCATTCAAGACATCCGCCTTTAGGGTCAACAATCAGGAAACATCACATGTGACATGTGTTAGTGCAACCTGATCTGTACACCAGCTCTTTCCAAAGGACTAAAAGCAAGGCACAGTTTGAAAACAAGCTGGGCTGCTACTTCTGTTCTGACCTCAACTTTGTGATGTCCTCATCATCACTGCTACACTGAAAGAAAGCCTCTTAGAAATGGAATTCAGACATAAGGAAAAGTAAGAAAACAAACAAAGGAAGCTTCTCTGTTAATGTTCTCTCTGTTACGTTAAAAGATAACAATTTAACGGAGGCCAATAAACCAAGACATGCAACAATATAGAGCTTTGAGAGCTTACTGCATACGTATGTGGACCAATCTGGTAGAAGAACAAGAGTGAGAGTGTAACTTCCTTTGGAATAATCCTGAATGTTTGAAATTACATCATGGGACTAGGGTCCTGTTATTGCATCTGACATAATCAGCCTCAGGGTTTTCAGCTCTACGGCTCACAGGAAAATCTATCTGGACAAACACATTACAATAAATTACCACTTTAACTTCTTTTTCTGTTTAAGTTAAAAACCTTAGGCACATGAAGGAGGGCCTGCAATGACATATTCCCGCAGTGTCTTACAATCCAGATCTACGTTGTTCAGGGTGGTGTCCATTTCAATAGCAGGGAGGTGTTGCCTGTTTGTACACTGATAGTGAACATGTTTGTTAATTAAAGTCTGACTCCAGTGGTGCATTCTCATGGCGACATATGTGACCACAGCTCTAACTGTGTAATTGGAACTGGGATGAAAGGATAACAAGACAGTTGTCTAGTGTGACATGACCTTTGACAGAGCACCATTCACCAGCACTAGTATAGCATGCCGTACTGAAACTACCCTTAAAAGCCTGGGGGCTTACGTGCCATTTAGATCAACATTTAACACCACTAATGGATTCCTAATATATATCTCTTGGCAGTTCAGTCTTAAATCCCTGTATTTACTTTTGCGGGAAGCCAAGTTGTTAGTAAACCGTGAGCTGTTATTAGAAGCATGCACTTCCTCATCTCCAACTGGCACAGCTATTATTAGCCTGTCTATTATTTCCCTTATCATTGGCTGTATTTTAGGAGCAATATTTAGCTTATCACTAATTCTAATTGCTCCCACCCATGGCGGTGGAAGATATCCGGGTCTGTATCATTGCCTCTAGTTGTAATACAGTAAGTGAATCAGTCACAACCTCTCTCCTGCTCTGAAAGGGGGTTGGGTTGGGACTGAAGGTGGGGGGGGTATTATTTGAACCAGTGCATTGTTTGGTGCACACACAGTATATGACGATAGTTTCTCATCAGTCACTAGCAGCGAAGTGAACCACTAAGTCCTTGCAGCTCATGCAGAGTCAGGTCATACATATAATAATGTAAATAGGCTGTAAATAGTAGATTTCCTTAACATTGTGGGGCTGACTATAAACTCACTTAAACATGTCAACAACAACAAACTACTTGCTTTTATTCCTCAAATCATGATATAAACGTTGTTTTGATATCTGTAGCAAAGTTCAGGTATTGACGGGCCCTATCTGTAAAGCCTGCAAGCCTTAAACACACACCACTGTTAAGTCAAGTATAAAAATAAGACAGAAAAACATGTGTTAAGAGTGATGATACTTACAAGTTATACAACATAAAATCAATGTTTACTTTTAGTTTCAGAATCGCTTTAGAATCTGACACAGGCTCTAACCTGTAGTACGTGTGAGTATCTGACACAACTCTTCTTCTGCTAGGTAAACATGGTAAATAAAGACAGGTTATAGGTTAACGTGGCCTTTGTGTCTGCTTTTAGTTGTTTTAGTCTAAAATTAGTGTTACACGTCTTAGTCATGCCGGTGACATTTTGTTGATTAGTATCTCATTTACCAATGTTAAGCAGAGGGACCAGTATGTTTCTACTAGTAACACATTCACTGACCCCACAACAATCTGCCACAGAAACAGGTTTTTTTCCTCTAGTGCCAGATCAGCACAAAATAACAGAGGCCTGCATGTCCTTTCAAGACCTCACACTTTTCTTGAACAGCCTGTCAATCTCTTTCCTCTTTAAATGACTAAAATTGGGATTTTGGTTACTCAAATATATCCTACTGCTCACAAAATATCAACTTGTTAAATACCTCTTGGATGTGTTTACAGCTGGATATAAGTTATTAAAACTTAACAAAGGTAATCCTCCCATTTTCTTTCTTAAATTGTGAAAATATCCATAAAAGCAAAACACCACCACAAGGACCGGTTGCTAACTATCAGGTCATAACTCAGGTGGACTAGAACAGTGGCTACTATACATCCATTAACCTCATCAACTGTGGTGTTTTGATGAAGACACAAGCATGTGGTAAAAGATAATCGTTATGTTGATTTTATCTGTGAAGGGGAAATATCCTAAACAAATAAACAAAGAAAGAAAGGAAAAATTAGGAGATTACTGTGCCGCTTTAGTCTTAGAGACAGAATGAAAGATGAGAGTAGCGGCTCCTTTACATGGGGGTACGTCAGCCTGGCAGTATTTCACACTCTCCATCTGTGGCAATCCCCTGTCACCGCTTTACCCCAACCCCTGTCTATCCTGCTTCATCATGGAGGCCCCCTCACAAAGCTCCCTTTTGTCCTCGCTGTCATCTGTCTCACTTCTTCTCAGCTCTGATCCTTATGAACATCTCCGCAGGGAAAATACAAGTAAGGGAAAAACAAGAGAAGGCTGTAGGACGATGAGGTCCCAGATCACGCGGTCTGACCACGTGACGCCAGGAAGAGAGTTTGACGTGGCTTGACGTGCTGTAACAGACTAAATGGAAGTCTTCTGTACTCATATGTCTACGTGTAGCTAGAAGCCAGACGGACAGATACCTGGTGTTACGGCACCAGCCGTTTTGTTTGTCACGCCCACAGGTGCACCGAGACGGGAGAGAGAGAGCGAACACAAACAAAACGGCTGGGGCCGTAACACCGGGTGATACTGCGAGCTGAATATGTGACACACCGTGTGGTCCTTTACTTGAAAGTGAAAACAAAGAAATCATCTTCCCGTTTAAAGAGTTATGCACAGATGAGTGTGGTATGGTGGATACCCGCATTAAACAAGCCAACAACAAAGATGCTTTTTCCCTCTTCTCTGTTCTCAGCAACCCTCCATGAAGGGGTTCTTCTTTCTTTATTCAAGAGCATAGTTTGAGAGCATACTTCAGTGGTTTCATGTTCAGATGTTGTTATGGCTTCTCTCAAAACCCTTTCTCAGGCTCAGAACTTCCCTGCTCACACTCAGATTGACTCTGCTCCTGCTCAACCCTTACTCAGCTGCTGAGCGCGTTCTCAAAACCTCTGCTCATGCATTCTACTGTTCGCACTTGGATACGTTAATGTCAAACACACAGACGCTTTATTCATTTATTCAAGTCATCTTTATCTGCATCGAGACACTGCAACAACCTTGATTTTTGTGTATAGCTTAGAATTCTGTTTAATGTGTAAAACAAATGTTAATGAAATGCCACATCTGCCCATTATTTAGATAGTCTTTACATTTTGCTGTTATTGTTTGTAATGTATGTTTACTTGTTGCACTTATACCTAGGGACTTGACAAACTAAAAAAAGTTTATATCACAGAGACGACAGTGTGTCCTAATAAAATCCTAGATTTTTTATCTTCAGTGGACAGTCTCTGTGGATAAACCAGACCACACACACACACACAGTTTGTCCAATACCCTTATGGGTCTATGGTAAAAAAATAAATGTAGTTACTGTATAGGTCATACATAATTTCAAACATATTAAAGCTTACAGCTTACATTGTGTTAAAATAGCCTTTTAAATAAATATAATTAAAACATTTAATTTAATTTATATACAAATATAAATTGGATGAACAAAGAAAACACTAAAATAGCCATACGTGAAATAATTGAAAGTTTAAATTGAACCTTCTGCATCAATAGAACACACTGTGCATAATCTCTGTCTGTGTGAGGGAACCACCTATGAAGAAGAGCCTCCTTCTCAAAGATGATCATGTTCAACTTAGGTCCAAAGTTTTACTTGTGTGATTTAGAATCAGTACCACTACACCACAGTGGCCTGTTATAATATAAAATATGTACACACAAAAATGAAAAACAACAATTTCATATCTAATAACCAACAAGACTTTAGGCATTTAATTGTGGTCCAATGCAATGTTAAAGATTGGATACTGGAAAACATTACATTGGAAAACAAGAAGTCTTGTTGTGTTTTGGTTTGAGTAGGAGCACAGGAAATCTGTGTGAGGAACACTAAACCTGAGAGCACAAAAAGAGATTTGAACAGGGGCAGAACAAACTTGAGTTTGAGCAGGGAAGTTCTGAGTCAGAGGAAAAGGTTTTGAGTGAAAATGTAACAAACATTAAATCCATAAATCATTAAAGTATTCTCTCAACCTGAAGACTATGATATGATTCAAGAGTCCATCATGAGAAGACCAGTGTAACCAACTATGGCCTGAGAGCAATGAGCTTGTTGTCACCCTGTCTAATCAGGGGAAAGGTGAATTAACACACACATATGGTCACTAAACAGGCAGAGTCAACACTTACTCAGAATGACTCTATATTCATCTGGTTGCTCAATAGTAAAGGTTCGGTTGAGAAAACAATTAACAAGGGTTAGAGATGAAAACATGTACATATTGAATTCTTCTTCCATCACTAAACAGCTATGCCATTAATTACCTGACAGGATACCTGAACATATAAGGGAATAAATAAGGTGAATGTGCTGAAGAGTCTTTCATTGTCATGCTGTGAAAAAGTATTTGCGCCCTTTCTGATTCCATGTTTGTGCATATTTATGTTGGTGAATTAAATGTTCATATTACAAAAATATAATATTTTGTATAACAAATACAAAATATAGTTTTTAAATGATGATCTCATTTTTAATGAGAAAAGCGTTGCCTGGTCTTATGTGAAAAAGCAAGTGAACTGTGATTAACCATATTTTTGAAAAGCTGAGTTCAATTTCACTTAAAACCCCCAAGCCTGATTATTGCCAGACCTGGTAAATCACTTAAATAGAAGCTTTCTGGCAAAGTGAATCATGCCAAGAGATCTTAAAATGTATCATACCACAATCCAGCCTTGTAGCTCAATAGGATAAGCATCACACTGAGATGCGGAAGGTGGCAGGATGGAATCCCAGCCCATCCCCCATACCGGGTGAGTCCTTGAGCAAGACACTCAGCTCTAGCTTCTTGTTGTCTGTGTGCTTTGGATAAAAACGTCTGCCAAAGCAAAGTAAAGAACAGAAAAGAAACAAAGCAATAGACATTTCAGTCTGAAAAGGTTTACAAAGCCTACAAAGACTGAAAGGTCTTTAGTGAAAAGTCTAGTAGTGAACCTTCGCAGAAGTGACTAACCTACCAGACTTAGTCTGGTTGTGATTCAACAATAAGAAATACACTGGCCAGAAATGGCAAAAAAAAGCATTCGATGAATTGATAATCATGCCAACTGTGGTGGAAGTTTGATGGTCTGGGGCTGCTTTGCAGGTTTAGGACCTCCACAACTTACTATAGGTGATGGAACCATGAATTCTGTGCTTTACCAGAAAATCCTAATGTTCAGCCTCAAGCTCAAGTGCACTTGGGTTAAGCAGCAGGGTAATGACCCAAAACAAGTCCACCACTCACTGGCTCAAAAAACAACACTAAATTAATTAAGGCATGACCTTAAACAGACTGTGCTGAAAAAACAATTCTGCTAGGCCACAATTCTTCCACAGCAATGTTAAAAACTCATTGCTGCCAAGGACGACACAACCAATTATTAGGTGCAAGGGGCAATTACTTTTTCTCATAGGGCCATGTAGGTTTGGACACCTATTAAAATGTTACCTGTGAAAAATGTGTTTATGGTTGTTTATTACTTCTGTCTCAAAGGTTTTGCAAATTCATGCGTTATTTTTGAATCCAGAAAATACAACCGTACAGTGTGTTAGAGTTTACATCTTGTTAATGGCAAACACATTTTACATTTTAAGAAAATCAGTGAGTAACTGGCAGCACATACCAAAAGAGAAGAATAAACAGACAAAAGAGATGAAGGAATATTTCCACTGTGTTGGGAGAAGAAGTTATTACAAATGACTAATTCTGTTTATATTTTTTTTCCACAGCTTCCAATATGAAGAAGTAATCATCCTGTTTTCCACTGAATTCATTACACAATCCAGGCATCCCACCCCACCCTGTTTCATTTTACTACAATAGCCCCCTTGTTTTACGAATTGTGGCCTGAATGGCACCATGCTACATTATCATGATATTCCTCCACAATGCAGCTAAACGGGCTCAGTCAACCCAGATGACCCTCCACAAAACCCAACAGAGTTGCCAATAGCTGCCCTCGAGCACAAAACATAGGCTCATTAAAAATCTCATTTGAAAAGCTGCCGAGATCTACAGCACCATCTACTTTTAGTACGACACCTTTGACATGGAAAAGTGGTTGAGGAGTCTGTACAATGTTTGCCCTATATTGATGGAGAGAGAAAGTAGGGCATTTCGACTGGTGAATACAGTAACAACATTGTGCACAAATGTATTGTGATAAATTGTGGGACTAAGACTAACGGGAGTTATAAACATTTGCTTTTAGAAATGGTTGTATATTACCTACCTACTACACACAACATAATTTTCATAATCATTAAACTGACTTTTCAGATAATTCACAGTATTAATATTGGGACTACAACTCAGTTGCATTTGTATGACATGTCAAGAGATTTCTTACAACCCAGGGAAAGTCTGAAATATTCAGTTTTTCTAATTATGTGAAAAAGTATATTTTGGTGATTCATTTTTTGTCGATTAAATAATAGATTATTGTGTAATTTCTGCTGTACAATGATTTCAATATCACAATGTAAAAATATTGTTATTATGCCTTCTTTGGCATCTTTGTCACCTAATTACCAATCTCTGATCATCATAACAGTTTTACACTCCACTCCACAACTTCTAAAAGAAAGAGCTCCCATGTTGTGCCTTTTTTGTAACAGAAGAATATCACCACCCATATTACAATCTAACAGACAAGCAAATTTATCATTTGATTAAATGTTCTGCTTATACTTACTTGTTTGAAAATGAACTTGTCCTCTTGGTTGAGCTGCCAGGCGGTGACTACGTGTACAGTAGACAGTACAGCTCCGCTAAGCACAGCAGCTCTCATTCTGACCGGCAGCAGTGTGTAAATGATGTAGATGAAGAAGACCGTCCACCAGATTCCATCTGAGGCACTGCGGGGGTACACCATCTGCACTCCAAAAAACTGCACTACAATCAGGATGCTGATCACCAAGTAGCTCACAATCCACATGTAGTCCTGGTGGAAGCCGTTACGGTTGCACACCACCATCATGGCAAGAAAGAGAGCCATGGCCACAGAGAGTGCTGAGATGTAGGCCACATCTGGGGTTGTGTGGATGCAGTGGAAGGCCAACATGACTCCGCACACCACCACCAGCACCCCCATTAGCATGGTCAGAGAGCTCTGGTTGAGCCTGAAGAAGTAGCGCTGGTACAAGCGCTCCAGCTTGGCAGACTGAAATTTCTTGGATTGGAAAACCCGCACCACCCGCATCCAGCAGTCCGCAGAAGTCATTGTCTTGCAGCTGCCCTCTGTTAATTCCCCCAGCTCCTCCTCTTTCCTGCCTTTCAGCTCCCCATCTTCAAACCCCACGTCCACAGCCTTAAGACCCAGGTCCCCACCACCACCCAGCCTTTTCCCATAGTGGTCCTCCTGCCAGCCACAACGTAAGCCAAAGCTGCTCCCACTAGCCCCCGGTCCGCAGGTATAATGCTGAGGGACTGCACTGGGTGGACCCAGGTCCTCAGGGTCCCTCAGGCAGCTCATGTAGCGTGGGTTGCACAGGGATGAACTGTCCTTCCTCTTTTTGCCATTTCGCTCTCCCCATGCTGTTTTCCGCTCGTCCACTCTGCCTGCGAAGAAGCCTCTGGTCCATGACATCCTAGGCAGAGAAAATGTGGGGACGTCAACAAAACACAGACAGAAAAAAGTTTTTAAACTTAACATCCTGCAGGGAAAAAGGATCTTCTCACCTGTATGGGCTTGATTGTGTGTAGTAACACTGTGCTCTTTGGCCAAGCCACTAATGTATCCCAGTGACCACACACCATGAGCTCAGACTGGCCAGAAGCACCTTTGATAAACCTGTGTCGGCCTTATACCTACCACCTAGTGCCTCTAGACCACCCGTTGTCCTGGGAAAACACATAAACACAGACACATCATGCTGATTAACTAATGTGATCATTATAGATACACAAACTACAGGAAAGACATATTTGTCATACTTTGCTTATTGATGATTTGTTACCCCACTCTGTGTTTGCATGTTCATCTCTATGAGTACTTGACTGAAATGTCTCGTCTGTTCCACAGTTTCACACCACCTTCCATCAACGGGCTGGAACAGGACTACCATGGTAATAATTTGCCTCGTGCAGCAGGTGCCATTGGTCAATTTTGTCATCGAAACCTAATGTGGAGCACAGTACTGTTTAACAAACTCCACTGATTGCTAGGATGAAAACATTTTTGGTTTTATAGGATACTAATGGCTTCTCTTGGTCCTCGGTCGCAGCAATCTGCCACTAGCATCTTGAGTGGAAAGCAATGGCTGGGCTCTATTGGCCAACTGAGTAGGCACCATCAGAGATCAAGAGCTCTCCAGTCCAGATTAAATTGTCCATGCGTCCCCCATTAGCTTTGATGACTCACTATAGCTGGCTTCTGGCGGCACATGTCAAAGACACTACTAACCTCTAAACTCAATAAGCAAATATCTGCCAAGCTCACTGAGCTGATACAAACAGCGTGAAGCGAACTGTACACATGGACATGTTTATAATCAACAGCAGCTTGCAAGATGACTTGCTCAACCAGCACACAAAAGCAAAGGGTGACTGCACATCCCCACGGTTCATACAGTGTGTTCAAAATACAGATTTTCTCTCAGAGGTGCTTCAGATTATCGTTCAAACATTTCCCTAGTGTGTGTAATACGGATGAATATCCTAGTATTGTTTGTTACTAACTATAGCTCAACAGTCAACGTGATGTTTGATGAAAACTTTAATTAAGCACATCACATCTTTCTGTGCCCAGTCCACCTGCCTTCCTTCCTGCTCACAAGGTTATTCCCGCGGGAATAACCTAACCTACCTTACCTTAATACATTTATGACATGTAAGGCATAAATCCTTACGTAACAGTATAATCTACATGCCAAAAATAAAATAATAAAGTCTGTCCCACATTGGTTCCGGCCTGCGCTACGAATGAAGCAGATGCTTGCGTTTATGTTTCAGTAAAGCGATGTGACCCTTTCCCGTTTCACTGACCGTGACCTGCAGCCGTCCTCATCGCTGCTAACACAGTCCTGATGTTAGAAAATGTTTAGCGATTCCACGTGTAGGCCCGAGCTGTTGGCTCCGTGCGCGTTACGTAACAGGACGCGCCGCGCAGCCCCGAGGCGCAGTCCACGGCTTTACATGGTCAAATGGATCATCTTTAAGCACACGGCACGGCTGGAGTTTAGAGCCTGGAGATCGGAGATGCTGGAGAAGGAAGTGCAGCTCGACATACGCCAACTTACCGGGGGTGGTGCACTTCGGCGGGCAACTCCAATTCGGTCAGTGCAGCCCCTGATCGAGCAGGGATGAACAGTCCAGTCTACAGGCCTAATGCACAGTGATAATGTGGTCTACACAGACTACACACTGGGCCTGACTACCTTCAACACAACCGTGTCCGTCAGTGTTTCTACTCACGGGTGCTTCCCTGGGCGAGAGGAAACGCGTGAAGATGGTGTGGACCATAGGAAGCACATTCAAACAGCTCACACGGCCCCGGTGTAGTGCGGTGTAGTTAAAAAAAGTGCAACTCAATTACCAATGCTAGGAGCACCTAAGCCTAGAGAGTGTCCTGTGTTCCTGCAGAACAGCCCAGGCTGCTGAACGCCGCAGCGGTCGTCACAGAAGAACACCAGGACAAGTCAGCTGATGACCGCTGTATCCTCTTACCAGTTCAGCCGACATGCCACAAATTAGGATTGTGCAGAGCAGTTGCCCAACACAGCCGCGGGAAAAAGCTTTAGGGAGGCAGCGGACTTACCATTAGAGATCCTCGTTACAGCAGTAACTATCACACTGCAGCGGAGCTCCACGGTGGCTGCGTGCGCGTTCGGTCTTCACGCAGACGCCGTCACGCGTTTCGGATGCGGGTTTCGTGCGGAGAGAGGCGAAGAAAATCTGCCGAATTATCCGGACAGCCTGGGCTAGAGTACCTTCCCACCACCTCGACCTCTCTCTCTCTCCTTATCTCTCTCTCTCTCTCTCTCCCAAACACACACAGACATCACACACACGCCAAACCGTGAACACAGAGGTCCCCCTACAGGAGCGAGCGCGTCTCTGCCTACAGACATGGGATTTACATTAATGTTACAATGTGTTTCCCCTCCACTATGACTTTATCTTACAGTATTACAAACCCCCTAAAACAACACACAGAGCTGTGTTTTTTCTCTGTTCAGTGGCAGAAAATAATTTAAAACTCCAGCACTACTGTTAAAGATCACGTTGGCACCATCTAATGGTGAATGCGCACAGTCACATCACCAAAGAACTCATGAAGCCGCAAAAATGAAACTGCTTCACGTTTGTTGATTCATGTGACATTTCAACAGTAACACTGTGAAGAAAAACAGTAGCAAGTTTAATACATCAGCCGATCACATGATAGGCTTCATCTGGAAACCAGTAGGGCGACACTGGTGTTGACACAGAGGAATCTGTTGACTTTTTATCCTTTAAACAACTACACACCCTCACAGACCCCACACAGAACAATAAACATTAAGTCACACGACGTTTATGACTCTGCAATAACAGAAGGATGAAGTATTTTATTTTAGTGGATTACTATAATATTTATTGTATATAGAATTAGTAATCAGACGATACAGACTTCACTGCCGCAAATAGGGACAAGACGCCAAATTCTAATAATGAATATACAAATGGCAAGCACATTACTTACTGCAGAACAATTGTGTCACAGTATTATGAGCAAAGTCAAATATTAAGTAAAATAAAAAGTAGAATTTACTTTACTCGGTATTAGGAATGGCAAAAAACAACTAAATATATAAAATAATTTAACAAATATTACACCATAGTGTCACGGTCGGCTCCTAGGCCATGACAAAGAACGCAACGTCACAATAGTGTATTGATTTGGTTGATTACACCATTCATGAATATGAATATGAAAGAAATCACTTGTGGCGCACATTCCATTTTGGTCCAGTTTGCCCAGCAGTGGGCGCGTTTTCACAACGTCCGTCAGAAGAAGGGCTGCTGCTGAACGGCGCCTCTGCTTTAAAGAAGAATACACTTTATTATTATCATTGATACACGTTTTACGTGTTAGAATGACATTTCTTCTCTGCATTTGACGCATCCTGAGCGGCGCTCGGGGACTGTCTCGCTCAGGGACACACCTGGTGAGGGGGATGGGCTGGGTGACTCAGCTGGGAATCGATCCTGCTCCCAGCCCTCTGCCTTAACCACTGAGTCGTCATGTGTGACTTGCTCCACTGGGATCATGGACCTTTACAGTGCAGAGTGATGTATGTGCATAACGTGGAACATTTTAGGGGAGGTTATTTGAAATCAAACATGTTATTCCTGCTCCTCCCAGATTGACATCAAACAGCAGCAACTGTTTAACATATTCGGTTTTGGAGATATCAGCTAAAGATCACTGTAACATAAAACCAGAAGCAAAAGCTGTTTCAGTCCACACTGTGCGCGTGTGTGCGCGCGCGCTGGGTCCTGTCTTTGTGACATAAAATTAAAGGCATTTACAGGATGTGAGGGGGCCAAAGTGCTGGATCAGTGAAATCCGAGAAGCCCATCATCCCATCCTCCCCGTCTGCGAGCAAAAGGTCTGCGTCCCAATAAAAAAAGGACTCTACAAGTGTAGCAAGACACTAACTATGGGATGTCGTATTTTACTTTACTTTACTTGGCAGTACTTTCTCTTGATGATCCCAACAGCATATATAAAAGAAGTGTCACTGAGGAGCCTCAAGTTTTCTTTTCTTGCTCTAAACCTGCAGACCGTGATAAAAGAGTAATTAGTCAGATACTGAGTTAAAACACAAAGTGAAACTCAGACAACATCAGCGGAACGAAATATAAAAATAGAAATTACACAGGCGCAGAAATCTCTGGGTCTGGGCTGTGAGAAAAGTGCAGGTCTTGCATAATTTATCAGGAACGCTGTAATCTATCCCTTCGTGTGTCCGTGCATTGTGTACAGTCCATGATCATGCCGTAAATCCCCAAACTGGAGATTTTGCAGCGCATATGCCGGAGGAGCCTCACGTCCCCACGCAGCCGACCAGGTTGTCCATGTTGAGACGAAGCGCCGCGTTCAGTGGACGCCTTCGGTTGACGCCTTTATTGTGAAAAAGCCCCCAAGTTTGGCTGAGGTGTCCGAGATCCCCGTTAACTGCGGATGTCCCTGACTAATTCAAGCGTCTTTCTGCTCAACGAGGTACGTTCGCTTTCTGGTTTTCTCCTGGGTTTGGGCTCTCCGAGGGTGGTCGAGGTAATTGACGACTGGATGAAGGGATTGAAAGCGAGCTGCATGCGTCGTGCAGCCTGCGCGCAGACACACACACACGCACACACACAAGTAGCCAATAAAGCTATAGAAGCAGGTCCCTGGTGAGATACCGGTAATGAAACTGGACAGGTTGACCTCTCTGGGAATCCTTCACTTCGGAGAATACGAGTGAGGAGTTGGGACAGATGAGCTGGGCTGCACTTGGCTTTAGATTTTGACTGGAATTATGTAACTGGTGAGCTGGAGAAATAGATGAAAATAATTATCCATCACTGCGGGTCTGTTGTGTGTCCACGGTTTTAGAGGTCGTAGGAGAAATAACTGACCTGTTCTTCAGCTACAGTAATTCATCTACTAATAACCATGGTGTGTAGAAGAATGTGAAAACCATGACCTTGACCTGGAGTGAGAGATAAAACATTTAATTCTTTCTCTCTTTCTATCATCAAGCTTAGATTCTGTTATAAACATAAACATATTTACAAGCTGTTTGTTTTTTGCGGTCATGTTCTCAATGTGTTATTTTGCAATATAATTGAAAAAAAAATCGATATTTCCGGAAGTTGTGTGAAGAGTGAAAAAAAAAGTATCTCACACACATGTGATATTTTTCTCTGGATAAATCCACTGAACCAACTGAGTGTGATGAAATAAGAATGCAATAACTCACCAAAAAGTCACGAGGCCTTAGTGTGCCGTGACTTAGAAGTTGATATTTTCTGATCTTGCATGATTAAGTCTGACCAGCCTGACAATTTTAAATCAGAAGTAACTTTAGTTTTTGCTCAGGGGTTTGAGTTAGATTGACACAGAGACTTGAATGCAGAGCTACCGACGGAGCTGTGGCTTATTTGTGAGAGAATATGTGATCCGAGACACCACCAGCGCGTCCATCTGCATCTCTGCAAGCTCGTTGCCCACCCAGAGGGTCTGGACTGTGTTAAAGGTGAATGAAAAGTCAAAATACAAGATTTTGATCACAGTGCCAGGCTTATCCAGCAGGGAAAAGGTCCTCTAGAGAAGCAAGATGGTTGCATCATTTGCTTCATTGTGTGTTTGGTAGGCAAACTGCGAGGGGCCAATTCTGTCTCTCTGCACTAAACTCACCCTGTGCACTGGGCTGCTGAACAGCTCTGTAGCATATTATTGAAACAGGTTTGGCACATCAAATTAAACATCTCTTGATAGAAAGACATGTTTCTACCCTCATTCATTCACCATTGCTTCTCTGCATTGCTTCTCTTTGGAGACAGAGCAGCTCTACAGCGCATGGAGCAGAGAAACAGCATTTTGTCAGATTTATTTTTAGTCAGTATTGCATTCGTTTTTTTTTTTTTCATTTTGCAAAAAGGCAAGGACAACATTGGAGATTGTGAACAACATTTAAAAGATTATTTGAAACATTATATATCCAGATAGTTTCCTCCGTGCTCTGTCATGAATACCTTGATGGTATATGAAGTATAAACTGCCCTTTCAGCTTCTCATTTATAGGCAGAGTATTAAAGGTTACAAAAGACATTTGAAGCAGCGTGTTTGCATGCCTGTGAGCAATCATGTTATACATTATCATGAGGCAATAGAATCGTATAATATACGAAGCTAATGTTTATTCGAGTCATTTGTCATGAAACAGAAACGTGTTTTTTGTGACTGTGGAGTAACATCATATATTTCTTTGCGATCTTATTGCTGGTAACATTTACACCAGCAGCTCAAACGAACCATACCTTATGTGATGTATGTAGGTTGTCTCTGTGTGTTTATCTCTACATGAACCACATTGTCTTGTATGAAACCCTGTTTGGTGACTCTGATACCAAGTGAGTGAGAGTTTGTTTACCCCCTTCTTCCTCTTCATGTACATACATCAAACAGGGATCAGGTCTGTGTGGGAACACATGCTGCACATCAGACCTCATGAAACGATTTGGCAGCAGCCAGGTGTCATCTTCCTCAACTCAAAAATTAAAACGCAGCATTCCCCGTGCCTTAAAATAGCCCCTCATCCAT
The DNA here is from genome assembly GCA_032270685.1 of Microctenopoma stevenorrisi. NCBI lineage: Eukaryota > Metazoa > Chordata > Actinopteri > Anabantiformes > Anabantidae > Microctenopoma > Microctenopoma stevenorrisi. Next base: position 10,211,661 of record JAUMTR010000025.1, on the reverse strand, counting down.
AATGCACCAGCAGCAGTGCTTGCCCACAGAGGTGCTTCATTTGGGACAGACTGACAGACATCTGCACTCAATGCTTGGATGCAGCTCCAAAACTGCAGCAGCATAGAGGTGAAGTTTCAGACCTTCATTTATTTATGTTTTATTCACATCTCCTGTTTATGCCGAATTCGAAAGGATTCGTCCTCCTTTCTCTCTCTCTCTCTCTCTCTCTCTCTCTCTCTCTCTCTCTCTCTTTTCTTTATTTCTTATCCGCCTCGCTGTTTTCTGCGACCTATCCTATGAATAATAAATCTCAACTTTGCTGCAGATTTTCACCCAGAGTCATGGTTTTAGGGTCTTAGATTGGACTTTAAATGCTTGTTTGACACTGTATCTTATACAAGACGTTTTTCAACAAACGAACACAGAGAGCAGTTATTGGGTTTTTTCTTCTCTTAAAAACCTCTCACATCCACAAAGTCACTGAGCTGGGGGCTACACTGGGGACCCCCTCTGTCGAACAGAGACAACTAACATGGCTCACATATCCCTGCACCACCAAAAGCAGTTCTCCTGTCTCTAAACTTTTGACATGTGTAACTCCACAGTGGCAAAGAGAGGCACTGTAATGTGACTGTGAAATGCAAGAGTTTCACAACATGGTTATATGTGGAAAACACAATACGTTTTGTGTAGCTTTGGTTTGGGGATATTTTACCTCTTATCTCTGTTTGGTTTTGAGACAAGCGCCTACTAGACACAATTATTTGTCAGAGATGTCACCAAACTGATCTAATTATGGCCTTAATGTGTCCGATTAAGCTCAAACCTGACTTTTGGTTTTTGTGTTTGGAAACTGAAGTGAACTGAACATGCGACTGTAAGACACAGTCCCATTGGATAGGAAAGGTAAAGATGAAGGGAAGGGAGGAGAGATGGTGGGAAGGATGATATGCAGACCAGAGAGAGTCTCACTGACGTAGTTAAGGGTTGTGTACTGAGAGTGGTAGAGAATATGGCGGGGTGGGGTGTGGGGTGGAGGGTAGAGAAAGAGAGAGAGAGAGAGAGAACACTTACAAGCACGCTACAGTACACTTCAGTGTTACCCGAGAGAGAGAGCACACCATGACTGACTAACAGAGGGAGTGAGCAAGAGAGACGGGGAGTGTGCTCTCCTACCTCCAACTGAGTAAGTATGCTGCTATCCTTTCTGCATCTAATCTCTTCGCTGCAAATTGCATTGATAGCCACTGTGAACCTAACAATAGATCCGTACATGCTTAGAGGCCGATCTGATATGATGTTACCTTAGAGAAATGGGAATATATTTTAACTCTGCTCTCACAACTGTGACTGAAAGTTGAGTGATTGAGTTGATGCCGTGGTTAGTGGAACATTTTTTGCTTCAAATGAAAACATCTGATGTCCAGACTCCTCGGCCTTAGTGCTGATCTTTCTGTGGAAAATCTGAGTTGCACTAGTGCAGAAAATGGCATTTAGAGCAGTTGTGTGACAGAGGAGCACTAGTGGGAAGCTGTGGGCACACTTGCAGGCGTTCATGCTTTCTCTGTTGGTGGGGGGAAGGAGTGCATTTGAGACTGCTGGGCTTCCTGTGTGGGGTCAATTAAATACTGCATGAGACAGAGCACTAAAAGCCTGTCCCGTGAGGAACGAAGTGCTTTGTGTGTGTGTGTGTGTGTATGTATATGTGTGTGTGTGTGTGTGTGTGTGTGTTGGTGCATCAGTGTGCAGTGCCTTGATTGAATTTGATGAACCAGCAATGTTGAGAGGGAAAGATTCCAATTCCAGATTCCTAGTTTATGTTCACAAATGATGCCTTTAAAAAAGAATGTTTAGACTAGAACAAAGTTGCAACATAAGAAGGTATGTTCTGTATCTGTACGTTTACCTCTTAAATCTAGGACATCCCTCTGTTCTACTATTTCAAACATCTCCAGTTTATTCATGTGACTTTCTTGGCTGCAACATCTGTAATCTGTATGCACAGATGACCTTTACTTTAATAAACTAACCCTATACAGTGACTGAAAATATTTGAGGCTTAGTTTAAAATAAAATGCAGGCTTTTCCAACAGCTGGAATGTGCAGAAATGTAGGGCACCATTACATATTGATAAGCCTGACATTCCCTCAGTTAGCTCAGCCTACTAGTTAAGATGCACCAATTAGGCCTAACTCAAGCCCACAGCCTGAATCAGGTCAGCCTCTAACAAACACATCTGATTTAATGAAGGATGCAGCAGCTTTGTGCCATTCTGTGCAGCTCTGTAGGTATGCAGCTTTATGTGGGTTAGCTCCAGACTCTCTGCACCTTAAAGCAGTCAGGTTGAGGGATCCCCAGGGGTACAAAAGCCTAAGTGTGCACAGTGTACCCGGCAAGGCCAAGTTGACTGTGTGAATAAAAGATAGATCCACCAAGCTGGGCTTGCAGCATCTTGCTCCTCCTTCTCCACTGGATGCCATCTTCACTGTCGACCTATCCACAATGATTTAAGTAACTACTTTGTCCTGTTTATGCTCTTACACCCGTAGCATTTCTCTTTTCACTAATAAAGACATCCCGTATTCTCCAAACAAGCTCAGTGTGATGATTTTTTGTAAGAGAGCAGTTGTGCAGCTTGTGTTGAAATTACTTGGAAGTGCTTATTTATAGGTTGTGAGGCCTGCCAATGGGTCATTAAGGGCAGGGAGAAAGTATCCTGAGGTAACACTAGAGGTGGAGGAGGGTGGAGCTGCTTGGGTTAGGATGAAGTATCAATCTGGGTGACTCTTCTATTGATCCACTGCCCACTCCAGGGTACTCTGGTTGCACTGTCAGAAGACCTCTTCTCTCTGACTCTGGAATGTCCACCTTTAATACTGTTTCAGCTGATAGAATATGATACCTCGTCACAAGAGTAGGCTGGCGACATGGCCGGAGACATGGGCCGTGACTGCAAACGATGTCTGCTTAATTTTTCAGATTTAGCAGAAACATTTCTAAAGTCTTAAAGAGCCACTTAGTTTCCAGTTGGATCACCTTCGATGACGCCCATGCAGTTTGTATGCCACCATCCACCCCAACAACCTCATTGTGAACCTGATGCATTTAATATTTGTAGTAGAGTTTGTATATAAATGTAAATTCTCAAATTAAGGGTTTTGTGTGGCTGACTTTAAACAGTTTGACTTAAATTTCTTAAGTTTCTTTCCTCACTTTCTACTTAGCAGAGTGTGCTTTATAACAAGACGAATCAAAAACTATTAAGTACGAAAGGCTGGCATTGAATAGAGGTCAGGTGCTCATCGTATTGTTTACACAGATACTGCATTTACATGTTTCAATCAGTGTAGTTTATACTATATTTTTTAAATAGGGAAAGTACACATATAGCTGCTTTTGCTAAAAACATAGGAAATAAAGATCTGCTTAGCATTGGAAATAGCTCAGACTGTATCAACATGACTTATAATATATAACAAAGCCTTAAAAAGAATGCATGTGTCATTGATCCAAATATAAGATGGCTGACAAGTTACATCAAGGTTTAAATTAATGTATGAGACCACATCTACCTCTTTTTGTCTTCAATCTCTGAAGACCCATATGAAGGAAAGCGCTAAATAAGGAAACGTTATGAGGTACACTGCTATAGCATTATCAGGAGGGTTGAGCGCTGGATGAAATTTAGACGGAAGAAAAAAAGGAATCTACCTTTGCTGCAGAAGCACTATATGTGCTGTAGAGCGGATACAGACCAGGCTTGGTGGCTGTCTGCTCTCATTCTGCATATGGGCACTTAGTTCACATTCAGATGGGCTATCTGGCATCAGTGAATATAGCTGAGCCAGTCTCAAATCTGCTTTGCTCTTTCTTGGGGGAATTGATCAAAACTCAGTGAACTTTGACAATCCTCAACTATCCTCTTCCCATTTTGAACCCCCGCATGAGATGGGAGGAGTATAAGGAGAGGAGAGCTATATTTAGACAGACTGAACAGCAATGTTACAAAAAAGAACAGATTCTGCTGATAATCTAAGGTCTTATTGTTCTAGTGGACTTCTTTTTCCTCTTTCCCTCCCGTCTTTATCACAGGCTTTCTGACTTAAACTCAATATGAAGCACTTACAGAGTTTACATCGACAAACAGAGATTTCAAGATCTTTGTCGTGCTCTACCATTAAACTTAGCATACAGGAGTAACCCCCCCCCCCAACCTTTTTTCTCTGAGCTCTCATTTTGTTTAATTTGTTTTTACTTTCCCCATATCTGCATTCCCCTGTTTAAAATGCTGTGTTAGTCAAATGTGGCTTTATCTGCCACAATGATGGTTGTAATAGTTATCCCGTCTCTTCTGTATAGAGGCATCTGACTAGAGGATCCAGCTACAGTAACATGTGCACGTGTTGGGTGTGTGCTAGCTTCCCTTTAATTTAAAAAAAACATACAGAAATAGAGCCCTGAGACATTTTTGCTGAAAGCTCTGGTGGAGTGCACTTAATTCTTAAGCAGCAAAAGTTGAATGAGGGTGAGAGAGTGCATGCTTCAAGCATAATGGATGCCAAAGTAGGGTCCTCAGTGCCTGGGGCAACCTGGAGAGCAGGCATGCAGCCCTAGCTTGCCAGGAAGAACGAGGCTGTCTTTAGCAATACTAGCTTATTAAGACATCTGATGGACTCTAGACGTCTGCTTGCTGACTCACCGCTGCATTTCTCTCTAGTAGGCTCATGCATCACCTTCCTGACAGGAGGATGGTGCAGGGGCAGGCAGACAGACAGGCGGGCACAGCCCTACGCTTGCCTATCTTGCTTCATCTCTTCATTCATGCCCTGTATTCTGTCTGCATCCTTAGCTTTCATAAACCATACAGCCTCTTAGTTAATTGTGTCATTACTGCTAATGAGTTCAGCTCTTCAGGAAGGAGAGCTTGTACCAGGCATCGCCAACTGGCAAAGAAATTCCAGCTGCTGACTCAGTTGTCAGACAGCTTTTACTTGCCTGCATGTGCTTATTAACACCTGGAATGATTTACAGAACTGCTCAGTTTTTCCTCTGTTACGTGTGGGCCCAGGGAAAAATGAAAACATGCAGTGAGAGAGTAAACCCCAGTCCAACCAGCTCGTCAAGGTTGATTTTACCTCACTTTTGTTATATTCGCTCTAAGTGGGAATTGACATAAGATCAATGTACATAATCACTCACTGGAGAGATTTGAAGCGCTGTGGGTGTTGAGGAAACTCAGACCAGAGAATAGCTTCTTTTCTTAAACGAGGGCTTGCTCCAAGCTGAAGAGACCCACTGTACTATACCAGTATGTGGGTGTGTACACAACAGTGCTGCAGTCAGGGCATCAATTTTGTATAGGAAATGGTTGTTGAGGCAGCGCAGCAACGTCAGCTGTGAAGCACTTAGGATGAGCGTGCCTCCCCCCCCCCCCCCTGTAACCACGTTGCTGACGGGAGAAGGGTCCTGCCTTTCTGTGCAATGGGGGGGTGGGGGGGTGGGGGTGAGAGTGCTAGCAGCAGAATCATGTCTGCCTCCGACTCGAGTGCTACAGGACTCATCTGCAACAAGGTACGCGGTTGATGCTCCCCTTTTTGTTTCATCAATCTGCATGCCAACTCATCCTCTGCACCCTCGAGTCCCATCTCGTTTTCTCTCACCTCTCACTCTTGTCTCTGCAGAAGTCTTTGGTTCGCTCACTTTGCCTCCCCACTCCCATCTTCCCACTTCTTGCGTCTATCCTCTCTTCTTTTCCTCAGCTCCTGTGAACATGCTGAACTGAACATATGCAGTTTGTCTATCTCGACACAGTTTAGACTGCTTTGTAGGTGCATTATTGGCAGGCCCATCTGTTGAATGTCATAGATTTCAGCATTGCTACTTTGGTGGAGTCTCCTTTTGTGTTTTTGCACCTTTAAATATTTCAGTTGACCTTATACTTGTAGTTTTTTATGCTTAATTGGTTTTGGTGCTTAACGTCCATTTTAGTGCTGCTTTGAATTTTCAGAAAAACTTCAGAATTTTAAGCATGTATTTTCTAATAAACAACTGGAACATAACAAAGGTTACACCCACACCAGTCATAGACTCATGCATGGAGGAAAGTATCATTCACACCTGGCTTTTTGATAAAGGCAAGTTGTTTGTAATGTGCACGGTTCCCTCTGCTGGTGAGAATCCAATCCTGCTGCAGCGCCGGTATCTCATGTTTCACTCTCTAATATGGCTTCCAGTATGTGAGTGATCCCTTGTTATTGGCCTGGTAGCTGAATGGGATAAGCATCAGACTGGGAACCAAAAGGTGGCAGGATCAAATCCCAGCCCAGACTCCCAGTCCTTCCTCCATACCAGGTGTGTCCAGGCGCCCCCTGGCTGCCCACTGCTCCCCCAAAGGGGAGAAGGATGAAATGCAGAGGACAAATGTTGTAAAAATGTAATCCGTTACAATAAAGATGATTCTTCTTCTTTTTATCCCTGGCTCATTTTATGAAGACAGCTGCATTGCAATTGGCTGCCGTTGTTTCAAAAGTAAAGCCTGTGAGTTGGCTGTGGGTTTACCCAACACATTAATGCTATTCCAACATTGAGACCTGCATGGCTGTGATTATATTAGATTGCACTATTGATCATGGTGTTGCATGGTGAGCAGCAGGATTGCAAAGTTAAAGCTCTGCAATGAGGCAGAGTGAGTTTGTTTCAACACACTGTGGGTTGAAACACTGTTTGATGATTTGTTTTCATATATACTACAATGATTTAATTGGCATAATAATGTTTTGTTGGTGCAGAGAAGCTTAAAAATGTTACAGGTTTTGAAAAACAAACGCTCTGCCAGCTTTGCAATATGCCTGTGAATAGTAATTTGTTGCTGCTACTGGAACTGTTATGTAACTCTCAGTGTCTGTTCGGTTGATTCATTTGTCCCAGGTTCTTCCGTTGTCCTCTTTAATAACCAGGGTGGGCATATATGCTTTTCTTCTTCATTAATGTACATGAAAATGAATACAGAACAGCCACAAGTATGACATTTCCCTAGCTGAGAATACCTGAATGACACAGCGCCATGCATGCTGTTCAAAGCTAACATGGCATTGTAAGATTTAAACATGCTTATTAGTCAGACAGGGCAGCAGTGAAGCCACGTCAATTTCCATGACATTATTCAAAACATTCCACGTAATTGAAAGAAATGTAAAAGCTATTTGGCTACTCAAAAGATAGAAACTTCAGAGGTGATGACCTTGCTGTCACTTTGTATTGTTAAAACTCAGGCAGTAAATGCTGTCTACAGATAATAAATGAATAAATGTCTTATAAAATGTATTTTCAGTAGAAGTGGGACAGCAGTGTGCCTGGTGACACAATATATTACACAGATCAAGTGATTACATAAACTTGCTCTATCCTATGTATAATATTGCCAACACTCAACATCTCACTGTTGTTCAATAAATTTAACAACACATATAGCGCCAGGTGAATCAACTCATATCTGATTCTCGGATTCTGCCGCAGATATTTCTGCAGGATTTGTGGGACTTAGCCGGCAACTAGACAGCAAAGAAAAATCCGGCCAACCCTTGAAGCTTACAGGGATTCCATGTAGTTTTAGGCAGAGCAGTGTGATGCTTAAGCAAAGAATGGTCAAAAATGTCAAAATGTTTTTCTTTTTATTCTCTTGTGAACAATCGTATATGGAATTTGGTGTGTTGTTCATCAAATTGTATGCAGTTGTGACAGTTAAGAAGTATCAATATAGTTTTATTGTGCTTAAGAGACACAGTCTACCTTTCAGAATAACAATCCTCTTCATCCTTCTGCAGAGCTCTTTGTGCTTTAATTAGATTTTGTTTCTTCTGCTGGAGGATTCATCAGATTCAGCTCCACCACTGGCAGGCTTTGATATTTAAATGATACCCACAACGTCTGCACTGCATTCAGCCATTTCTTAACAGTTTTTTTTTTTTTTTTTTGGGGGGGGGGGGCAAATGGGGGGCA